>OZ018401.1:31744060-32344060 GCA_963969585.1 Drosophila helvetica | reverse complement strand
GCTAAAATGGCTCAATAGTATTGAGAGTCCGACGGGAAGAATCGCGAGATGGGCGCTGGAACTTCAGCAATATGACTTCGAAATAGCATACAGGAAGGGACAACTGAATATAGTAGCGGATGCACTCTCTCGACAGCCAGTAGCGGAACGATGCCTGAGAGTAGACGACCAAACAGGGAAGGCCGAGTGTTCGTGGATCAAGAAGATCAAGGAGAATAGAGAAAAGGAACCGGCAAAGTATCCCGATTACATGGAGGAGGCGGGCCGGGTGTACCGGCACATACCTCACAGGGCCGGAGATGAGGAAGTGGCGTCGTGGAAGCTCTGCGTTCCGAATGATCTCCGGGAGAGGGTGATCAAAGAAAATCACAACATCCCCGAAGCGGGACACGCGGGGAGCAGAAAGACGATGACGAGGATAGCCGCCAGATATTATTGGCCCGGAATGCACCGCGACGTAAGAAATTACGTTAAGAAGTGTGAAGTCTGCATGCGGTTCAAGCCGAGTCAACTGCAGGCGGCCGGCAAGATGCTGACGCAGGTGCCGGACGAGCCATGGGCGACGGTATGTGCAGATTTTGTGGGCCCGTTGCCAAGGTCGAAGCACGGGAACACCATGATGTTAGTACTGGTGGATCGGTTCTCGAAGTGGACCGAGCTGGTGCCGATGAGAAAGGCCACGGCGGAGGCACTAATAAGAGCATTTAGAGAACGGATTTTGTCCCGGTTTGGGGGCCAGCCGACGCAAGCAGCGGCAGAACCAACGCAGGCGGCGCCGAGGCCGACGCAGGCAGCGTCGAAGCCGACGCAGGCGGCGCCGAGGCCGACGCAGGCGGCGCCGAGGCCGACGCAGGCAGCGTCGAAGCCGACGCAGGTCACGCCGACACCGGCGCTGGCAGCGCCGAAGCCGAATCCGGCGGCGCATAGGCGGGCAGAGCCAAAGAAGGCGCAGGCAGCATCGCGACCGACGCCGGCACCGCAGGAGTTGGCCGGTAGGCAACGGTCCACGGCGGAAGAGGAGGAGGACAGACAATACCTCAAGCAGACCATATCGGCTTTATGGCAAGAGCGGATGGACCAGCGGCGGACCCGGAGGGCAGAGGCAGAGGCGCGAAGCGAGGAGGAGATAAGGCGGCGTGAGCAGGCGCGTCTCCAACGCAAGGAGGATCAGCGGCGGCGCGAAGAGGAACGCCAACGGAGCGCGGACCGAAGGGCGGCGGAAGCGCGGCGCGAGGAAGAGCGACTCCAACGGGAGGAAGGACGACGGGCGAAGGAACGCGAGGAGGAGCGGCAACGGAGCGAGGCGCGGAGGACTGCAGAGCGAAAGGCGAGGGAGGAGGCGGCCATGATGCAGGCGGCTCGAGACGCGCTGCGGCGCCAGACCGAGGCGAGAGCACGGAGCGTGGAGCGGGAGGCCGAGGAGGCGGTGGCCCCACCGCCACCAAAGTTCGTGCGGATAAGGTCGGCCGCCGAAATGCAGCAGTCGCAGCAGCAGCAGTCGCCACAGCAGCAATCGCAGCAGCAGCAGTCGCCGCAGCAGCAGTCGCCGCAGCAGCAGTCGCCACAGCAGCAGTCGCAGCAGCAGCAGTCGCCGCAGCAGCAGTCGCAGCAGCAGCAGTCGCAGCAGCAGCAGTCGCAGCAGCAGCAGTCGCAGCAGCAGCAGTCGCAGCAGCCTTCGCTGCAGCAGCAATCGCGGCAGCCGCAGTCGCAGCAGCAGCAGGCAGCGCAGCAGCCTTCGCCGACAGAGGCCCAGCAGGAGCCGGCACAGGAGCCGCAGCCCCAGTGGCAGGGGCCCGAAGCCGCGAAGTATGGCCCGTTTGTGACGGAGAAGGTGCACTCGGTGGTCGGTGACGGGGTGGTATGGCACCACCAGACGATCCAGATCACCTGGGCCATTGAAATGACGCAGCAAGAGCGCGAGGAGCCCCGACTCTGGGAAGAGGAACCGCCGAGGTGCAGCAACGCCCGGGATCCGCGGGGACACCCGGAGGAGAGGAGAGCTCCCGACGAACCGGGTGCATCCACACCCGCGGGCCCGAAAGCGGGGATGGCGACCGAGGCGAGTGGACCCGCAGCAGCGGCGGTGGTACACGGTGCACCGACAGCGGGAGAGGCGTCGACAGCGGAACCGGCAGGGGAGCCGACAGCGGAGGCGGCAACAGCGGAACCGGCAGAGGAGCCGACAGCGGAGGCGGCAACAGCGGAACCGGCAGAGGAGCCGACAGCGGAGACGGCAACAGCGGAACCGGCAGAGGAGCCGACAGCGGAGACGGCAGCGGCGGGACCGGCTGAGGAGGAGTTGGAGCGCGGTCCGTGGGTGTGGCCCTCACCTGTGAAGGCGCAGGAGCGGCCTGTCCTGGCAAGGCAAGTCTCCTGCCCGGAGGCGAGAGCGCCCGTCGCTCGGCCGCAACTCCAGCGGCAGCGGTCGATGCCCGAAGGGCAGCCAGCGGAGCAGCAGCGTTGGCGCCAGGTGGCCGAGGAGGAATGGCCAGAGGCGGTGGTCCGGGCCGTGGACGGAACCCGACCCGTCGGTCGCCGCGTGAAACGCCTCGTGCGAGTGCGCGGGGTGCGGTACCGGGTGTCGGTAGCCGCCGGTAAAGCCGAGGTATTTGTGGAGGCATAAGTGAGGCTGTAAGGAAGTGGATGAAGGAATAAATAAAAAATGATGAAATTAGTACTCACCGGGCGTTGGGGCAGCAGCGATGGAAGGGATTGGGGTGGCCAGATTGCAGGCCGGGAAACGCGGTGCAGGCGGATATTACACGTGAGTATCGAGCGGGTCTGGTAGCCCAAGCCCGTCGCGCACCTATCGGGTGTTCCACGATCGGAGCTGATTCCGGACGATCATCGGTTCTCTGAACCGATAGGTGAACATCGCCAGCCGCGGTAACTCGCGAGCGATGGGAGCAGAGCACCGACAGGGGGCGTCCTGAGGGAAACGGCCGCGCGCGCAATTTAAAAGGCTCATCGGGGTCATGAGAGGGCCGTACGAGAGGTGAGCCGGAAAAGGGACAGAAAACCAAGGGTTTTCAGTAATGAAGAAAGGGGGAAGTGTGAGGAGTTAATATTCCTCACAAAGCCCTAGTAGGGGATACGGCGAATTCGCCGTACGGGGGCGAGGCGGTCCCGTTATGAGAAAGTACAAGGCGGACACCGCGAGAGGAAGGGAACGATGACAGTGAGCCGGCCCATGTAGGCCATGTAGCCGGGCCCATGTAGGCCATACATGCCATGCAGGCCATGTAGGCGGGTCCCGGTGGGGAGGATGTGGGAACACAACGGAGGCCGATGGAAAGCTACCGACGCCACCGGAATTAACCGTTGCGGCCGAGCAGCAGCGCAGAGGCTGGGCCGCACCGAGCCTATAAGAGGAGGCCGGCGGCAGTGGATGGGGGGAATCAAGTGCGGAGAGTGAGCGAGTGCGGAGAAGAACCAAGCGAAATACAACAGAGTGACGCAGGAGTGAGATACAGGAGACAGCGGAAGGACGATCTCGACAAACAGGCCACGAGCCCGATCAAAGGTGAGAGTTACCGAGCCAATTTCCTAAGTGCGGAGTTGTGAGTGGTGGTCAGAGCGGTAGCCGAGACAGAACCCCCAACCGTTGCCCAAAGGAGCCCCGAGGACACCCGATTGGTGCGGAGTTGTGCGGGCGGACAGAGCGATAGCCGCGTCAGAACCCCTAGCCCGAGCGCCATCGGAGTCGTGGCGGTAAAGGTACCACCGATATACCCCAGCGAATGATATAGCCGTAAGATAGCCGTAAGATAGCCATAAGATACCAATAAAGCGAAGTACCATTAGAATACCTGACCCGCGTGTATTTCTTGCTTGTCGTAGGGGCAACAAACAAATTCGTTGCAGCAACCTGCCGACCGCTGAGCCAGCCCAGCTGAACTTGACGGAAGAAAGCGGTTCGTTACACCATTCACGAGTATCCTAATCTGAAAGGGTTCATTCCAATTTTTTTCTGACAAACTAAATTTTTGCATTAACAATTTTCCAACAATTGTAACTGGAGACAACCAGCCTAAAGGGTCATACATCTTTGCTAGTGTAGATAAAACTATTCTTTTGTTAGTTTTTTTAGTAGTTTCATAATGGAAGTTTAAAGGGTCATACATCTTTGCTAGTGTAGATAAAACTATTCTTTTGTTAGTTTTTTTAGTAGTTTCATAATGGAAGTTGAACCTAAACTCGTCTTTAACTGGCTCCCATTGAAGTCCTAATGTTTTGACGGATTCATTCTCTTCAATGGTTAATACTTTATTTTCTTCGTTATCTCTAACGTCCTTAACATTTTCTGGGATATTTGTTATCCAGTTTCTTAAGTTAAACCCAACCTTATCAAACTCCTGGGTAACTTCCTTTACATGCCATTTGGCATCTAATATGGAATCACTACCTGTCATCAGGTCATCCATATAAAAATCTGTTTTTATGATTTCTCCAATTGCTTTATTTCCGCAATTATCTGCTATTGCAACAAGCACCCTAGTAGCTAAGTAGGGTGCTGAAGCTGTACCGTACGTAACGGTTGTTAGTTTATATTCTTTTAATTTTTCGTTTGGATCAACTCTCCAGATTATATGCAAATAATGCTGATCTTCTTCATCAACATTAATTTGCCGGTACATTTTTTCAATGTCCGCTGATACTACAAATGGCCACTTTCGCCATTTTACCATAAAATCAAAGATATCTTTTTGGACTCTTAGTTCCACCCACATGATATCATTTAAGCTTTTATTATTTGTGGTTTTTGCTGACGCATCAAAAACCACCCTGAATTTTGTCGTTCGACTGGAATCTCTTATGACTCCCTGATGGGGTAAATCATATTTTCCATCTTTCTTGGACTCTACCATATGTCCTAAATTTTTATATTCATGCATGAACTTTATGTAATTTTCTTTTAATTTTTTATTTTTGCCGAGTTTCTTTTCTAATTTGTTAAATCGCGCTATAGCTTGTGCCTTTGGATCTCCTAGATCCTGATCTTTTTTGAATGGTATTTTCACCACATACCTTCCATTTTCATCTCTTTTTGTAGTTTCCAAGAAATGCTTCTCACAAACATCTTCTTCCACGTCAGTACTTTCGTTTTCCATTTCCCAGAAACGCTCTAAGTCCCCGACTTCAATTGTTGTCGCTACAATCAATGTATCACCTTTTGACTTGGTGCAACCGGATATAATCCATCCGAATTCTGTATTTTGACCAAGTAATCCATCTATTTTCACTACTCCGTCTTTAACAATATGGGCATACAAATCTACCCCAATTATTATATCCACCCTATTTTGTTTATTAAAGTTAGGGTAATCACATAATCTTTCCATTTCGATTTGTCAATCTTGAATGACTTTACAGGTAAAGCCTTCATAAGTTTTGGGAGAATGATTGCTTCAATATTAAGAGGTTTTTTATCGGCATCCCAAGTTTTTACTGTTAAAGTTACCTTATACTTTGAAGTGGAAGAGTCTGTCGATGATACTCAACTCACCTCGGTGTTTTCCCTTTTCGCGCCTTTAAATATTTGTGCTGCTACCTTTGAAATGATAGTACATTGTGACCCACAATCAATTAGAGCTCTAAGGTTTTCATATCCACCATTCACCGCTCTTACTTTTGTAAGTGCTGTGGCTAAAAACTCTTGTTTCTTTGTGAAACAAATGTTAACATTTTCCCTTTTTTCATAGGGAATATGGAGCATAGTGTGATGGGGGTTTACAAATCCCACAAAACATTTCCGAGGAGCATTTCTTATACATGTCGTGCCTACAGCATCTTTTGCACAGGCGCTGCTTTTGAATAACCTGGCCTCTCTCTATCGGACTCATTCTCTTAAACCTATAGCATTGCATTATTGTATGGCCTGCCATTTTATATTTATATTTATATTGCACCACTTTTTTCAGCGGTTTTTTCTCTGCATCCTGCGATGAGTACAGAGAAGTATACCGTTGTTCCAGAAATTCCATTACATCGGGCAATGTTTGAATCTCTTTTGTCCTTTTTATATGACTTTCATATAATTGAAGGGCATCTTTATTAAATTTTCTCAAAATTATGTGGGGAAAAATCACATCAACTTCTTCTGTTAATTGTGACTTTATCGAGTCAGAAAAAAATTAAATCTGTTTTGCTGAATCGTTGTCTAGCATTGGCAAATCTAGCAACCGATTCAGCTGATCTAAAAATAATTTTCTTTTATTTTCATACCGCTTGGTCAGCAATTCCCAAGCGGCATTATAATTTTCCAACGGCCCCGTTAATAAGGGAGCAACCATACTCCTTGCTTCACCCTTTATTGCCATTTTTAAATAATGTAATTTTAGAGATGTACTCAGCCCATCTCTATTATGAATTATTTCACAAAATAATTGTGAAAACCCATCCCATTCTTTTTCTTCTCCCGAAAATGTGGGTTCTTCTGCCTTTGGTAGAACCGGAAAATCTTCATCTTTCTTCTTTGCTACTGACACTTTACTAACGCTATCTTTCTCCTCCATAACTTCCTGCATCCTTATTTCTAAGTTGCTTATCGTGTTCTGAATATCAAAGTCTAGCTCGGCAAACTGTTCGTCGAAGCTGTCATTTGTTTCATAAACATTATAGAATTCCTAAACTTTTTTGCTTAGTCTTTTACTAAAGAATTCAATTTTGGCTTTTCTTAGGTTACACTCCCTTGTTTTCGCCTGATCTAACCTCTCCATAATTTCTTTTAAATACGTTTTTAGATTTTCCACAAATACTGTCATATATTTTCTCAAGACCCTGGTCAACTTTTGGCTCCATATCTTCTTTCAAAGTTCCAGTCACCACTGGTTCTAACTTTGCCTTTTCTACTTTCCCTTTCGTCAAAGTTTCAGTAGTCGTTTCATCATAGCTCTTTTCTATGTCCTATATATTTTTCATCATTTTAACAAATGGATTTTTCTTGTAGTAGTCATGATCGACTACTCCACATAGCAATAATGCAGTGTTATTTGTTGCAGCCTTTTTTTTAAGCTCTCCTAGCCTACAGATTACGTCACTGGTCAATATACCAGCTTCAATCCCTTTAACTTCATTTGCTACTACGGTCTGAGAATCTAGTAGCTTAATGATTTTATCCGACAACATCTTATTAAGTAAATTAGAAGTAATATCTATATACAAAAAATGTCTGACTTAACTGAGGACTTATTCTTCTGCTGGTGCTGCTGCTGCTGCCGCTGCTGTATCTGCTGCAACTTGATGCCGTAGTTGACGCTGGTCGCTGCCGTCGTTGTTGATGTCGCTGCCGCTGTTGTTTGCCGCTGTTACCGCTGCTGTCTCTGCTGCTACTTGATGCGTTGTTGATGCTGCCGTGGATGCCTTTGGTCGCTGCCGTCGTTGTTGCTTTTTTGGTTTTGTTGTGGCTTTATTTTTGAAACACACACAAAATGTTTTTTTTTTTTGTTTTTTTTTTCACTCAGTTACTTGTTATTATTATTATTATTTTTTTTTTTATTCGGCCGCTTGCAATTTTTTTTTTTGTTTATATCGCTGGCCTCCACTTCACCTAGCACTTCCGATGTTGGAAATTTATATATTTCTTTTTTTTTCAATTTTTGTTCGAGGCTATGAACAGCAACCAACGGTACGACAATGTAAAACGCCTAGGTCTCTGCATCAATTGTCTTGGAAACGGCCATGCAGTGGCGCAATGTTCATCGACTCATCGTTGCCGAGCCTGTAATCGGACTCACCACTCAACTTTGCATCACTCTCAGCAGCAACAGCCACCCCTATTGTCGGCAGGACAATCGTCACATACGGAACCCACAAGTCAACCGTCGCAACCCTCTTGGCAAACAGCTGATACTTATTACTATCAAGCCGCTTCACATCCTCATATAGACATCGCTGCAAATGATCAAGTTTGATGGGCAACAGCTATGGTATTAGTCAAAGATGCCTCAGGTGAATACAAACTTGGTGGAGCGTTTTGGGTTTGTCGTGATATCTTGCACGTATTCATTGTAACGAACCGTTTTCCGTCCGTCTGAGTTTTGCTAGGCTCGCTCAGCGGATGGTGGACTCGGTGCAACGAATTTATAATGTTGCCTCAACGACAAGTAACACAAACGGGATTCTTGGGGAATTATAACTCTTTATTTGTACCTTATGAGTAGGTTTCTTAAAGCTATGGCTTAGGCTACGGCTTAGGAGTAGTAATATGGGTGTGTGGGTGTGTCCCTCCAAAACTGGGCCTCGGCCACCTGCGAGGCTACCTCCAGACGTAGCAACGTTGGCACTAACGCTTAGGGACCAATGATCTCCGCTATCGCTTCGATCCGCACCACCAAGCTCGCACTCAACTGTTCGTCTTTTTCTATGCCCGCCTCGGCTGACCGTTACCACCAGATTTGGCCGTGACTCACTCAGTATACTCGGTTGGGCTGTATGCCTGGTCCTCCTGTGGATCCTCGTTCCGTTTGTCTTTTCACTTGGGTCACTTCCGTAGATTATTCTCGCCTTGTTCACTCACTCGCGCGCGCTCACTCTCAGAGACCCGCTGTAGGCGCCGACCCCCTTAAATAGGCCGGCCCTAACGTGACCTCTGGCGCCAGTAAGTTTGCATCGGCTCTTCCGTGGGGTTCCATCAGATTCGTAATGGGATCCGGCCGATGCCGTGTCTGCATGACTATATTTGGACATACGTCCAGCCACTGCCGGCCCGATCCCGTCATCCCGCTGCTCTCGCGTGAGCTGGCTCCTCTCGCCGCCCGCGCTCACCTATCTCTCAGCCACGGCTATCTAAGTGGGCCCGCGGCGAATTGCCGCCACCGGATATCCGGGTTATCCGGTTTATCCGGGACGCCCGCCGCATTCGATAGTTCTCACTTATCCGGTCTGTGGGGAACATGGTTCCTCACACTCCTCCCTTTTTTACGGTAGCGGAAAACTCTCCTTTTCCGCGGATCACTTCTCGGCCTCTGTTTTTAAATTCGAATTCCGGCGGCGCGCGCGCGCTTTTCCCCGCTCATGGCTCACTGGCACCTCCTGGTGCTTTCCGCGACCACCGGGGTTGCCGCATCGTCGCAATCGATCACGCAGGGCTGGCGCGCTGTCCGACCGGTCGTACCGTGCTTGACCTCGGCCTCCACCGCGTGTGTCTTCCTGTTGGCATTCTTATTGCATCTTTTCCCATTTTCCCCTCTGTGTGGCCATTCGTCGCTGGACCGGGGGACCGGCCTGTGCCCCTCCCCTCCCCTGTAAGTACTGCTCGGTGTTTTTTTGTTGTTCTTCATCTTTATTTACCTGTCTCCTCTAGTTGCCTCGCCCTTCGCGGAACACCTCGGTCCTGGAAGCCGACATCGAGATCCGGTATCGGACCCCCCCGTCACTCACCAACTTCTTCACTCACCTCCCCTGGAGGCGAATCTTCGCTTGCGCGCGCGCGACCGAGCCCGGCCATTCCTTTCTGGGGATCGGTACCCAATCCACCCGGGCGCCGAGCCCTGCCGCTGGAGCGTGGGCCGTTTCACCTCTCCCCGTGGCTCGGGACACGACGTCTGCCCCTTTAGGGATGGGCGTTCGGTCGGTGGTGCTTGCGGAGTCGGCCACTGCCACGGTCCGCGTTCCCACGTCTCCTGGGTCGCACTCTCGGCCGAGACATCCGTCGGGCCCCGCTCATACGCCTTCTCGTCCGTCGGTGTCGGTCCCGCCACAGTTGCCGTCGTCTCTCCGCTCACCAGTTCGTCCTCCGCGCCGGTGTTCATCGCGCTCACTGCTGCCTCGACCTCCACCTCTGGTGTTGCGGTCTCCTCGTCGCTCGCCGTATCCCGTGTCGTCGTCGTCGGTGCGCCGGGTGGTACTGGGGCAGGCGCCGGGCCACGCCCCCTCGGTTCTCTCGTGTTGCTGGCCCTCGGGGCCTCCTCCCACACCAGAGCTCCGCCTTCCGCCGGTGCATCCAGTGGCGCGGGCCCCGACGACCACGATGACCTGCTGCTGTTGGTGCTGCTGCTGCTGCTCGTCGGCATTCCTCCTCTGCCTCCATCGCCGGGGCCCCCTCCGTCCGCTTCTCCCAGGCCTCCAACAAGGCGGCCCACTCGGGTTCCTCGGCATGGATCTTCACCCACTCCTTGAAGGCTCTCCGCATTTCGTCGATACTGCCCTCCAGCTGTATCCCAAACGCCTGTGCGCATTGAATCAGCTCCTCCTTCTTCATCCTGTGGACCCATTGTCCCTTTCCCATCGCTACTCCGCCCTACTCTCCCTGGATACTCTTCCCTCCGTAAATTACTTGTCGTTAGGCCCCACATTGGGCGCCAGTTGTAACGAACCGTTTTCCGTCCGTCTGAGTTTTGCTAGGCTCGCTCAGCGGATGGTGGACTCGGTGCAACGAATTTATAATGTTGCCTCAACGACAAGTAACACAAACGGGTTTCTTGGGGAATTATAACTCTTTATTTGTACCTTATGAGTAGGTTTCTCAAAGCTATGGCTTAGGCTACGGCTTAGGAGTAGTAATATGGGTGTGTGGGTGTGTCCCTCCAAAACTGGGCCTCGGCCACCTGCGAGGCTACCTCCAGACGTAGCAACGTTGGCACTAACGCTTAGGGACCAATGATCTCCGCTATCGCTTCGATCCGCACCACCAAGCTCGCACTCAGCTGTTCGTCTTTCTCTATGCCCGCCTCGGCTGACCGTTACCACCAGATTTGGCCGTGACTCACTCAGTATACTCGGTTGGGCTGTATGCCTGGTCCTCCTGTTGATCCTCGTTCCGTTTGTCTTCTCACTTGGGTCAATTCCGTAGATTATTCTCGCCTTGTTCACTTACTAGCGCGCGCACTCTCAGAGACCCGCTGTAGGCGCCGACCCCCTTAAATAGGCCGGCCCTAACGGGACCTCCGGCACCAGTGATTTTGCATCGGCTCTTCCGTGGGGTTCCATCAGATTCGTAACGGGACCCGGCCGATGCCTTGTCTGCATGACCATATTTGGACATACGTCCAGCCACTGCCGGCCCGATCCCGTCATCCCGCTGCTCTCGCGTGAGCTGGCTCCTCTCGCCGCCCGCGCTCACCTATCTCTCCGCCGCGGCTCTCTGAGCGGGCCCGCGGCGAATTGCTGCCACCGGATATCCGGGTTATCCGGTTTATCCGGGACGCCCGCCGCATTCGATAGTTCTCACTTATCCGGTCTGTGGGGAACATGGTTCCTCACATCATGTACCTCACAACATGTACATCATGTTTTTCTTGTAATCCTTGTTTCTCGCTTCCTGTGCTTCCTCTGACATCTCCCCAATTGGTAAGCTCTGCTATTCAATTAAAATTTGACCATTTGTGAAAATTTTATGAAGCGTAGGAGTAAGTTTCTTTTCAGGAAATTTTTCCTGTAACAGCTCTGCAGTCTTCGAGGCATATTCATTAAATTTGTGGGGGTTAATTTATTCCTTGCAGTTTAAAACATTCAAAATGACACCCAATCTCTTGATTATGTCAATATCCACACCAGTTATTTCTGCAGTAATTTCAACTTTTTCATAGAATTTACGTGATGAGTTTCCATCGTTTGTGTTTCCATATCCTTGTTTGGGGCAGTCCACCTTCAATGATAGTTTTTCAACGAATTGTTCTTGAATAATTTGTTTCCTATTGTTTTGCTTTTCCTTAGCTGTCGTGCTGTTGTCAAAAGATTCTTCCTCTCGCGGAATGGTATATGCAAGTTTTAAAATGAACTACATACATTTTATTCTAGCATGCAATGGGGAAATACCATATTCCATATTTTCCTCTTCAACTATCGAATTGTAAAAAAATCAATCATTGTAATCATTGTAAGGAAAAATTCAAAATTGACATGATTGGTTTTGTCTTCCTTGATTATTTTTACCGGCCTTATATTAGAAATCTAGTTCTTAATGTCTTTTACTGTGGACCTTACTAACTCCGAAGATTCTATGGCGTATTTGAATAATATAGGGCGGTGTTCATAAAACATGAACAGGAATCGACACAGGCCAACCAATATACAAAACAGTCCACTTGAAGGAGGCCACTTGAGAAAAAAGGACACATAGAGTTCAACCATAAAATCATATACATGGGCACGTCGAACCCAAATCTATTAACACATGTTGTTTGCATGTAGATGGTGTCATTAGAAGGGATGAGCGTGGGAACAAGTGCCGCACATCCCTCCTTTTCTTAGCGTTGGTCTTAGTTTTAATTACCTTATATTTTCCTATATATAGTGCATAAGTTTTGAAAATAAAACAGTTCGAATTTACAACTCAACTCATCAACATTTGGTCCTTCGAGCCGGATTCATCGTTGATCTGGAGAATAGAAGCAGCATCAACAGGCGGCAATTATGAGCAGACGAAGGCCGCGGATTTTTCCAATATTCCGATGTATCCGATTTAAGTCGCAGGGGAACAAGAGAATCTGTTATGGTTTTATCGTATGTGGATTTTGCTTGCTTATATTCACTTTGCCCAGAAGATCCATCACAGCCCCATTTGCTGAGCAATGTGAGATTTTGCGGAATACTCTCAATCTGATGGTGAGGTAAGCTCTCAATGAGCCGTTTCGCAGTGTGTTCCATCAGGTCTTGAAGTTTTACTTCCGCTGATATCTCTGTAGTTATTGTTGATTCCGGCACTGCCTTTAGTTTTGCTTCTGTAATGTTTCTATATTCAGGCAGAATGTCTACATTATGATAGATTAAGGAATTCCGCAATATTGAATATTTCTCCTTAGACATTACCAAATCCAAATCTCACCGGGCTTGCATTAGAAACAGCTTTTGTAATACACGACCTCTTGTTTTCCTTGTCGTTCGTATATTTGATTGACAGTGCCTCTGATAAATGACCCGTACGTATATGACATGTTTCATCTACAAGTTTTGTCTTTCTTGTATAATCTGAACAGTCATCCAAGGTTTTTTTTGGTCTTCCTGTGACTCGTCCTGTAGAGGTGGAGAGTCCATCATATAGCAAGCTGTTTCCAATCAACCAGTTTGCGTTTTTGCTATTAAAGAAGTCCGTTTTACGGAATGCGCACTCAAATTTCTTTTTAATATTTAAATGAAGAATTTTAATTTTTATTCTTATACTATTATGCTGCTTTGGGTTGTCCGATCCTACATTCAATTCATTAAGAACAAATTCCACAAATCCGTTCGAGGTACTTGAAGTTCTAAATATCTCGCAAAACTTTGTAATTTCACAATTTCACGTTAATTATGTTTACAAATTGTATTCACTGCTGCTTAAACGCAATTGGATTCTTTAGAAGTCAAAGAAAGACTAAAGTGCTCAAAAAAAAAAGGAATGCAATATATGTATGTATTTACCAAACTTTGGCATAATAAAAGACAGGTTACACAACCTCTCGAAAAAATTAGGTCAGAGGTAAAAAGACTAACCTGCATATTTATTAATAACCATCAACATCATTTAGATAGCTCAAAATTTAAAATTTTCAAAATATAAATAATTTTTGTGCTGTTTTCAGCTTTGACCTGACTTGACAAAAAAATTTCATTAAATTTTGTGTATATGTTCATTGAATATTCCTTTACTCATGTTCCAAATCACTTTCTGCGATTTCGAGGCGTTTGGCTTCTAGGTCGATTTAAGTGAGGCTACCCCGCTCAAAAAAGCCCTTTTTTGCCTGTTTTGGAAAGTTGAAAAACAGCTCAAAAATTAGATGGTTTTTTAAAATACGCTTTTCTGTCCATGCCATTGACTAATAATAACAATGAATAACCCTAAATGGAAACACTAAAAACAGAATCATACGTAACGTAGTTTACTTTTAATTCATCCTCAAAGATGCAGCAAGTGAAAAAAAGTTGAATAAATTTGTGCACACTGAAACAATTTTCAACTTTGAATGCTCATATCTCCTTAACTATAAGTGAGATTATCTTGAAAATTGAATTTTTGAAAGCTCTGGGAAATTTTCTGTTAGATACGTGTATTCATTTTATTCAAAGCTCTCAAAAAATTCTTCGACTTTTGCCACGCAAAGAGTCTGATGTCCCACTGTGCGGCGGCCACCTACACCCGGTACCGAACCCCGCGCACCGCGTTCCGAGGTAGCGTCACTTAGATCGATCTAGAAGCCAAACGCCTCAATCTCCCGAAATGGGATTGGGAAGTTTGGTAAAGAAATATTCAATAAACGTATAACAAAAATATCTCTGGAAAATTTGATGAACTTTTTTGTAAAGTCAAGTTAAAGTTGAAAAACAGCTAAAAAATTAGATCCATATACTAATGCATCCATATATTTTCTATATAAGACATGGGAGATACCAAAATAAATAGGCAAATAAATATTCTTTAGTAAATTTAAGCTTATAAGATAAAAAAAAATTTGACAATCTTATTAATCAAAAAATATTTGTTTTTTTTAGAAATTTTCAAAAAAAAATATATTTTATCAAAAATGAAATGTTAAATAATTTTTTTGGTAAAATTGAAAATTAAACTTTCTTTATTGATAAAAAAAAATCGAAAAAAAAATTTTTTATATAGGCAAGAATGCAGCGCAAAAAGTTCAACTTTGACAATGTGACATTCGGAGAAATTGGACATTGGAGCAAAATGTACTTTCGCATACTAAATTCTAAAAGAATTATCTTTCAAATGCAGTTTATTTCATGAAGATATATTTAGTTGTTCAAAAGTTATTAGTTTAGCAAGCTGAAATGGCCGAATGTCCCAATGTGCGCCGGTAAGGCCGAGGTGTTCATGGAGACATGAATGAAGCTAGGAGGAAGAAAAAATACATGAGCGAATTGATAAATGAGGTGAAATAAATGAAGTGTTACTCACCAGGCGTTGTGGCAGCAGCGATGGGAGGGATTGGGATGGCCGGCTTGGAGGCCGGGGAACGCAGATCACACCCAAGAGGTGGCTGATGGCACAAAAGATAAAAAAACACACGGACGGCGAGCCAGTTGCGTTACGCGAGATACCGAAGGCGGAAATTACACGTGAGTATCGAGCCGGTCTGGAAGCCCAAGTCATGCGCGCATATATCGTGTACCACACGATCGGAACCGGTTCCGAAACCCCATCGGTGCAATCGGGCCGATAGTCAGCTATCGCCAGACGCGGTAGCTCGCGAGCGTTGAAACCAGACGGAGTACCGACAGAGGGCGCCGGTGAGGGCAACGAGCGCGCCAGATTCGAAACGACAGGCTCGAAAAGGGCCCGGCGGAAGTGGCCGAGGTAAGGTACAGGAAAACGAAATACGTTTTTCTGTATTGAAGAAAGGGGGAAGTGTGAGGAATTAATATTCCTCACAAGAATCCTAGTAGGGGATGGGGCGAATTCGCCGTGAGCAAGAACGAGGCGGTCCCGTTGCTCGTGATCGCAAGGCGGGCATCCCGCGAGAGGAAGGGAACGATGGCAGTGGGCCGGCAGGCGGTCGGTCTATGTGGGTCATGTAACCGGCGCCGTGCATGCCATGTAGCCGGTCCCATGTAGGACATACATGCCATTTAGGCCATGTAGTCTGATCCCGCTAAGGATGGCGTGGAAAGACAGAGATGGAGACAGTCAAGTACGGAGCAGCAACGAGTTCGGAAACAAGTCGAGTGAAAGTGAAACAGAGTGACGCCGAGACAGTGATCTACCAAAGACAGCGACGGTATCCACAGGCAGGCACGGCGAGCAACTCGAGAGGACTCGCCGCTCAGAGGTGAGAACAAAAAGGGTGAACCACTTTGAGTGCGGAGCTGTGTGCGGCGGACAAGGCGGACGCCGTGTCAGAACCCCCAGCCGTTGCCCAACGGAACCACTCGGAGGCGACCGGGGAAAGTAGGAAACCCGATTGGTGCGGAGTTGTGCGGGCGGACAGAGCGATAGCCGAGTCAGAACCCCTAGCCGTGGGACCAGCGGAGTAGTGGCGGTTATTGGCCACGACAGAGGAGGCGTAAGATAGAGGAACTACTGAGAAACCCCAGCGAATGATATAGCCATAAGGTAGCCGTAAGATAGCCATAAGGTAACAATAAAGCGAAGTACCATTATGATACCCAACTCGAGGGCATTTTTTGTTGAGCCAGCCTAGCTGAACTTTGACGGAAGAAAACGGTTCGTTACAATGTTTAATAGTCCGGGTCAATTTTGTATCGCTATAAGCGTCCACCAGGATTGGAATCTACCTTAAAATACCGTAAAATACCTCAACCTGAAATCTTCATCCTTCTCAGCGCGAGCTAGCAATTCATTTTAGACACATGTTTTGTTGGTGAAAGATTCTTAGAATTCTTCGTAGATTCCGATTCTGGTGGACGCTTACCAGGTTTTTTTACTCCATACAAATTGACCGCCCTAATGTATAAGTATTTATTTTTGTCGAACTGAGAACTCCTCGAAATGACCCTGAACGGTTCTGCTGGCAGAATATTTTTATCGTTTCCATACGAATATCAACCCAAATTTTGCTGGCAGGGAACTAAGAACTAGGCTTAGAACCGTAAGCATGTGCACCTGGGCACTAATAAAATAACAAAACAAAATAGCACGTTTTGCTGGCAAAGCTTTTTATTCTGATCTGAGTACGACGCTCTTCAAATAGAAAATTTATAAATTTTCGTCGGTCTGAGTACTAGCAAAGACTACACAATACTAAAATATTCATGCAGGTTTCGAATTTCATTTACTTTTGCGTTTGACTTTTTCAACCAATTCGTTTACTTTTCATTTCAAAGAGCTCCCTCTTTCACATCTTCTTGCTATCAATATGTTTTATTTTCTCATCGATTCTGGTAAACAAAAACAGCTGATCTGGTTGTTTTGATGCCTTTTATTTTATTTTTAAGCAAAACGACGGCAGAGAGTGCTCGATTTGCGTCGATCAAGATATCTTATATGCAATACTTGTGTATATAATATTTCTGACGAACTGTGAGTAACAGCATGAAAACTGAAAATTGACTTGCTAATGGTCAAACAATTCATTTGTTAAACTTACATTTTGAATAAAATTTGGCGGGAAACATCAGGCTTTAACAAAGTGTTTGGAAAAGCGCATGTTATTTAGTATTATTTTGTGCTGTTATGCGCAAAATGTATTTTTTTCCAGTTCCGATAAGCGAATCGATCTCCGTCAGCTGTTGCCACGAATCCGAAAAGTGTATTTGCTCTGACCAATTTTTTCCGAGTAAAATTTGCGGTTGGGTTACAAAACAAATTATTTATAAAGAAGTCAAAATCTATTGAAAATTTAGAATAGTTTTTCTAAATACGAAACCGGAAAAAACTTTGGGTGGCTGTAATTTTATTAAGAGGCGGGACGAGAGGAATATATAATATACGACGACAACGAATATATAATTCAAATTTATCTCTAGCCTAACTAACCTACGTTGGCAAAGCGGGGCGAATTCGCCAAGAGCGAGAGAGAAAGCTTTTATTGTGCTCCCGCCTTGCCCTAAACTAACTTACACTAGACTTCATAAATTTAAAACAAAACAGACGAGAAACGACGAAACACCGGCCCCGTTGAAGGCCTGCAGGGCTTCAAGCCAATGGCAGCGGCGCCAACTTGTGGATGGCCCGCCGGAACTCTGCTCCGTCACTCCTCCTTAGGTCAACGACCCTGACCATGCCGTCCTCCCCTGCGTGCGTGGCGATGATCCTCCTGACGAGCCACTCCTGCGGCGGAGAATTGTCCTCGGCCACGAGGACGAGGTCTCCTTCCTCTGGGTTGGGTTGCTGCTGGTGCCATTTGCCCCGAATTTGGAGCCCCAGGACATATTCGCGGGACCATCGCCGCCAAAACGCTTGCCTGACTGACGAGACAAGTCATCATCGCCGCAAGCAGCTGAGACTCTCCTGGTCCGGAGTCCGCAGTGCTTGGGGGGCGATGAGCGACCCGCCTATCAGCAGGTGCCCGGGCGTTAGTGCCTCGCCGTCGCTTGGGTCCTGGCTGAGAGCTCCCAGCGGCCTGGAGTTCATTGCCGCTTCAATCCCGACGAGGACTGTGGCGAGCTTTTCGGCATTTAGGAGCGCGCTGCCTACCGCCCGTAGGAGTAGGCTCTTTGCAGTTCTTACACCTGCCTCCCAAAGGCCTCCCATGTGAGGCGCTCGTGGCGGTATGAACGCAAATTCGCATCCGCTTTTTGATGCGAATTCACGAACTGCGTCCCCCTGCTCCTCTATTCTCATCCGTAGAGCGCTGAGGTGGCGGCTGGCTCCGACGTAGTTCGTCGCATTGTCGCAGTGCACGATTTGGGGATATCCTCGGCGCCCGACGAACCTTTGGAAAGCCAATAAAAAAGAGTCAGTGGACAGATCTGATACAACTTCTGTCGGAGGATGCTCACCAGTGCTCGTGGGCCTACATGAAAATTCGCATGGTGCAGGTGACGCACGTAGCTCCGCACAAATTGGGAGCGCTTTGTCAAAAGTAAAGGAAACTTGGCATCATATGATATAAGAGCTTAAGCTAGTCGCCCCCCTACTCGCAACAACGAAAAAGTACACCAAGTACCTGTGTCTTCATGGATGAATGGGTTCAACCGCTGAAGACTAGGACCAACTCTAGATCCTTTCTGAACCTTTTCGATTTCTTCTTTATACTCGTTGTATAATCTCAACAATTTTATGAAAAGCTTCATTATATTCGGTCAGTGAAACAATTTTTCCAAACTTTATAGTTGGGTCTTTGCATTTTCTTATGAAGCGGAACATATATGCAAACACTCTAAGCAACTTGAGGTGTGACGAAAATCCCTCGATGACATCTACCAGCTCTGAACTTTTGCACAGCGGCGGTCAGTCCGACCGCAGCTTTCCTCTTCTCCAGCTGAGCGTCTTCTGGAAGCTCGAAATTGGAGTTTTTGGGCCAGTTTTCTTCGTCATCCTTCAAAAATAATGGTCCTTCGAACCAGATTGACTGGACGATTTCGTTGACGTCACAACCTCTTGAAACAATTTTTGCTGGGTTCTGTTTCGTGGGAACATGCCGCCACGTAGCTTCATCTGACCACTCTTGAATCTCAGCCACTCTATTTGAAACGAACGTCGACAACGAGGATGGATGAGATGGAATCCAATGAAGAGTTACTTCTGAATCCGACCAATAAACAGTTCGTTCGATAGGGACCTTTAATAGGGGCTTGATTCTGTGACAGAGATCTGCGAGAAGGTGAGCGGCACATAACTCAAGCCTTGGGAGCGTTTTGGTCTTGAGCGGCGCTACTTTGGACTTGGAAGTCAATAACGATATTTTAAAACCTTCTGCAGTTTTGCTACGTATATAGACGCACGCTCCATAAGCTCTCATGCTCTAATTTGTTAAGCCAAAGTTCCTGCAATAGGATCTTGCCTTTTATGATGATAGGGCTTAACAAACCAAGGGGGTCGAATAACTTCGATGTCACCGATAGAATGTTCCGTTTTGTCGCTCGGAGACCAATGACTGAATCGTCAATTTTAAATTTGAAAGCATCTTCATTAGGCAACCATGAGATTCCTAACGCCTTAGTCGACTCTGAATCCGATATCGTTATGGGCTTTGCTGTGCTCTCAGATGCGGTGATCTCAGGTGAGTTTGAAAACCACTTTGCCAACTCAAAACCTGCAGTCTGAAGAACCTGAGACACTTCGGACTTTATTGCCCTTAGCTCCTTTACGCATGCAGCACCAGTCAACATGTCATCGACGTAAAAGTCGGACCCGATAACGTCAGCAGCTTTAGGGAATGAGAGCTTTGCAGACTCACTCAACCTTTTTAAACACCGGATAGCCAAAAATGGGGCTGGTCCAGTCCCGTAAGTTACGGTGTTAAGCTTGTACAATCTCAAGGATTCAGATGGGTCTCTTCTCCACACTATGAGTTGAAACTGCCTATCAGCTTCATTCACCATTACTTGGCGATACATTTTTTGAACATCGGCAGTCAGGGCAAACCTGTGCAGACGGAAGCGCAGCAGTGTCGAGTATAGCTCCTCTCGAATGGTTGGTCCGACCATCAGAATATCGTTCAAGGCCACCTGAGAGGACGTCTTGGACGACGCATCGAAAACGTCGCGAAGCTTGGTAGACGTACTTTGGGGCCTTGCGACACACTGATGTGGAATTACATAGTGTGGAGTAGAAGGAATCGTATTGTCGGTAGGAGACATATGGCCAAAGGAGAGGTACTCGTCCATAAATTCCAAGTACATTTTCTTCAACTCAGGGTCACGATGCAATCTTCTTTCAAGCGACAAAAACCGCCGTTTAGCAACCTCAAAGGATTTGCCTAAACAGATTGGATCTGATTTAAACGGCAGCCTTACTTCAAACCGACCTGATGGCAATACCTGAATCGTCTTCCGATAGTGATCTTCACATAACTTGTGCTCAGGCGTATTAACTTTCTTTTGAGATGGCATTTCTTCCAGTGACCAGAACTTTTGCAAGGTGCTATCAATAGACACTAGCAACTCTTCAATGCTACTCAAACTATTTGTAATTTGGGGAGCAGAACTTTTGGGAACATATCTTCCCAAAACAACCCAGCCAAGAAGGATCTTCTGAAGAGTTCGATAGTTCGGACCTTGTTTAATTTGACCAACAGATAACAGTACAAAGAATGATTCTGCTCCTATCAGCATATCTATTCTTTGTGGCTTGTAGAAATAGGTGTCTGCTAGAGGTTGGTTCTTTGGGATTCTCCAGTCACTCACATTCACTGACTGGTCAGGATGATAACCTGAAATTGATTTCAGAATCCAAAAATCGAAGGAGAACTCACTACCATTTATCCGCGACTTCACCACCGTATGCATTTTATCTTTTACTTGAGAATTGGATTCACCAATACCAAGCAAGCTAATACATGACTCCTCTTTACGGATCTGTAAGCGGTGAGCAAGGTCCTCTGTTATGAAATTTGTTTGAGATCCAGAGTCCAGAAGAGCTCTGGCCAGAATGTGGTCACCGCTCTTCGTTCGGACTGTCCGTCTTCATTAGCGCCTATAGCTCAAAGACTATAAAAGCTAGAGGAACACAATTTTGTATCCAGACTCCTGTCCAATCGCACTGTTACAAGTGTATTTCAAAATTTCGCCCCGCCCCCTTCCGCCCCCACAAAAGACGAAAATCTACAATTTTGAAGATACGGGAAAACCAAAAACGGAGAATCATAGAAAATGACCATATCTATCAGAGTATTGAATCTGGATCAGATCGGACCATAAATATAGTCAGAAGGAACAAATGAAATTTCAGTGGCCTTCCAAGCGCAGACTCATTCCCTCTCTCTCGCACACAGCCGTGTATGTATATGAAGGAAGTAGATTTAGACATGTAGAAAAGACAGATGTAAAAAATGTATGTTAACAAAAATGGAAACATCTAATATATATAAATCTCCGAAAAGGTTGACTTAATTTTTTGTTGTCTTTTTTGGCTAAAACTAAATTTATCCCTTTTGCGAACATGTAATAACGTAATTTATTACAAGCTCACATACATATATACTGACTGAGTATTGGGTATAAAGTAGAGCCGCGGCGGTAGACGCGGCTCACAACGTTCTCCCTCGTTTATATTTATAATATGCTCAAACAAAGAAAACAAACAAATAAATAAATGTTCAAAGCAAGAACGGCAATCGAAAACAAATTATAATTGAACTGCGAGGCACGAGGTATCAATATATAATATGGTTGCAAGTGACAGCCGAAAACCATATACCCTCGAAAAGCAGGGTAGCGCGTCACTGGTAAGTAACACCCAAAAACAATATACCCTCGAAAAACAGGGTAGCGCGTCACTTGGTTTCCGTTAAGATCAAGCGCGGCAAACGAAAAATATTCTCCCAACAAATACAACGCAAGCAACGGTGGAAAGGCGAAAGCGAAAACAAGAGAGTGCACCGATGCTGCTGCTTTTATGTATGTATGTGCAATTTTTCCAGCACAAGACAATTTAAAAAAGATTATATCTCTCTTCAGCTCTAGCTTTCAATTATTGCACAAATACCTCTGGCTCTGCGGTTGGATCTTTACGTCCAGCTGCTACTTTCCTTTTGCAGTCTGTGCAGGGCATCCCTCGGCGGTAGCAGAAACGAACGGCGAAAATTAGGCTGGGTATTTCGCGACCGACACGATTGCTTAAGCAAGGTTTTAATTGTTAAATTAAATTTTGTTAACACACCACAAAACGACGCGTGCAACGATATGCTTGATTCTAATAAATAGAATTATGTTTTTGCATATATGTATGTGTCTTAAACCACTGTTTTACTTTGTATGCACTTTTCTATGTGTCACTGTCACTTTTATTGTTGGCTTTATTAACTTTACAGTCCACCCGGGGGCGCCATGAAAATTTAGAATAGTTTTTCTAAATACGAAACCGGAAAAAACTTTGGGTGGCTGTAATTTTATTAAGAGGCGGGACGAGAGGAATAATGCGTGCGCTCGATCAAAATCAATTTCAACGAATATATAATTCAAATTTATCTCTAGCCTAACTAACCTACGTTGGCAAAGCGGGGCGAATTCGCCAAGAGCGAGAGAGTAAGCTTTTATTGCGCTCCCGCCTTGCCCTAAACTAACTTACACTAGACTTCATAAATTCAAAACAAAACAGACGAGAAACGACGAAACATCTATGTTTCCATAGTAATGGTGTCAAATTTATCTTAATGGTCCAATAAGTCATCTATTTGTTTTGCTTTTGCAATTAAGATTCGTGTTGTTGTATAAAAAACCGTTATCTTTTCATTTCCCATAGAAAAGTGCGCCAATTTATGTGATTTCAAAAGTAAATGTAAAAATTTATGTGAAAGTGAAACCCGGAACCTGCCTGATTGCATCAGAAAGAAATTCCATTTCAATTTCGTTTTACGCTGGTACGGGCGCGCGGGGAATTGTAACTTCAATTCTCTTTTAAGCCTAGTACTCAGATCCAAAGAATGTTTTTAAGCGAAAAGTTCCATATAAAAATACTAACGGCCGAGTGTGGTCAGGTGGGCATGCCCTGTGGTAACACTGTACAGCCTTTATTAATTGTATAATGTCGTCGTCGAAAAATTTGCATAACCGCTTGTTTGGTTTTTTGTTTTTTTTACTACCTGCGTAATTTTTCTAGCAAACACATTAGCAAAGATCTACCCTGATTCTGTTCGTTAGCGCTTTTTTGGATCTGAGCATTAGGCTTTAAGCCTAGTATACAGTAGCGAAGGAATGGCTATCGAGAGGAATCAGGGTTGATATTCGTATGAAACCGATAAAAATATTCTGCCAGCAGAATAATTTGGTTGTATTCAGTACGAGCAAAATAATTTCCTATATATGCTGAAAAAGTATTTCATTGTATTTGTGGTATCCTGCCAGGCACAACAAATTTATTTGGGGAGTTTAGCCATGAGGCGATTTTATTATTATTAAAAGAAATCGAGCAGAGGCAGTTGCTATGGAATTTGGCGGATAAAAAGCAATTTGATGCAAACGCAATAAGAGGCGCATAGGAGTCTGTGGCTGCAGTGATGAATAGAGAGTAAAATTTCACACAATTATAAAATTTAAATGAATGTTCATAGGTATGTTTTCCAGGTAATACGTGCAAAAAAGCTTGGAAATCGTTGAGGGATGAAATTTAGGTGATAAATAGGGAATAAAAAATAGTTGATTGCATTTCTGTTCCGCAAAAATGAATTTACAATATTGCGGTGCTTTATCCGTTCATTGTCGTCCCGCAGCACCACTGCGCCCACAAATAAAAAATGTCTGCTTGCTTTGATACAAAATTTGAATTCTTAACTGATTTTATTAGTACACAGTGTAACCGTAGGGCATGCAAACCTGGTCACACTCGTTCGCTAGTGTTTTTATATTGCACATTGTGCCAGCAGAACTTTTGCTGGTCTGAATACTAGGTTTTAACGTATCCTTCGCCTCTGACCTGATACTCGGCTTCGTCTATTCATCCATGACATTGGCTAGCACTGTCGTCTCAGAATCCTACAACAAACAATTATACATTTTCTAGGGTATCTTAAGCTTCGTAACTCATCGCCATCTAGCTTTGATTATTTAATCAAGAACATGTCAAATTAAAATCTTTTATCGCGGATTTTTACAGGGGCCCTATTTAGGAAGACCAATTTATGTATCGCAAAGTAAAAGTTGCACCAGAATATAAGCATTGTGCCACCGTATCTCTATTACGTAATTTATTAAGTAGTTGGCACCAAGATCAGAGATGATCGACAAGTATATACGTACATACATATGCATGTATGTATGTACATAAGGTACATATGTTGCATATATTGTGTGTGTTTAGAAACTGAAAGTGATCGACACAGCCGCATTAAAAATTGTGCGCTGGAGTCGTAAGGTTTGCTTTTAAAATAAGCACAAAAACTTAGAATTGAATCAAAGTTTACATTTGCGGGAACGGACATGTCGGCCTTTGATTTAAAAAATCTGAATGAATGTTTGGAGAATTATTTGCCAACTGATAAACTAAGAGAGGTCAAACGAATATTGTATGGTCTTGAAGAAGAGTGAGTACATCTTTTAAAAAAAGCCTATAAGCAGGGCGAAAATAAATTGGAAGTAAAAGTACACATTATACAAAAAAGGATGAAAATAGATACAGATAGTGCAAACACAGCTTCCCACAAAAAAAGAGTTACGAGTTACTTACATACATTTTACGTACATATATTTCTGACATGGAACTTATGTATACACATACATATAAACATCCACAGAAACATGTATGTAGGCAACAGATCTACATTCGAACTCTGAACCCGATTGGAATTTGTTCTGTGCCACTTCTCTATATATGTATGTACATACATATCTAATAACTTTCTAAATATACATGTGTTCAACAATTATTATACCCGGTTCTCAAAGAGTATAGGGGTATATTAGATTTGTGATAAAAGTGGATGTCTGTAACACACAGAAGGAACCGTTTCCGACCCCATAAAGTATATATATATTCTTGATCAGCATCAATAGCCGAGTCGATATATCTATGTTTGTCTGTCCGTCCGTCTTCATGAAAGCCTAGATCTCAGAGACTATAAGAACTAGAGCAACCGAACTTTCTCTTCAAGCTCCTGTGATATCACTCCAATACAAGTTTATTTTAAAATTTTGACTGAATTTTTGATGAATCAGGGAGAATAACCGTATCCACCAGATTGCCGAATCTCGATCAGGTCGAATCAGTATTATAGGTAGAAGGAACAAATTTCAGTGGCATCGCAGCGCCTCCCAAGCGCTTACTTTCATCTCTCTCGCACACACTTCCACGACCAGATACGTAAATATAAAGATGTAGGGTTGTAGAGAAAATATATGTAAAATACAATGTAAACAAAAATGGATACAGATAAGCCTAATACAGGGATGCGCACGCACAAATACAAATAGAGGAAATCGCAACTACGCATGTAACGAACATTTTTTTGTTATTTCAATGTGTTTACAGAAAAAATAGGAACATGTTTCTGCAAAAAAAAACCAAATGCGTTTCATGGTTCACAACGAAGTGAACTTTTTCGTTTTTCAGTGTACAGCAAACGAAGAGACAACAACAAAATATATACGGAATAGCGACGGCAAAACGAAGCAATAGATTGTTGTTGCTTTGCCAGCAACGACAGTTGACGCAAAGTGAAAAATTGTTTGTGTAATTTGCAATGTGCAAAATAACCTTACAAGTTCGTAAGCTCACACACTTCCCATATGCTATGTGCAAAACCAAAACAAATGTGCATCGTGATCATAGGCACTGCGCACCCCTGCAGTGTAATAAATACATTGAATTGGAGCACTTGTGTTTTGCTTTTCGTCTCCAAGAGAAATTATTGTGACCATAGCCATCGAGAGCCCGCTGGACCGGAGTCTAAATTACCATTTCGTTCCGGAAAAATTCTTCCGGATTTTCAATTGCTTCAATATGAAGAGGTTTTTTATCGGCATTATACTTTGAAGTGAAAGAGTCTGTCGATGATACTTCAGTCACCTCGGTGTTTTCCCTTTTGCGCGCCAATTTTAAGATTTGGGCTGCTTCCTCTGAAATGATGGTACATTGTGAAATGTGGTACATCAATTAGAGCTCTAAGGTTTTCATAGCCACCATTCACCGCTCTTACTTTTATAATTTCTGTGGCTAAGAACGCTTGTATTTTTGTCAAACAAGTGTTAACATTTTCCCTTTTTTCATAGGGAATATGGTGCATCGTGTGATGGGGTTTTTTACAAATCCCACAAAACATTTCCGAGGAGCTTTTCTTATACATGTCGTGCCTACAGCATCTTTTGCACAGGCGTTGCTTTTGAATAACCTGGCCTCTCTCTATCGGACTCATTCTCTTAAATCGATAGCATTGCATTATTCTATGGCCTGCCATTTTACACAGCGGATAACTTTCTTTAATGCTGCTATATGGCACCACTTTTTTCAACGCTTTTTTCTCTGCATCCTGCGATGAGTACAGAGAAGTATACCGTTGTTCCAGAAATTCCATTACATCGGGCAATTTTTGAATCTCTTTTGTCCTTTTTATATGACTTTCATATAATTGAAGAGAATCTTTATTAAATTTTCTCAAAATATTGCGGGAAAAAAACACATCAACTTCTTCTGTTAATTGTGACTTTAACTTTATTAAATGTATTGACTCATTTATCGAGCCAGAAAAAAATGTAATCTGTTTTGCTGAATCGTTGTCTAGCATTGGAAAATTCATCTGATTCAGCAAATTGAGCCGATTCAGCTGATCTGAAAATATTTTTCTTTTATTTTCATACCGCTTGGTCAGCAATTCCCAAGCGACATTATAATTTTCCAATGGCCCCGTTAATAAGTGAGCAGCCATACTCCTTGCTTCAACCCCTTATCGCCATTTTTAAATAATTGAATCTTAGAGATGTACTCAGCCCAACTCTATTTTGAGTTATTTCACTAAATAATTGTGAAAACCCGTCCTACTCTTTTTCTTCTCCCGAAAATGTGGGTACTTCTGCCTTTGGTAGAACCGTAAAATCTTCATCTTCCTTCTTTGCTACTGACTTTTTACTAACGCCAGACTTTTCCTCCATAACTTCCTGCATCCTTATTTCTAAGTTGCTTATCGTGTTCTGAATATCAAAGTCTAGCTCGGCGATCTGTTCGTCGAAGCTGTCATTTGTTTCACAAACATTATAGAATTCCTCAACTTTTTGGTTTAGTCTTTTACTAAAGAATTAAATTTTTGCTTTTCTTAGGTTACACTCCCTTGTTTTAGACTGATCACACCTCTCCATACTTTCTTTTAAATAAGTTTTTAGATTTTCCACAAATACTGTCATATATTTTCTCAAGACCCTGGTCAACTTTTGGCTCCATATCTTCTTTCAAAGTTCCAGTCACCACTGGTTCTAACTTTGCCTTTTCTACTTTCCCTTTCGTCAAAGTTTCAGTAGTCGTTTCATCATAGCTCTTTTCTATGTCCTATATATTTTTCATCATTTTAACAAATGGATTTTTCTTGTAGTAGTCATGATCGACTACTCCACATAGCAATAATGCAGTGTTATTTGTTGCAGCCTTTTTTTTAAGCTCTCCTAGCCTACAGATTACGTCACTGGTCAATATACCAGCTTCAATCCCTTTAACTTCATTTGCTACTACGGTCTGAGAATCTAGTAGCTTAATGATTTTATCCGACAACATCTTATTAAGTAAATTAGAAGTAATATTTATATAAAAAAAAATTTCGGACTTAACTGAGGACTTCTTCTTCTGCTGGTGCTGCTGCTGCTGCCGCTGCTGTATCTGCTGCTACTTGATGCCGTAGTTGACGCTGCCGGGGATGCTGCTGTTGGTCGCAGCCATCGTTGTCGATGCCGCTGCTGCTGTTGTTTGCCGCTGTTACCACTGCTGTCTCTGCTACTACTTGATGCCGTAGTTGACGCTGCCGTGGATGCTTTTGGTCGCTGCCGTCGTTGTTGCCTTTTTGGTTTTGTTGTGGCTTTATTTCTGAAACACACACAAAATGTTTTTTTTCACTCAGTTAGTCGTTTTTATTATTTTTGTTTATATTATCCGGCGGTTTGTGATTTTTTTTTGTATCGCTGGCCTCCACTTCACCTAGCACTACCGATGTTGGGGACTCATATTTTTTTTTTTTTTTCAATTTTTTTTCGATGTTTTAGGCCTGTTTTACACAAAAAAACGAGGGAGAACGTTGTGAGCCGCGTTTACGCCGCGGCTCTACTTTATACCCGGTACTCAGTCAGTATATATGTATGTGAGCTTGTTGTAATTTATTACATATTCGAAAAAGGGAAAAATTTAATTTAAGCCAAAAAAAAAAAAATTAAGTCGAACCTTTTCGGAAATTTTAATCTATTAGATGTTTCCATATTTGTTTACATACATTTTTTACATCTGCCTTTTCTACATGTCTTTATCGACTTCCTACATATACATACACGGCTGTGTGCGAGAGAGAGGGAATCAGTCTGCGCTTGGAAGGCCACCGGAATTTCATTTGTTCCTTCTGACTATATTTATGGTCCGATCTGATCCAAATTCAATACTCTGATAGATATAGTCATTTTCTATGATTCTGCGTTTTTGGTTTTCCAATATATTCAAAATTGTTGATTTTCATCTTTTGTGGGTGCGGAAGGGGGCGTGGCCAAATTTTATAACAAACTCCGTTCGGTTTGATATCACAGGAGCTTGGATAGAAAGTTTGGTTGATCTAGCTCTTATAGTCTCTGAGAACTAGGCGTCAAAAAATTCGATCAGGCATTGCGCCTACCCCCGTGTGTGAGAGAGAGCGAGAGTTTCATTATGGCTATATTTATCATCTGATCTGATCCAGATTTAACAATCTGATAGATATGCTTATTCTCTATGATTCCGCGCTTTTAGTTTTCTCATATCTTTAAAATTGTGCATACCACAGATTTTCGTCCTTGGTGAGGTCGGAAGGGGGCGGGGTGAAATTTGGAAATACACTTTTAACAGTGCGATAGGACAGGAGTCTGGATACAAAATTGTGTTCCTCTAGCTTTAATGGTCTTTGAGCTAAAGGCGCTAATGAAGACGGACAGACGGACGGACAGACAGACATAGCTATATCGACTCTGCTATTGATGCTGATCAAGAATATATATACTTTATGGGGTCGGAAACGCTTCCTTCTGGGTGTTACACACATCCACTTTTTGCACAAATCTAATATGCCCCTTTACTCTTCGAGTATCGGGTATAAAAAGATATTTTTATTATCTATTAAAAATAGTTGTTTATTAATTCTTACTACAAGAGGGAAAACCAGAGTTTTTTATTTTTGCTGCCTTTAGCTGTAGGCGCACTTGACACTTCCGCAGGCTTTAGGGAACTGGTTTAACTCCGTGCTCTTACCACAGGGGGGAAACAACGGAGAGTCTCGAAGGACCAAAATGTTAAGACCTTAAAAGAAAAGTCGAAACACTTGCGAGTTGAGTTGTAAATTCAAACTTATTTTTATTTCTCAGAATTTGACCTTATATGTAAATTTTACAGCATGTTTGGGGTACAATTCTATTATTATAGCTAGAGCCACGGAACGGGTACATCGTAAATTTGAGTTCAATTATAAGTATTTGTGCACTACATTAGCTACATAAGTGGCTCTAGTCCACTTGACTCTGGTTTGTCTTGTGTGGCTTGAGTTCACAGATTATTTCTCCGCTCACACCGTAGCAGTCATAAATTACTTATTTTATGTACGTTCCTCAGTTAAATATAGATCGGTTTTTGTGTTTACATCAGTGAACGTGTGATACACTAATTATGTTCTGCTTGAACACCTGTAATTTCTCCTCCTCCGTGTATGACAATCGTCTCGGCGAGCAACTAAAAGGTTTTGCTTTCTCCACCATGATGTTCATTTCGCATCTGATGTTCGGACTGTCCAGTCGCTTAACATTTATGTATCAAATCTAATGTGTTCTCCGATGTTGGACTTCCCCTCATCTAACAAATATATTCCCATCATGCTCTTTTCAAAATCGTCCTCCTCTTCTAATGATTCTTTATCTAATGAATTATTTCCTAAAGATGCCGTATTTTTGCTAAGACTTGACATATTTTCGCCTAACGACCTAATATCTGACTTTACATCGAACGGTTTGTTCTCTAACATTATTCTTTGCATCCATGTGTTTCATAACAGCCATTTTTTTCTTTCCTATTTTTTATTGGCTAATTGATTCTCGTTTTTCATAACTATATTGCATGCTTATTTACCGCTATTAATATTTGATGCAGAGTCCTTCTGTTGACCTTCAACCCTTTCGATCGTGACCATCTTCAGGGCGTCTAAATCGATGCTAAGATCACAAGAACTCATAAAATCTCTGCCCAATACTGCCATATATCCCATAGACTCGCCAGGCACAACGAATAAATGAAAAGTTATTTTTAATTTTTTCTTCAAAACAAAACATAAAATCTTTCCAAAGATTCTTAGCTGGCTCTTGTTTAGCCTAAAATATTCTTCATTGTGAGGCTCCAGCTTTGCTTCTCGTGGAACACCTGATTTCTTGATTAATGAAATGGGGCTGCCCGAGTCTATGAGACATTCTTTAATAATTGGGTTATAGGTATTGCCTGCAAGAAATATCTTAAAATATCTTACATAATTGTTATACTGCGTTGACTTCCGTTGTGGGCATTCGGGTACCAGATGACTCGTGGCACCACACCCGTAACATGATCCTCGCGCCCTGATGGGCTTTCGGCATTCCTTGGCCAAATGTCCCTTTATGTTGCAGTTGTAGCACCTTGATTCTGTGGGGGGCTGCTTTGGTTGTTAGGTGTCCGCTTCTTCTCATCCATGCCGCCAGGTTTGCCTCTGCCCGGCAGCATCACTCCAGCGAATGCACGCATCATCTTTTGAGGGGTGCTGAAACACTGCAAGCGAGCTTGATATCGTAGATTTTCGTTGGGTATTCCATTAATCAGTCCTTCCATCAGTTCTTCTTCTTCTATTTTGATTTCTCGGGCTAGCATTAACTTGTCTTCGAAGTATACGGCGAATCTCTCGCTGGGCCGCCTCTCGAAACTGCGACGCAATTCTGACATGGGCGCTTTTTTGCCAAACACCAAGTCCAACTGCATCAGCTAAATTCCATATGGTTTTATGATTCGTTCTGGGTCCACATGTAGCCAACGAGCTGCGTCGCCTTTCAGTTTATTGATGCATATTAGATTGCCCTGCGTCTCTGACAACTCGTACAGTTTCGCTATGTTTTCTAGTTGGATGATCCAAGTGCGCGCTAGCGAATTCCCGTTGAATTCCAATAAGACAAATTATTATCTAATTGGAAAGTTGCAGAGGAACAGCCGAGAAGGTTTGAGGCTTTGCCCACTGTGATCGCTTGTGTGTTCTCGCTGTCCTTGTTTTTGTTGTTGTCTTTGTGCTTCCAATGCTATTCTGGTTCTGGCTACTCCGCACGCAACTCCTCTAGCTCCAATCTGGCTTTTATGATCTCCGTCTTTTGACGAGTTTGCACCATTGCACTGCCGCTAGGTGGTTCTTCCTCCCGCCCCTTAGCGATGGGGGCGTGGTTTGGTGTGGGGGGCTGCCGCGCTCGTCTGCTGGTACCTCGTTTATACGCGTCCATAACTCCACTTCCGAACCTTTGGTTTGAAGATTCAAATCAGCGCACCACTTCTTGAGAGTAGCCAAGTTGTAATCGTTGATATCTATATCCATGGCGTGTTACGGCTCTCTTATCACTTCTGAATTCTGGAAGCCGAAGATAAAACACCGGGGTGTGCTCGCTTTGCGTCTTTTTATTTTCATCCTACTCTTACGACTTATTCCGCTGCTCGCAGTCAGCGTGCGTGAGACCCTCAGTTTAGCTGAGAGCGTAAATCAGGCGCTCTCTCAGAGAGCGACTGATTTCTTGAGTTAGCGATGAGACTATTGTCAGTGCCCGCTGTGAGCCTACTACACTGTGAAAATGTAAACAATGAATGATAAGAATAACTAATATTCTCCAGCAAATGGCAAGGAGCCTGGAGGTTCTCAATAGCAGATGCTCTATTTTCAATTCGAAATGCTCCAATTTCTTCGGGACAAGAAGGCGAATAAATAAAAAGAAACAATTTTAGTTTTGCAAATGCTTTTATTAGATTACGCAATGTTTTGCTTATTATTGGTACCGACATGGAGAGCCCATGTTCACTTGCGTGAATATGTAAGTATATATTAAGTAGATTGTAATGAAATATATTTGGAAGACTATGACGAAGACAAAAAGTGCCGTACCGCTTCTAAAATACATAAAACATAGTCTTGTACATACAATTCTACTTGGATTTCAATTTACTAAAAACCAGTCACCCCCTTCTTGGCATACGTTTACCAAAATAATTAAGCATTGCGAAAAATTCTTCCTCATGCTCATATTTGGTTTTCCCCACAATCAATTGTTACATCAACATTTGTTGCTGTTGAGTCACAGTCGAAACAATAATTAAATTTTCCATATTTGTTGTTTAATTTTGGTTTGTTGTTGTCAGCTGTGTTTTCAATGGATAGTAGATGTGGGGATCGAGGCTTTAAATCTGTCAAAAAATCTCACCGTTCCCCGTTAATGTACTTTGTGGGAAACGGCTATAAAGCACAAAAATATATGAAGCTTCAGATATTTTTAAAAAGCTAAAATTAAGCCAAGTTTTCTTTTAATTTACAATTTATGCCGCATATGCCAATTGGAAAACGCTAGATCTAGTGGGAAAAGAGCTAAATTGGCAACACTAATGCTACACCCAGAAGGAAGCGTTACAAGTGTATTTCAAAATTTCGCCCCGCTCCTTTCCGACCACTTAAAGGACAAAAATGTGTTGCATGCACAATTTTAAAAATAAGAGAAAACTAAAAACTCAGAAACATAGAAAATGACTATATCTATCAGAGTGTTGAATTTAAATCAGATTGGACTTAGTTTACGGTAGCAGGTGTTAGCAGCTTGTATTTTCGGACATCAATAGTCGAGCATCTGAGTTCATTTATAACACGTGTCAATACGGCATTTTCGCTGTGGCTAAAAATGGGTTTTTCTAATAGATTTCGGGATTTATTTTTTTTTAAAGAACTATGTTTTTGTTTATGGTGTAGTTTTTTGTAAAGAATTTTTTTAAAAACTGGTATTTTTTTCAGAGGTAGTGCTTTTTTCAACATAACTTAAGCATCTTATATCTGACTGTATTTAACTTTGCAGTTCTAAAAAGCTGATAATTGCAGCTATAAATTGTACCCAAACACCTTGTAAATGCAGCTTACTGTCAAGATGTTATTAAGCTTTCAAATTCAAATTGAATAATATTTTGCGGTAATTTTTTCGGAAATTTTGATTTTGAAAACTCAAGAAAAGTCAAACAAAAATATTTCGTGGCCAACATTTTTGGTTTTAGTTAGGTACATTAATTGAGCGTCGTTTAAGGTATTGTTTGTAAGAATCGATGGATAACCGGCTAAGGTGGAGCCGTCCATTCCCACCAACAAATATACGACCCGGACCACCGGGTATTGCCATCACAGGTACAAGGCCTGTGGTGCCAAAACTAAGAATGGTAGTGTTCCCACCTAAACGAAAAATTTTTGTCTCACGGCTGGCCCCTGACTCCATTATTAGTGATGTTACTGCTTTTATTCAAAGCAAAATAAACGTCGTCGGTTTAAAGGTGGAGAAGTTTAACTTCTCTTATGCCAAGGAGATAGCTTCATTCAAGATAAGCGTCTCCCCGACTCAACTTGACACCATTTTCAATACCAAATTTTTGCTATAGCACTTGGTGGGGAAGGTATAAGGCTTAAGGTTTAAGGCTAAGAAGAAGAATAGGCCCCAAATAACTCTTAAAACTAATCAGGCCAGTGCTCCATCCTCATCTTCCCAGTCTGCCTCCACCCGTCCAAAAAGCTAACTTCCTCCCTTTTAATTACCTATCAGAATTTTAGAGGCTTCGTAGTAAGCTTAGCACTCTGTACCGTGATAGCGTCGCATTTGCATCCCATGTAATTGTGTTCACCGAGACCTGGTTAAAGCTGGAAATTCTTCGTTCTGAAGTTTTGGCAGGCCGGTACACAACCTTTAGGAATGACCGTTATTCTCGACGTGCAGGTGGGGTTCTGATTGCAGTGAACTCTAACTTCACGTCGGAACATTTCACAGTTCAGATTCAACAAGAACTGGGATTCCTGTGTATAAAACTAATTCTTCCCGCTTTTTTCAGTTTTTATTACATGCTCGTATATTCCAACTTCTTCGGATATCGCAATTTACGAGTAGCACTTGTCCGCCTTAAACGCCTTCTGTCTCTAGTCAACCATGTGCCAAATTCCTTGCGTCGATTGCTTGATCTGTGCTTTGTAACGGATCCGACCGTAGCGTTGTTAGCCCGACTCCCTCCGCTCACTATACCTGAAGACGCCCACCATCCTACCTTCGAAGTGTCGCTCGATATAGGACAAACCGCATTGGATCGGTCGGGTAGGCTTCTTTGATGTGTCTGCTGCTTTCGTAAAGCCGAGTTCGCGAAGCTTAATAACCTCATTGGTCCGCTTGGTATTTGTTACGATAGGCACAAATATTTTCTACGATGCACTTGACCAACTTTTTGAGTCTTATGTCCCGCTTTCCTGTCCTATTAGATCTGGGAAACCCCTTTGGCTTATCAAAGAGTTATCCAGTCTAAAAAACTTAAAATTAAGACTTCACAAAAAATTTCAAGTTGGCTCTCCTTCTTCTCTCTCTCGCTATGTAATGGCTCGTTCAAACTTTTCAGTTCTTAAATCCCAGTGCTATAAGAACTACCTATCTCGATGCAGGATACGTTTTTCTCAGGACAGTCTCAGTTTTACAGCTTCATAAGCAATAAGCGTAAAACGTCCGCACATTCATCCTTTATCATTTCTTAAGACGTCGGCAAATAATGATGAGGCAATTTTCGATCTTTTTGCTCAATTTTTTAAAACAACCTATTCTCAGGAATGCTACTCCGGTCAGCCGTACCCATACGGTTTATCGAGGTCGAACGGCATTTTCAGTCCCTTGCTAAATGAAAGCTCGCTGCTTCATGATCTCAGAACAGTTAAGCCGGTGTTTTCACCGGGTCCTGATGGGGTTCCCGGCTGTGTACTCAGGTACTGCGCCGAGTCTCTGTGTTGATCGTTGCTCAAACTATTCAGCGTGTCCATAAACTCTTCATGCTTCCCCTCCATATGGAAGGAGTCGTTCATAATTGCTCTCCATAAGAAAGGTAGTAAGTCTGACGCGAAGAACTACAGAGGTATATCGAAGTTATCCGCTATTCCTATTCCACTTATATCTCCTGCCCAGCATGGATTTATAAGGCGGAGATCAACAACCACGAATTTATTTATCCATATCTTGAGATGGATTTCTAGCTACCTTTGTTCCCAAAAAGTCCTCTTCAAAAACTCCCTGTCTTCACCAGTTATGGTTACCTCGGGCGTACCACAGGGCAGCCATCTAGGCCCCTTACTCTTTACACTCTTTATAATTGACCTGCCTTCGGTATTAGCATACTCTCGAGTACTTATGTATGCGGATGATGTTAAGCTGTGTGTCCACTACAAGGATGGTTTATCTCAATCCAGGTTGCAATCTGCTCTTAATAGCTTTCAGTCATGGTGTTTTGCAAATTTGTTATACCTTAATGCTTTGAAATGTAAAGCAATTACATTTCATCGCTCTAGCGCCTTACTGGCTCCTTACACCGTAGGCGGGGCTTCTCTTGAGAGAATTACCCTAGTTGATGATCATGGTGTTCTTTTAGATCCCAAGTTATAAAGGGTTTATAAAGAGGTGGTCAAAGGAATTTGACGACCCCTATATAACAAAGACTCTATATATCGCTTGTTCGTCCGATTTTAGAATATGGTTCTTGTGTATGGTTCCCTCAGTACGAAGTACACCAGAACCTTATAGAATCAGTCCAGAAAAACTTTTTAATTTTCGTTCAACTTGGATGCAAGTGTGAGACTGCCATCTTACTTTAATAGATTGTTTTTAATAAACCTTCCATCCTTAGTTAACCGTAGAAAAATGCTTGGTGTGATTTTTATGCACAACTTGATATAGGGTGACGTAGATAGCCCAGACTTGTTGAGCCGCATAAACTTCAATATTCCTGTTAGAAACACTAGAAACTATATACCGTTGTTCCTTTCGATTTTTAGATCGAATTATTCCTTGCATGAACCTTTTAGAGTTTTATGCTCGGATTATAATTCCCTCTACCATATCATATCGGCAACTAATTCCCTTCCTCTTCTTAAATCACTATTACGCACATACCTTTCTCGTAATTAGAAATTGTAAGTGTACGATAGTTTTAATGCATGCTTAGTAAGATCAGTTCTAATTTCCTTCGACTATTAGTCTTACATCTATCTTTCCTGCATGATCGCGATCGGTTCGGTTAACGAGTCGCGCGTTTTGTCGGTTTTTTTTCGGTCGGTTGGGTGGGAGGAGGGCTGCGTTCCGGCCTGGGATTCGCGTGTAACAGCATTCGGCTGGTGTCCCATCTGCCACTTGATGGTGCAGTAATATCAAAGTCCAAATAAATATACATACACGGCTGTGTGTGAGAGTAGAGGGAATGAGAAAGCAAACCTCCAAGCGCTAGCCACTGTAATTTTATTTGTTCCTTCTGGCTATAATAATGATCCGACCTGATCCTGATTCAACACTCTGATAGATATTGTCATTCTCTACGATTCTGCGTTTTTAGTTTTCTCATATCTTTAAAATTGTGCATGCCACAGATTATCGTTCTTGGAGTGGGCGGATGGGGGCGGGGCGAAATTTTGAAATACACTTGTAACAGTGGGATATGACAGGAGTCTGGATGCAGAATAGCGTTCCTCTAGCTTTTATAGTTTTTGAGCTATAGAAATTAATGAAGACGAACAGACGGAAGGACGGACAGACGCACGGACAGACAGACATAGCTATATCGACTCGGCTATTGAGGCTGATCAAGAATATATATACTTTATGGGGTCGGAAACGCTTCATTCTGGGTGTTACACACATCCATTTTTTCAACAAATCTAATATACCCCTATACTCTTCGAGTACCGGGTATAATTAGCATACAAAAGATATACATATATATATATATAGCCACAATGAAGAAAACCATTTCGAAATGCATCGTTCCCTCTCGCTCTCTCTCGCACACCGGGGTGGGCGCTATGCCTGATCGAATTTTTTGACGCCTAGTTCTCAGTGACTATAAGAGCTAGATCAACCAAACATTCTATCTAAGCTCCTGTGATATCAAACCGAGACGAATTTGTTTCAAAATTTGGCCACGCCCCCTTCCGCCCACACAAAGGATGAAAATCTACAATTTTGAAGATACGGGAAAACCAAAAACGCAGAATCATAGAAAATGACCATATCTATCAGAGTATTGAATCTGGATCAGATCGGATCATAAATATAGCCACAATGAAGAAAACCATTCCTCATCGTCTAATCCCTCTCGTAGTGTTCATTTTTAACTTATTTTGTATAAACAGCCGGTGTTTATCCAAAATAAACCTTTAGCGAACTAACAAATTAACTTGCTAACATAAAGTCTATCCTGAATCGCGAGTGCATGCCTATTTACTATGTAAAACATTATTTAATAATTCTTTTTTGCGTCGGTTAACATTGTGTTTTTGTTGTTGCTTTTCGTAAGTACGCTCTCACATTGAATTTAGCCCGCTCTCATCTTGTAGTCTGTGCTTTAGCATCACTCTCTCCCTATAACCCAAACATAAATAACTGTTCTTCCTCTCTCGCTCTCAATACTTTCCGTGTAGTAGCGCTCTCTCTCTCTCATTGCAGCTGCTGCAACCGCTCTCCTCTCTCCGCTCAGTTTTTACTAATTCCGCTTTAAGCGTTTGCCTGGCACACTGGTCTGATTTCTATTTGTTTTGAAATAAATTTTGTTTATTGTATTTAAAATGGAATCACCTATTATCTGTACCAAAAAAAACCTGCAAACAGGTGGTCACCCCTGCTCAGTCGAGTATTCCCTGCTATCTTTGCGGAAAAGCAATGCACGCAAAGTGCGCTGGGTACTCAGGCCTCGTGGGTGATGCAATTTCCAAGCATAATGGCTTGTTCTACTGTTGTGAGTCATGCCGGGGGGCTCACATAGAGATGGCCAGGTTTATGGGGCAGACGCGGAATGGCTTTAAGGAGCTGACCGTGGGCTTTAAAAAGCAGTACGATCGGTTCCTAGCCATAGAGTCTTTGTTTAGCAGTTTGCAACTGCTGAGTGAGTCTCCTAGGCGAAAAAGGTCACTCCGCGGGATCTGCAAGCCCCAACTGTCCCTCTGCCGACCGTTGCCGAACAACCGACTCCGACCACTCCAATTGTGCAGCAGACGATATCGTTTGCTATTCCAAGGGCAACGACAGCTGCTGGTGATGCAAATTCGGCAGCCGAATTTATCACTTCGAAGAATGCACAAACAGAAATTTCCGTAGCGTCCGTTTCCGTCGAGTCCGCCAACAATCTTAATATCCCGTTCACTTCGATCCCACCAACAAACATACGATCCGGACCACCGGGTATTGCCATCACAGGTACAAGGTCTGTGGTGCCAAACCCAAGATTGGTGGTGATCACACCTACACCTAAACGACAAATTTTTGTCTCACGGCTTGCCCCTTACACCACTATTGATAACGTTACTGCTTTTGTTCAAAGCAATATACAAGCCGTCAGTTTAAAGGTGGAGAAGTTTAACTTCTCTTATGCCAGGGATGTAGCTTCTTTCAAAATAAGCGTCTCCCCGACTCATTTTGACACCATTTGCTCTGCCAAGTTTTGGCCAGAGAACATGGTGGTGAAGGAGTTTAAGGCAAAGAAGAAGAGTAGGCCCCCAATAACTCCTAATACTAATCAGGCCAGTGCTCCATCCTCATCTTCCCAGGCCACCCATCCAAAAAACTAACTTCCTCTCTCTTAATCACCTACCAGAATTTCAGAGGCTTGCGTAGTAAGCTCAGTACTCTGAATCGGGATAGCGTCGCATTTGCATCCCATGTAATTGTGTTTACAGAGACCTGGCTAAAACCGGAAATTCTCAGTTCTGAAGTTTTGGCAGGTCGGTACACAACCTTTAGAAATGATCGTTCGTCTCGACGTGAAGGTGGTGTTCTGATTGCAGTGGACTCTAACTTCACGTCGGAACATTTTACAGTGCAGAATCAACAAGAAGTGGAATTCCTGTGTATAAAACTGATTCTTCCCGCTTTTTCAGTCTTTATTACATGCTCGTATATTCCACCTTCTTCGGATATCGCAATTTATGAGCAGCACTTGTCCGCCTTAAGCGCTGTTTCTTCCTCGCTACCTGATTAAGATCATATGATAGTTCTTGGCGATTTCAATTTGCCAATTTGCCGTTTTTTGAGTCTTGTGTCCCACTTTCCTGTCCTATTAGATCTGGGAAGCCCCCTTGGTTTACCAAAGAGTTATCCAGTTTACAAAACTTTAAATCAAGACTTTACAAAAAATTTCAAGAAGGTGGCTCTCCTTCTTCTCTCTCTCGCTATGTAATGGCTCGGTCAAACTTTTCAGTTCTTAATTCCCAGTGCTATAAGAACTACCTATCTAGATGCAGGATACGTTTTTCTCAGGACCCTTAGCAGTTTTACAGCTTCGTAAACAGTAAGCGTAAAACGTCCGCTTATCCATCCTCGCTATCATTTCTTGATACGTCGGCAAATACTGATCAGGCAATGGCCGATCTTTTTGCCCAATTCTTTCAAACAACCTATTCACAGGAATGCTACTCCAGTCAGCCGTACCCATACGGTTTACCCAGGTCGAACGGCATCTTCAAACCCTTGCTAAATGAAAGCTCTCTGCTTCATGATCTCCGGAAAGTTAAGCCAGTGTTTTCACCGGGTCCGGACGGAGTTCCCGGCTGTGTTCTTAGGTACTGCGCCGAGTCTCTGTGTGGACCGTTGCTTAAACTATTCAGCCTGTCCATAAACTCTTCATGCTTCCCCTCCATATGAAAGGAGTCGTTCATAATTCCTCTCCATAAGAAAGTTAGTAAGTCTGACGCGAAGGACTACAGAAATATATCCAAGTTATCCGCAATTCCTAAAGTGTTTGAGAAAATTTTAACTCCGCACCTGCAGCATCTTTGCAGATCACTTATATCTCCTGCCCAGCATGGATTTATAAGGCGGAGATCAACAACCACGAATTTATTGGAGTTCACCTCCTTCATCATTAAGGCTTCCAAGGTAATCTACAGACGGATGTCATTTACACAGATTTTAGTAAAGCATTCGACTCTGTAAACCACTCTCTCCTAGCACAAAAACTTGACCTTTTAGGGTTTCCGCCCAATCTCTTGAGATGGATTTCTAGGTACCTTTGTTCCCAAAAAGTCCTCTTCAAAAACTCTCTGTCTTCACCAGTTATGGTTACCTCGGGCGACCCACAGGGCAGCCATCTAGGACCCTTACTCTTTACACTCTTTATAATTGACCTGCCTTCGGTATTAGCATACTATCGAGTACTTATGTATGCGGATGATGTTAAGCTGTGTGTCCAGTACAAGGATGGTTTATCTCAATCCAGGTTGCAATCCGATCTTAATAGCTTTCAGTCATGGTGTTTTGCAAATTTGTTATACCTTAATGCTTCGAAATGTAAAGCAATGACATTTCATCGCTCCAGCGCCTTACTCGCTCCTTACACCGTAGGCGGGACTTCTCTTGAGAGAATTACCCTAGTTGATGATCATGGTGTTCTTTTAGATCCCAAGTTAAAGTTTTCTGAACACATTTCTACCATGGTAAATAAGGCCATGGGAGTGCTTGGGTTTATAAAGAGGTGGTCAAAGGAATTTGACGACCCCTATATAACAAAGACTCTATATATCGCTTGTTCGCCCGATTTTAGAATATGGTTCTTGTGTATGGTTCCCTCAGTACGAAGTACACCAGAACCTTATAGAATCAGTCCAGAAAAACTTTTTAATTTTCGCTCAACTTGGATGCAAGTGTGAGACTGCCATCTTACTTTAATAGATTGCTTTTAATAAACCTTCCATCCTTAGTTAACCGTAGAAAAATGCTTGGTGTGATTTTTATGCACAACTTGATCAAGGGTGACGTAGATAGCCCTGACTTGTTGAGCCGCATAAGCTTCACGATACCTATTAGAATTACTAGAAATTATTTACCTTTGTTCCTTCCGATTTGTAGATCGAATTATTCCTTGCATGAACCTTTTAGAGTTTTATGCTCGGATTATAATTCCCTCTACCACATCATATCGGCAACTAATTCCCGTCCTCTTCTTAAATCACTATTACGCACATACCTTTCTCGTAGTTAGAAATTGTAGTTGTCGAGTACGATAGTTTTAATGCATGCTTAATTCCTTTAGTAAGATTAGTTCTAATTTTCCTCGAATACTAGTCTAACATCTATCTTTCCTGCATGATCGCGATCGGTTCGGTTAACGAGTCGCGCGTTTTGTCGGTTTTTTTCGGTCGGTTGGGTGGGAGGAGGGCTGCGTTTCGGCCTGGGATTCGCGCGTAACAGCATTCGGCTGGTGTCCCATGGGCCACTTCATGGTGCAGTCATTGCACGTCAACGTCCAAACTAAATGCATCGTTCCCTCTCGCTCTCTCTCACACACCGGGGTGGGCGCTATGCCTGATCAAATTTTGTACGCCTAGATCTCAGAGACTATAAGAGCTAGATCAACCAAAATTTCTATGCAAGCTCCTGTGATATCAAACCGAGACGAGTTTGTTTCAAAATTTTGCCACGCCCCTTCCGCCCCCACAAAGGACGAAAATCCACACTTTTTAAGATACGAGAAAACAAAAAACGCAGAATCATAGAAAATTACCATATCTATCAGAACGTTGAATCTGGATCAGATCGGATCATTAGTATAGCCAGAAGGAACAAATGAAATTTCAGTGGCCTTCCAAGCGCAGACTCATTCCCTCTCTCTCTCGCACACAGCCGTGTATGTATATGTAGTAAGTAGATAAAGACATGTAGAAAAGGCAGATGTAAAAAATGTATGTAAACAAATATGGAAACATCTAATAGATAAAAATCTCCGAAAAGGTTCGACTTAATTACTTTTTTCTTTTTTGGCTAAAATTAAATTTGTCCCTTTTGCGAACATGTAATAAATTACAACAAGCTCAAATACATATATACTGACTGAGTACCGGGTATAAAGTAGAGCCGCGGCAGTAGACGCGGCTCACAAATTTCCCGCTCGTTTTTTTTATGTACTATATACGAATATAATGAAGGAATGTTCCTATTTAAAAATACATAATCTATGTCATAAATGACTTCACATTCGATTAAATGTCTGTAGGGTATTTGTGTGTCAAGTCACCCCATCCCAACTCCCAGCAAATACATTTCTGTCTCAGAAATGTTTACGTCCCGTCAAAGTTCGGCAGATCGGCACCAATACGCACACATATGTGCTTGCAACTCTGTGTGTACTCACACATGCAAGCTCATTATATTTTTAGATCCGTGTGCTCTTCTCAATTTCGTGCGAGCGAGACAGCGCGTACTTAGGCATATACAGAAATCCGCGCTGCTCACAATATGAAATTGTATGGGCGATGCTTATCTTACTATTTATATTGTCTTTGTCTATACTCTTCGAGTACCGGGTATAAAAATGAAAACAGATAACATATAATAAATAAAAATCTACAAAAGGGTTCGAATTATTTTTTTTCTAAATTTTCTGTTTGGCAATGATTCAATTCCTCTCTTTTGCGATCATATAATAAATTACATAAATTGTAAGCTTACGTATATACTATATATACTATATATATATATATATAAGCAGTCACAACGTTCCCCCTCGCTTATGAATGGATTATTTGAACTCCCTTTACAATTGCAGCAGCTCTGTTCGGAAGTTGGGTTGGCCTTGATTTCTCGCAATTTTCTGGAATGTCTTTCGCTTGGTTTTCTGTTTCTTCTCTTGTGATTTCTACAGATAATTCCAGAAACTCGCAATCAATCTCCAGAGCATTTATATATATATAGATTACGGGAAATGTATGTTAGTATTAGTTAATTTAGAAGGGGAAAGGAATCAATAACTAGAATTTTCTATATTTTGAACTAAAACTGGTTGAAACAGCCTTTAGGGAACACATGTCCAACTCTGTAACTCGAAGTTTCCATAAGTCCAACGTTTTCTTTGAATAATTGTGGTTCGACTTATAGAAGTTCAACTGTACCTTAGTAAAATGACTATATGTGCAAAATTTTTTTACATTTTTCTTAAAAAGCAATAGCTGCTTGTTTGTTTTGAATATGCAGGTCTTATCTGTTATTGTTGTGCTCAGTAACTACAAATTCTCGTCTTCTTTGAACACCATTTGTGGTACCGTTAGATTAGATAAAATATCAAAGTCGCGCTCTACGTAGAAAAGAGATATATGTGCATTCATGATTATTTATGTTTTGAGAGTCGCAGTGTTAGCAAGCGGCTAGATTTAGTACGTAAGCACTCATTATTGCATCAAGCCCACCAAAATATCACAAAATTATTGCATTTTTAGTTGAAAATGCCTCGTGGTACTGAATTGTCTGACGAAGAACAGGGAAGGATCAAGGGAATGCAATTAGCCGGCATGAAAACTGGTCGAATCGCTTCACTACTGAATCGACATCGAAATACCATTTCGAAATTTTTAGAAGATCCAGACGGTTACCGCATAAATCGTCGCCGTGGTCCAGTATCTACCATTAGCAACCGGACAAAACGGCACATGCGACAGTTAGCAACTGAAGATATGATGAGCTTCAACAAAATCAAAGCAGAATTCGGATTAACAATCACCAGGCAACGTGTGAGCCAAATATTGCACGAAAATTGTAACCTCACATATCAAAACAAAGTTGGCAAACCCCGCTTAACTAAACGTCATAAAGATGCCCGAATGACTTTTTATGAAAAACACAAATTCTGGGACGTCGAATTCGAAAATATAATTTTTAGTGATGAAAAAAAGTTTAATTTAGACGGTCCAGACGGCCATCATAAATATTGGAGGGATCCCCGTCATCCACGGGCAACTTGTTACAAGCGGAACCATGGCGGTGGATCGCTTATAATATGGGCTGCCTTTAGTGCTAAAGGCAAGTCTCCAATATGTTTTATATCCGGCCGGATGAATGCTCAAGCATATATAGAATTAGTTGATAGTGAGCTTATTTCATTTGCTGAGCATTTTCAATGGACATTTCAGCAGGATAATGCGCCGATTCATGTTGCCCGGGCTACAGTTTTTTTGACACCTACAATATACCAATGATGAAGTGCCCGGCAATGAGTCCGGACTTAAATCTAATTGAGGAAGAATATTTCCGGAAAAACCGCTGCGTCTGTTAATTAGCTTTCATTTGATTCATAAAACATTGATATCGGTTGACTCCTCGAAGCTGTAGAAGGTACCGCGCGTCGGAAAACGTTTTTTCGAGAAAAACGCGTTTAAAGTTGTATGTATTTCAAAAATCGTAATGTAAAATCCTAGACTGTTCCGCTAGATCGAGTATATCTCGAGAGGTACATGAGATATTGAAATATCTTTTATTCCACGTATTCTCCATAGAATAGAAATACTAATAAGGCAAAAAAAAATCGATATTTTCGACTCTGACGGTAACCTCCTCTTAAACGATTTTATCGCAAATTGGCTGTCGCTGTAAATGTACTCGAGATGCCGTGACGGTAACTTTTTTAAGGCAGTTAAGTGCTTCCCTGATTGTAATTAATTCCGCTTGAAAGACGTTGCAGTGATATGGGAGCCATTTAGCCATCCAATTTAGCTTTTTGTCAATTACCAACCCTAAATAACTGGCACTGTCGCTGAAGGAGAACTTGCATCCGATTAGTGTTGGCGGGTTGAGAGGCGGAATAACACAAGTTCCATTTTTGAGGGATTAATTCTAGCAGTCGCGCGAGCTTTGCGGTCATTAAGTCGAAGGGTGTTTGAGGGCATTTTCCCGAAAAGATAATTGCAACGTCATCCGCGTATGCGCCGTTGTAGCCCGACAAGTCTCAAAAGTTTTGAGAAAGAAGGACGATATACTAATTGGTTTCAATTTCTTTGGAGTTGAGTGCGAGGCTTTTTCCGCTTTCGGGATGAAGACAATCTATGCCATAAGCGTGTGGTATTTTCCCCACTACTAGTATCTTCCTGAAGACACATTGTAGCCAGTTAATGCCCGTGTCTCCGGATTTTTAAAGTTGGGCCGGGATGACCCGGTCCGGATCTGGAGATTTTAACGGATTGTACCTGTTTATTGCCCAGCTGATGTTCCGTTTTTTAAGGATGTGCGTCGTCGAAGTTGCCGAGCCTTCACAGGGAATATGTACCGGCTCGGTGGTTGAAGATCAATGGAAATGAGTGTCGAGAAGAATGTGTAGGGACTCCTCACTGGGGTTAGTCCACGTACCATCACTCTTGTTGAGGTACCCCACTGAGGGGTCGTTTTAGAGAGAACCTTGCGTAGCCTTGCGGCTTCTGACGTTTCCTCGATTCCAGAGAAAAATGTTTGCCATGAGGGCCTTTTTGCCTTCCTGGTTTCTTTTTTGTATAGGGCCAGACTGGTCTTGTAGTCTGCCCAGTGTTCCTCCCCGTTAGTGCTTTTGGCTCTGTTGAACAGAGTCCTGCAACTTTCCCGTAGGATATCAATTAGTTTTGACCACCAGGGGGGTTTCTTTTTGCCCCTGTGTTTATTTGAGGTGCCTGCTGTCGTGAAGGCTTTGTTGCATGCTGTAATGCAGCGGTCGGTACGCACACATTCACATGATTTTAGTGCGTTTGTGTGCGCAGACAAAAGGCACGAAGCATTTTCTCTGCCGCGGCGCTGCTGAGCAGAATAATGAAGTCGTGTGTGCATAGGGCAGAAGCAGCACGTAGGCTAAACGTTTCTTGCTGTGTACTGAAAGAAATTAATTCATATAAAGAAAAATGTTTTGCTCAAAATAAAAAAAAAAATAATCAAAGAAAAAAACAAAAGCGTAGTACAAAAAAATGCGTAATATTATAGTGCCTCTTTTCCATATGATTTCTGAACGCAGACTGATTCGTCTCTGCTGTCGCGACGCTGCCGAGAAGAATTATGAAATCGGTTTTCTCTGCGGCTGCAGCAGCCGAGCAGAAAAACGATTCCATGTGCATAGGGCCGAAGCCAGACGACGCCGACTGCGCTGCCCAGTTTTCTTCTCCTATGCACATGGCATAGGACGCTGTCGGCCTCTGCTTTAGTGAACCTGTTCACTAGTAGGAAAATATTTCCTCCATTACTGTAATATATTTTTCACAGTTGGCTTTCCTGGAATTAATATAGTCAGTGGGTTTCAGGCTCTCGAGAGATAGTATCGTCTCTAACCGACTAACTCGACTAAACCCTGACTGAAATTTTTAAAAGTTGTTCTAAATCAAAGCGGAAATCTTTGGGTGGCTGTAAATAATTTATTAATGGGCAATACGAAGAGATCAATGCGTGCGATCGATATAAATCAATTTCAACGAATGTATAATTCAATTTAATATATAGCTTAACTAACCATCGGTGGCAAACCTGGACGAATTCGCCAAGAGCGAGTTTTTATTGCGCTCCCGCCTTGCCCTAAACTAACTTACACTAGACTTCATAAAACTCCAATTTAAAATAACACTCTTCGACAAAAATTACTTTTTCTGATTGATTCGGAGATTTCAAAAAATATAAGCAATTATGTTTTTTTTTGCCACAGTTTTTTACGAATTTTTTAAATCTGGTAGTGCTTCTTTTTTTCACATAACATAAACTTCTTAAATCTGGCTGTATTGAACTTTACAGTTCCGAAAAGCTGATAGATGCAGCTGTCTTAATGCGTGCGCCCAATTAATGTACATACCTAAAACTAAAAATACAAGCAATATTTCTTTTTCGACTTTTCCTGAGTTTAAAGGTCAAAATTTCCGAAAAAAATACCTAAAAAAATAATCAAATTTGAATTTGAAATCTTAATAAATTCCAGACAGTAAGCTGCAGCTACAACATGTTTAGGTACGACCTTTAGCTTTATCTGTCAGCATTTTAGAATTGCAAATACAATCAATCAATACAATCAAATGTATGATAAATAAAAAATGTGAAAAAAATGCACTACCTCTGAAAAAAAACAGATTTGAAAAACTTTCTTAAAAAAAAAGTGTGCCTAAAAAAAACCAAAGCTGTTTAAAATCATTAAAATCCCCAAGTCTATCTGAAAAAGTAATTTTTGGCCACAGCAGAACAATTTTATGGAAAGTTTCATTGTAGACAGTTTCGGTGAAACAGTTTTTTCAAACTTTATACTTGGGTCCTTGCATTTTATTAAGAAGCGGAACATATATGCGAACATTAATCAGCTTGAGGTGTGACAAAAAAATCCCTCGATGACATCTACCAGCTCCGAACTTTGCCCAGCAGCGTGCAGCCCGACCGCAGTCTTCCTCTTCTCCAGTGGAACATCTTCTAGATCAGGGGTGCGCAGTGCCTATGCTCATGATGCTCACACCCAGAAGGAAGCGTTTCCGACCCCATAAAGGACATATATTCTTCATCAGCATCAATAGCCGAGTCAATATAGCCATGTCTGTCTGTCCGTCCGTCTTCATTAGCGCCTATATTTCAGAAACTATAAAAGCTAAAGCAACCAAATTTTTTATCCAGACTCCTGTCATATCACACTGTTACAAGTGTATTTGAAAATTTCCGCAACGCCTACTGCTTTACTTGTCTGCCGGGCTGTGGCCTGGGATGTGTTTTCTGTCCCTCTCGTATACTCATCTCGTTGTCGCCTAACGGGGATTGTAATGTCTCTGGCATGGCTTGCTAGCTGCTAGGCTGTACTTGGTCGCGTGGGTTTTGTTTCCCTCTCTCTCTTCAACTTTTTTTTGCCGGAAGATAACGGGGATTGTAAAGATTTTCTGCAGGCTTGGCTGGCGGCTGAAATATTTAAAAGACAAATGTAAACAAAAATGGAAGCAGATAATATCTAACCTACCTACATATAAAAATCTCCGAAAGGGTTAGATTTAATTTTTTTTAAATTTTAATTATTGTCTAAAATTTGATTCGTCTCTTTTGCGAATAAATAATAAATTACATAAACCGTAGGTTCACATATATACTGACTGTGTACCGGGTATAAAGTAGAGCCACGGCCTTAGCTGCGGCCCACAACGTTCCCCTCGTTTGTTTTTTGATAGTTAGATTAATGGTACATAAGGTCGATAATTTCGAACTTGAAGTCAATTTTCAAAAACTCATAATGCGGATCCAATATGGCCGAATTTACTTTAAAAAAAATAATGCTCCGACCTTGCTTTATCTCGAAACAACAAAACAACAAACGTACTTCAATTTCGTAATTATAAGCCCCAAAAACTTCTTAGCAAAGAGTTTCAAGCTATTCGGATGAATTTAAAAAAAAAATGTTTCGACCGTATTGGTGCTTTGGGGTGAGAAGAAACATGAAGTGATGAAGAAATTTTGAGCTTGGATTCGTGTTCAGCACACCAAAATACATGGGGTATTGTACTCTGATCAGCCGCGCACGACACTTTTTTTTTGTGGGGCTGTGTAATCAAAAAGGCCAGCTGCTATACTCGTCTGCGAACTCGACAGTATCGTGTTTTCCACAGATTGTACAAATTTTATACAAATTTATTTGACCCAGAAACGATCGATCCACGAGGGTATCAGATGCCGGGACCGAAGCTCGCACTCCTTTCTTCATTATTTTATTTTCTTCTGTTTTATATGCATCTCTATTTATTTCTCATAGCCAAATACTTGATCTGTCCGGTAGTGCAACAGACATTGCACAGAAACATGGATTTGATATTAAGGGCTATCGATTTACGGCGCGAGAGGAGCAAATACGGAAGCCACGGGTGGTGCGAGTCGGTGCAATTCAGAATTCAATAGTGTTGCCCACCACAGCACCCATTCAAGAACAACGCATGGCAATCTGGAATAAGGTGAAGACAATGATTAGAGCGGCAGCAGCGGCTGGATGTAATATTGTGTGTACTCAAGAAGCGTGGAGTAAGTATCTAATCGCATCAGTAGCTAATCCAAGAAATGCCAATATTTTATTTTTGTACAGCAATGCCCTTTGCATTCTGCACACGTGAAAAATTTCCCTGGTGTGAATTCGCCGAAGAGGCTCAGCATGGTCCGACGACAAAGATGCTTTCTGAGCTGGCTAAATCCTACAATATGGTTATTATTCACTCAATCCTGGAACGAGACATAGAACATGGTGAGACAATTTGGAATACGGCCGTAGTTATCTCGAACAACGGCCGATACTTGGGAAAGCATCGCAAGAACCACATTCCCCGGGTGGGAGACTTCAATGAGTCGACCTACTACATGGAAGGTAATACCTATCATCCGGTTTTCGAAACCGAGTTCGGAAAGCTGGCTATCAACATCTGTTATGGGCGACATCATCCACAGAACTGGATGATGTTCGGTTTAAACGGTGCAGAGATTGTGTTCAATCCCTCTGCTACAATCGGTAGACTTTCTGAGCCCCTGTGGAGCATTGAGGCACGGAATGCAGCAATTGCCAATAGTTACTTCACGGTTCCTATCAACCGCGTCGGCACAGAGAAATTTCCCAACGAGTACACGTCGGGAGATGGTACCACAGCTCACAAAGAGTTTGGTCCGTTTTACGGTTCATCGTACGTTGCTGCGCCGGACGGCTCCAGAACACCGGTTAGTCAAATCAAAAAATGGCTACGTCATTACAATAACAAAAATTTTCCAGAGTTTATCGCGAGACAAAGATGGCTTGCTGGTGACTGAGCTTGATCTCAACCTGTGCCGTCAGATTAAGGACTTCTGGGGGTTCCGAATGACACAACGCCTTTCCCTTTACGCAGATTCATTTAAAAGAGCATCGGAGTCGGATTTCAAGCCGCAAATTGTTAAGGAGTCTTCAAACCCAAAAAATTAAAGAGACTATATAAAGACCACACCTTTAAGAAGTAAAAAAAAACTGATTTAATGAGTTTCCCGATAAATCAACATTATTTTTGTCAGTGTCAAATCTAAGCACATTGGTTAGTCTGTGCCCAATTTTTTTAGTTCGTGCTTTGCACCTAGAATACATTTTCGTTACCATAAAAATATTTTTGGGTTTTTATTTATGTATTTTTTCTGATTAGGTTCAGTCATTTGATTTTGCAGGTGGTGCAGTAAGTTCAGGTGCTCTGGTCTAATGAGCTAGCTAGGTGGCTCAGAAGGGGCCTAGCTGTGGCCACCGGACGGGTCGCAGGTTGCAGATAGCGAACGACCTACCTCGGTAGGTCAGCTGTGAATAAGCGGATATACCTAGGGAGAGTACCGAAAATAAGCAGTCCCGGACAGCCAGCGGGTGTTCGTGAAGCAGCAACACTGACGATGCGCTTGTGGTGCCGCCTCGTATAAGTAGCTCACACAATCCTATCCCTACACACTACCTACCCAAATCCCAACCTCCCACACTCACCTCACACCGGACCGGACTAAGTGTGTTATTCGACCCGTGCCGAGAGACAGCCTGGCTGGGGCCCGCTAGCCCAGTCGGAGAGCTCAGGGACTTGGCAGCCCCCTGTTCTAATGATTCCTTATCCTGGCAACATGAATCTCTGCCCGGACGGACTACTTTGCAAATTTTGGGATTAAATATGGAGAACAAAAACAGAAACAATTAAAACGAGTCTGGCACTCCCCAATTGCCAACAGGGAGCAATCCCGTACGGGGAAAAGCAAAGGCCTGGCCTGACCCGATATAAAGCAGGTAAAAACTGCGCGGCGGAAGACGCTAGTGCGAACCCAATGGGGACCCATCAAAACTTGGGGTGGGTGGCAAATCGGCGCCAACGCTCACCACACCTGATGGGGGAGCTCGGACACGAATATAAGGGATGAGTCACTTTTTAGCTTCATCCTAAACTCTAATTTATTAATTTGTAATCGGTTAAATGATCCTATATTTTTAATAAAAAACCGACTAGAGGTTATCGGCCTCACCTTAGTGTCTCACAAACTGTCAGACATAGTGAAGAGCTAGAAAGTCCCAGAGGGACGTTCTTTTTCCGACCACAGGTATATCGAGACGACACTATCTCTCGTGAGTATAAAGCCCACTGACTATATTAACTCCAGGAAAGTCAACTGAGAAAAATAGAGGACAGTAATGGAGGAATTACTTCCCTCTAAAGCACCAATATGCCCGAACACAGAGGACGACCTAAACCGTCTAAGGAACAGGTTTACTGAAGCATGCAACAAATCATTCACGGCAGCATGCCCCTTAAACAAATAAAGGGGGCGACAGTGCCAGTTACTAAGGGTTGGTAATTGACAAGAAGCTTAAATGGAACCTGAACATAAAAACAGAGCGAAGAAGGCCACAATTGCCCTTTACACTTGCAAAAAAGCTATTGGCTTGAAATGGGGCATGAACCCAAGCATAGTCACATGGATATATCTAGCAATAGATAGACCTATGCTATTCTATGGAGTTACAGTGTGCGGCCGGCCCTATCAAAAAGGACAATCATCAAACCACTGGGCAAAGTTCAACGAACTGCAGTCCCATGCATCGGTGGAGCTCTTCGCAGAAGAAGAAGCTACCGTCATAGTAACTAGTGTAAATATATATAGTGACACCCAAGCTGCGATCAAATCACTTAATGCAATTTCCTCAAACTCGGCCACCGTCGCAGAATGGCGCAAATCTTTTTACGATATAGCTCATTGCTTAAGTAATTTAACGAAAACTTTTTACTTTTGTTGATTGACTTGAACTTTTTTTTAACTGTGTTTGTTAACAGCTTTATGAACGTACAGTGGCCAATTTGGGATCGCTAGATGCATTTTATTCAAATTTTAAAATTAAAAGAAGCGGTATTTTTTTCATTAATCACTAACAGATACATTGATTCGATTTTTAAAGATTTCTCATATGCGTTGCGAGCAGTTGATGATCAGCCGTGGGCTGTCAAAAAAATCATATGGTTCAGCAAGTTCTTTACCAAATTGTTTCTTCGTTGTGCGCATTGTTTTCGAATACCTGTGAAATTTATAATCTATATTTATAGTATTAATATATTGTTTTATTTTAATGTCATAATAAATAATGCCATAATAATTAATGTGTGTGGTAGCATAACCTGTAATAGCCAATACGGCAGCCCCACTGCATTATAATAACATTAATAATAACACTTAACCTTTTTTTTTTTTTTTGTGTTTTAAATTATCATGGTACTCTTGAGCAGCGTGGGATTATTTGGCCGCCCACCTGTGTAAAGGTGGAAATTGCCAAGTCAAATAGTTGTAGATGTATGTGTGTTACTTATAGTCTTACGGCGATTTTGTCAATGAAGTCGACTAATGTTTGGTACGAGCTGATGTCTTCTTTTTCTAAGAATTTGTAAATATCATTATATTTACTTAGAGATGGGAAGTTTTGTCTTATTAAGTTATATTTGCTACACTTAAAAATTACGTGCGAAGCGTTATCGATACTATCGCATGTATCACAAATGTTACTAGGAACTACATGCATCTTGGCGAGTGTGTGCTTATCAAATGCGTTACCGCTTAGCAGTCTGTTCATTATTTTAGCGTCAATGGCTCTTAGTTTGGTTTTGTTTAGGAACCAAGGCTTGAATGAGGTAGATGGGAAAAGCGAGCAGTATCCTCTTTGTTTGGCGCTTGCAAACTCGGCATACTCTCTTTCCCATTCTGCTTTTAGGATTCTGTGTATTAGTTTTCCCCGTCTATGGGCTTCCATGGCTGCTGTGTCTACTGACGTGTTCTGGGGAATGTTCGTGTGTCCAGGTATGTAGTGCACCTCTACCCTTTTTAAATATTGGCGGTGGTTTATCTTCTCTCTGATTTTGTAGGTCTTGAATGGTCTTGGCCATTATAAAAGCTCCGTTTCTGCTGTCCGTTAGGATCGCGACACGAAGGAAGCTGCTCGAGATGGCGTGATCTAAGGCTTTATCGATAGCCAACAGTTCAGCGGAGAGTTAGGATAGGGTTTTGTGCGTGTAAAAGCTGTCTACGAAGCCTGATCTATCACGCAAGAATGCGGCATTTGAGTGCCCCTCTGCGAGCTCTGACCCGTCCGTGTAGTTGGTCTCAAAGCCTACCTTTGCCAAATGTGCCCTCTTTTCCCCGTGAAAAATTAAAATGCTGGCCTGGTCAATCGAGTGTTTGTTTGCCGCTATGCAATTGAAAAAGTCTATATTCGAACTAATTTTTTTGCAGTGCGAAGTACTGCTTTAAAAAACCTCTACTCTTTCCAGTATGTTGCCGAATTCCCGAAATGCCTTAGCGTAGCCTGAGTTTATTTCCCTATTTGCTGAAACTGTTTTCCCACCTGGAAGGTTAAACGCAAACACCTTGGCCAGCTCTTTTGCCGCCAAGAATCTCATTCTGTATTCGGGTGAGAGCTCTCCTGCCATATGATGTATGATCGGGACAGGCGTACAGATTATCAGGCCTAACGACTTCCTAAGGTGGTGGTTGCAGTGGGGTTTTATCTTGGCCAAGGCAGATTTGGACAGGTTGCATAATGACGAGCACGCGTATTCTAGCCTGCTTCTGACGAAGGCTTTGTGTAAAATAAGACCTCTGTTTGGGCGGATCCCATAACAACACTTAACCTTAACCCAACCCTGCCATATATTAAGAATCCAGTAATATACGGCCACGCTACAAGAATACCAAGTATAGGGCCTCATAAAAAGTATGTAGATCGACGCCCGATCATTCTAAATGGCGCACCCGAACAAGAAAGTCGTTGGGAAATAAAGTGTGAATCATACAACCCTCGTTTCACTCTCAGAATCTCAGAAGTAGGCCCTACTCACAATGTGCGACATCGAACTAAATCAATTTTCGGTAGTGCAGCTAAAGAGATAGCTGGCTGGACTAGGGCTAAAAACCCAAGGATCGAAAGCCGAACTGATCGCACGAGTTATGATAATATATGAGTTGGGTTTGAGTAGTTGTTGGGATCCGGGTTATGCCAATGTTATTTCCGAGGTTGAAATGAAAAGTAAACTGGTTGATTTGAGAGCTAAATCCAATCTGATCTTTATATCTTCTTTTGGTTCTTAAGTCTAATACAAATATGTGGTGTCAGCTACTTCCGAGTGGCCGAGAATCTGCTGACATGGAATGTGGCCCGCTGATGGAATTGGAGCGGATGTTCGTATTTAGTGTCGTTTGGTGTCGGTGGCCGCTACTTTGTTGTGGTACGTTATGGTATCCGCGAGGGCTCTGGAAGGGGCAGGCCAAGGGCCGGTGCTGGGGTGGTAACCAGTCTGAACTACCGACCATAACGGAGGGATGGTTAGAGTGAGGGTTGGAGTCGGGGCAGCTGTGGTGTAGGTGCTGGTTTTCCTAGATAGGCTTATGGCACATTTTACGCCCACCAGCATTAGCCCAACTGCAGTATACGTTGCTGTAGTGTGTATCGTCGTCCCAATCTGTATCCTGGTGATTTCCCGATTTGTTTGGATACTCTCCATTTTTAACTCGTGGATCCCCAATTCTTGGGTCGTTCTGTTCCGTTTCACCTCATCTGTTTGAAGGATTTCCCATTTCCACCCTTCTACATCCAATTGCTCCTCTGTTTCATATTGTATATTGTTGACCATTACTCCGTATCCGCTGGTTATGACTGCTGTTCCATTGACGACCCTCTCTGGACCGCAGTCAGTGTGCACTTTAACGTTTTCGCCGTTGAAGATCGCTACATACCCTTTCTCGGGCTCGAAGATTTCTCTGCGCAATCCTGTGTCCTTCGTCTCATATTCTGCCGCCATTCCTTCCATCAGATTTCTCAGGCAGAACTCATAGACTCTCTTTACTGTTTTAGAATTTTTACACAAAAACAATATTCTGATTTGTAGGCACTTATTACTATAGTAGTATATTTCCTGGTTACTACATGCTACAAACTTAGGTGTTATTATGTACTCAGTTTCGTTAATGGGTAAGGCCAGTAGCCTTTTTAGGGTGTACATTTGGTGTTTAAAGAATGGCATCCTCATCGCGAAAATTAAATCGTTGTTGTTCATTATAGCCTTTAGCTGGAGGAACTCATACATATGCTCCTCCGATGCTATCTGAATGCCCTGTTCTTCTAATTCTTGACTGATCTTTTGTGCCTGCTTATCATCTAAAATAAATCTTGGTATTACTCCTATTTTTGCGAGCAATATGCTTTCTATTAGATCGCTAACTTTCACCATTAGCATATCTGCTGCCAATTGGATCTTATCTATATACTCTAATCTTTAAATTCTCCTGTCCTCCTCGACGAATACCTTACTTATCCTGTTATTCCTATTGTTTAGGAAAGTGCTTACTCTAGCCTGCTCTTCATTCATAAACTGCGTCAAATTGGTAAACATGATAATGAACTTATTATCTCTACTCTCCTGTATTTCTAGTATCTCTCCCATCTTTTCTTCTTGTTCCTTTACTTTTCTGATCTCCTTTTCTAGCCGCTCTGCATCTTCGGCATCCATATTCCCTGTCACTGCCTTAACTACTGACCCTAGGCCGTTGATAAGTCCCCTCCTGCTCCTTATTTTGGGGCTTACCTTCTCGAGTTTTCCCTGACCTGGTCTAACTTTCTTTGGAGTACCCTTACTACATCCGTCGTCTCTTCTTCCTCCTGCATCTTTCCGAGCATCTCCTCCAATTGGTCAATACTTTCCTTAAACTCTTTCAGTTGCACCACGTGGACAAAGGTCTTATAGGTTTGGATAATCCGAGCTGGCCCCAACTCGATCTGGGCTAGAGGCTCCTTTTCCTTTAATTCGCGGATCTCGAACACCTTCGCCGCTGCCGCCGTCCATCTGAAATTTATCACTCGTTAGCTTTTGTTAACCTTCGGACTTTTTCTTTATGGACTTTTTGTTGTTGTCAGCGTTACGTTGTTATCTACCGCCACCTTGTGTGTCGTGAACCTTGGTGTCAATTTATCCCTTCTATTTTCTTTTCTAAAGATCGTGTCCCCTGGCTCTACTCCTAGTGGTTCCGGCCTGTTTGTGTTCGCCGCCTCTATTATTCTAGCCTTCTGTCCTTCCACCATCTCTTTCACTCTAGGGTATATTTCTGCTTGGAACTCGTTGATTTTCTGGAGGTAATCATGTTCATTGTTGAAGGCCACGTTACTCCTGAACATGTGTGTTCTTCCCGTAAACAATTCTTGCGGCGTGAACTTTGTTGCCGAGTGAATTGCATTGTTATACTTTTTAATGCTTCTGTCACTACCTCGTCATGTTTAACCTCCAGTTTCTTTTCTTTTCTCTGTTTCTCTATTATCCTATATATTTCTGTAATTGTTGAGTGCAGTTTTTCTACCGTCGCATTGCTCGACGACTGCTGAAACGACGTCACGTGCAACTCAAGTTCGTATTGCTTACAATAATCCTTGAATAGGTTTGAGGAAAACTCCACCCCTTGATCGCAAACTATTTTCTTAGGTACCCCGAATAGTGCCATAAAACTTCCTAGCGACCTTATTACGTTTACGCTATCCCTTGCGGGAATAGTGTACCCCCAAGCATACCTGGGGAACTTGTCTATCATAGTTAGTACATATTTTTTGTTTATAAGATACAAGTCGATATGCACTAACTCCATCGGTCTGCCTGGCGTTTCCGTGACACTATACTTAGTTTTCTGTGGTCTCCTGTCGTATTTAAGGACCTGGCACCTGTCGCAATTATTTATCATTTGCGTAATCACTGTCTTCATATTCGGGAAATATACTTCCCTTTTCATATGAGCCATTGTTTCTATACCCCTGTGATTGCTTCTCTCGTGGTATTCCCTCACGGCCATCTCTTGCTGGTCCTTCTCCTTCAGCTCCGGTAATACCGCAGTGCATCTTATGGCTTTATACATCTTGGTATAAGCGAAGTATTGGCAATACGCGTTTTGTATGGGTATTACCAGGTCGTCTGGAATAAACATCGCGATTGTCTTATTGGGCTTCAGTATTTGTTTAAGCCTCCGACCCAATTTTTCTTCTTCGAACTCATTCTCTACCCACGTTGTCCTGACCTTGTTTCTAAATGGTACCTCCTTGCTTACCCTACCCATAGTTCCAACTTCTACCACCACTTGGACGTTATAGTCGTTCAGTGGTTTTTCCGATATCGGGAAGCCGAGACAAAAGTCCTCCTCCGCGGAGTGCATAGTCTCCCCATGGCATAATTTATTTCTGTGTCGGACAATGTTCTGCTTGCGTACGCCACTGGTCTGTCCGCTCCCAGGTGACCCTGGGACAGGAAAGCCCCTATGGCGTAGTTGCTCGCATCTGTTTTCAAAATGAATGGTTTCTCAAAATCTGGGAATTGAAGAATGGGGTCGTTGCACAGCAAGGTCTTGCACAATTCGAAGGTCTCTTCGAACTCGACATCGACCTGTATCTGTTTCTTCCCTTTCAATTGTCTCTTCAGTGGTTTTGTTATTGCCGCTAGGTTCTTTATAAACTTCCTGTAGTACCCCAGAAGGCCTAGGAACGATTTAATTTGTCGTCTAGTCCTTGGCATTGGGAACCTTTTGATCGTCTAAGGTTACTACATGACCCAGGTATTCCACCTCCTTTCTCAAGAACTCTGTTTTATCTAGCTGAAGCTTGAAATTCGCTTCTTTTAGCCTTTCAAAGACTTTACCCAGATCGCACATATGCTCTTGTAAGGATGCTGAGAATACCATGATATCGTCCATGTAAACCAGGCAGCAATTTCTTTTGATCCAAGAGTTTTCCGATTTGTCTTCTGACCTCCTGCCTCTCCGCGAATGCGTATTTATACGGTCTGGAGTACACCGGAATATCGTCCACTGTCCTCACCTGGTGTTTCACCACGTTCGTGAAGGACAGGTCATCGCCCTCTCTATAGAAGGCTGACGGGTACTTGGCACACAACTTTCTTAGCTCTTTAACTTCCTCTTCGTTGAGGTGGTCTGTTCTGATTTTTTCGAACGGGATCTTCCCGCTGCCTGCACTCCATTCGCCTTCTATATTGTTTAGTTCTACGTGATCGTCCGGGTTGAACTTGGACACTATAAGGGGTTCCTCTAGGAATAATTGTTGTTCTTCCTCAGAGTAATTTGTCACCTCCATTAGGCTTTGACCTTCTACTGCTCTGTATAGCCCTTCCGAAATTTCCAAGTCTGCCTTTATCTTTGTTCTGCCAATCATGAAATCCGCGTTTTGCAAATGCACCGGCACCGGTATGACTCTTTTCGTACTTGGTTCAATTGTATACAGTTCTGTCGTTCTGTATTGGGTCAACCATATTCGAGTTATTACCCCTCGGGTGCGCATTGCGAAATTTTTTTCTTCATTGTGGCTCTATTAATGATCCGATCTGTTCCAGATTCAACACTTTGATATATATGGTCATTCTCTATGTTGATGCTGCTTCTATTTTCCAGATCAATGATGAATCTGGCTCGAAGCAGCAAATGTTAATCTTGATGAGTTGAGTTGTAAATTCGAACAGTTTTATTTTCAAAACTTATGCACTATATACAGGAAATTATAATGTAATTAAAACTAAGACCAACACTAGGAAAAGGAGGGATGTGCGGCACTTGTTCCTACGCTCATCCCTTGTAATGACACCTACTACATGCAAGCCACAAGGTTTAATAGATGCTGTTAGGTTCTGTTAATGTGCATGAACATATTGCCCGCGGTAAGCCAGACCCGTTGGAAACGGAATGAGCGGTATTGGAGTGAGCGGTGCGGCAAATATGCCGCAACGGCAGATATTGAGTGGAAATCGGCCGCTAGATTCGTCTGAGAGTCGTATGAACAGTATGAACAGTCGCCGCTGCAATTGAGTGGAAATTTGCCGCCATCCTTGACGGAAATCTGGCAATAGGGCGAACAGTCACGCTGAGCTCCAACTGTACGACGATAAGCTATTCCACGCCATGTTGTGTTACGGCCACGGTGCTGCCACAGCAAGTTTACATGCATGCACTACGGGAACCACAACACAACTTCATGGCACTGACCCGATCGCCTGGATCATTTGGAACAGGGTCGCCGAGCCCGTTGAATGGATGGACGCTGCGCAAATTGCCTGATCTTCCGTAGTTTGAAGGTCAGCCGGAGGAATGGCCTAATTCCAATATATTCCGCGTTCGTGGAGACAACGGCGGCGTACCACTGCACAGCTTTGGAGAACAACCAAAGGCTAGTGAAGGCCCTGAAGGGTGAAGCGCGAGCTTCAGTCAACTCGCTGCTCATATACCCGGCCAACGTCCAGGCGGTTATGGACCAGCTGCGGTTCCGGTATGGACGTCCGGAACAGCTGATACGCAGCCAGCTGGAAAGCGTGCGAGAAGTTCAGCCCATTCAGGAGCACAACATCTAAAAGATAGTGCCATTTGCTACACGGGTGAGCAATCTCGCAGCGTTCCTAAGATCAACCACGAATGGAAATCAGCACCTAGGGAATCGCACCCTGATGGAGGAGCTGATAGCTAAGTTGCCCTTGAGCAAGAGGCTGGACTGGGCTAGGCATGCAGCCACCATAAGATCATACCCGACGGTTGTGCACTTGAGCGAGTGGCTAAACGACCTCGCAAGACTAGTCTGCACCATTACCGACGTCGGCACCAAGGATCCAAAACGAAGAGTACTGCACGCCAGCACAGGTCCCATGGATCAGGAGCTGCAAGACGAGCGCACCAAGTGCTGCCCGATATGCGAGGAGAAACACCCGATTAAGGACTGCAAGGTCTTGAACCATGCTTCGCCAACGGTCCGCTTGGAGTTGGCAAGGAAGCATCGCATCGGTCAACGGAAGGATGACTCGTGAGCATCGCAGCCACCGAATCCAACCCCGAGTGAGTTCCTCACGCCATCAGCAGGCAGCAGTGAAACGCCGCATCGGAACCTGAATTGTGTCGACTCGGATGTAGGTCACCTGCTATTCCGCATTCTGCCCGTGACTCTGTATGAAGGGAACAAGCAGGTGGACACCTACACGCTGTTCGACGAGGGCTCGTCGGTCACCATGATCGAGGACGAGCTCATGCGAAGCCTAGACCTGGAAGGCAGGAATCGACAGCTAAGCATCCAATGGTTCGGCGGGAGATCCACAAGACAGAGCACAAAGATGGTGAGTCTGCAGATCAGCGGGACCGGGAAGCCGAAACGTTATGGGCTAAGAAACGTGTACGCAGTCTCGAACTTGAATCTACCGATGCAAAGCCTGCGTCGAGAAGATGTCAAAACGGTGAGGACTAGCGCACGTTTACCGATGATGCCATACTGCAACGAAGTGCCGAAGATCCTAATTGGATTGGATCATGCGCACTTGGGCAAACCTATGCGAAATAGGAACTTTGGAACAGGAGGGCCCTATGCAGCCGCCACCAAGCTTGGGTGGGTGGTGTTTGGACCGGTGAAACATCAAGTAAGTTCACCAACTCATAAATCGTGCTTCCTAGCATTCCCACAGGATAATCTTCTGGAAAAGATGGTCAGCGACTACTTTGAAATAGAGAATTTCGGAGTAAAGCCAGCGGCGCCAGTCGTAACTAGCGGTGATGCACGGGCTTTACGAATTCTCGTGGCCACGACAAAGCGAGCGGGCCAACGGTATCAAACGGGTCTGCTATGGAAGGAGGACGAAGTGAGTCTGCCAAACAGCTACAATATGGCACTTAAGCGACTAGTCAACATCGAGAGGAAGATGCAGCGCAATGGGAGCTTCACGCAGGAATATCAAGGAATCATGGATGACTACGTCAAGAAGGAATACGCGCGCCGGTTAGAGCAGCAGGAAGGTACTTCGGTCAACAGTGACAAAACATGGTACCTGCCGCACTTCGGGATCGAGAACCCCAATTAGCCCGGGAAGATCCGACTGGTATTCGATGCGGCAGCCAAGGTTGGCGGCGTATCCCTGAACACAGCTCTGCTCAAAGGCCCATAGCAGTACAAATCTCTGCCAGCCGTGCTCTTCCACTTTCGGGAAGGAGCAGTGGGAGTTTGCGCAGACATTAAGGAGATGTTCCACCAGGTGTTGATACAGCCGCAGGATAGATGTGCCCAGAGATTCCTATGGAGGAACGGAGACGACCGGCGGGATCCAGAGCTGTACGAGATGGAGGTGATGACGTTCGGAGCAGCGTGCTCACCGTGCTCAGCGCACTACGTCAAGACCCTAAACGCTGCAAAGTAAACGAGTACCATTATGTGGACGACTACGTGGATAGCTTTGCAGACGAGAATGAAGCTATTGCTGTATCAACACGGGTAAGAGAAATGCATGCTAAAGGTGGTTTCGAGTTGTGCCGATTTTCTTCCAGTTCGGAAAGTGTGGTCAAGGCTTTGAACCCACTAGAATCCAACAAAGAAGATACTGGGCATGTACTGGCAGCCGGCTACAGACGGCTACGAGAGATTTGGCGGGAAGGAATTGGATGGTATGAGCCGTTGCCAGAGGAATTTGCCACAGCGTTCGAGAGCTGGCTGCTAGAGATGAGCTACGTGAGAAAGTTCCGATGTCCGCGCCACTACTTTGGCGTCGGACGCGTTCGGGCTCTGCAACTGCACGTTTTTGTGGACTCAAGCCAATCGGCGTTTTCTGCGGTGGCTTACTGGAGAGCCACATATGACGACGACGACGTGCAGGCGCATTTCGTTTGTTCCAGAACGAAGTGTGCCCCAATGGGAACCATGTCCATACCCCGACTGGAGCTTCAAGCAGCCGTACGAGACTGATGGATACCGTAAAACAGACGCACGGTGTGGCGATCAGCAGCTGCGTACTCTGGACTGACTCTAAAACTGTGCTACACTGGATAAGCAGCACCCACCGGCAGTACAAACAGTTCTTTGGAAACCTTACTGCTGCCGCGTGCGCCGATGGAGAGCTCGTCCTGATAAAGCAGGCACAAAATGAGGCGTTTACGGAGGAGACGCAACGGAAGACCGTCCCTAAAGGCAGTGAACTGCGAGGGCTGTCGCCATACGAAGACGAGGATGGAATTCTACAGGCGTGTGGGAGGATCGATGCCGCCGCGTGCATGACACGGCGCCCGATCATAATGTCACACAGGCACGCTCTGACTGAGATGATCATCCGTCACTACCACGTTAAGATGAAGCATCAAATCCTGGATGCGACCATAAGCGAGATCCGGACGAGGTTCTGAACCCAGCTGAAGGCGGCGACTGGGAGAGAATGGTCCAGTGCGTCAAGTAGGTACAGGCGCACACCATTAAGGAGGTTGTGCCAAAGGAACACGTACTCGGAAGCTTCCTGATCGAGGCGGAGAATATTGTTAATTCGCGTCCGCTCACTCATCTTCCAGTCACGGTTGATCAGGAGGCACCCCCTCACCCCGAACGACCTGCTTAAAGGTGCAGCCAATTTGCCGGACCTGCCAGGAGACAAAAGTCAGCTGCCTGAGAATTATGCCACACGGAAACAGTGGCGCATTGCCCGGATGATGAGAGACCGATTCTGGAAACGATGGGTACATGAGTACCTACCCACGCTTGTGCGCCGGGAGAAGTGGTGCGCGCATGTCGAGCCTATGCGTCGCGGAGATCTGGTCTTCATCTGTGATCCGGCTATTCCACGCAGAGAATGGAGAAGAGGCATCGTGGAAAACCTGTTCCCTGGCGCGGACGAAGTACCACGACGAGCGGCGGTGCGCGTGGCCAACGACGATCGAGCCAGGATAATTATGCGTCCCGTCTCCAAGTTAGCTGTTCTGGATGTGGTGAATGCAGCTGCTTCACGGGGGCCGGGATGTCGCGGAATGAATCGGCTCGATAATCGGGAAATTTAAATGTGGACAGCGCGCGTATATCGATAGTCTGTTTCAGTATTTGTAAAGATGTATGTATTATTTGTTGTGTACGGTCACACTTAAAAGTGCCAAAGTCAAGCCAAGGTTCCCGCTTCGGCATTCCGATTGACGAGAGCAAAAAGAGTGGGAGGCGAGACTGCGGTACATAGCTTAACTATTGGAATTCTAGGTTAAACTGAGAATTGTATTGTTATCCCTAGAATAAAACGCTCCTATTATCGCACTCCATATTTACGCAATGGGATCTGGCTATTTCTCGTTTCGGTGTTGAATCAATACATGGTGTTCAAGGCAACTTCCAACTGCTCAACTTCGGTCGGCGTCAATAATAAAAATAAAAATGTTAGATAACCATTTGTCCTGTTTTCTATCTTTTTTTCAATTTTTCCATCCTTTTTTTCCCGTTTATTATACCCGGTACTCGAAGAGTAAAGGGGTATATTAGATTTGTGCAAAAAATTAATGTGTGTAACACCCAGAAGGAAGCGTTTCCGACCCCATAAAGTATATATATTCTTGATCAGCATCAATAGCCGAGTCGATATAGCTATGTCTGTCTGTCCGTCCGTCTGTCCGTCTGTCCGTCTTCATTAGCGCCTATAGCTCAAAGACCATAAAAGCTAGAGGAACACTATTTTGTATCCAGACTCCTGTCCTATCGCACTGTTACAAGTGTATTTCAAAATTTCGCCCCGCCCCCTTCCGCCCACTCCAAGGACGAAAATCTGTGGCATGCACAATTTTAAAGATACGAGAAAACTAAAAACGCAGAATCGTAGAGAATGACAATATCTATCAGAGTGTTGAATCTGGATCAGATCGACTCATAAATATAGCCACAATGAAGAAAACAATTTCGAAATGCATCGTTCCCTCTCGCTCTCTCTCACACACAGGGGTAGGCGCTATGCCTGATCGAATTTTTTGACGCCTAGTTCTCAGAGACTATAAGAGCTAGAACCACCAAACTTTCTATCCAAGCTCCTGTGATATCAAACCGAGACGAGTTTGTTTTAAAATTTGGCCACGCCCCCTTCCGCCCCCACAAAAGATGAAAATCTACAATTTTGAAGATACGGGAAAACCAAAAACGCAGAATCATAGAAAATTACTATATCTATCAGGGTATTGAATTTGGATCAGATCGGATCATAAATATAGTCAGAAGGAACAAATGAAATTTCAGTGGCCTCCCAAGCGCAGACTGATTCCCTCTCTCTCTCGCACACAGCCGTGTATGTATATGTAGGAAGTAGATAAAAACATGTAGAAATGGCAGATGTAAAAAATTTATGTTAACCAATATGGAAACATCTAATAGATCAAAATCTCCGAAAAGGTTCGACTTAAATTGTTTTTTTTTGGCTAAAATTAAATTTTGTCCTTTTGCGAACATGTAATAAATTACAACAAGCTCACATACATATATACTGACTGAGTACCGGGTATAAAGTAGAGCCGCGGCGCAGACGCGGCTCATAACGTTCCCCCTCGTTTTTTTGTTGATTTGTCCTTTTTTTGTGGCTAGTAACAACCAACACTGCTCCTGCCATCTACCGTTCCGACAGCCGACGGCTCGACCGCCGCCACGATCGCCCGTCGCATCCAACCGTTCGATCGAACGTGTTGGTTTGACACCGAACCGACCGCAACTGCAACCGTTCGACCCGTCGCCTGCCCTGCAGCTGAAAAGTCAACTGTCTGATTTAAGAGTTAAATCCAATCTGATCTTTATTTCTGCTTTTGGTTCTTAAGTCTAATACAAATGTGTGGGGTCATCTACTTTCGAGTGGCCGAGAATCTGCTGATATGGAATGTGGCCCGCTGATGGAATTGGAGCGGATGTTTGTATGTAGTGTCGTTACTTTGTTGTGGTACGTTATGGTATCCGCGGGGGCTCTGGAAGGGGCAGGCCAAGGGCCGGTGCTGGGGTGGTAACTCACGCGTAAGCGCAATCAAACCAAGCGCACGTTGCGATCCACCAGAAGGTTCGATCGGCCAAACGGAACAGCAGCAGTCGGTCGTAGAACAGGCAGCACCCCCGATGCGAAACATGCATGAGGAATTTCAACCAAGCGTAGAACAGCCGAACGCAGTAGAAGCCGAAAACGACGCCTTGATAAAACTACGAGCAGAGATCGAAGCAGGCAGAGCTATGCTGTAGAAAATTCATTACGAAATAAACAAGATCGGACATGTTGGCCAAACCAATGACGTCATCAACAAAAAGGAAAACAAAGAGACAAACTCCAAAATCGAAAATCAGGCCCGCATTCAGTGTTTCTCGGATCCGAAGCAAATTTTAGGCGCATTCTCGGAGATTCGCCTTCCGGAACGTAAGCAGTATGCCACATAATCGCAAGGCTCAACAAATTCTGCCTTTAACAAGGACTTACGTTGCGCCAACTGCAACTCACGAGGTCATTTCGCCAAGGAATGCTTCAAGCCAAAAAGGGAGCCTAGATTTTGCTACTGATGTGGGGCATTTGGACACCTGACAATGCCCGGAGAGAAAGAGCATAATCAACAACAGTTATGTAAGATGCTGTACGATTTTCTTATGCAATAACATTGAAACACCATTAATTGCAGACATAGACTCGGGGAGTCCAATATCATTCATTAAGAAAAGTTTAATATCTACCGAAATCAGTTTGGAGTCAGTTCATGAATCATATTTTGGGCTGAAGCAAAGCCAATTGGAAATATTTGGAAGGATTTTATATTATATTTTGAAAGGAAAACTAAAAAGTTATTTTCATTTAAACGTGATATCGAACGAGTCTAAGAGTCATGGCGTGGTTTTTGGCAGAGATTGTCTGAACGCATGCGAGTTGAATTTGGACCTGAGCACTTTAAAGATGGTTACATTAGACGCTGTAAATACGAAAGATAACGACATTTTAAGTAATAATTCAACGATGCCGATTGAAAATGATATTCTGCAAATCAAAACAATGGGTAAACATATGATTATAAAAAATAGTGAAAAGATTAGTGGAAATGCCAATGTCGGAAACGCCGGCAGCGGATCGGCTGAATGATATAGATATAAGTTTATGTATATATATATATGCTAGGTGCTGCTGGCAGAGGGAGCGTGAAAAAGAATTTGTATGCACATTGAGTGGATCATATTCATATTCAATCGTCGCCCGTTGGGTTATTGGAAATATGCTGACGCTTTATTTATGTCGCTTGAGGCATTCTTATGTGATCGTATTTGTCGCACTAAAATATGCCTGGGACCATGATGCAAGGTGCAAGGTGGTCTCGTCGGCAAAAGTAGTCCCTTAACTATGCTTACAATAAGTGCGAGTGAAACGACAATAGAGTGTGTTGATTAACCCTTTGGGGCGCATGGGGCTTAAAGTTGCCTATTATAACAAAAAGAGTTAAAGTTTTTTAAAAATTTAATTTTTAATAATTTTGAACTTGAAAGTAAACGTTGTTTTTGTTTTTGAATAGCATAGTCGCTCAGACGCCTTCTTTTAAACACTGCCCTTTTTTTAGTGCTGACTTCCACTGTGAAACGTTAAAATGCGTATCACAAATTTTTCAGTTTTCACGAATGCTGCAGCCCTGAGTTTTCTCCTACAATGTTCTCCTAACTAAACATTTCGGTGCCTTCAAAAATTTTACACCTTGCACGTGCTTGCGGCAAAAACTACAAAAAAGTCATTTTTATTTTGCGCACGGCCTTGTTAGGGTTAAGATATAGAGAAATATTCGTCCGCACACAACCTTTCATTTCAACAAGCAGAAACGCACTGAGCGTTAAGGGACCAAAACCCGAACGAGACGGCAGCCGACGAGACCACCTTGTATAATTGCATCATGCCTGGGACTTTGTGTTTTACAAACTCTGCAACAAGGTGTTACAGGATGTATTCACTATGTACCCTTGGTACAGTAGGCATTCCCTATATGTGCATACTATATCTCCCTCCTTTTGAAGTTACGAAGTTATTTTATTAAATAATTTTATTTTTTTTGCTATTGCGACCTTTTCTGTTTGATTAATTATAAAATGTATAATAGCCTGTTCCCACAGGCCACCATCCACCATCCCCCATCCCCATCCCCCATTTCCCAGTTAGTTCCACCATCCATTTTGGATGTTCCTAAACAAGACGCACAGACAGAGCTGCTGAGGATTGCGCAGGAACGGCTAGAGGTGCAGAAAGCACAAGCTGATCTTTTCCAGAAAATGGTGACGAGCCAGGAATCGTATCAATCCCAGATGCTAAATTTTCAATCTGAAATGCTCCAATTTCTTCGGGACAAGGAGGCAAAAAAATAAAAATATAGAAAAGTAATTTTAAAATTTATTTTATTTGTTTAAGCAATGTTTTGCAATGGCAGATCTTATTACTTCTGCAGACTGATTAAAGTCAGCAGATGTGTTGCTTCTATCGGGCTGTTCAGGTTGCTCACTTGAATTCAGCAGAACCCAATTCTCATTAATGGAGCTGTTGTGAACATTTAAAATATTGTGGAGTATGCAGCAGGTCATTATTATGGCGTTATTGTTCCTTACGTGGCTATCAAGGCCTTTGCCAATGAATTTAAAGCGTGCCTTTAAATGGCCAAAGGCATTTTCCACCACAGCTTTAGAAAGGTTGAAGTTAAAAGTCCGCTGTTCCAATGAAGCGGATGTGGAGAATGGGTATGGCTTCATAAGTTTTTTGGAAAACCTGAAAGCCGAGTCCACGATCAGCATTACTGGGACCGACACTCCACAAATTTCCTTCGATTTGTTCTCCAATAATGACGGTGCTTCCATCCGTTGTGCAAGGCTCGACTTTTGATAAATTGTCGAATCGTTGCACCTTCCTGGAGAGTCAATGTTCACATACGTAAATCTATATCTGAAGTAAATTGTAATGAATTACATTTGGAAGACTATGAACCACTTAATAGACTTAATATATCTTACCTATAATCCACTAGGGCAAACAAAACTGTTGAGTACCAGCCTTTATAATTATGGAAGTCGACTGCCTCATCTGCTGGTGGCTTTATTTTTATATGACATACATCTAGAATAAAAATAAAGTGTATATACCAATTCACATATAATACATAATGAAAATATTGATTGATCTCTTACCAATGGCCCCTAGCCACTGGGGAAATCCAATTGCTTCAAAGCCCTGGACGCATTCATCAACTTTGTCTGATGTCAGATAATCGGCAGACATATATTCGTCAGAAAACTGGGTAATCAGACCACATTACGTTGGCCCAAAGTTGGAAAGTTGCTTCATGAAAAGTACGTAATAATAAGAAATTGGTGCAAGAGAAAATAAATAAATAAAAATAAACAACTCTGTTGAAGAAAGTCGCTATATTTACATAAATTATCAAAGAAACACACTTGCAGCGGTAAGAAACAAAAAAAAAACGCATATTTTATACCTGCCAAATAAACACAGTGTTTGTTGTTGTTTCGAGTGCAACCAGCGAAAATTGCCTCATACAAACATATAAAAGGCACAAAAGAGAAACACCAAAACAGTACAAAAAAAGCAAAAACAATGTCATCCACTGCACCGCCATCAAAGCGCACACGCAATAATGCTGGAACATCGAGTGAGCGCCTCTCCGACGCCCGTTCCCCACAACTATTGGAATTGTTGAAGGTTCGCTTCCAAGAGCAGACCAACATGATCGTGTCCCATGTCCAGGAGGCAGAGAAGCGCATACTCAGCAGCCTCATGGAGCGCCTGGACTCGATCGCTGGTGAGGTCACGCGGATGGGTGCCCGTGTCATGACATTGGAGAGTGATGTGGTCGACCTTCGCTCTCAGAGAGAGCAACTGGGAGAGCGGGTCGAGTGGCTGGACCGGGAGGTGACGGATTTGCGAGCACTGAGTAAGAGAGTGGGAGGCATCGAGAAGCAATTGCTTTATATACAATTGCGATATACCGGCGCGAGAATAAGAGACAACTGAGCTTGCAGATCATGGGGTTCGACTCGGAGGCTGTTGTCTACGTAAATGAGCAGCTTTTAAGAGAGCATTACCAAAATTTTTAAAGAGGCCATGCGAATGAAGAAGCATAAAATGCTATCAGCTGTCTTTACTCGGCGCGGCCTCGTGCACGTACGTAGTAATACGAGAGAGGGCGTTCAATGCGTTGAGTGTATGGATGAGCTTTTATCGCTCGCGCCAGCTAGCGAGCCTCTCACCCACTCTACAGCTGCTTCCCCCACTGACGCCTTGGCTGGGTCTCAAATAGCTTTCGCTCTTAAGCACCTATGTACTACTCAGATATTCTTTATAGTTAGGCCTTTAGTATTAATATTCAATTATCACAGCTTTTATTATCAACTAATTAATTGTCTTGAGTTTGCGCCCCTAATATGTTCACTATCTATCAATGAACGGTGAGATAGGTAGTTCCATGGCCGGTAGCATGATTAAAATTATTAGCAACCATCGAAAGGGTCTCAAAGTCGTATATATGAATGCACAAAGCTTGCTTAGGAAAATCGATGAGTTTAGATTACTGTTTACCCATTTAAATGTAGATGTTATATGTGTGTCTGAGAAGTGGTTTGTACCTGAGTTATGTGACTTGTCAATTGTGTGTGACGGCTATGTTGTTTTTCGTTCGGATCGCATTGGACATGCAGGTGGTGTTGCTATATATGTTAATACTAGATTAAAATGTAATGTTATATGTAAACAACAGAGTGAATGTCCCATAGAATATTTAATGTTGGAAATCACAAGTAAAATGAGTGAGAAAATTCTACTTGGCTGTATATACCGACCCCATCGTACGATAGACTATCAGCCGCTATTGGATATTATCTCAGACATTTCAGTGTCATACACAGACATCATTCTGGCTGGCGATCTCAATAGCAATCTCTTGTTGGAGAGTCATCTCTTGGATAATTTTGCTTCCTTGGGGTTGCTTGCCGTAAATGTAACCATGCCTACTCACTTCAGCAGTACCTGTGATACACTTCTTGACATCTTTTTCACCAATGACCCAAGTAAGACTCTACTTTATGACCAGGTTTCAGTACCAGCTTTCTCTAAACATGACCTTATCTTTCTGACATATGACTTGACATTGAATTATAAAACTAATTCATTTACGTATAGAGACTATAAAAATATAGACTATAATGAACTAGAACAAGACCTTAATGCATATGACTGGGAATCAATATACTCCCCATGTTGATTGTCAATTGAGTGTTCTAAACAGCCATATTCTGTACCTCTATAACAAGTTTGTACCACTAAAAACCAAGATTATACAACCAAGACAGAATGCTTGGTTCACCAGTGAAATTAAAAGACTCAGTCATCAGCGTGATGTTGCTTTCTTTAAATGGAAGCGATACAAAACTCTCGACTTTCTTTTAAGGTACAAAGAGTTAAAAGCCACTGTTAACAAAGGAATAAGGTCTGCTAAGTGCGAATACTATAAATCCAAGTTTCGTAATTGTTCTACCATTAAGCAAAGATGGAGTGAGATGAACAGTTTAGGTATAGGAAAATGCAAGCAGAAGACTGAGAGTAATATAGATGTCGAAGTTCTCAACAAAAAGTTTTCGGTAATTGATGTACCTGAAGCAACTTGTAACAAGTACCTGAATAAAATCCCACTCTGTGACAATAGTTTTAGCTTTGTATGTGTCAGTCAGTGTGATGTCTTTGCGTGTATACTTAAGGTGAAGTCTAACGCTGAAGGCCTAGATAACATTAGCCCGAAATTTTAAAAAATCTTACTCCCCAAAATCTTATCCCTCGTCACTTATATTCTGAACACGGCCATAACTACGTCCATGTTCCCGACTGAATGGAAAAATGCGAAAATTCTGCCGATCCCAACATCCAACAATGACTTTAGACCCATCTCGATACTTCCGTTCCTTTCAAAAGTAGTAGAAAATCTCATGTCCTTACAAATTGAAAACTTTTTGATTAACAATTCGCTATTCAGCCAAAAGCAGTCGGGTTTTCGAAAAAAAATAAGCTGTGTGAGTGCAATAATGGATATTGTAGAAGCTATTCGGCAGCAACTCGACAAGAACAAGGTAACATTTTTAACACTTCTCAACCACAGTAAAGCATTCGACTCAATGAATCACAATATTCTCTGCGCAAAGCTGGCGAACTTATTCAACTTTTCTGAGACTGCAGTCAATTTCATTAAATCGTATCTATCAAACAGATTGCAGGCTGTAGTATATGGCACGTTTGTTTCCACTTTTAGCGAACTTAAGTGGGGAGTCCCTCAGGGATCAGTGTTAGGCCCTTTACTGTTTTCCATATATGTTTATGATCTACCTAGTGTCTTGTCAGAATGCGAAGTACACTTATATGCCGATGACGTTCAAACCAATGTTAGTAGTCCAGTGAAAGATATAAATGGTTGTGTTAGTACATGTAACAGAATGCTTTCCATAATTGAGAAATGGGCAAAAGAGAATGGCTTAGGAATAAATCCAAAAAAATCGAAGTGCATGGTAATTGCTAAAAAGGTGATTGATACTGACAATCTCGACCACATATACATAGAAAATACACCTATCTGCTATGAAGACCATGCTGTTAATCTGGGGATAACCTTCAGTAGGACACTGTCATGGAGTAAACACATTAAAAAAGGCAACTGGACGAATTTATGGTCTGTTGCGTCAGCTTTCAGCGTCTAAAACCTTCTTGCCAGAACAAATAATACTATTTATTTCCAAAGTCATTCTTATCCCTACTCTCCTTTATGGTGTAAAAATATTTGGTCATTGTGACGCAAGTGACATGCGTACCCTAGTAGTAGCCTTTAATTCAATAGTTCGATATGTGTTTAATCTAAGACGTTTTGACCATGTGTCACACTTGACTCATAAAATACTTGACCTTAACTTGACCACCTGGATAGATTTTAGAACTCTAGTGTACTTTCATAAAATTGTGATGACCAAAGAACCAATCTACTTATACCGCAAACTTATCCCTGTTACATCACAACGAACTAACAATTATCTATGCCCTCGAATTCAAACATTTTGCTCGAAGAGGCAGTTCTACTACAATGCTATCCGCCTATGGATCAATCTTCCCCACCACCTAAAATCAATTGGGAGCGCAACCCAATTTCAAAATAATATTAAAACATATTACATAAATAAGTAAAAGATAAAGAGTGAAAAAATAAAAAATAAATAATAATTAAAGGCTATAAAAAAAGAAAAAAAAAAAAAAAAATTAAACCCAATTTATAAGTACTTATGTCAAAATATTAATATATACGTATTAGTTTTAAGAAGATACTCCTCAAAACGATTTATACAACCAAAGTGACTAGCGCAATAAAAATAAGTTAATACTTGTAGCGTTAGGATATAGCTTGAAATAAATATAAATCACAGCTGCGCAAAATGTATGCAGAATTTTGCAGGCACTGTTGGCTGCCACTCTGAAGAGCCTACCAACTACTCGGTATTCAGATGAAGACCCCAAGGTGTAGAGGGCGATTGCAATTCGTTTCTCCAACGGAATTGCATCGCGCCAGTTGGTATCTTTCTTTCGAAAAACGTTAAGCCGGCTTACCAATAAACAGAAGGTGGACTTCTCCATCCTGAAACTTTCTTTGAAGAGCTCCTCGTTGTTCTCCAGAACATCCTTCTCCCAAAAAGTGCCGTACCGCTTCTAAAACACATAAAACATAGTCTTGTGGATACAATTTTACATGGATTATAATTTACTTACAACCGTCCACACACTTCTTGGCATAGTTTCATTAAAATAATTCAGCATTGCAATATATTCTTCCTCATCGTATTCCCCATTTTCGACCAACGCCACCATCAACTTTTGCATAAATATTTGTTGCTGTTGAAGCGCAGTCGAAACCATTAATAAATGTTCCATATTTGTTGTTTATTTTCACAAAAATGTAGAACACACATTTTTTGTTTATTATTGTCAGCTGTTTTTTCGGTGGATGGGGGATGGTGGATGGTGGCCTGTGGGAATCGAGGTTTCACATCTCTCAAAAAATCCCACCGTTCCCCGTTAATGTACTGAGTGGGAAGAGGCTATAAATGAAAATAAGAAAAATGTATAGGTATATATGTATATGTAAGGACGTAGGAAGGAGGTGGGAGGACTGATGTCGACCAACCAGCATGCTTATACCAAGGGGAAATCGGTGGAGACAGCTTTACATTCGCTAGTAGCTACCATCGAGTAAGCTCTCAACAATAAATAGTATGCACTGGGAGTATTCGTAGATATATCAACGTAACAACAACGTAACGTTAACAACGTAGCCACGAACGCAATAATGGATCGCCTTGAAGCGACCCACATACACCCGGCAATCAACCTATGGATAAAGAACCTCCTGAGTTGTTGACGGGTGCAATCAGAGTGTGGCACCACTTCCACGGTAAAGGGAGCACACAGAGGCACACCTCAAGGTGGAGTGTCCCCTCCTGTGGAATCTGGTGGTCGACGACCTCATCAAGAGATTTGAGAGGAAGGCCCCTATAATAACTGCCTATGCGGATGACATGAGCATAATTATTACGGGCGTTTGTCCATCGACACCAGCTCCATAATGGAACGAGCACTCAGGGAGATATGTGAGTGGGCGGGTGGAGTAGGACTCAGTATCAACGCGGACAAGACGGACCTCATCCTCTTTACAAAGAGGTACAAGGTACCGACATGGACCCCCGAAAATAAACCGAAAAAGGCTAGCCCCAAAAACACAGCTCAAATTCCTCGGCACAGTACTGGCCAGCAAACAGCATCATCATATCACAAGCTTATGGAAAGAACTCAGCGGCAGGCTCTGCTCTGCATTACAGGGGCGCTGAGATCAACCCCAACAATAGCACTCGAAATCATACCCTTGAATTGATCCCCTGGACATCCGCGCTCGTCTGACTGCAGGAAAGGCAGCGCAGCGCCTAATTGCATCAGGTAACATGTCGCCATAAGGATTCGGGCACAGTTCAATCGGAAGGGGCATAATCAGTTCTACTGATTACATGACCCCCCAAACTTGCCTCGATGTTAAAAGAAACACACTTATGGGACCCGAAGACTGGAAAACAGGACGGGACCAGACTCAACGCCTCGACATATATAAAGACGGCTCCAAGATGGACGGAGGAGTAGGAGGGGGCATATACTGCACAGACCCAGAAATAAGGTCGTCATATAGGCTACCGGACCGATGCAGCATATTCCAGGCGGAAGTATTCGCTATTAAGAAAGCTGCGGAGGTCGCTCAACAGATCGAACGAGCGCATAACATGGTAAATCTATTCGTTGACAGTCAAGCGGCGATAAGATCCATGCAGTCGTCCGCGGTTAGTTCCAAAAATATCCTGGCAAGCAGGGAGGCACTAGACACACTAAGCACGACCAAGTCAGACGTTCTGGCAAAGGAGGGCGTCGGGCTGGCAAACGATAGAATCGAAGACGTGCCTGTCTCACTAAGGACGCTACAAAGCGACCTGGAGAAACAGGCCGGACTGCAGACCGAAAGCAGGTGGAGAATCTCGAGAACCATGTGCAAGGAGCGCAACGGAAAACTCAGTCACTATCTACTGCACGCAGCCAAGCTAGGGGCTATCGAAACCCTGAAACATCTCATCTGCAACTGCCCGGCTCTCTCACGGGCAAGGAAAAGATACCTTGGCGCACCAGAGATGGCATCACTGGGAAATGTCTCCAAGAGGACGCCGAGGGAATTACTTGCCTTTGCTAAACACACCTCGATACTCGAGGACTTCCAAACCTCACCAATACCCCCGTAAAGGTCCATTTACATCCGGATCGCTAAGGGCCATACTCGCCTATGATAGTCCCCGCTGAGGGACGTCCGGGTTACCCTAACCTAACCTAAACTTACTTATGTATATGTAATATTTTTTTTGGGGTTTTTTTTGTGTTGTGTTTTTTTTTCTTTTTTGAACTTGAATTTATAAATTAAGATAAAACTTTATTTTTTTTGTGCTTAAGTAAAGTTAAAAGTCTATCCCAAAAACTGTTTTGTTGATATTATTACTATTTTTTTTTCTTATTATTTAGATATCTTCATTTTTTATGTTATCTACCTAAAGTTTTCTCATTGAACTAAAAAATAATTTTAGACCCGTCCTGTTCGACCTTAGTCTTCTATCTTTAATTTCATGTCTGGTGGTGTTGTGCAGTTTGTGTATACTCTCCACATTCAAAAAATTAGCACATTTATTTATTGCGATTTTTTTTTTATATTTAGTACGAATGTTGGAAATTAACGTCTTCATTAGACCGAATAATGTCATTTGACCTTTGTTTAAGTATCGCACTAAATTTCTGTTCAATAGATATCTTATTGGTCAATATTGTGAGTTTTTGAATTTGAGGCATTTGTTTATGTACTCGTTATTTTTTTTGTAATTCTTTTTTTATTTTTATTTATTGATTTATTATTATTCCATCCTAGCGTTACAAGCGTCCTTTACTAATAAATTATGGCGCTAGTCACAACGAGCTTATTAGAAGATAATATATGTCAAAAAAAAAGACATTGATACAAAAAAGATTGAACTTATATAGGTGCTAGAAAACTCACTCTCACTCTCTCTTTATCCCTCTATATTATTGAAACTTCAACTTATGTAGTGCGTTGATGTTTCTCTAGTGCAATTATGAATTTCATTCCGCTGCCGATTGCCTTGATGGCGTGGGGAAACTGATTCCAAATTCGACCAGCATATACCAAGAATTGTTTTATTGTGCATGTGTACTTGTATTTAAAGCTTATAATATTTTAAGTTCTTCTTGATGTACGAAACTTAAGTCGTTTATATAGGTATGATGGCTCTTTGGTGTTTATAACTTTCTGAAGTAACACTAAGACCCTAAGGTTTACCCAAGATTTAAGTGGCATATCGAAGATTTGTATCATTACATTATAAATATATCTCGCAACATTATTAAAAGCAACTTACAGCTTGCGTTGGCTGGCGAAGTTGCAGTCACAAAATACTTCGATACCATAAAAAAGGTGTAAGGTACATTTTCGCAATTGTTTGTTTGATTTAAATTGCTGATATAAATTTCTAAGGATTTCATTAGTTTTGCGGACTAATTTGTTAATATGATCATCCCAGGTCAACGTTTGATTACAGAGAATACCTAAGTTGTTTGGCAAACAAGTTCTACATAGTCTATGCGAATATTTTCCATACATAATTTTTGTAGTTTACTAGTGTCAGACTTTCTTTAATCTATGACTATGCATTTTGACTTGTTTGGGTTTAATCCTAGCTCATTTATTTTTGCCCACTTACTTGCATTTTTCAATTCACTGTTACAGACACGAATACAGTCATCAATTCTACTAATAGGACGACTAACATACATTTGAACGTCATCAGCATACATATGAACTTCACAACATGACAATACACTCGGTAGATCGTTTACATAGACAGAGAATAGTAATGGCCCTAGGGCGGATACTTGAGGAACACCACGCTTGACACTAAGAAGAGACGAGTACACATTATTTATAGACACAGACTGCCTTCGCTTACTCAAGTACGAAAAAATAAGTCTTGTTGCAGCACGCGAAAAATTACATAGACGACTTGGGTTAAAACATAGAATTTCGTGGTTAACCGTGTCAAAAGCTTTACTATAATCTGAAAGGGTCAAGAACGTTATATTGTCGTTGTCCAGTTTTTTCTCTGATGCCTTCAACTATGTTTATTACTGCTGTTGTACAACTTCTGCCCACACGAAAACCTGACTGTTTGTCTGTCAGAAGTTTGTTAGTTGTCAAGTAATTTGTCATCTGACCAGCCATAAGTCGTTCTATAACTTTTGATAAATAAGATAAAATGGAAATTGGCCTGTAATCATTGTTAGATTTAGGAATTGGAAGTATTTTGGCTATTTTCCAAGAAACGTTAAATATTGACTGAGTCAACGCTGTGTTGTAGACTTAGGTAATGTACGGCAGTATGTTCGGAAAAGCATTTTTATGAATTTCGGATTCATATCATCAATTCCAGTGGAATTTGACTTAATTTTTAACATTGATTCGAAGACGTCTGACTCAGTTACACATGAGAAACTAAAACTATTATCAGAGGTACCATTATCACAGAAGCAGCTTACATCATCACAGTTTCTGTAGAGGTTTTGGGCTACCTTGCAGTCTAAAAATGATCTATTAAGTTCGTCAGTATTAATATTACAGATGCGTGCAGCATTGGTTTAACCAATACCCAGTTCTTTTATGTAGGCCCATTTCTTCTGATTTGTTCTCGCCAAGTCAAATTGGTTACAAAAGTATTTTTTTTATTCGGAATTAATTAATTTCATCACGTTTTTCCTAAGCATCCTAAGCAACTTCCTTACTCTGCAGAGCAGAGAGATCAGCCATGCTCCTAAGGCAAACATGCTCGCCGGCAACACTCTGCTGGACGTAGACCTGAGCACGGAGAGTGAAGACAGCCGACAGAGCGTTGCGCTTCTTCATCTTCATTGCCTCTTAGAATATATTATAGTTCATTTTTGAGAGCTGCTCGTTGATGAAGAAGGGTATTTGCCAAGCAACTCCAGGCTAAGTAGTTGCTTAGTCTGTCGCCGATGTTCTCCAGCCCGTTGCAGCAGCATGATTTTGTCGCGGCTGCTATAAAATGTAATAAAGATGAAAGGATCGAAAACCACATCGTGTGCTTGCTCCCGCACCTTAACACGAAAAATCTCCTTAACTTTCGGTGGTGGGGTGAGGCCTAACGAGTAGGAAAGACTATTAGAGAGAGTTTTTAAATTCTCCTCTTCCAGAAATGGCACGCCACGCACTCTGACATTTTTTGCAATGCTTGCTTCAGCATCTGCATCAGCCTTGGCTTGGAGTTTTGTCTGCATAGCGCACGAACTTCGGCGCATCCCTCCTCCAGCTTCTCTACTCGTTGGCCCAGCTGCTCAACTTCTTCAGATAGGCTATGAAGCTTAGCCTCAAACTTATCTGCCATCTCTCGCAGAATTCTTTCTTCCGCTTCCCTCACGCTACAGCTAATGTGCTTCGCCTGCTCATCAAATCGGCAATTAATCAGCTCGATTAGTTGTGGCGAAAAAGTATCCGATGTGCAACCAGCCTTCAGATCGAGCGATGAGTCAATACGGACGCGCTTTGCTGTTGTCTTAGACATCTTGCTGATTTCCAGCTTAGGTGCATAGTCCAAGAAGATGCAGAGAGAGAGCGCAAGATGAGAGAGCGTAATATGAAAGAGCGCAAGATGAGAGAGCACGTAGCAGGTTCGCTTATGCTTTCCACGAGAACGCTGAGCAATGAAAGGATGATCCAAAGCAGATGAGTAGCCAGCAAAAACAATTGCCTGCACAAAAACAATGTTATGCAGAACTTTCGCTTGGCCGGAGCTATATATAAAAAAAAAAAATATATTAATAGAAAAGAGGAAATAAAGGTAAAATATAATTCGGTGTGGGGCAGTGGCGATGACATTAAGCTTATGTTACACAATTACGCGCACAGACGCAAGCAAAAAAAGTCACAATAACAACAATCATACGTCCACCAACGATTTATACACATAGTGACGAAAGAAACACATGGAGTCGAGCGAGCAAGTGTAGCGCACAAGCAACAACAAATCAGCTGCAAGAAAGAATGTGCAGAGAAGGTAGGAATGCACGATAGGATTGAAAATTGAAAATAAATACACAAAAATAGGCTGAATGCGTATGCACTGATAATGAACAGATTGCACTAGTGGTTATAAACACAAGGAAAAATTAAAAACACAATCACTTTCCTTTAATCAGGGGATTTCAAATATTTTGGTAGGAGCGAAGATATACACGACCGTCGGCTACGATATATCGATATCGATTCGAAATCGTTTATTCGAGTCATATTTTTTTTAAGTAATGCTTTTCTTGTCCTTGGTCAAGGTTTTTGTATGCCCTTTTGTTTTTCTTTTTTTTCTTTGTCATTATTTGTATTTTATAGACAAATGTTTCTTTCAATTTTTTTTTGGGTTACTGGCTTGAGTAGCTACTCTCTGCTTGTTCATAATATATTGCCCATATTTAAAAAGTAAAAATCGAAATTAATTCACTGATCTTTGGCTCGGTATCTCTTTGAGTTGGGTTGTCCTATTAAACCGGCTTCTTATAAGCCTTTGGAAAAATGACCTAAGTCGAGAGTTCCATTTGTCTAAAAGTTCCAATCTCTCTTGCAATAATTTTTTTTATTATGTTCGTGAGAACTTTGCGTATTTACTTTATGTGAGGTCACTAATTTTCGTACTTGACATTTCTCGGATATGTGGGCTTAGAATCTTTTTATTAGTTTGCTTATAGCCCATTCCCACAGGTGACCATCCACCATCCCCCATCCATTTTGGGGATGGTCCGTAAGGTGTATCCGTTCCGAAATTTCCCAGTTAGTTCAACCATCCATTTTGGATGTTCTTAAACCACACGTTTTTTTGCGATATTTAGCCGATGTTTTCAAATGCAACTCTGGAAAATTGGCATTCACAGAGAAAAAATGGAATTCACTGTTGTGGAAGCCGAAGATAAAACACCGGGGTGTGCTAGCCTTGTGTCTCTTTATTTTCAATCTACTCTTACGACTAATTCCGCCGCTCGCAGTAGGCGTGCGTGAGACCCTCAGTTCAACTGAGAGCGTAAATCAGGCGCTATTGACTATTGTCAGTGCCCGCTGTGAGACTACTACAATTCGGCCATCCTGACCATGAGATCGTCCTCGATCTGGCGTGAAATTTTAAAAAGTTGTACATTATGCTTATATATAGTCTATATATATATACGTTCGTATTACTGTGGTTATTAATTATTCACAACTTTGAATAATATTATTGATCTTATGTTTATATTCTTTTCCAAAGTTTAATTTTTTGATTGCTCCATACGCTCTGATATGGATTTCGAGATAGCTGAAAGCCTTCGATGACTTTCAGAAGGTATCTGTCGTTTTTTAAAACTTTGTCTATGACGAACGGACCTTTACTTATTGGCATTAACTTTCTCGAAACTCCCGCGGTGCTATCAAACTTTTTTACAATGACTAGTATCTTCTTGAAGATACATTGCAGCCATTTGATAGCCATATCACCAGCCTTTTGAAGTTGGGCTTGAATGATTCGGTCCGGTCCTGGAGATTTGAACGGATGAAAGCTGTTTATTGCCCAGCTGATTTTCCGTTTTGTAAGGATGTGCGTCATCAAAGTTGCCGAGCCTTCACTTGAGAGGCGTGCCGGCTCGGTGGTAGTACACCCAGGAAAGTGAGTGTGGAGAAGAATGTGTAGGGACTCCTTACTTTTAAGGTACCCCACCGCGGGGGTCGTTTTAGAGAGGATCTTGCGTAGCCTTGCGGCTTCCGACGTTTCTTCGATTTCAGAGCAAAATTTTTTGCCAAGAGGATCTTTTTGCCTTCCTTGTTTCTTTTTTGTATAGGGACAGACTGGTTTTATAGTCTGCCTGAAGAGAGTCCTGCAGCTTTTCCGTAGGATATCTATTTGTTTTGACCACCAGGAGGGTTTCTTTTTTCCCTTATGTCTGTTTGTGGGGCATGTTGCCGTGAAGGCTTTGTTGCATGCTTCAGTGAGCCTATCCACTAGACGGTTTAAGTTGTCCTCTGTGTTCGGGCATACTGGTGCTTCGGAGGGAAGAAGTTTTTCCATTTCCTCACTTTATTTTTCCCAGTTGGCTTTCCTGGGATTAATGTACTTAATGGGTTTTGGGCTCTCGAGAGATAGTATAATCTCAATGTACCTGTGGTCAGAGAAGGAATATTCCCCTAGGACTTTCCAACTCTTTACTATGTCTGACAGTTTGTGAGACACTAGTGTGAGGTCGATAACCTCTAGCCGGTTCTTTATTATAAATGTAGGGTCATTTCCCCGATTACAGATTAAAAGGTTCGAGTTTAGGATAAAGCTGAACAGTAAATCATCCCATACGTTTGTGTCCGAGCTCCCCCATTGGGTGTGGTGAGCGTTGGCATCGCAGCATATTATCAGGCCTACGTCTGACCTCTTGCGAACTCGGTCACTCGGAGGATCGCATTCCTCGTGAGCCATGTAGGACGACATCAGTCTAAGATGCGTCCCCTCCAACTCTAGGCTTACAGCCGTGTTGTCGCCATTGCTAAAGTTATGGAGGATGAGGGAAGCAGATGCTGCTTTACTGTGCTGGAGATTTATCTTAAGGAGTCTCAGAGACATCTTCCAGAATCCCCACCACTGTGATGTCGGCGTCTGAGTCGTCGGATACTTCCTCGAGACACATCGCCTCAAAATCGAGCAGTAGCTCTGCATCGGACGAGTAGCCTTCTTTGGCCTGCTCCAGCTCGTTGTCGCGTGCTGCGATTTCCGAGGCAACGTCCTGCTCGACTCGGTTGTCGACAGGACGGGCCTCGGCCGCTACGTCCGACTTATACACCTTTATGGTGACCGAGCTGAAACCGAAGTTCAGCTCACCCTAAGCTGCCACTATCGGGGCCAGCGACTCCTTGTTGGGTACGAGCACAGCCTGGTTCATCGTTCCCTGCGTCGTCTCAACCTTCAATACCTTCCAGTTTGTGGTCGGCAGTTGTGGATTGCACCTCTGCAGCATTTTGAGGATGCGCTCAGGCTCCTTGAAGGTAGCCGGCACCCATAGTCTTGCCCGCGGTCTACTGGGCACCTCGCTCTAGTCTACTGCGACGAGCTTCGCCCCAGCGTGGACCTCTCTGATCTGCGCCACCGCTGTTTTATACAGCTTCATGGAGTGATCGTCTTCACAGGCAATAACTTTAATATTGCCCTGAAACCACCCCATGTCTTTGCAGACAGGAGGTGGCCCGGGGTCATTCTCGAGGAGCTCAAAGCAGCGGTCGGCCAATGCCGCTTCCACCCACTTCCACTGGCTCCTAGGTATCTTGCCCTCCGTCCTTCAAGGACGTCGATTAGCGTCCTCTCCTTGGCAATCTGCGCGAAGGATATGTTTGGCAGTACTCTAGACCGCTTTGTAGTCGGTCCAGGCATCTCCTGTGCATCTCCTCGCTGCCTTTTCGGTTGTGGCGCCTGTTGTTACTCCTTGGTGAAATCTGGGAGCACTGCCGAGGCCCACTTTACCTTATTCAGCCAGTTGGCTGATGGGCTTGCTGTTTTGCTCGCGTTTTGCCGACGGAGTATTTACCCTGCGTCCCTCCTTTCGGCATACGAGATCTTCCTGGCTTGGGCACTTGTCGATGGCAAGTCAGCCCCCGCCACTTTACCAGGAGGTCGGGCAGCCGCACTGATGCTTTGTTGCCTTTCCAGGGTGTTAGTTTTGGGAGGTGCTTTGCCACCCACCCCAGATTCAGGGTGGGACCCCTTGGGTTCGTACCAGCGCCTTCCACCGAGCAGATCTTTGCTGTTGTTGAGCTGGTTTGGCCAGGCCTTGGGGCCACTGCCTTACCACGCATGGGATTGCTCCAAGTTGACTTTTGGGGAGTGCCAGACTCGGTTTTTTGGGTTTTTGTTGGCTGGCTGTCCGGGACTGCTTATTTTCGGTACTCTCCATAGGGATGCCCGCTTATTCGCAGCTGACGCAATGAGGTGGCAAACATTTTATGAGCGCTTTGGATAAAATGAATACACGCATCTGGCAAAGATTTTCCAGAGCTTTCAAAAATACAATTTTCAAGATAACACTACTGTACAAAATTCAACTGTATTTTCCTATGTTGCCAAAAATGACTTTTTCCAATCAATTCGGGATTGAAATTTTTTAAGCATTTATGTTTTTTTTTTATGGTGTAGTTTTTCTTTTAATAATTTTTATTATTATTAAGGTATTTTCTAAGGTAGTGCTTTTTTTCCTTAAGCTTTCAAATTCAAATTTGATCATTTTTTCCGGTAATTTTTTCGGAAATTTTGAACTTAAAAACTCAAGAAAAGTCTAAAAAAAAATATTTATTGGCCAACATTTTTGGTTTTCAAAAAGTTAAGTTTGGTAAAACGGCTCCACCTTAGCCGTTTATCCATCGATTTTTACAAATGATAACTTAAACGACGCTTAATTAATGTTTCTATCTAAAACCAAAAATGCAGGCCAAGAAATATTTTTTTGTCGGCTATTCCTAAGTTTTTAAAGTCAAAATTTCACAAAAACAAAATACCGCAAAAAATGATCAAATTTGAATTTGAAAGCTTAATAACTTCCAGACGGTAAGCTGCAGCTACAAAGTGTTTAGGTAAGATTTATATTTGCATTTGTCAGCCTTTTAGAACTGCAAAGTTCAATACAAACAAATGTATGATACTTTAAAAATGTGAAAAAAAGAAGCACTACCTCTGAAAACAAACAAAAATTTAAACGATTTTTTTAACAAAAACTGTGCCTAAAAAACAACCATTATTGCTTAAACATTTTGAAATCCTCAAATCTATCAAAAAAAGTCGTTTTTGGCCGTACCGGAAATGTCGTGTTGACCATTGTAATGAGACTTTTAGTTTAAGAGATATGAGCATTTAAAGCTGAAAATTATTTCACTTACTGCATCTTTCAGGATGAATTTAAAGTGAACTACGTTATGTATGATTTTGTTGTTCGTGTGACTTTTTAGGTATATTTATGGTTAGGTTAACCCGGACGCCCCTTAGCGGGGACTATCATAGGCCAATACGGCCTTTAGTGATCCGGATGTAAATGGACCTTTACGGGGGTGTTTGTGAGGTTTGGAAGTCCTCGAGAATCGAGGTGTGTTTAGCAAAGGCAAGTAATTCCCTCGGCGTCCTTTTGGAGGCAACCTCCAGTGATGCCATGAGATGTGCAGATGAGATGTTCCAGGGTTCCGATAGCCCTGGGTTCATCACATTTCCTACAGCTGCCAGACAGTGACCTGTGAGTATTCCCACTAGCAGTCTAAAATCTTTCCGTGGAAGGTGCAGTAGATAGTGAGTTAGTTTTAAATTGCGCTCTTTGCACATGGCTCTCGAGGTTCTGCAGATGGTTGTGTACTTCCATCTGTTCTCGGTTTGTGGAGCGGCTTGCTTCTCTAGATCGCTTTGTAATGTTCTAAGCGAGATAAACACGTTTTCGGTTCTTTCGTTCGCAGGCCCGGCGCCTTCCTTAGCCAGAACGTCCGCAGCCTCGATTCCTTCGATGCCCTGGTGGCTGGGAACCCAGTAGATTGGCACTGACTTAGTCGCGCATAGTGCGTCTAACGCCTCCCTGCTTGCCAGGACACTTCTGGAACTAACTGCGAATGACTGCATGGATTTTATCGCCGCTTGGCTATCAACGAATGTGTTCAGCACGTTGTGTGGTCGCTCCGTAAGCTGAGCGACCTCTGCTGCTTTCTGGATGGCGAAAACTTCCGCCTGAAATATGCTGCATCGGTCCGGTAGCTTATATGACACCCTTATTTCGGGGCCAATGCAATATAAGCCCGCTCATACTCCTCCTTCCATCTTGGAACCGTCAGTGTATATGTTGAAGTGCTGAGTCTGGTCCCGTCCTGTTTTCCAGTCTTCGTATCCCATAAAGGTATTAGTTTTTACTTCGAGGCACGTTTGGTTGGTTATGTAGTCTGTAAAACCGGTCATGTCTCTGCCAATTGAACTGTGCCCATATCCTTGGGGTGACATGTTCCCCGATGCAATCAGTCGCTGTGCTGCATTACCTACAGTCAGCCGTGCGTGGATATCGAGGGGATCGATTTCGAGGACTCTAGTTGGGGTTGACCTCAGCGCCCCTGTGATAAATAGCAGAGCCTGTCGCTGGATCCCTTCCATAAGCTTGTGGTACGTCTTCTTTTCAGTGGCTTGCCACCACACTAGGACTCCATACAGCAGAGTTGGTCGCACCACCGAGATGTAGATCCAGTGCATTAGGGTGGGTGACAGGCCCCATGTGCTGCTAAGCATCTTCTTGGATGCATAAAGCGCAATGGTGGCCTTCTTCACCCTTTCAACTACATTGGGTTTCCATGCCAGCTTGCTATCCAGTACAATGCCGAGGTATTTGTCCTGTGTTTTCGGGGCTAGCCTTGTTTGAGCGGCCGCCTCTCGATGGCGTCTGTGGATTGGTGGACTATCCCGTCTCGTCTTCGGTTTGGACATACGTCTTCCGATAACGACTCAGTGGTTCTCCAGCGGAGTCCATGCTACGAGCTCGATATTATTCAGTAGAGAATTCCCATATATGGTGTCCTCCCTTGCCTCCGCCTGCTTGCGCACTTCGTCTACCGCTTTCCGCTCGCCCAGCGCCTTAAGCGGTGGCAAGCTCCATTTTTGGTCCTTAATATCACTGCTCCATACCAAATTGCAAACGTTCGAATTTTTTTGCGTAGTATATATAAATATGTACATTTTCTTCTTCTTTAGTAGGAATAGAGGCTTCTTCGATTGGAATTATTATTGGGTGTCTGCTATATTTGTTTTCGTTGCAAATTATACAAATTTTAATATATTCGTTTAATTATACCCGGTACTCGAAGAGTAAAGGGGTATATTAGATTTGTGCGAAAAATTGATGTGTATAACACCCAGAAGGAAGCGTTTCCAACGCAATAAAGTATATATATTCTTGATCAGCATCAATAGCCGAGTCGATATAGCTATGTCTGTCTGTCCGTCCGTCTGTCCTTCTGTCCGTCTGTCCGTCTTCATTAGCGCCTATAGCTCAAAGACTATAAAAGCTATAGAACAAATTTTGTATCCAGACTCCTGTCCCATCGCACTGTTACAAGTGTATTTCAAAATTTCGCCCCTTCCGTCCCTACAAAAGGCGAAAATCTGTGGCATGCACAATTTTGAGGATACAAGAAAACTAAAAATGAAGAATCATAGACAATGACCATATCTATCAGAGTGTTGAATCTGGATCAGATCGGATCATAAATATAGCCACAATGAGGAAAACCATTTCGAAATGCATCGTACCCTCTCGCTCTCTCTCACACACCGGGGTGGGTGCCCGTTCGCATTTTTTGACGCCTAGATCTCAGAGACTATAAAAGCGAGAGCAACCAAATTTTGTACCCAGACTTCTGTCATATCATATTGTTACGAGTGTATTTCAATATTTCGACCCGCCCCCTTCCGCCCCCACAAAAAACGAAAATCTGTGGAATCCACAATTATAAAGATACGAGAAATCCAGTGTTGAATCTGGATCCGAACGAATTATTAGTATAGCCAGAAGGAACAAATAAAATTTCAGTGGCCTTCCAAGCGCAGACTTATTCTCTCTCTCTCTTTCGCACACAGCCGTGTATGTATGTATATATAGGAAGTAGATGAAGACATGTAGAAAAGGCAGATGTAAACTAATATGGAAACATCGAATAGATAAAAATCTTCGAAAGGTTCGACTTAATTTTTTTTCTTTTTTGGCTGAAATTTAATTTGTCCCTTTTGCGAACATGTAATAAGTAACATATATCGTAAGCTTACATACATATATACTGACTGATTACCGGGTATAACGTAAAGCCGCGGCCGTAGACGCGGCTCACAACGTTCCCCCTCGTTTAGTTTTCATTACTTTCTCGTATATTCCACCTTCTTCGGATATCGCAATTTACGGTCAGCACTTGTCCGCCTTAACCGCTGTTTCTTCCTCGCTATCTGAAAAATATCATTTTATAGTTTTTGGTGATTTCAACTTGCCAGAAACTGTTTGGTCTTCGATAAACGAGTCTAATAACCTAGTGCCCATGTCACGACATGACTTTATAGACGGCTTACTTGACTTATCCCTGTCTCAAGTCAACCATGTGAAAAATTCCTTGGGTCGATTGCTTGATCTGTGCTTTGTAATGGATCTGACCATAGCGTTGTCGACCCGAGTCTCTCCGCTCAGTATACCTGAAAACATCTACCATCCTTCGAAGTGTCGCTTGATGTAGGACCAACTGCATTGGATCGGTAGGGTAGGCTACCTCAATGTGTCCGCTGCGGGCCACGCGGCGTACCGGCTGCCACTTCGAGTTGCCTGTCTCGCCAGCTGGGGACTCTTTCCCGTTTTCTTCCTCCTCTTCTCCAGGTCTGCCAGGCTGGCGGTTTTCCGTTGCATCCCTTGGGAGAAATTTGACTCATACTTAGAGGCGAGTTTGGCTGCGAAGTTGTCGGCTGCTTTGGACAAATGGTGCTGCCCTAGTAGGACCAGCTATCCGATGGTGGGTCGCTACTTGCGTCTCCGTAAGTTGTACGTTCGGCTCTGTTCTTGCGCTGCGCGTTGGGTGTTTGCCTGGACTACTTTAAAGATATCTTGGAGGCAGGTAGCTTTGTCGTTGGGTGGCTCTAGTTCTTCTCCTGGTCTTATCGTCACTTCGTCGTAAAGCGCTCCCGGCATACGTGGTTCCCGGCCCAACACTAAGAAGGCTAGGCTGAAGGCAGTCTTGTCGGAGACGCTGGTGTTGATGAGAGACTCAGTTACGGTAGTAGGTCGTCTTTTGTTCGTTGGTCTTCTTGGATATATTGCGCAATCATTGTCTTGATGGTTCGGTTGTCTCGTTCGGTGGGGTTCTGCTGCGGCGTATAAGGGGCAGTTTGTACCTCCGGGCCACTCCTATTGCGGTTTTTCGGGTCACAAGGTAGGACTGTAGGACTGTTTGGCGACTGTGGCGGTCGACGCGGAGCTTCCATTGTATGGGGTCTTCTTCCTCCGAATTATTTCCAGGCCACCTATAGATCTGGTTGCTCTCGATTGTTAACTCTGAACATTTTTCCGGTTGCTCTTGTATCCGCCTTGACAGCCGGCATATCCATGTGCACGGTGGTGGGTCTTCGTCCACTCGTTGTAACGTGTCGATGGGTTGACTTGACAGGGCGTCGGCGTCAGTATTTTGGCTCCCGCGTCTGTAGTGGATGTCGAAGTGATATTGCTGGAGCTCTAAAGCCCAACGAGCGATGCTAGCAGTCGGATTATCGATCGTGTTGAGCCATTTCAATGCTAGATGTTCCGTAATGACATCGAAGTGGTATCCTCGAGGTAATAGCGTAATCTACGGATCGACCAGACTATCGCCAGACCAGACTATCCGTAGCCGAGTAATTCTCTTCGGCTTGGAGCAGCCGACGGCTGGCGTAGGCAATGACTCTTTCTTCGCCGCGATTTGCTGTATCAAGATGGCCCCGATACCGTTAGCGCTGGCGTCCTTTTGCAAAATGAATTTTTCCGAGAAGCCGGGGCATGCTAGTACTGGGGTTGGGTTAATTTATCCTTCAGCTTCCCGAACGCTTGCTGTTGCTCCTCAGTCCACTCCCACCTTTTGTCCTTCTTGAGTAGGCTCGTCATAGGTTGGACCATCGTGGCGAAGTTTGGGACGAGACGCCAGTACCACGAGGCCATTCCTATGCAGCGCCTCAACTCCTTGATGGTGCTCTCATAAACAGCGGAAAATTTCTCGTAAGTTCTCAACGTGTTCCTCCAGTGTCGACGCGATGACGATGATGTCATCAAGATAGGCGAAGGCATAGGGTTCCATAGTCGGTCCGATGACTCTATCTAGGGCTCGCAAGAAGGTTGCTGACGCCGAGTGAAGGCCAATTGGCATTACTGTCCTGTTACTGGACTGTAAACGCCGTATACTCCCGGCATCCTTTGGCCATAGGAATCTGCCAGTAGCCGTTCTTGAGATCTAACAAGGAAGTGTTACAGGCGTTGCGGAGCTTCCCGAGGATGTGGTTTATCTTTGGCAGTGGATAAGCGTCGGGTATCGAGCTGGCGAAAATCCAAGCACATTCTCATTTCACCCATTTTCTTGCCCACCGATATGAGGGGTGCGCTGTGGGGACTCTTCGAGGGCTCAATTTGTCCGGCCTGCAGAAACTCGTTTACCTGCTTGTCGCTGGGTTCCTCGGGAAATACCGTTGCTTGAATGGCTTGTCATCCCTCATAGTTATGGTGTGTTCCGCGACGTGTGAGATTCCTGCCAGTCCAGACCCAATGAGCGGATGCCAGTATGGGGCTTGGGGACGGTTGCAATGGTGATAGGTCCTCCAGTTGCGTCGCCGTGATGTGCTTGGACAACTTTGTCGAAGTCCTCCAGTACCACTGCTCGGGTTCCGTTCCCGAGTTACCGCGGCGTCAGCTTGTGGGTTCAGTTGGTTATGCCTGGTGGTGTTCTCGCCGTAGCCTTCTCGTTGCGTCGGGACTTTGCGTTTGCTAGCTGGTTCTCCTCGTTCGGTTTCTTCGGGTGAGCAGGCACTGCTGGCTTCGTTGCTGCTCGTTTCTTTTTGCTGCTCGGGGCGTTGATTCCTGACGATGCTGGTTGTTTCTTATCTTGTGTCGTGGTTTATGGCTTCTTTGGTGTCAAAGCGATGATTCCTGTTGTGGTTGTGGATTGCGACTCCCAGCTAGACGAGCTTGCCCTCGATTGATTCAGCGGAGTCACAACTGTCGCTACCGAAGTTCCTTGTCGTTGTCGTGGCGTTGTAGCCGGGCTATTAACAGGGAGGCCGGCCATGGTAGAATCCATTGGCGGCGTAATTTCCGGTGTCTGGGCTGGGCTGAGTCCTCCCTGAGGAGGTGGCGGTATTGGCTCGTCTGGGTTCTCGAGTCGAATTTGATCACGACTGGGTCTCGACTCGTTGGTTGAGGTTGTGACCAAAAGAGTTGGGACGGTTGTAGAGAGAACTGCGATGACAGTGAGGCTGATCCTGGTCCTCACTGCCCGCTTGTCCCTATCTCCTCGGCCACCCGTTGGCTGATGAAAGATCGAGTTGCGCCGGTGTCGAGAGTCGCTGAACGAGTGCTCACATTAATAGTTACTAGCGTGGCGATTCTTCCACCAGTCAAGCTCAGTGGGTGGGTGTCTACTGTCCTTGGGTGTGAGTCTCCGTCGGTGTCCCGGTTGAACGGACACCTGACCCGTTTCCCGACTCAGTCTTACGGCTGCAATCGATGGTTCGGACTACTCGTCGGCCACATTCCCAACAGAGTAGTTTTCGTCTGCTGGAACATTAGCTGCTTAAATGCCTTTCTTTACCGCGATTCCTGCAGGCCCGTCGTGCTTTTATTGGTGCCTTCTCCTCTTGGCTGATCACTCGGTTCGCGACATCAGATCTCCCGGATCCCTTTGGTGCGGCGGCTCGTGGAGTCGTTGTTCCGTTGCCCGTATACGAGGTTCAAGGCCGATTAGCTTGCGTGTATTCATTGTTACGAGGAGAGTCCCAATCTCTAGCGGTCTCATACGCTGATATGAGTTGTGTGAGTTCTGGGAGCGAGTGGAAATCCGTTTGGTATACATCTGGTATTTCGGGCGAAGATTCTCGTAGATTCTATCTAGTTCTTGTTCCTTGGTGTATCGGGCTCGCTGCATCAGCAAGCGCAACTCGATCATATAATCCCTGAAGAATTCGTTGGGCTTTTTATTGCAACTGCGGATCGTGTCTTCCAACCGCTGGAAATATCGCGAAGGCAGGAAGAACTCTAGAAACTCCTTGCGGAAATCCGTCCTGCTTTGCGTCTGCATGTGGAAGGTCCTGAACCATCCCTCTGCATTTCCTGTGAAGAGGGCCGATATAGCACATGGTAGCTACTCGGGGCTTCCTCCATAGGACTCGACTCGTTCCTCGAGCCGCTCGATGAACGCCAATGGGTCGGTGTGGCCGTCGAGGTGAGTCCACACTTTCGGAGCTTGTCCCGCAGCAAAGAATATGATACCTCTCCGCCTCCTGGCCGTGAGACTCGTTGACTCTGGGCGGAACGGTGCTGATGGTCGTTTCTGATTGCCAGAGTTTCACCTGCAAGTGTGCGGGGTCTGGTCGCATTGGTGCTGGATTCTCGAGGCCTGTTGTATGGTGCGGGTATCATCACCTGCAAGGGCTCCTAGACAGCGTGCGATGGGTTGTCGCCTTGGCTAAACTGAGGGTCGACCGCTGCTGCGTGAGGTTCTGTGGTAAGGGTACCTGATACTTGACTCGTTGTAGGGAATTCAGGAATTGCTATGCTTTCTGATTCCCGGTTGTCGGTGGCTTGCGATATAGAACCTGTAAGCCCTTGGCGTACGGGGATTAAGATCTGGTCGTTCGGGTCGCTCTGGCTGGCTCGGGGATCGCCAATAAAGTTGGTTTTCGTTCGGTTCCTTTCTTTTCCTTCGTCTGGAGTTCCGGTACCGGCGACATTGCTGGACTTTTCGGACTAGGGACCGAAATGCGCGTCCAATACCTTAACCCGAGCCTGCACTGTTTCTGAGTGGCCAGCACGGTTTTTGAAGGCGGCGACCCGGACGCGGTGTTCTTCCGCGGTCCCGGTCTCATCCATACCGAATTCCCGGGCCAGACTCTGGAGTTCGTTTTTCCGTCGGTATGATATCCAGCGCGTGCCCATGTTGCTCTTTGATTTTATGCTGGGTGTTCGTGGGGCAAAATCTCCGGCGTGGGTGTGGGCTACTTTCAACACAAGGGATTGGTAACCCTTTAATCAGAGGACGCAGCGGTCCGCTGGTAATCGACGACACTTGGTAGACGAGCGTACCTTGACGAAGGTATATGTTGCACGGCGAGCCGCGGCGTGGCAGCCACGTTCAATCGGCGGAAGGACACTTGTTTCGATACCGCGGTCAGGGATCCTGAGTAAGAATATGGGTGCGGCCGTTGCAAAGTGGGAGGATGCGTCGATTATTACTGTTATCAGGGATCCTGGATAAGGATATGTGTGCAGTAGTTATCGAGTAGGAGGATGCGTCGAATAGTACTATGATCAGGGATCCTGGATAAGGATATGAGTGCCGTGACTATCTCGTGGAAGGATGTGTGGATTAGCATTGTGGTCAGCGATCCTGAGTAAAGATATGTCCCTGGCTGGAATATGGTAACTTCATTTTTCACTCGTTGACAGGATGCGTTCCGGTTGAAAGCTCGGGCTTGACTGTCCGTCCGCACCCTGGGCAGATAATGTCGATCGCTTGGTTAGCAATCGAACATAGATTTCTTGCTGTTGGCTGTACTCTGAATGTGTCAGAATTGCCGAATTGATAATTGATATCAATGTTGTTGTATGTGGCTGATGCCGTTTGCGTCGAATCCTTTCTCTGTCGCCTTTTTGACAGGATGGAAAGGATGACTGAGGTCGGGGTTACCAAATGTTAATGTGTGTGTGTGCGTGTATGAAGCTGGGTTGTATACGGTACATAAACCGTCTACAGTTAGGTCGTCGCAACTAGAACTTAAACCAGTTGGACTGCGGAGAGGGTACCCTGCGGTGCGCAATTGAGGATCTGAAGATACGGCGACAGCCTTTGAAGATTGCGATGGAAAGGGTATCCCTTAATGTGCAGGTGAGGGTCTAAAGACACAGCGACAGCCTCTGATGATAGCAGTGGGAATTGAGTGACAGGCAGCTTTGGTACTGTTTCTGATACTGATTTTATTCAACAAAACTTAACTCTATTTATAGGTAACAAAAGGTACGAAAAGTGCTGATTTAATAAGAATATGGTAAAATGGTAAAAAATAGTTAATGTGAAATTAATATTGATTTAATATGATTTTATTGGCTGGTGTGCAAATTGGGCAATTGTGATGGTCAACAATTGCACCATTGTTGTTGGTCTCTGAGGAATGATCGCATTGTCAGCAGAATTCACTGCCGAGGCGGTTTGTTGTTGACTCAGCTATAATGCTGAGTCGTGATATTTCCGGTTGACCGGATGAGTTTTATTTTAATATTACATAATATGTCTACATTGTTATGTATATATGTATCATGTTACTTATGGATAATTCCCCGACTGTACATTCTCCCGGCCGTTGAACTGGTGTTCAACCATCGCCTAAGTTGATGGAAAATTGGCGGGACCTTGGGGTAGGAGCTGAAGATCCGCGCCGTTCTTGAGTTGATGTCCGTGGCTTCCATGATTGATACTTTTTCCGGGAAATGTAGCCAATAATCAATAGAATTGACATGGCTAGGGCAGCATAGGCAGCAATTTGGTGGTGCTGCACTGCGGTGATATGGTGTATCAGCTCGTGCTGATTGATTGCTGCTAGTTGCTGGCGTAGATCATCAAGTTCTTGGAGATAGTCTGAAGTCTGGTTCAGCTGGTGTACCATTGGTGGTGAAGGAGATGTCACCGCTGAACTTATGTCTCCAAATCGAGTGAAGATTGATTTTACCCCGCTGTTTGTAGTGCTGAAGGTGCTGATGCTTATTTTTGTGTTGCGAGCAGTACATCCAAGAGATAGCGAAAGTATACCAGTTCCTTCCAACTTTATGGTTGATGGAGATCCGTTGCAGACTGCTTGAAGACTCATTGTAGAGTGTGTTGCAAAGATCCATTTGTTCGGTTGCTGAGTTTTTGTCCACAACATGTCGGCCTTTGAATGAATGACGTGACATAATGTTGTTGTTTTGTTGTTAAACAACTGGAACTCGCAGCGTTTATCAACGTTAAACACCGTTTCATGATCTAAACAGATGAATTCTTCGTTGGGCAGTCTGAAGCAGCGTCCAAACTCCTCTGGAGTAAGACCCATGAACTGATCTCGATGTGTGTTTACTGTAATTACAGTTGTTTTGAGATCGAACAAGCTCCAACTTGTTGAGTCCCAGGTAGGTATCGGATTGATGCTGAAGGTTTCAAGCTGAACTATTGAAGCTAGAGGTAGCGTTACCTTGAATACGAAGTGGTTTGCAGTTGGTGTTCCTTCGGCCCGCATGATTCTGTATAGATGAATGACGTATTTGGTCTGGTTGATCTCTTAATTGTTAAGGAGAAACTAGCGTAGGGCTTATTGTCCGATGGTGAATATCGATTAGTACATCAGCTATATCGGACTGCATACTTTGAAGACTCGTTGTCAACAAAGTTAATTGTGCTGTGAGTCTTAGGTATGCCTGAGTGAGATGATCGCCGTGATATGTTCCTCATTCTCTGTTGATGGTAGCCACTTGCCGTTCCAACACCTTCAGGCGATTGTCCGTTGCTGACTTATCTTTCCTAACAACATTGATTGTGGAGTCGACAATCGAGGTTTGATTTCGCAGTAGATGTTGTAGAAAGTCTTCGTTTGTTTTTACCTTATCGATTACTTCGGCCATTTTCTCAGCGTATTTGGAGTCAAGAACACCGAAAAAATTGTTTGCCACGTTTCCTACTATATCAAGCGGTGATCGGCGTTGTCGAGAGGTTTTCATTAACATATTTCCTGTTTGTAGCTCATTGTACAAATGTTGAAAATGTTGAAATATGGAATTGCACGCTGGAACATTTTTTAGTTCCGGGCACATGTGTCTTAGTTCGGACATTCCGGTGGACATTACCTGCAAATCTTTCCAATATGGATCCAAGTCATAGTATATGATCATGGTCCATTCAGACGTTGTCATCCTTGAGGTTCCAATTTTCTCATAGAATATTCCAGGTTTGGTCGCGAATTGTGTCACATTTATTGACTCTGACAACGCTAATGGAAGCATGAGAAGCATCACTAGCAATGTTGATATTATTGAAGGTGCAACTGCCTTTCTGTGCTGTGGTGGTGGCTCATCAGGCCTTGCCATGTCGTTGATGACGGTGTTGGAGCGTTTGTATACCCCTGATGCTGTTTTAACATCAACCACTCGGACGTGGTTGTCTTGTCCAGGATAGGTCTTAATGATGCTACCCATTGGCCACTTCATTACTGAAAGGTTGTCTTCCTTCACCAAAACAAGTAGTCCTTCGGGCACGTTTGGTGAAGCGGTTTTCCACTTGTGCCGTGTTTGTAGTTCTTGGAGGTATTCCATAGACCATTGTTTCCAGAATGAATGTTTTAAGCGTGATACCAATTCCGAGCGCTTTAACAGTGTTTTTTCTTGATGCTCAGTGTTGACGTCCGGTGGGGTTGTCAATGGTTCACCAATCAAAAAGTGTCCTGGGGTGAGCGCTGTTATGTCAGTTGGATCGTTTGACATTGGAGTAATGGGTCGAGAATTGAGAATTGCTTCAATTTAAATTATTACTGTGTTTAGTTCCACAAATGTCAAGGATGCTGTGTTTGTGGTTGTGATCAGCAGATTTTTTGCTGATTTAACCGCAGCTTCCCAAAGCTTCCGGGGAGGAATGAATTTGAAGTCCACTTGTCTTTTGTTGCAGTGATTCGTTATTAGATCATGTGCCTTTTCGCTGAAGATGGCTTCTTTTAATTCCTTTAGTTTATTGTTTGCACCTATGAAGTTGGTTGCATTGTCGCAATGAATAGTCTGGCATTTCCCAGTTCTGGTGCATCTAACACAGCTGTGAATGATGTTTCTAGCCATCGTTTTGTCGTTGATGATCCAACACTGTTGTCTTGCTATTGCACTTAGGGCTTGGGCACCGCAATGCATGTTCTCCTCATGGAGTTCTCGCATAATCATTTTGACTATCGGATCATTGTATGGCAGTAGAATTTGATGTTTAGCGTTGTACGGAAGTAGAGCTTCTTCTAGTCTACCGCCAACTCGGATGAGCCCATCTTCTCCTAGTTTGGGAGATAACGATATAATAGAGCTCTTTTTGTCCACAATCTTATCTGCGCTGCGTCCAGAATCTGCGCTAAACTCGACTTGTTGGATAGTTCGCAAGATTATAGCGCGAGCACTATTCAGTTCTCCTGTGCAGAGTGTCGTTGTAGCCGCTCTATTGGTTTTGTAGCAAAAGCGTAACATGTATGCTACAATGCGTTGAAGCTTGTAAAATAAGTTGCTATGTCTGCATGTGTATAGTTCTTCTCCAAGTGCGCTGGGTGTGATTGGCAAGCTGGCATGATTCGCCTTTCTCTTGAGATTAGTAGGCTCACTGATTGTTGCTGTCGGCCATTTGTCTCGGGATCCGTGGAGGAATAGTGGTCCGTATAACCACAGATTGTGATCTCCTAATCTGCTTGCTGCAATTCCTCTTGACAGTACATCGGCTGAGTTATTGGTCGATGAAACGTGACGCCATTGTAGTTGGTTAGACAATGCCTGTATTTTGGCTATTCGATTTGCTACAAGCGTATGGTATGTCGATGCCGGTGCGTTTACCCAGGATAGCACAATGGTGGAGTCAGTCCAAAAACATCTTGAAACCATGTTGATGTCCGTATGAAGATCCGTTCGGACTCGGTGTGTGAGTTCGGCACCAAAGACTGCAGCACAAAGTTTTAACCGTGGTATTGATTACTTGGCTGTCGGTGCCACACGTGACTTGGAGCAGAGCAGTCGCACTGACACTTGGTTGTTTTTGTATGCAGCGCGAGCGTATATTGATGCGCCATAGGCTCTTTCTGATGCGTCTACAAAAGTGTGTAGTTCTTGGGTAACTGGAACCTTGCCATCATAGACATGCCGGGGAATTTGCATCTCGTTCAATGCCTGTAGGTCTTCACATTAGTCTTTCCATTCGTGTTGGAGCTGTAGCGGTAATTCGTCATCCCAGTCCAGCCTTAACTCCCAAAGTAAATGCATGAAGATCTTGGCCTTGACCACCACCGGTTCAAAAAGTCCTAATGGGTCAAAGACTTGGGCTAGCTCGGAGCATACCACTCGTTTTGTGATGCGTGCAGCTTGGCTTTTATGGGTTCTTCCGCGTAGTTGATCCTTCTTTGGCATCTAGATAGAGTTTTCACGCTGTAGTGATCTAGTGTCTCTCCCAGTTTGACATCGCTTACAATGCCCTCTTTGGGGATTCCTTGAAGAAGTTGCTCATTGTTGGAGCACCATTTGCGGAGTTTAAGTCCAGAGGTGACAATATCCTTGTGAGTTCTTGTTGCACTTGGATCGCTTCTGGAATCGTGCTTACCCCAGTAAGACAATCGTTGACGTAGAAATCATTCTTCAATGTTGATGATCCTACTGGTAGTCTGTCCTTGTTTTGTATTGCCAAGTGATCCAGACATTTGGTTGCCAGAAACGGCGCAGCTTTTGTCCCGTATGTGACAGTTTTAGCCGATAGTACTTGATGTCCTCAGACGGATTGTTTCTCCAGACGATCATCTGACAGAATTTGCACTCTGAACTTTGGGTCCAGCATGTAGAATGTCGTTTAGGGACTTTCCGCTTGCTGATTTACATGATGCATCAAATACCACTCGCAGCTTTGTTGTGGTGCTTTCGGGTTTGAGCACACAGTGATGTGGTATGAAGTAATGCCTTTCCGGAATGTATGATGCTGGGACAATCTTCATGTGTCCTAGATCTTCATATTCGTTCATGAACTCCACATAGCTCTTCAAAGTGTCTGGTGAAGTCCGTCGCTCTAGTGCCTGAAATCTATTAGTTGCAATTTCCAAAGACCCCCACAGGGCTGAAGATTGTTCGGAAAATGGGACTTTCACTATAAGCCGGCCATCAGCTGCAGTTTGTAAGTTTTCTAAGGAATGAGCTTCGCATTGTGTCTAGAGCGGTGTGCGTGGTTTTTCGTCTGTCTCAAGGTTATCCAGAGTCCAGAATCGTTCCATGAGTTCATTAATTCCCGTTGCACAAATGTGCGAAGAACTGTAGGCAGACATAATTTTTCCTGCTATAATCCATCCCAATTTCGTATTTTGCATCAAAGGGCCTCCTATCTTAAGGTGATGTTGATTTGGGAGGAGCAGGGAATAATAATGTTCTGCTCTGACGTTAGCAACCTGTCCGTTGGTTGCTTCTACTGCCACTCTTGCTGTGGCCAGTAGGTTGTAACTATTGTTACTTGCTGCACAAACCATTGGTTCCTTTGGTTCTGTGGATGCGAATAATGCTGTCTCCAGATGCAGCATCGTGTTGTGTTTTTTGTCGCACTTGAGGCAGGTTCGACCTGGGCATGCGTTTGTTTTGTGATTTGTTCTAAAACAATTAACGCAGCTTAGTCGTTCTGCTGGAGATCTGGAGCGAAACTCTTCGCATGCGTTAAGCCGATGGTTTGCCTTTTTGCAAAAATGAACATAACGGTGATTGTGCATGTCCTGTGTTTGCTGTTGCGCAGGCCGTGCCTTTTGGCTCTTTCTTCAATGTTTGTGGCTTCCGACCACTTCCTAGAACTCGAATTCTCTGCTCTAGGAACTGAAGTATTGTGTCCAATGGCTGTATATCTTTTGAGCTTCCCAATGATTGCTCATACAAGGCCTTATTTTTAACATCTAGTTTGTTTATGATTATGGCAATCAATATTGGATTCCATGTGGATATGTTGATGCCGAGCCCTTTTAAGGATGCAAGTGACTCTATTGTTGTTATGTACAACTCTTTCAATGACTTGGGATCGTCATTGATTGTACTGTTATTGAGGAAACGGTTCAGTACCGTATTTGCAACATCTCTGGGATTGTTGTATGTTTCAACAAGAATGTCCCAGGCTATTAGATAGTTGTCCTCTTTTAGATCGATGTGTCGTATCAATCTTTCTGCCTCCCCAGTAACAGTGGTTTTAAGTACTGTTTTAAGTACTGGTTTTCGTACTGTGGGCATGTTCGTCTCATGAATCATACATGAGAACAAGTCGTAGAACTGGGACCATTTCAGTATGTCCCCATCAAACTTTGGAATGGTGATGCGAGGAAGCTGCGCGTCATCATTTTTTGATGTGGCTGGGTTCGCCAATGCCCTTTGAACGTCTTTTTCCAGTGATAGGTACGCTTTTATGTCGTATCCTCCTGCTACTGGGTTCTCATATTCTTCATGAATGCTGAAATGGACTTCTTGTGCTTGAGTCCATAGCGATTTTATCAAATCACTTAAGGATTCTCTGAAAATAGTTTCAGATTGCGTTTTATGGCTTCGACTATTGCTTTTTGTCGGCGACATAGCGAAGGCAATTTGCTGTAATCTACATTTGACTGCTGATTGAGGTAATTTTCTTTGGAGATGGGCTGACTTTCCCCAAGATTGCTTGATGCCTGCTCTAGCTTGTCAAGGTCCTCAGTAAAGATCGCAAAGTATTTTTCATATGACATACGTAGGTCGATGGAGAACTTTATGTATTTTTCAGTAGTATCTTCCTCTCGAATTGTGGAGTCGTTTGTGTTGAAACGATTCCATGCATTTTCGAGTGCTGATATTTTGGATTGAAAGTATGAAGCTTTTTGCTTCCTTTCTTGAGTATCTTTTTTGAAGTTTCGAATGTACTTCGAGATTTCCTCGCCAATTTCCTGCTGCATATTGAACGCCTTTGTGGCGGCAGCTTGTTCCTCCTGTAGATTATCCATTCTGTTAATTTGTCTCTTTGTACTTCTGACCCGATGGGAGTGTTTTATTTGCTTTGCAGCTGGATTACGCTCCGAATCGCAACCGTTGTTGGTCAAAGAAGTACAAGCAGACTTGACCTATTGGATGGAGGGGGTTGTGCTGGTTCCAGTTGATGGAACGCACGTACAGCAGATAATGTCGATCGCTTGGTTAGCAATCGAACATAGATTTCTTGCTGTTGGCTGTACTATGAATGTGTTAGAATTGCCGAATTGATAATTGATGTCAATGTTGTTGTATGTGTCTGGTGCCGTTTGCGTCGAATCCTTTCTCTGTCGCCTTGTTGACAGGATGGAAAGGATGACTGAGGTCGGGGTCCCAAAATGTTAATGTGTTTGTGTGCGTGTATGAAGCTGGGTTGTATACGGTACATAAGCCTTCTTCAGTTAGGTCGTCGCAACTAGAACTTGAACCAGTTGGACTGCGGAGAGGGTATCCTGCGGTGCGCAATTGAGGATCTGAAGATACGGCGACAGCCTCTGATGATTGCGATGGAAAGGGTATCCCTTAATGTGCAGGTGAGGGTCTGAAGACACAGCGACAGCCTCTGATGATTGCAGTGGGAATTGAGTGACAGGCAGCTTTGGTACAGTTTCTGATACTTATTTTATTCAACAAAACTTAAGATGTTTTCCTGCGGCCGTGTCACCGCAGCTTCTCCTGGGCGTTTGTAGTCGTGACGGCTACACGCGCACGTGGTAGCACCGTTGCCGATTTTTACAGCGTCTGTTTCTCGGCGGTGCGGACGCTGGTGCTGTTGCTAGAGAGGGGAGGGAAGGGCTGGCTTCAACTGTTCTTGGGTCGGAGGGTCAAATACTCGGTGCTTACTGTTGCTGTAGGTTTTGCGTTTCTGCTGTCTCTGTTGCTATGAGTCTGTGCTATAGAAGCGTGAAAAATTTCACACATTTCAGTCAGTATATATGTGAGCTTACGACATATTTATTTTATTTTATGTTCACAAAAGCGACAAATTGAATATTTTCCAAAGAAGAAAACTTAAAAAATTAATTCGAACCATTTCGGAGATTTTTATATACTAGATGTTTCCATTTTTGTCTACATACGTTTTTTACATCTGTCTTTTCTATATGTTTACGTTTACTTCCTACATATACTGACACGGCTGTGAGCGAGACAGAGAGAATTAGTAAGCGCTTGGAAGGACACTGAAATTTCATTTGTTCCTTCTGGCTATATGAATAATGATTCGACCTGATCCAGATTCAACACTCTGATAGATATGATCATTTTCTATGATTCTGTTTTTTGGTTTTCCCGTATCTTAAAAATTGCGGATTGCACAGATTTTCGTCCTTTGTGTGGGCGGAAAGAGGCGGGGCAAAATTTTAAAATAGACTTGTATCACAAGAGTCTGGAGAGAATTCGAGGTATAGGCGCTAATGAAGACGGACAGACGGACGGACAGACAGACATAGCTATATCAACTCGGCTTTTGATGCTGATCAAGAATATATATACTTTATGGGGTCTGAAACATTTCTGTGTAACAACACATGGGTGCATGTCAAAACGCCCAGTGTGTAACGGACACGGTCTGAGTCGTTTCGGCCTGCACCCTCTGTTTACTGTTTGGACGGCCTAGCTCAGAGAGATTGGCTTGGATTCAGTGCTGCCTCGACACCGGCGTTTCAATAATAAAGTCGTAGACAGAGAAACGCGAATGACCAGACAAAACAGGAACGGACTGAGATACGCTATACTCCATGTTGTTGGAGAACCAAGATGTCGGGGTTCTCCTTCTATACCCACCCCACCTGTAGGACTCCATCGAGCCTACCCTAAACGTTAATGCGGCGCGACGTGCTTAGGGAGCCCTCAAGAAGAAATTATTTCATATTGATATTATAATTCAAAAAGCTTCGATTCTACTTAAGTGGCTAAACATTACAAAAAGGATTGATTATACTAAAAGATGTCAATATACTTAATGATAATATGTAATAATAAGGAGGTTATAGTAATACAAGATAATGAGTTGATTATGAATTTGAATATACAAAAGAGGCATCATAGGAAAGCTTGCAATGCAAGTGAAGCTCGCATGTAAAAACAGCGCAATACGTATGTATGTGCATATTCACATATGTTCATAATGAAGCTTTACAGCTTGGCAAAACCATAGGCTTATGCTCGCCTGGAATGATCTGGCTTCATGCACATACATACGTATATCTTTCTGAGCTCTCTTTTCTGGAGGCACTCAATAACACACATAACCTTTATATTTGCTTATTTGAACACGCTTACACCGGCTGCGCCGTACCCACTATTCGTTGAGTCCATCGAAGTTAGCAGGCCTGTTGACGTTGATGTGGCTAAAGATGAATATAGATGATCTGTGTGATGATGAGTTATGCAATTACTTATGGGTTTAATGTCGTTAGCGGCTCATGACTAAAGTTAATCGAAGAGAAGTATAGGTATGGCTTATTCACAAAATCTAAGAACTAATCAAATTCAATTTTACGGCGATACTAATAATGCGTGGCAACGCTCTCGCAGCCGCGCAGCCTCAGTGGAATCAACCCTAATCGGCACATTGGATCTTCTCCCCTCTTTGATACTGCACTATCCAGCCGCATGTAGGGGATCTGGAGTCAGTTGGTTACGGCTTCCCGATGGTCATCCTACTGAATGGTCATCCCAGAGAATGTTTGTGGGTTGGCCTGGGGTCAAAAGCTGGTCCTCAAGCTGTTGCTTGCTTTAGTGGCCCATGCATGGCCTCCGGCCAGGAGAATATGCTGGCGATTAGTCTCGGGTTCCGGCAGCAATCACCCCTCACACTGAGAAAATACTATGCGGGTGGTGGTGATGCAAATAAGCAACGGCTTTTGGAGAACAGATTGCTTCGAAAGAACCCTGTGGTATATAATGTTAAGACCGCGTTTTAACATTGCACTTCTACACACCTTCTCCAGAGGTTATGTCTGATCGGATCAAAAGGTTTCCAAATTTTGGCGAAATTTGCGTGGGGACACCGCCCGTGTGCATATGCGACCCTATTTCACGCTTTTATTTTAGCGGGTGGGTTTATTTGGCCGAAAAAAACTTGTATTAATTTGGGCACGAATATATGGCACACGAGGCTTCGGTGGATTTGGTATTGGAAACACTTTGGATTTTTTTGCTGGTAGCACGAAATTGGAAAAAGACACATGCTTTTTACAAGTGTAGCTTGGACGTGCATAAGCTTTCAAAAGCTTACATACATATTAAAAGTGAAGCTTAGACGTATATAAGCATTGAAAAGCTCACAAACCTAGAGATTTCCAAAGCACACCGATCATATGTTCCTACGATCTGAAGGCTTGTGATGTATGCTTAATACAGTGAAGTCAAACAAAAAAATGCGTACGGTGCGTGGCCGTTAATTTCAAAAACTGTTTCTAACAGAAACTCACCCTTACAAGTGTCATAGCGCCCGCAGGGCTGTACGTAACTTTTTTGTGGGCCTTATAACTCTAAAACGCCCAAATCGTTCCCTCTCGTTCTCTCTCACACACCGGGGTGGGCGCTATGCCTGATCGAATTTTTCGACGCCTAGATCTCAGAGACTATAAGAGCTAGATTAACCAAACTTTCTATCAGAGCTCCTGTGATATCAAACCGAGACGAGTTTGTTTCAAAATTTGGCCACGCCCCCTTCCGCCCCCACAAAATCCACAATTTTTAAGATACGGGAAACCAAAAACGCAGAATCATAGAAAATGACCATATCTATCAGAATGTTGAATCTGAATCAGATCGGATCATTAGTATAGCCAGAAGAAACAAATGAAATTTCAGTGGCCTTCCAAGCGCAGACCCATTTCCCTCTCACTCTCGCACACAGCCGTGTATGAATATGTAGGAAGAAGATTTAGACATGTAGAAAAGACAGATGTAAAAAACGTTTGTAACAAAAATGGAAACATCTAATATATAAAAATCTCCGAAAAGGTTCGACTGAATATTTTTTTTGCTTTTTTGGCTAAAATTAAATTTGTCCCTTTTGCGAACCTGTAATAAATTACAACAAGCTCAAATACATATATACGGACTGAGTTCCGGTTGTAAAGTAGAGCCGCGGCCGTATATGCGGCTCACAACGTTCCCCCTCGTTTTTTTATAAAATTAATAAATAAAATGAAAGAAAATAATGAAATAAAAATAAATGTAGAGCCGTTATGACCTAAAGGCCCTAATAATGTCCTACATTCTTTGTGATGAGTTTGTAAAATTGAGTTTCAAAAAATATTAATTCGAGTAAATAAATAAATAAATTCCAGTTAATTAACTGAGCTCAATCAGAACCTATTACAGGAGGTTTCTGGACTGATGATAGACATTATATAAGGTGCGGCATATGGCTGATGGTTGTGATGCACGAAGGAGAAAAAGCGCCACAGGCAAAGAATTGTATTAAAAAAAATCCCGAGATTTTTTTGAATACACATTTTTGCCTGTGTCCTTACCCAAATAAATGTTGACATTGAATAATAATGAAATACACTACAGTCTTTTATCTTGCTATGTAATGGCTCGGTCAAACTTTTTAGTTCTTAATTCCCAGTGCTATAAGAACTACCTATCTAGATGCAGGATACATTTTTCTCAGGACCCTAAGCAGTTATACAGCTTCATAAGCAATAAGCGTAAAACGTCCGCACATTCATCCTCGCTATCATTTCTTAAGACGTCGGCAAATAATGATGAGGCAATTGTCGATCTTTTTGCTCAATTCTTTCAAACAACCTATTCACAGGAATGCTACTCCGGTCAGCCGTACCCATACGGTTTACCGTGGTCGAACGGCATCTTCAGTCCCCTGCTAAATGAAAGCTCTCTGCTTCATGATCTCCGAAAAGTTAAGCCGGTGTTTTCACCGGGTCCGGACGGAGTTCCCGGCTGTGTACTTAGGTAATGCGCCGAGCCTTTGTGTGGACCGTTGCTTAAACTATTCAGCCTGTCCATTAACTCTTCATGCTTCCCCTCCATATGGAAGGAGTCGTTCATAATTGCTCTCCATAAGAAAGGTAGTAAGTTTGACGCGAAGAACTACAGAAATATATCCAAGTTATACGCAATTCCTAAAGTGTTTGAGAAAATTTTAGCTCCGCACCTGCAGCATCTTATTTATTGGAGTTCACCTCCTTCATCATTAAAGGCTTCCAAGGTAATCTACAGACGGATGTCATTTACATAGATTTCAGTAAAGCATTCGACTCTGTAAACCACTCTCTCCTATCACAAGAACTTGACCTTTTAGGGTTTCCACCCAATCTCTTGAGATGGATTTCTAGCTACCTTTGTTCCAGGTCCCAAAGATTCCTCTTCAAAAACTCCCCGTTTAAACCAGTTAAGGTTACTTTAGGCGTACCACAGGGCAGCCATATATGCCCCTTACTCTTTACATTTATTATAAATAACCTGCCTTCGGATGATTTTAGGCTGTGTGTCCAGTACAAGGATGGTTAATGACAATTCAGGCTGCAATCCGATTTTAATAGCTTGAGTCATGGTGTTGTGCAAATTTTTTATACCTTAATGCTTCGAAATGTAAAGTAATGACATTTCATCGCTCCAGCGCCTTTCTGGCTACTTACCCTAGGCAGGGTTCTCTTGAGAGAATTACCCTGGTGTATTTTTAGATCCCAAGTTAAAGTTTTCTGAACATATTTCTACCATGGTAAATAAGGCCATGGGAGTGCTTGGGTTTATAAAGAGGTGGTCAAAGGAATTTGACGACCCCTATATAAAAAAGACTCTCTATATATCGCTTTTTCATCCGATTTTAGAATATGGTTCTTGTGCATGGTGCCCTCAGTACAAAGTACACCAAGACCGTATAGAATCAGTCCAGAAAAACTTTTTAGTTTTCGCTCTACGCGGCCTTAACTGGGATGCAAGTGTGAGACTGCCGTCCTACTCTAATAGATTACTGGTAATAAGCCTTCCATCCTTAGTTAACCGTAGAAAAATGCTTGGTGTGATTTTTGTGCACAACTTGATCAAGGGTGACGTAGATAGCACTGACTTGTTGAGCCGCATAAGCTTCACTATTCCTTTTTGAAACACTAGAAACTATATACCGTTGTTCCTTCCGATTTTTAGATCGAATCATTCCTTGCATGAACCTTTTAGAGTTTTATGCTCGGATTATAATTCCCTCTACCATATCATATCGGCAACTAATTCCCGTCCTCTTCTTAAATCACTATTACGCACATACCTTTCTCGTAGTTAGAAATTGTAGTTGTCGAGTACGATAGTTTTAATGCATGCTTAATTCCTTTAGTAAGATTAGTTCTAATTTTCCTCGAATACTAGTCTAACATCTATCTTTCCTGCATGATCGCGATCGGTTCGGTTAACGAGTCGCGCGTTTTGTCGGTTTTTTTCGGTCGGTTGGGTGGGAGGAGGGCTGCGTTTCGGCCTGGGATTCTTGCGTAACAGCATTCGGATGGTGTCCCATGGGCCACTTGATGGTGAAGTCATTGCACGTCAACGTCCAAACATATGGGCGTTGTGGCACTTTTTTGGGTGTTATGTCACGCCCCCATTACACAAATCCACTTTTAGCACAAATCTAATATACCCCTATACCCTTCGAGTACGGGGGATAAGAATCGTAAGCTCAGATATATACTGACTGAGTACCGAGTATAAAGTAAAGCCGCGGCCTTTGCAGCTTCACACAACGTTCCTCGTTATACTCGGTACTCGAAAAGTATAGGGGTATATTAGATTTGTGGAGATAACGGTTGTGTGTAACACCCAGAAGAAAGCGTTTCCGACCCCATAAAGTATATATATTTTTGATCAGCATCAATAGCCGAGTTGATATAGCTATGTCTGTCCTTCCTTCCGTCTGTCCGTCTTCATTAGAGCATGTAGCTCAGAGACTCTTAAAGCTAAAGAAACGCAATTTTGTATCTAGACTCCTGTCCTATCACACTGTTACAAGTGTATTTCAAAATTTCGCCCAGGTCCCTTCCGCCCACTCAAAACACGAAAATCTGTGGCATGCCCAATTTTAAAGATAAGAGGAATCTAAAACACAGAATCATAGAAAATTACCATATCTATCAGAGTGTTGAATCTGGATCAGATCGGATAATAAATGGAACCATAAAAGCCATTAAAGGTTAGCTGTTTTCAGGTGATGATAAATAATAAGTACCATACTATTTAAGGATAATTCAGGGAATAAAATATGGCAAAGGGTATTAAAGCTATGAAATTAAACTCTAAAAGGTTTATGCTGGGCATAGTTTGACCTACACAAGCGTATTTGCAGTACTCCAGAAGTGATATTAACAATATCGGACAAATAAAACCCGTTGTGTGCTTTCAAATCGCAAGAAAATAATACGAATTTAGAAGATTTGTAGGGAAACCTATTAAGGACAACTTCTGAATTAACAGAAAATAGTTTAACGAATAAAATGCATTGCTAAAAACCGTAAAGATTACGTCGGTTTGCAAACAGCTTCGAAACCCGCGGTTGATTATGGACGAGAACTGGAGAAGGTTAGACGATGTTGATCGATGTTAAAAAAACGGAGTTATAAAGCTTGAGCAAGGGTGTTGCAAGTGCCGGGTGACCAAGAACTCAAGGAGATTAGGGATGGTGGAAAGCTTTGCAATACCGGCTATTCTATGTTGGATCTTGAACCTTTCTTATTAAGTGGAATGATGTAGGACTCGTTCCAAATCATGGGGAGACAAGATTGTTAAAAAGATAGGTTGAAAAGAAATGTCAAAGGTTGGCAAAAGGAGTCGGCACATATTTCAGAATACAGCTTGGCACTTTATCAGGACCCGCAAAGAATGAAGTATCCAACGATTTCAAAGCTTTCAGAACAACGCTTTCCTCAAAATATGGAAGAAAAACGCTGTTGGCATGAGGTAGGTCGTAGGGGTACGGAGTGGATGCGCTGTATATATGAGAGGAGGATGTTGACTGGAAAAAGGTGGCAAATAAATTAGCAATGTAAGTAGCAGAAGTTTTATTGAGATAATAAAGAGATGGATGAAACATATTGGACTTACGCTTAGAGTTGACGAAGGAAAATAATTTTTTAGGGTCATTAGGGTCACTACGGAAAATGTATTGATTATAAAACTGAATATTGACAGATAGGAATTGAGAACGAGTGGAGGAGTATTGTGCGAAAGAGCCAGTTTTCTTGTACTTTTTATAAAGTCTAGATTCCTTATAGCTTAAGTGGGACAAATTTCTGGAGAACCAAGCCTGGACGATACAGGTACAGTGAACTCAGGAACATATGTGTTCAGGGCAGAGTTTATAATGACATAGAACGAGTTGACCGACTCTTCTATACTCGGTAAGGAATAAATGATGGACCAATATACACTCGAGAGATGGAGGCTTAGATCAGTGAAATTAGTTTTGCGAAAACACTTCACGTGGCAAGGAGCCATAGAATCGTCAACACAGCTACATTTTGCACACTCAAGGGATATAGATAGAGTAGGATGGTATTGTTTTCATGGTTTTCAGGAAGTGATAATGGATTTACTCTGGCTACCGTTCCTAAAGAAGCGTCAATAACGAAAATAAAGTCGAGAAGTCGGTCCCTATAATTTTTAATAGCATTAATTTGGACAAGGGAGGTGTCGGCTAGACCATTAATAAAATCATTATGATTAAACCGGCTTCTTTATAATCATTTGGAAAAATTACCTAAGTCGAAATTTGTATTAGCCTAAAGGTTGCCAATATCTCTTGCAATAATTTTTTTTACTATGTTCTTAAGAACTTAGCGTATATACAATATGCAAGGTCACTACTTTTCGTACTTGAAATTACTCATGTACGTAGGCTTAGAATTTATTCTAAATAAATAATAAATTGCCAAATTCGTTATTGCCCAAATGAATACGTATTTTAGTAATCTTGGCTTTATTAGAGCTTTCTTTAAATAGTTTTTTGACTATGCAAGTCTTACATTGTTTTTACATAATTTTATTATGTGACGCGAGTAATATATACTATGTTTATGCTATGAATTTCATGAATTCTAGAATACGTGAGCCCCTGTTTATCCGACGGAGACGAATACATGAAATCATATCAGCAGAGTTGCCAGTCGTATAATTTGGCAACAATTTTGAAGAAAAATCTTCCTCCTTCACCAGCGCAAGAAGATCAGTCACCTCGGCATCAGTCAAAAAAGATCTTTTTGATTCCACATACATTTTCTATTAATTTTATTTTTTCGTCGTCACTTATTTACTTTTTTAGCCTGGCGTTCCCACCTAATTTGTACACCATTTCATAAAACCAATTCATAGTCAACTTTCGTGTGTTAACGAATACATGAAATGGTGTTTATGCACACACTTTTTTCCCCATTGCATGAAATGATTTCATGAAATGGTGCTAGCATAAAGACAGTAATAGTATAATGAAACATTTTTGAAAAGTGCTATTTGCGTCCGTAGGGACTGTAGCGTGCAGGTGTGGGATAGATGTATTTTACCCAAACTAGTATGAAGAGATTTCGTGTGCACCTCTAACTATGCTCTGAATAAGCTCGCCGGATTGTCGGGGTTCGTTCTACTCTCTCCTATCTCATACTGACACACACTCGCATAACGTTTTAGGTGCACATTTACAAGATCAAAATTGACACAAGAACCCAGGTTAAAATGGAATAAGGAAATGCTAATTTAACTATTTATTTGTAATGTATAGTGAAAACCCTCATATCAACTACTCTATTAAAATTGTGAGAAGCTCAGGTGTCATCGAGTATCCCCATCTCTACCCTTCCCAACCTATGCCATGCAGGTATATTCTACCGTATAGACCCTAAAATAACCTCATACAGTTTTCATCCTACCACTTCGATCATACCGGACTGAGGACGGACGCTTGAATTTAGAACATATTAAGATTATAATTCAAAATCAACGACATTATGTATATTTTCCTGGTTTCCTAACTTTATACTCCAAGTCTACCAGATCCTTAATTTAGGGTTATATTCATTTTAGTTTTTGATGCTTAATCTAAAGATAAAGATGTATGTAAGATTGTTTAATATGCATAAGGAACAAGAATAGGAATCATATATATGTAATAGTACAAATGGGTGAGATATACCAATACATTATGGTAGTAAAATGAAAATCAAAAGAGTAACACGCAGGTTACTTTTCGTCTCTGTGCATACACATGATTATATTTACAAACTCACAGCTTTGTTGTTGGTTTTAGTAACACTTACTCCTTTCGTGATCGTTGAGCTCAAGGATGACGTAGGTGAATGTTTCTGAGGAAAGAAGACAGTTAGTATCAGTATATGCACACGAGCGTACTGAGCCGTACGGCTTTGTAATCTCAAAAGACAATGTTAACTCTCATACCCATTCGTTTCCATCACTATTATGCTTCCTGACTACATAACTAGGTATATATGGCTATAAAAGATATAACTGAAAAAGAACAAGCTTTAAACTAGTACATAGAATTTGAATAAAAAAAAGAACTGCGGCGTTTATTAACGACGAGTAACGAAGATCCTCTATAGACGTGGATGGTAGCCGCTACTCGGGAGACAGGTCAGTCGGTTTAAAGTTCACACTTCCATTGAAGGGTCAATGAATGGGCGGCGTTTATTTACGCCGGAAATGTTCCGAGGCGCCCTTCAGCACTGTACTTCCAAAGAGTTGTGGCTGCTCCCAACTGCTAACTCAAAGCTGTGGTTTTTCTGATTGGGGCCTCCAAGAAAAGAGGTTGAGGGGTACCGCTGCGCTTTTAGATCCGTCGGCAACACTCCTCTCGTAGAGCACACCGTATATATATAAATATATATATATATATATATATATATATATGCACGCAGCTTATGCCGATACTTGCGTTACGGAGGCCCCTGACCTCATTCCTATAACACAATTCGAATAAATTATCCCGAACACTTGCCTAAAAGCCGGCAGACATACCTGAGATGATTTTCTTTTCACTGATTTGATTATTAAGGACTTTCAAATTAATATTCAAGTGAAAGTGGTCTGCCACGTGGGATTGCGTAAGAGCCAGAACTTTTCGTTGGGTTTATATAGATATATGGGGTTACACAATAACGTCCAATTTCTTCAGTCATTTCTATGCTAATAACTCTAGCAAAAACTTTGCAAGTTCAGCTAGGATGTAATAAAAATAAACATAAAGCTCAACGATCGCATGATGTTTGGAGCTTTAACTGTATAATCGTATGATCTTTAGCAACAGTGAGTGAAATTTCGGCCGAACTTTACCTATGCTCTCTCTATGCTACTCTCTCATCAGTGCAATCGTAACGACGTTTCTCTTAACTGCAAGTGCATTGTCGCGACTCTCCTTCGAAAGCTTGACGAAAAGCTTACAGCTTACGATCCACTTTCGGAGTTATTTATAGATCTGCACTCTTAAGCGTTACCGAAACTAATCTATTATATATGGTAATAATACGAATAATAATCGAATAATCTAGGAACAATCTAATACTATAGAGTCTATATTGTCTTCCTACCTTCGGCCCCTACAGGACTGGGTATTTTTCAATGACATTGTACTTTTTGTCACTTGGTAAAATACCCTTATCAATACATTTATGACTTAGAAAGTCACTTCGTATATGGAGAAAGAATTTTTCTGGGTGTACCCAGTACTCGAAGAGTATAGGGGTATATTAGATTTGAAAAAAAAAAATGGATGTGTGTAACACCCAGAAGGTAGCGTTTCCGACCCCATAAAGTATATATATTTTTGATCAGCATCAAGCCGAGTCGATATAGCTATGTCTGTCTGTCCGTCAGTTTGTCCGTCTGTCCGTCCGTCCGTCTTCATTAGCACCGATATCTCAGAGACTGTAAAAGCTAAAGCAACCTTATTTTGTATCCAGATTCCTGTCTTATCACACTGTTGCAAGTGTATTTCAAAATTTCGCCCCGCCCCCTTCCGGCCACTCAAACGACGAAAGTCTGTGGCATGCACAATGTTAAAGATACGAGAAAACTAAAAACGCAGAATCATAGACAATGAGCATATCTATCAGAGTGTTGATCAGATCGGATCATAAATATAGCCACAATGAAGAAAACAATTTCGAAATGCATCGTTCCCTCTCGCTCTCTCTCACACACCGGGGTGCATGCTATGCCTGATCGAATATTTTGACGCCATAGAAAATTACCATATCCATCAGAATGTTGAATCTGGATCAGATCGGATAATTAGTATGGCCAGAACGAACAAATGAAATTTCAGTGGCCTTCGAAGCGCAGACTCATTCCCTCTCTCTCTTGCACACAGCCGTGTATGTACATATAGGAAGTAGATGTAGACATGTGGAAAAGACAGATGTAAAAAACTTATGTAAACAAAAATGGAAAAGGGGAAACATCTAATAGATAAAAATCTCCGAAAAGGTTCGACTTAATTTTTTTTTTTTGGCTCAAATTAAATTTGTCCCTTTTGCGAACATGTAATAAATTACAACAAGCTCACATACATATATTCTGACCGGGTATAAAGTATAGACACGGCTCACAACGTTCCCCCTCGTTTTGAGTTATGTTCCTTGCATATGTCAAACAAAATTTATTAAGTCTTTGGTCATATGGTTTTCGGAACAACCGATGACTATTCAGTCATTTACAAGAATTCTTGTGAAGGATTTAATCTAGGAAAAGCGATTGTTCATTCTTTGTAAGGAATTTTGTGCTATTTTTACATTATTAAGTAATCGTGCGAAACGAGTCATTGCTCGTTGAAAAAGACGTTATGTTTCTTGAAGTTTTTTAATTTATCGGCCAAGAACTATTTGTTGACTTGACGATATAACTATAACTATAACTAATCGCATTCTTTTAGTATCATCACCTGGTATACCTCTTTTCGGTACAAGTACTAATCAACTTTTATAGTCTGATACGGGAGGTTTCACTATTTTGTCTAGAATGATTCCTTCTAGTTATTTTGTTACTTATTTTAATGAGTGTTAGTTATTTTTTATTTCTTGGTGCACACCGGTTCATCATCTTTCATTGTTATCTTTTTTTTATGAAAATTTATAAGTTGATATTGATTCGGTTTCTGTTCCGAATATATCGCTGTATTTGGTGCATGGTGAGAACAGTTTTCGAAGCATTTATGTCTCGGCTTTACGAAAGCAACGTACAGTAGGTCAAACGCTTATATAAGCCTATTTTTCGAAAACCGAAAAACGTTTTTTTTTGTAAACCATTCGATTAATTCATCATGGACATTGTTTATATTTTTTTCATATTTTTAACATCTATATTTACGGAGTTGTACGCTCTCAAAGTACACATATGTTTTTTCTGGAGAAAAAAAATGTTTGTTAAAATGTTCACCTTGTGCAAAAAAGTGTATAAAAGTATTTTCACGAATAAACAGACATTTTTCAAATAAATTACATTCTATAAAGTTAAAGGTACGACTGTGAAATATAAATATTAGTTTGCATATTAAATCTAGTTTTTTACCCGAAAAAATACTGTACATCAAAAAATTAAATATTTTGTAGACTTACAGTTTTTTACCATTCTTTTGTAGAGCGTATCTAAAAATGTCTAGACTTGTCTAGCCAAAAAATAGTATCAGTTGGTAATTTGGAAACAGTTAAATACCATTGTCTTTGTTGGCGTTTTTTTTTAATGAATTTTTGTAGTTTTATTGTTTGCCTCAAAACATGCACATTTTCCTAGAATTCAGAAATCTGCTTTAGCATCTAAATCCGACCAGAGTCTGATTTTGATTAGTATTTTTTATATTTTTGACTAGTCATTGGTAATTATTTGAAGCAAAATTTTTTTTTAATTTAAAAAACTAAAAAAAAATTATTAAAAAAAAATTTGAAATCCAAAAAGGAATCTATGATTTACTTAATAAATGTAGGAAAAAACACGAAGACAATATCTCTTTTACTTTCGACGTTACTTTTTTATATAAGCTAGATAGACCGTATGACCCACTTTGCAGCGGACGCATTGAGGTAGCCTACCCGACCGATCCAATGCGGTTGGTCCTATATCCAGCGACACTTCGAAAGTATGATGTGAGGCGTCTTCAGGTATAGTGAGCGGAGGGACTCGGGGTTAACAACGCTAGGATCGGATACGTTACAAAGCACAGATCAAGCAATCGACCCAAGGAATTTTTCACATGGTTGACTTGAGACAGTGATAAGTCAAGTGAGCTGTGGAATATACGAGCAATTAATGAAAAGCGAAAAAGTGGGAAGAATCAGTTTTAAACAAAGGAATTCCAGTTCTTGTTTAATCTGGACTGTGAAATGTTCCGACGTAAAGTTTGAGTCCATTGCAATCAGAACGCTACCTGCACTTCAGAACTAAAAATTTCCGGCCTTAACCAGGTCTCGGTGAACAAAATTACGTGGGATGCAAATGCGACGCTATCCCGTTACAGAGTGCTAAGCTCACTTCGCAAGCCATTTTGATTCTGGTAAGTAATTAAAACCTTTAAACCGACGGCTTTTATTTTGCTTTGTATAAAAGCAGTCACATCACTAAAAAACTTGTCGGGATCACCACCAATCTTGGTCTTGGCACCACAGGCCTGTTACCTGTGATGGCAGTACCCGGTGGTCCGGGTTGGTGGGATCTGGATGGACGGGAAAGCCAGTTGGTTGGCGGACTCGACAGACACAGACGCTGCAGACGTTTCTGGCTGTATGTTCTCCGAGGTGATAAATTCGGCAACCGAATTAGCAGCTGTCGTTGCCCTTGCAGTAGCAAACGATATCAGCTACTGCACATTTTGATTGGTTGTAGTCAGTTGTTCAGCAACGGGTGGCTGAGGGACAGTTGGCACTTGCAGATTTTGTGGAGTGACCCTTTTGCGCCTAGGAGACTCAATTGGCGGTTGCAAACTTGCCGATCGTAATGCCTTTTTAGCAGCCCTTTCGGGCCTGCTTCATAAACATGACCAAGTCACTCTTAACCATCCGGCATGCCTCACAACTGTAATACAAGCCATTGCGTTTTGAAATTGTATTACCCACGAGGCCTGAAAACTCAACGCATTTTGCGTGCCAAACGCTATCGCAGAAAAAGCAGGGGATATTCGGCTGCTCAGGGGTGATCTCTTTCTTGCATTTTTTTTTTGGCACAGACCACAGAAAGGTCTATTTCAAATAAAAATAAAAAAATAAAACCAAACAAATTTAAAAAAATAAATATATATCAGACCAGTGTGCCAGACAAACGCTAAAAGCACTGAAAAATTAGTGGAGAGAGGAGAGCGGTTGCAGAAGCTGCTAATGAGAGAGAGAGAGAGAGAGCGCTACTGCACGGAAAGTATCGAGAGAGGAAAAACAGTTATTTAAGTTTGGGTTATAGGGAGAGAGTGATACTAAAGCAAAGGTGAGAGCGGACTAAATGCAATGTGAGAGCGCACTTACAACAAAAACACACTGTTAACTGACGCAAAATAATAATAATTATTGGATTATGTTTGTACAGTCAGTTCGCTAGATTTGCACTTAAATACAGATAAATACAAATAAATGGAAAATAAGCGGAGTGCAAATAAAAACACGTCTGATCACTACGAAAGATAAAGAGGTATAATATATTGGAATATTTATTAGATAGTGGAGATTTTTTGGTCTCAGGGTGAGCCAATCATTTTCTGCGCTTAAATATATTTGGCAATATGTCTAACTCTGTAAAGTTCACTATTTTCTGTCATTGCTGCTATTGCTTCCTTGGTATTGAACAGGGTTGCATTTTCAGCACTTACGCGTTTATCAATATACGCGGCTTCTAGCAATTTTTGTACATTTTGAATCTGTTGTAAATTGTTCTGCATTTTTTATACCAGGTACTCGAAGAGTTTCCGACCCCATAAAGTATATTTATTCTTGATCAGCGTCAATAGCTGAGTCATTATAGCCATGTCTGTCTGTCCCTCTGTCCGTCCGTCCGTCTGCCGTCCGTCCAGACTCCTGTTATATCAAACTGTTACAAGTGTATTTCAAAATTTCGCCAAGCCAATTTCCGCCCACATATAGAACGAAAATCTGTGGCATGCACAATTGTGAAGATACGAAAAACTAAAAACGCAGAATCATGGGAGTTAGCCGAATCTACCAGATTGCCGAATCTGGATCACGTCGAATCATTATTATACCTAGAAGAAACAAATGAAATTTCAGTATCTCCTGCCAAGCGCTTACTCATTCCCTCTCTCTTTCGCACACGAACCGTATGTTTGTTTTTATTCATTAAAATAATATTAGGGATATATATGTATATGTAAGTAAGAATTGATTCACAAGAAGCATTGATTCACAAGCGAACCGTTTGTGTAGATGAAGATATGTAGAGAAAACAGATGTAAAAAAAAAATTAAATAAAAATGAAAACAGATAAGAGATATTACATAAAAATCACCGAAAGGGTACGACTTAATTTTTTGTCTAAATTTTCTTTTCTGGCAATAATTCAATTTTTTGCAGAATTATTCTAAAATACTTTACGCTTGGTCCGTCAAAATATTATAGCAAAAGAAGTAATAATTTCGCTGGAAATTCTATGTCTAATTGATCGTATGTCACAGTGTATTTTTCTTTAATTGCGCAATTACCGTATGTGTCACAAAAATTGTAGTCTGGTGAGCATTTTGTTTAATTTTGCGGGACCACATAAAGCGATAATGAAAGAATGACAAAAGATCTAATATTTTACGCATTCTTAGCACCTTCTCCAGTTCGCTTATCCACAGTCTTATCTCTCTTTTGTTCTCCTAAGAAGAAATAAAAACGAAGCTTTGACCGAGCTTCGAAGATGGCATTTGAGATAGGGCTTTGTTTGAGATAGGGCTTGCGTTTCTTATACTTTGAAAAAAAAAATAATAATAATAAATTGAATGGCATCGTGCACGTTAGATATAAGTAATTACTAATTTATTTCTTAGCCAGCTTTTTTTAATCGTCTCTGAAATGTTGTTTGATTAAGTGTTATGTGTTTTTATCTGTGAAATAAATATGTGTAGTAGCTTAAGTGGAATACTTGTGTGTCTCTGTGTGTATTTAAGTGTAAATAAAACAAAAAGAATCAATTAAAACCTTGTATTTATATAAAAATGTAGGTTCCTAAGGCCTTAGTGCCCTATAGCGATAGCGATGACGACTAGAGAGTTCTCTCCCTCTATAATTGAAAAGAATTTTAGAAAAGTACTTGCTAGTCCGTGCATTCAATATAAATGCAAATGTCATTCAGAATATAGTCATTTTAAAAGTAGTAAGCAAACTAAAGATGCTTTGGCTGCGACCGACGATGAGGACTAATAATACATCAACTTGATTGCTTTTGTTCTTTATTATTACCATGAATCGATTTATATTCATATTTGCATTATAAAATAAATAAAAATACTCGTTTCGGCTATTAAATTTGCTTAACATAACATTCATTGTATGGGAAACGGCTTTTGTGAATGATCGTAAAACACAAACTTAAGTGTCCAAGCAGTCAAAGCTGTGCGTGCGAAAATATCGTATGTGCATAAAAGTAATTCCCAAGAAAAATTTTTTTTTTAATTTTCTTCGTACCAATAATTAAAGGGACTTAAAGCAAATTTCTAAATGAATTTGGCAAGTTTTTTTCACCCAATTTTCAGCTAATAAACAAAAATCGTCTCCTGAACAATTTACTATTTGTCGCTTACGATCAGTTCGCAAAAAGGGGTCGATATAATCTAGTGTTTCTAGATCACCTGATAACTGAAGCCTTATTACACTGCCAACATGTCTCCACTTTTTCTTTAGACGAATACGGCACAGTTAAAAGAATGGAAAATTGGGCCAAGAATTACGAAATACATCATAAATTTCATGAACAATAGAAAAATAAAGTGTAAGGTTGCAAATAATATCACAGAAAAATTTTCATTATAGCATTACAGCCCCTTTTCGCTTTTATCTACCTTCTTATCTGTTTTCACTCTAGCATACACGCACCGCGCTAGCCGCCGCTTTGTACTTAACCCTCTGTTTTTCTTTCGTCTCTCTGTCTCTCCGTACATTTTTTGTTATTGTGACTGTTTTGTTTGTGCTTGCGTGCGGAATTGTGTAACATAAGCTTAAAGTCACTGCATCTGCCTCACACCGACTTATATTTTACCTTTTTTTTTCTCATTTATATTTTTCTCATCATATTAAAAATGAGCACCTGCTGTGCTAAACGCTGCGATGTTATCCGCTCGGTAGCTACACGGAAAACATTAATATATTGCTGGTTGTGAGAAAACACGGAACACGCTACCTGCGCGGGTCTTGGTCATATTGGTGGTCGCGTTGTCGATCTGGCCAGGACTCGTTGTGGTCTCAACTGGACCTGTATGGATTGCAGGGCAGCTGAAGCCGACATGCGAATCTTTATGAGACAAACTCATAGCGAATTCGCTGCTGTCCACTCGGAATTCCGACTACTACAGGATAAGTTTCTCTCAATGGTTTTGTCAACGCCTGCTCCTCCAATTAGCTCGCTAGATTTGATTAACTTTGGCGCCAAGGAAATCAATGCTAATGCTCCTGCTCCGAAGAGGAAGGCTGCATCCTTGCTCCTCTCCTGTCGCCTCTCCTGTGCCCGTGTCTGCCAAGGATGTCCAACTAGAAGTCAATGACGATTCTGTCGCTGGTGCTTTCTTGCCCTTAATTGAAGCCGACGACACTGTTGTCAGAATGGAAGATAAAGCTCCTTCCACATCGGCATCCATCCCGATGTTTCAAATTACCACTGTATTTCCCAATTATCTGCTATTCCTAAACTCTTCGAAAAAATGATTACTTCTCTGGTCCAACATTTTTGTAGTTCCTTGTTTTCTGAATCTCAGTACGGTTTTTTAAAACGCCGCTCAGATTCTTCTAACCTACTTGAATTTTCCTCCTTTGTAACTGCCGGATATACTTAACAGTGTTAAACTGACGTAGTTTATACTGACTTTAGACCTTTGTCTCAGTTAATCACAAACTTCATATCCATTTCTCTTAGGATTTCCGACTTAACTTCTTTACTGGACTAATTTTTACCTTTGCAATCGTTCTCAGCGTGTCTGCTTTAACTCCTCTCTCTCTCTCTAAACTTGTTTTAGTTTTATCGGGAGTACCTTATGGTGGCTATATGGGACCCTTGTTATTTAACCTGTTTATCAACGATATTCCCCAAGTTGTATCTAATTCCCGTGTCCTGGTGTATGCTGATGATGTAAAGCTATGTTTTTCCTTTAGTGACCACGTGTCCCCACTATCTCTGCAATCGGATCTTGACGCTCTTAATAATTGGTGCCTAATTAACGTTATTCCTATTGTAGCTTGGAGAGAAACACGGCACGTCTGTCTTGTTCTTCGCTCAATCCAAAACTGATCTCGCTCTCAATTTTATTCTGCTCTTATTATCTTTCTTCTTCTTTCTGCTTTTGCCAGGAGAGTATATTTATATATGTGTTCGTACTGAGAGTACAACACAGTGTGCTTAAGAACTAATTTGTACAAGATAATTACAGTGGGCTCAGAAATATATAAAGTGGTATTAGTGGTAGTAAAGTGGTCTTAGAGATAGTACTACTACAACTCGGCCTATCCTGACGTTGAGGATCTCCTGATTCTCTTGGCCATGCCTCTTGTTACTATGCTGCGCTCAACAATTCTTGTTGCATCAATTTTCATTGTATTCTATCTTTGATTTTCGCTTGGTATTATATTGGTTTTTGAACCAGGTATTTTTTCATTATTATTATTTTCATCGCTTTCTGGTTCATAGTTTACATTTTCATTATCTAGTTCATTGTTTACATGTTCATTCTCTAATTAATTGTTCAAATTATTATCACAGATCCATGGTTTAATATTGTGAACAGACCATATTCCTGAATAGGGGATTTGGGTTTGTTGAAATCCTTCTATATCTCGGACTACATACCTGTCATTATCTAAAACTTTTGAAATCCTATATGGTCCCTTGAGCTTTGGTAACCATAACTTTCTAATCATAATATAATCATCAATTGAATATATTCTGGGTTTCTGTCTCTTTGAGTCAACATAGCTCTTATTGTACGCTTGAATTTTCTCTTGGACTATTGCCGCTTGCAGCTTGTATATTCTAGGTCTCTTTGATCGCTACTTTGATTTTCTTCGAGTATATTTTCTTTTAAACTGTCTATACTGTTGCCTTTTTGTAAAACACCAAAGAGCATTACGTTCGGGTACTCATCTATGCTTCTATTCTTTGTATTAATTACAAACTCAACTTTGTCCAATACTTTATTTCATTGTTCATTTTTTTGTACGTCTCGTATTTTGGCAATCATTGGTCCTTGATCTCTATTGATTTTTTTCCACTTGTCCATTAGCTTGTGAGGACCCTGTTGCTATTTTTATGTGATTGATGCTTTGCGATTCTGTAAACGACTGGAACTCGTGGGGTGTAAGACAAGAGCCTCTATCAGATAGAGCCTTGAAATAATTATGCATAGCATCTATAACTTCTTTGGAACTGGTTGTTTTGGTCGGATAAAGCCTTACGAGCTTTTTGCAGGAACCTATCACCAAGAGTATGTGCTTTTTCGTAGAATCAGCGCTGTTAATGGGACCATAGTGGTCAATGGGGACGACTTTGAATGGGGTTGTGAATTTCCTTCCTACCGGTCTAAGATGAGAAGGATATGCATTTCACGCAGTTTTTTATATGTGCATCAACTTTTTTTCTTACTTGTGGAAACCAATAGCTTTTATTTATCAAATCTGTTACTTTACCTACTCCTACATGTCCCATTTCATCGTGATACTTGTATTAAATAATCTCAATCATTGCGTCTGGTACTCAGACTTTTGTTGTGTTATTTATAAATTACACCATTGCGAATTTCATAATACTCGTCTTCTCTTTCTAACAACATATTTTTGATTTTCCCTAACTTTTCATCTATACTTTGTGACATTATTAAATTGTCTTCGAAAGTGTTTGTTTCTTTGATTAAAATATTATTATTACGACTGAGTGCATCTACATGCTGCATCCTCTTGCCAGATCTGTGCTCGAAATCGAAATCATAATTTTGAAATTCAAGTGCCCATCTCGCTATACGAAGGTTCAGATCTTTTTTATTTAATGAATTACAGTACAGAGTACAAGACCAGTCTGCCCAGCTACAATAAAGAAGTTAGGAAAGCCAAACGTGCCTCATGGCGTAAGTTCTGCAGCGAAATCGAGTACTTATGTATGCGGATGATGTTAAGCTGTGTGTCCAGTTAAAGAACAGCTTATCTCACTCCAGGTTGCATTCCGATCTTAATAGCTTTCAGTCATGGTGTTGTGCAAATTTGTTATACCTTAATGCTTCGAAATGTAAAGTAATGACATTTTATCGCTCCAGCGCCTTTCTGGCTCCTTACACACTAGGCGGGGGTTCTCTCGAGAGAATTACCCTAGTTGATGATCTTGGTGATCTTTTAGATCCCAAGTTAAAGTTTTCTGAACACATTTCTACCATGGTAAATAAGGCCATGGGCGTGCTTGGGTTTATAAAGAGGTGGTCAAAGGAATTTGACGACCCCTATATAACAAAGGCTCTCTATGTATCGCTTGTTCGTCCGATTTTAGAATATGGTTCTTGTGTATGGTGCCCTCAGTACAAAGTACACCAGGACCGTATAGAATCAGTACAGAAAAACTTTTTAATTTTCGCTCTACGCGGCCTCAACTGGGATGCAAGTGTGAGACTGCCGTCTTACTCTAGTAGATCGCTTTTAATAAACCTTCCATCTTTAGTTAACCGTAGAAAAATGCTTGGTGTGATTTTTGTGTACAACTTGATCAAGGGTGACGTAGATAGCCCAGACTTGTTGAGCCGCATAAACTTCACGATTCCTATTAGAATTACTAGAAATTATATACCTCTGTTCCTTCCGATTTGTTGATCGAATTATTCCTTGCATGAACCTTTTAGAGTTTTATGCTCGGATTATAATTCCCTCTACCATATTATATCAGCAACTAATTCCCTTCCTCTTCTTAAATTACTAATACTCACATACCTTTCTCGTAGTTAGTAATTGTAGTTGTGGAGTACGATAGTTTTAATGCATGATTAACTCCTTTAGTAAGATTAGTTTCCTCGAATACTAGTCCAACATCTATCTTTCCTGCATGATAGCGATCGGTTCGGTTAACGAGTCACGCGTTTTGCGGCAGCGCCCCTCGGTCGGTTGGGTGGGAGGAGGGCTGCGTTTCGGCCTGGGATTCACGCGTAACAGCATTCGGCTGGTGTCCCATGGGCCACTTGATGGTGCAGTCATTGCACGTCAACGTCCAAACAAAAAAAACTCAGAGGCCTCCCGCCTGCGTAAAGTTCTCACTATGACAACACCCACCCTGGGCTACCTGAAGAAAGCCGATTAGTCCTGGACAACATCCAGCGAAGAGTCGCTAAACCTTCTTCTTGACACCCATTTTCCGGGCTGCAATGTGAGCAGAGCTGACTACACCGCGGCCCGTGTCAGTTGCCTCCAAGTCCGCCCTACAAGTCCGCTGGAACAGATGGCAACAGATGGCACTCCGCGGACTTAATTGGGACCCTGTGTTACATCTCCCTTCCTATGAAAGCAGGCTGCGTCTTATTAACCTCCAATCTCTTAAGACCCGTAGGATCTGTCATGGAGTTCTCTTTCTCCACAAGCTTCTCTCTGGTGAGGTTGAATCATCTGCCCTTATCAGTCTCATTAGTTTTGCTGTCCCATCCCGTCCAACTAGGCATTACTTTCCTCTCCACCTTCAACTCTGTCTTTCTAACTACTCTGATCAGGAATCTTTCCGTAGCCTTTGCCGACTCTATAACAAATTTTTTTATCTGTTCTCCTTCGATTATAGTACTAACACTGTCAAAACTATCCTAATAAATAACATCTTGTAATAATTTTAAATTATATTTTAAGTTTATCATGTATCTTGCCTACGTCAAGTAATTTTCATTTAATATTCCCCCCTACAGTTTAACTGCACATTGTTAAACTTTAAACAATAAACAATAAACAATTCCTGCTCAACTGATCCATGCAATCCAAAAAGCACGATCAAAAGGATTTACGAGGGAATCCTGTCCCACGAACACTGTTCAAGCAGAACATATTTTTGTACCTAAAGAACAAGAGTCTTCACACGTTCACTGATGTAAACATAAAAACTGATTAATGTATAACTCAGGAACGTACATAAAATAAGTAATTTATGACTGCTAGGGTGTGAGCGGAGAAATAATCTGTGAACTCAAGCCACACAAGACAAACCCGAGTCAAGTGGACTAAAGCCACTTATGTACTTATAATTGAACTCAAATTTATGTTCCGTGGGTCTAGCTATAATAATAGAATTCTACCCCAAACATGCTGTAAAATGTACATATAAGGTCAAAATCTGAGAAATAAAAATCAGTTTGAATTTACAACTCAACTCGCATGTGTTTCGACTTTTCTTTTAAGATCTTAACAGACACATCCCTGACACCTGGCCTCAGACCAAAGGCAGGCAAGCCCTCGCACACTGCCCCAAAATATTTCAGACCCATAAGTTTCTCGTCCTTCCTTTTGAAAACGGTGGAAAAGTTTTTTGGAACTGCATCGCATGGCGAGTATTCCGCTCAGTCTAATCTCAGACTCTCAGCATGCCTATCGGGAAGGGAAGATCCACCGAAACGGCCCTACACACGATCACATCGATCATCGAAGCGTCCCTTAACTGCCTGGTTGGCTGGCGAAAATTCTCTAGCTGAACCCTCCACGAGGGTGCCGGCTGGGCAATGCGCACTGCATTATCCCGGACGAGGGTAATGCACTGCCGCTTGCTCCGTCCGAGGCAATGCAGTGTCTAGCTAAGGCAATGGCCAGGTGTCTCCTCGACCTTGAGTCAGGAGCGCAGGGTCAGGGCCATGGCTAGAGGTGCCTGGCGGATAGGCCTAAAACGCGAGGGGGTGGTCCCCCCGAAAAACATTAACCATTATGGACCATGGAAGGCAAAGGAGATCAAACACGGGCTAGGATGTCAGCCCAAACGTCGGTGGGAAGCGTTACGGCTACCATCGGCAGGCACGGAAAGGAGCAATCCTCTTTGCGTGTCGCCAGCGGTCACACCTCTGACGTGGCGGGAGCAGGCCAAGTCAGCTACAAAGCTACTGCCAACACCACACTCAATCACTCAAGTTGAGCCGCACGGATGCCGTTGTCGATACAGACACGGATCTGGAGAGCGTGCTGTCAATCGGCAAGACGGAGGAAGAAAAGCCTTCTCCGCTCGCCGGAACCAGGTACCAGCTCCCTGCGCAGGGAAGGGCCGAAACGTTCCAGGGAGAAGATGAAGTCCAAAGCAAAGTACAAGGCGGCCTTTAAGACACTAAGCCGGCTTAAGAGCAAAGCGGACATCTCCCAGGAGCAGAAAGCCAAGCTAGCCTGGGCCGAGCAGCGTGTGGAAGAGGGCAGATTGTACTACTCTCGAATGCCCCATATGAGGGCGTCAGCTGGCAAGTATGCCAACAAGGTGGAGGAGATGAGGGCCAACAAAAGGCAACGCTCGGTCGAGAGTGCCGCTAAGGACACTCCAGAGAGCAAGCGGCAATGGGGCCCAAGGGCGCAGCACCCCCACCTAAAATGGCCAAGCCTCTATCGAAGAAGTCCCCGAAGTCGAAGGCCAGTGACGTGTCCAAAAGACACTTGATCGTGGCGCTCATCGACCGGAGTGACGAAAACGGGATGATGGCGGCGGAGCAGTGGAAGACGGTTCACGCGGGGCTCGTGGATGCGCTCTTTACGCGGATGGAAGAGGACCCCACTGCTCCTATGCCCACATTCGATGGTGTTGGATGGCTGAACGGGGTGAAGATCCTGAAGTGTAAGGTTGATCCGACGCTCAAGTGGCTGACGCAAACGGTCTGCCAACTGGAGGCGATGTAGGAGGGGGCCAAGCTGGAGGTGGTGGACAGGGAGTTAATCCCGTCCATACCAAAGGCGAAGGTACTTTTCCCCATCGCGATCCAAGAGGACCGGGCGTTGAAGCTACTACAACGCCAGAACCCAGATGTTCCCTCAAGCAACTGGAAAGTACTACATACTGGGAGCCCACTACCCAACAAGGGGGGCCAGTATGTAATACTTCAAATCAACAAGGAGGCTGAAGACCTCCTGTATCCCAGGTTCGGGAAGATGGCGTGGGGCGTGCACCTTAAAAACGCCACCCCGGAGATCAGGACACGCACACCCTGCAGGCAGGTGAGGTGGAGAAAGACCTAGGTCTGGAGACCATCGTAGAGCCGCCCAAGGGCTAGTGCTAAGCGACTCGGAAGACTCGGAGGACGGAGACCTGACGTTGGTAGTCCACCCGTCGAGTGCAGTTGAGCCAGCCACCAATGACACTGGATGTGCTGCAGCTCAACTTGCATAAAAGTAAGATCGCGTCAGCGGAGCTCCTCATGGCCATAGAGCAAGGGTCCATTGACGTAGCCTTAGTACAGGAGCCCTGGATTGCGTCAGGCAACTTAGTGGCCGGACTAAGGTCCTCAAATTATAACCACTCAACACCGGTAAGCAGGATCAGAACCGTCGTACTCGTACGGAAGGGAATCCACGCTCACCTTATGTCTCACTTCAGCACGGACGACCTAACAGTAGTAATGCTAGAGAGTGAGGAGAAGCACCTTTTGGTAGCATCCTGCTACATGGCACACGACAGGCCCGCGCCACCTGATGAACTACGGAGCCTGGTTGAAGAAGCCAACTCCAAAGACTACCAACTTTTCATTGGTACGGACGCCAATGCCCACCACAGTGTGTGGGGAAGCCCCGACATCAACGACAGAGGTGAGTCACTTTTAGACTTTATTTTATCAACTAACATAGCAATGTAGCAAACGTGGGGGAGGAATTCACCTATGTGGGTCCCACCTCGTCAAACGTGCTAGATCTAACCCTCTCTACGGGAAAGAGTACCTTAGTATCTGGCTGGAGGGTCTTAGACAGACCATCCTTCTCAGATCATGGGTACATTCAGTACAAGTGCGAATTCGAACACACTCCGAAGGTAAAAGTCAACAAAAACCCCCGGAACACAGACTGGGAAAGGTTCAAAAAGACAGTTACCTCGAAGCTCGTGAACCCGGGTGCAGTGATATCCGTGGAAGACATAGAAAAGTCTCTGGAGACTCTATGCAAGGTTCTACTAGATGGCTACTATGCATCATGCCCACCCTCAAGAACAAAGAAGAGGACCAAGCCACCCTGGTGGAGCCGGGACATCTCTCTACAAAGAAATAATCTCAGGGAATTCTTTAAGCTTGCCAAACAAGCGAATGAAGAGATCATCAACGAGGAATACAAGATCCTACTCAGAAACTACAAGAAGGAAATACGTAAGGCACAACGTAGCTCGTGGAGGAACTTCTCCAGCATCGAGAAAGTGCCAAAAACAGCAAGACTCAGGAAGCTGCTCTCAAAGCAGCCCACCATACAGAGTCAGCTCAAATTGAATAACGGACAGCGGTCAGAGAGCAGCGTAAAAGCCCTGACAGCATTAATGGAGGCTCACTTCCCAGGATGCACTGAAGTCATTGATGCTGAAACGAAACAGGACCTAGCAACCGAAGAACAGAACCCCCCAACAGATCTGATAACCCACAAAAAAATCCAATGGGCCATAGATTCCTTTACGAGCACAAAAGCACCTGGACTGGACGGAATATTCCCAGCCATGCTGCAGATGACCAAAGAGGTGACCACCCCATGTCTTTCCGCAATATACTCGGCATGTCTAAGTACAGGCTATATCCCAATACAATGGAGGACCTCTAGAGTTGTCTTCCTCCCAAAGGCAGGAAAGTGCAGCCATGTTGGTCCCAAGGATTATAGACCGATAAGCCTCACCTCATTTCTACTAAAAACAATGGAAAAGCTGCTGGATCTACACATCAGGAAGAAGGTAGGAGGACTGATGTCTACTAGCCAGCATGCTTACACCAAAGGGAAATCGGTGGAGACAGAACTACATTCGTTAGTAGCTGCCGTCGAGAAAGCTCTCAATAACAAAAAATATGCACTAGGAGTATTCGTAGATATTTCCAGAGCATTTAAAAACGTAGCTACGAACGCAATAATGGATCGCCTAGAAGCGACCAACATACACCCAGCAATCAACCATTGGATAAAGAACCTCCTGAGTTGTAGACGGGTGCAATCAGAGTGGGGCACCGCTTCCATGGTAAAGGGAGCACACAGATGCACACCTCAGGGTGGAGTCCTGTCACCCCTCCTGTGGAATCTGGTGGTCGACGACCTTATCAAGAGATTTAAGAGGAAGGCCCCTAAAATAACAGCCTATGTGGGTGACATAAGCATAATTATTACGGGCGTCTGTCCATCGACCCTCAGCTCCATAATGGAACGAGCACTCAGGAAGATATGTGAGTGGGCGGATGGAGTAGGACTCAGTATCAACGCGGACAAGACGGACCTCATTCTCTTTACAAAGAGGTACAAGGTACACAGGTCACATTCCTCGGCACAGTACTGGACAGCAAACAGCATCATCATATCACAAGCTTATGGAAAGAACTCAGCGGCAGGCTCTGCTCTGCATTAAAGGGGCGCTGAGATCGACCCCAACAATGGCACTCGAAATCATACCCTTGAATTGATCCCCTGACATCAGCGCTCGTCTGACTGCAGGAAAGACAGCGCAGCGCCTAATTGTATCAGGTAAAATGTCGCCACAAGGATTCGGGCACAGTTCAATCGGAAGGGGCATGATCAGTTCTAATGATTACATGACCCCCCCAACTTGCCTCGAGGTTAAAACAAACAGACTTATGGGACCCGAAGACTGGAAAACAGGACGGGACCAGACTCAACAATCAATAGCGGGCCTATACTGCACAGACCCAGAAATAAGATTGTCATATATGCTACCGGACCGATGCAGCATATTCCAGGCGGAAGTATTCGCTATTAAGAAAGCTGCGGAGGTCGCTCAACACACCGAACGAGCGCATAACGTGGTAAATCTATTCGTTGACAGCCAAGTGGCGATAAGATCCATGCAGTCTTCCGCGGTTAGTTCCAGAAATGCCCTGGCAAGCAGGGAGGCACTGGACACACTAAGCACGACCAAGTCAGTGCGGATCTATTGGGTTCCCAGTCACCAGGGCATCGAAGGGAACGAAATGCGACGAACCCGGGGCTATTGAAACCCTGGAACATCTCATATGCAACTGTCCGGCTCTCTCACGGGCAAGGAGTAGACACCTATGCGCACCGGTGCTGGCATCAATGGAAGACGCCTCTAGGAGGACGCCAAGAGAACTCCTTTCTTTCGCGAAAAATACCTCGATTCTCGAGGACTTCCAAACCTCGACACCACCCCCGTAAAGGTCCATATACCCCATCCGGATAACTAAGGGCCATACTGGCCTATGAAAAACCCCGCTGAGGGCCGCCCAGGTTAACCTAACCTAACCTAACATCCTGGTTGCCTTCCTAGACGTTGAAGGCGCCCTTAATAACATCCTCTCGAACGTCATCACGGGTGCGCTGATGGACTTGCGGGTCGATTCCCGAACAGTGAGCCTCATCAGTCAGATGCTAAAATGCAGGACCGTTGAGGCATCACCCTTGAGGCATCACTGGGGACATCGACGTCAAACAGGATTGTCAGCAGAGGCACACTGCAGGGTGGTGTCCTCTCGCCCCTCCTATGGAATGTAACAGTGAACGAACTGCTGCGGGAGATAGAGGGGGGTTGTTGCCGCATGGTGGCATACGCGGATGATGTTGCTATAGCGTTCTCTGGGAGATTCCCGCAGACGCTGTGTGAGTGTATGACAAATACTCTTACGAAGAGTACCCGTCCAAAACGGAATTGGTGCTTTTCTCACGAAAGTATAAAATCCCGACACTCACTCCCTCCAATTTTTGCGGGGGATCGCTAGTCCTCAGCAACAATGCCAAGTATCTTGGCCTGGTTCTCGACAGAAAGGTCGACTGGAAACTGAGCATAGAGGACAGGGTAAAGAAAGCCACAGTGGCCCTCTATACCTGCATGAAAGCCATCGAACTGAAATGGGGAATGACCCCATACATAGTTCAGTGGCTTTACTCTGCCATTATTTGACCAACAATGCTCTATGGAGTGGTGGTATGGTGGCTAGCCTTAGACAAGAGATCTTGTCTCAATATGACAACATCGATACATCGTTGCTGACGGTCGTGTTTTACTTCGCTCCTACCAAAAATTTTTAAATCTATAGCTTAAAGGAAAGTAATTGTGTATTTTAGTTACTCCCTGTGTACATAACCGTGTGGGTAATTAGTCGATATCAGTGCTTACGCCTTTTGCCGTCTATTGTGTATTTTATTACCAATTTTCAAATCATTTTGTGCATTCCTCTTTCTCTGTACATTCTCATTAGCAGCTGTTTTGTTGTTGCTAATAGCTTGTGTGGTGCACTCGCTCCCTCTGAGCCGCTCTCTATTTTCATCTTACCCTCTCTACTGTCCTCACTCCAACACAGACGCACCGCGCTATCAGCCGCTCCGCGCTTACTCATTACCGCACTTTCAGCCGCTCCGCGCTTACTCATTAGCAGCTGTTTTGTTGTTGCTATTAGCTTGTGTGGTGCACTCGCTCTCTCTGAGCCGCTCTCTATTTTTATCTTACCCTCTCTACTGTTCTCACTCCAACACACACGCACCGCGCTATCAGCCGCTCCGCGCTTACTCTCTGTGCTTCTTTTGTCTCTCTGTGTCTCTCTGTTCACCTGTTGTTATTGTGACTGTTGTGTTTGTGCTTGCGCGCGGAATTGTATAACACACGCTTAACATACTGCATCAGCCTCACACCGACTTATAATTTACCTTTCTTTTCCACATACATTTCTTGTTCATCACTTTTACAATGAGCTCCTGCTGTGCTAAACGGTGCGACGCTGGCCACCCGTCAAACGTTCATCTACTGCTGGTTGTGTACTAATACGGCACACGCTACCTGTGCGGGTCTTGGTCACTACGGTGGTCGCATTGTTGATGTGGTCAAGACTCGCTGCGGTCTCAACTGGACCTGTTTTGATTGCAGGCCACTTGAGGCCGACATGCGAATCTTTATGAGACAAACTCATAATGAATTCGCCAGCCTCCACTCCGAATTCCAGCGATTACAGGATAAGTTTCTCTCAACGGAGACTCATTTTAAAAACTTAAAAATGATAAATGAGTCTCCTAAGAGAAGAAAGGTTACTCGTACTTCGCCGTGTTCTAAAACCCTTAATTCTCTTGCAGTCAACGATATGCCCGCTACGCCAATAACCTCGGCAGCCATGATCGACTCTGGTGCTAAGGAAACCGACGGCAATAACGATCCTGCTTCGATGAGGATGGCTGCACTCGGCCCCTCTCCTGCAGCCTCTCTGGTGCCAACTGTCCAATTGGAAGTTAATGACGATCATGTCGCTGGTGCTCCATCGCCCTCAATTGATGCCGACGACACCGTTGATAGAATGGAAGTTGAAGCCCCTTCAACTTCTGCTTCCATCGCCATCTCCTCGGACCTTTCTGCTCTATCTGAACTCGCCCCTCGGGTAGTTCCCACTTCCGCCTTACCTATTAAACATGTGACCCCATCAACTTCTGCTTCCATCGCCATCTCCTCGGACCTTTCTGCTCTATCTGAACTCGCCCCTCGGGTTGTTCCCACTACCGCCTTACCTATTAAACATGTGACCGCTCCACTTATTCTTCTTGCTCGTGCTCCTCTGAAATCTATTTTTGTGTCCCGACTCTTAGACTCGACTACGGATGTTCTCGTTAGGGACTACATCTATTTTAAACTCAATATTGATGATTCCTCTGGCCTAGAAGTCACCAAATTTAACTTTAAAGAATAACGTAGAATCGCTTCATTTAAAATTCTAGTGCCGGATGAACACGTAAATAGTTTACTTGATCCCTCCTTCTGGCCGAATCATACGATTTGTCACCTGTTTTCTAAGCGTACCCCTGAACGTAGAGCTGGTATAATTCCTACTCCTCTTCCGTCTGCTTCAAAAAACTGAATTCCCCCCCTCCACTAAAGATCTCATATCAGAATGTACGTGGCCTGTGCAGTAAGCTCAGCAAACTATATTCTAATAGTGCAACTTTTGATTCTGATATTATCGCTTTTACTGAAACCTGACTCAATTCCTCAATTTCGGATTCAGAGATTTTTATAGACAAGTAGACTTGACCGTCCATCTCGGGGTGGTGGAGTTCTGATAGCCGTTCGCTCTGACTTAACTTCTCAACTCCTTTCCATCGAAGAGTGTAACAATTTAGAAATAGTCATAGTTAAAATTCGTCTGCGCTCTTTTAATTTATTCATTTCTTGTTCATACATCCCTCTGTCTGCTGAATTCGCAACCTATATGCTTCACACTGCTCATCTTCAGACCCTCTCGTCCCAACTTAATGATTCTGATCGCCTTATTGTCCTGGGGGATTTTAATCTCCCAAAAATTACGTGGACTCCTTCTGTTGACTCTAACCTCATGCTCCCATCCATGCAGCATGATTTTATTGACTCCCTGTCCTATACTTCGCTGGGTCAGGTAAATGGCATTTGTAATAACATTGGCAGGATCTTAGACCTCGTCTTCACCTCCGATTCGTCGATGACTCTGGTTAGTAGAGGATCACCTCTATCCTTCCCTGAAGACCTTTATCATCCCACACTCGATATTGAACTTCACTTGCCTTCTTCTGGGCCCATCAAATCGTTCCCTAAGCCCTCGCCTATCTATTGCTTTAAAAAGGCCGATTTTCCCTCTCTGAATATAGCTCTGTCCCAGATCGATTGGTCATTCCTCGACGACTACCGCGAAATAGATCCTGCCACTAAGGCATTCTATACCACCATTTTTTCCATCTTTTCTACTTATGTCCCTTTAGTCACCCCCTTGAAAAATCCTTCTGGCCCCATTTGGTTCACCCCGAGGGTAATCAACCTGAGGAATTTTGAATCCCGCATGTATAAAAAATTTAAAAAATCCGGTTCTCAATCGGACTTTTCTAAATACTTAATTGCTAAATCTAAATTTTCCCTATGTAATACGTTATGCTATAACAAGTACTTGGCCAAGTGTAAGCTTAACTTCAAGCGCGATCCTAAACAATTCTTCAGGTTTGTTAACTCTAAACGTAACTCCACTCAATTTCCTTCATCTCTACACTTAAATGGTAGTTTTGGCGACATTGATTGTGACATTGCGGATCTATTCGCTTCCTTTTTTCAACGTTGCTACTCTGTCCCCTCAATGAACCTTCCCTCTATTCTGGCCTCCACATCCGACCATCGTACCAGGTACTCTTATCCTTTTCCGCTAAAGAGCTCAAATTGTATCTATTCCCCCTTCATTGATTATAACTGCCTGCTAACCAATTTAAAATCGAGTAAATTCTCGTTCTCCACTGGCCCGGATTTGGTTCCCAGAGCCGTTCTTAAACTTTGTGCTGATTCTCTTTGCGTGCCCCTTCTAAAACTTTTCACCTTGTCGCTAGAGTTAAGCGATTTTCCAATCATCTGGAAGGAGTCCTACATAATCCCTGTCCACAAAAAGGGCTCGAAATCAGATGTTTCTAATTATCGGTGTATATCTAATTTATCTGCCATTCCTAAACTTTTGGAAAAAATCATTACTTCTCAGCTGCAGCACTTTTGTAGGTCCCTGTTCTCGGAATCCCAGCATAGATTTGTAAAACGTCGCTCAGTTACGTCTAACCTCCTGGAATTCTCCTCCTTCGTAACTACTGGATTTGCTAATCAGTGCCAAACTGATGTAGTTTACACTGATTTTAGTAAAGCCTTTGACTCTGTTAATCACAATCTCCTTATCCATAAACTATCTCTCCTTGGGTTTCCGACTGATCTCCTCCTCTGGACCAATTCTTATCTTAGTAATCGTTCTCAGCGTGTCCGCTTCAACTCCTCTCTCTCTAAACCAGTTCTTGTTACATCGGGTGTACCTCAAGGTAGCCATCTGGGCCCCCTGTTATTTAATTTGTTCAGTAATGATCTTCCTCTAGTATTATCTCACTCCCGTGTCCTTATGTACGCTGACGATGTTAAAGTATGTTTTTCCTATAAAGACCCTGCGTCCCCGTTATCTCTGCAATCGGATCTTGACGCTCTTAATAACTGGTACCTCATTAACGTTCTTCCACTAAACATTTCTAAATGTAATGTCATGACTTTTCACCGCATCAAGCCATACCTATTTGACTACTCCATTAATAGTTGTATCCTAGAACGCCAGTTCAAAGTTAGTGACCTAGGCATCATCTTTGTTCCTAATCTTTCTTATAATTGTCATATCTCCTCCATCTCGAATAAAGCCAAAGGAGTTCTTGGCTTTGTTAAAAGATGGTCTAAGGAATTTACTGACCCTTACACCACTAAAGTCTTATACGTTTCTCTGGTCAGGCCTATCTTGGAATATGGTTCCTGTGTCTGGTCACCACATTACCAAAAATTTCAAGATATGCTTGAATCCGTGCAGAAACAATTCCTCATCTTTGCACTCCGTGCACTTAATTGGGACCCTGTGTTACATCTCCCTCCCTATGAAAGCAGGCTGCGCCTCATTAACCTCCAATCTCTGAAGTCCCATAGGATCTGTCATGGAGTTCTTTTTCTCCACAAGCTTCTCTCCGGTGTGGTGGAATCATCGGCCCTTATAAGTCTTATTAGTTTTGCTGTCCCGTCCCGCCCGACTAGGCATTACTTTCCTCTCCACCTTCAACTCTGCCTTTCTAACTACTCAGATCAGGAGTCTTTCCGTAGCCTATGCCGAAATTATAACAAATTTTTTTATCTGTTCTCCTTTGATTCTAGTACTAACACTGTCAAAACTATCCTAATAAATAACATACTGTAATAACTTTAAATTATATTTTAAGTTTATCATGTATCTTGCCTAAGTCTAGTATTTTTCATTTAATATTTCCCCCACAGTTTAACTGCACATTGTTAAACTTTAAACAATAAACAATAAACTCAGCCGAGATCAACGCATGGCAGCGCTTTGAATAAGAGGCGGGTTTCGCACTACTCCAAGAGAAGCTCTGGACACCGTGTTGGACCTTCTTCCTGTAGGTATTATGGTAAAGAAGGTGGCAACACTCTCCGCTCTCAGAATGAGAGAAACCAGGCTGTGGATAAAATCTGCGGCTACAGATGCATTGATGCTCGTAACGATGAGCTCTCGCTCCGCGTAGTTTCACTGGTCCATTGCAAGCATATAGGCTCAGGCATGCCCTCAACGCCGAGATTATTAAAGATTGCTTCATTTATTAAAGTTACGGAGCAGCCTTCATCTAGAAATGAATAGTTCTATCAGTAGCATGAAGGTTTACTGATGGAATTATAAGAAAATATTTATTTTTGTTCGTACTGTTATGCGTGCATAGGATGGCCTGATCCGTGGTGTCCTCATCCATTGTACTGGTCTCGAGCGCATCTTTATGAAGCAGAGGGTGATGCTTTTTGGTGCAACCGTTTACGCCACATGCCTTCTTTATGAAACAGCCTTTGCGATGACATTTAAGACAACGATAACAGACCTTCCCAGCTTTTGCTTTCTGCCATCTCTCATCTATTAACAACTGATTAAATTGATTGCACTGAGCCGCGCTGTGATCAGATGTTTTACATGCCATCCATTTTTTTTTTTGTATATTGCTTTGGACGTACGGCGCTATGATCTTCGTAGTGAGTATTTACCGGGCTTGCTTTATATGTAGAAGAACACATTATCGTTGAAGCCGCCTCGGCTATGTTGTAGAGCCAATGGCTGAACTCTTGAACAGGTGGCTTAGAACCCTTTGGATGCATCGTCCATTCCAGTTTGTGCTTATTCGACAACTTGTCAATTAATTCCTTCGCCAACATGGGATTATTGAGGTGAGCCTCCAGTTTGCCACTCTACAAACGATTCAAGTCTGTTTTAGGGGGCGACATTTTTCTCACCTTTTCAATCATTCTCTCCAGGATGTGCTCTGGTCTACCAAAAAACATTTTTAAAGTTTTAATAAAGTCAGGAACCATTTGAGGAAGAAGAAGCTTCTCCTTAACCAGTTCCCGGGCCTTGCTCCTCTGCGGCCCGTTTCTCCTCCAACATAGCCAACATTAATTTTTGTCGATTTATTGCGCTGAGTAGCTCCCGTTGTGGTTCATTGTCACACTTTTCAAATGTTGGTGATTCTTCTTGGGTTTCGGGGGTGATTTGTTAAACAGTTTTTATCAATGGTGCATATAGCGCTGTTTCCATTGAGGAAACCTTTGGAATTGGTGAGTGTCTCATCTTGCTACTTGAGTTATGTACTGCGTCCGTGTTGCTACAGGTGCTACATATCCAGTTTCGCTGTGCAACGCTTTCGTCGACTTCAACACACTCAAAATTAAACCTTTTTTGTCACTCGTCACACTGAACCCAGCCTCCAAAGCCCTTCTAGGTGGAGTGTTTGTTACAGACTCCGCACACATCTATATTTTGTTTCGATTTATTCAGTACGTAAATGGATTTATTCTGTACGTAAATGCTTATCTGAAATTATTTTGGTGCCTTTTATTATATATCTACTCAACTTTTTATGTCTGGCTGTTGTGCTTATAAGTTCGGGCAAACCAACGTGATTGCAGTAAAAAAACACTCGTTATTTCCCAAGTTGTGAAATTCGATTTAGCATATATGTGTACAGCAATTACGCACACATGCATATGTCACTAATTTTTAAAGAATTGTACCGGCGAAGTCGAAAAAGACCATGGAATCCAACGAAATTTTGGTTATTTTATTTTTATTTTTATTAACCTTTATTGCATGTAAATTCATTTAATAGTAAGAACAGCGACGACGCTTAAAAAATTTCGTGTTGTTATCTCTTTCTTCTTATTACCGATTGATTTATCGCCATTGGTTATCGATAGACAAATATTTCAGTCTGACCATATTAAAAGGAAAAATATTTTAAATATAATTCAAAGATGCTTAAAAATATTTGTAAGTGATTGGTACATTTTGGCGGCAACACACATTGCCCGCGGAACGATAGCCCCAAAGGTCTGTCTTTTAATTTGACTTTCTTTCGTATGTACAGCATCAGTGAAAAGAATCCGCTGTACTCCTGTTTGGAAGCTTTTGTCGCTTATGCTCAGATTGTTTCCAAAACTTCCTTTGAAACTTTTGAACCAGCTTCCACTTTTTAAGAGATGTTTTGGCTACATCTTCTTTTGGAACTGGTATTAGCAAATGTAGACTAAATAGCTTGAAAATCCCCTGGCATCAAAACATCTTCGCCATTTATTTTATTTGACATACAAAGTGGAAGAGAGTTTTTTAATGTTTCAATTTGATTACTGCTTTCTGTGTATTCCTTGATCTTATCGAGGGGATACACTTTATGTATTGGTCGCTTGGTCGTAGTTCTTTCTACTTCTAACGATACGAAACAAAAAAACAAAACAAAAAACGATACGACTACCGGGCCGGACTTAGGTGTCATTCGACCCATGCCGAGAGTCAGCCTGGCTGAGGGCCCGGTTTTAAAACTAGCTCAGTCGCAAACGGAGAGCTCAGGGACTTGGCAGCCCCCTGTTCTAATGATGCCTTATCCGGGCAACGTGAATCTCTGCCCGGACGGACCGTCCTTTCTTTGCAAATCGTGGGATCAAATATGGAAAACAACAACAAAAAACCCAAAAAACCGAGTCTTGCACTCCCCAACAGTCAACTGGGAGCAAACCCATGCGTAGAAAGGCAGTGGCCCCAAGGCCTGGCCAAACCAGCTCAACAACAGGAAAGATCTGCTCGGTGGAAGGCGCTGGTACGAACCCGAGGGGTCACACCCTGAATCTAGGGTGGGTGGCAAAGCACCTCCCAAAACTAACACCCTGGAAAGGCAACAAAGCATTAGTGCGGCTGCCCGACTTCCTGGTAAAGTGGCGGGGGCTGACTTGCCATCGACAAGTGCCCAAGCCAGGAAGTTCTCGTATGCCAAAAGGAGGGACACAGGGCAAATACTCCGTCGGCAAAACGCGAGCAAAACAGCAAGCCCATCAGCCAACTGGCTGAATAAGGTAAAGTGGGCCTCGGCAGTGCTCCCAGATTTCACCAAGGAGCAACAACAGTCGCCACAACCGAAAAGGCAGCGCTCACAGGAGATGCCTGGACCGACTACAAAGCGGTCTAGAGTTCTGCCAAACATATCCTTCGCGCAGATTGCCAAGGAGAGGACGCTAATCAGCGTCCTTGACAAGGGCAGCGCGGAGGGTAAAATTCATAGGACCCAGTGGAAGTGGGTGAAAGCGGCATTGGCCGAACGCTGCTTCGAGCTCCTCGAAAATGACCCCGGGCAAGGACATGGGAAGGTTCCAGGGCAATATTAACGCTATTGCCTGTGAAGACGATCGCTCTGTGAAGCTGTACAAATCAGCGGTGGCGCAAATCATAGAGGTCTACGAAGCTCATCGCAGTAGACTGAAGCGAGGTGCCCAGTAGACCGCGGGCAAGACTATGGGTGCCGGCTACCTTCAAGGAGCCTGAGCGCATCCTCAAAATGCTGCAACTGGAAGGTAGTGAAGGTTTAGACGACGCAGGGACCGATGAACCAGACTGTGCTCAACAAGGAGTCGCTGGCCCCGATAGAGGCAGCTAAGGGCGAGCTGAACTTCGGCTTCAGCTCGGTGACCATAAAGGTATATAAGTAAGACGCAGCGGCCGAGGCCCGTCCTGTTGACAACCGAGTCGAGTAGGACGTTGCCACAGAGATCGAAGCACCCGACAACGAGCTGGAGCAGGCTAAAGAAGGCTACTCGTCCGATGCAGAGCTACTGCTCGATTTTGAGGCGATGTGTCGCGAGGAAGTATCCGACGACTCAGACGCCGACATCACAATGATGGGGATTCTGGAAGATGTCTCTGAGACTCCTACAGATAAATTTCCAGCACAGTAAAGCAGCATCTGCTTCCCTCATACTCCTCTTGATTGAGAGCCGACAAAGTCCTTGTCAAGGAGCCTTGGATAGTAGGAGAAATGGTCTGTGGACTAGCGACGAAGGAGTACAAGCTGATTGTAACCCAAAAAGGAGGTTAAATTCGTACCTGCATTCTTGGAAGAAAATACCTAAACATTTTTCTGCTCCATAACTTTTGCGATGCCGACAACACGGCTGTAAGCCTAGAGCTGGACGGGCCGCAGCTTAGACTGATGTCGTCCTACATGGGTCACAAGGAATGCGATCCTCCGAGTGACCTCGTTCGCAACTAGCCAGCGATAGCGAGAGGTCAAACGTAGGCCTGAAAATAAGCTGCTATTTCAACGCTTACCACACCCAATGGGGGAGCTCGGACACAAACGTTAGGGGTTAGTCACTGTTCAGCTTCATCCTAAACTCTAACCGACTAGTCTGTAATCGGGGAAATGACCCTACATTTATAATAAAGAACCGGCAAGAGGTTAGGACCTCACACTAGTGTCTCACAAACTGTCAGACACAGTCAAGAGTTGGAAAGTCCTAGATGAACATTCCTTCTTTGACCACAGGTACATCGAGATGATACTATCTCTCGAGAGCCCAAAACCCATTGACTACATTAATGCCAGGAAAGCCAACTGGGAAAAATATAGTAAAGAAATGGAAAAACTTCCCTCCGAAGCACCAGTTTGCCCGAACACAGAGGACAACTTAAACCGTCTAGTGGATAGGCTCACTGAAGCATGCAACAAAGCTTTCACGGCAGCATGCCCCCAAACAGACATAAGTGAAAAAATAAACCCCCCTGGTGGTCGAAACAAATCGATATCCTACGGAAAAGCTGCAGGACTCTCTTCAACAGAGCCAAAAGCGCTAACGGGGAGGAACTCTGGGCAGACTATAAGATCAGTCTGTCCCAATACAAAAAAGTAACATGGAAGGCAAAAAGAGCCTCTTGGCGAAAATTTTGCTCTGAAATCGAAGAAACGTCGGAAGCCGCAAGGCAACGCAAGATCCTCTCCAAAACGACCCCCGCGGTGGGTACCTTAAAAGTAGTGATGGTACGTGGACTAACTCAAGTAAGGAGTCCCTACACATTCTCCTCGACACTCACTTTCCCGGGTGTACTACCACTGAGCCGGCACGCCTCTCAAGTGAAGGCTTGGCAACTTCGATGACGCACATCCTTACAAAACGGAACATCAGCTGGGCAATAAACAGCTTTCATCCGTTCCAATCTCCAGGCCCACACCGGATCATTCCGGCCCAACTTCAAAAGTCTATTGATATGGCCATCAAATGGCTGCAATGTATCTTCAAGAAGTTACTAGTCGTGGGAAAAATACTACATGCCTGGCTTAAAGCAAAGATAGTCTTCATTCCCAAAGCGGGAACTCCAAAGGACTTTAGACCAATTAGCCTATCGGCCTTTCTTCTCAAAACATTTGAGAGACTTGTCGGGCTACAACTGAGGACAACTATAAGTCCCCAGTTGTTGTCAGGCTCACAACATGCCTACCGAAAAGGAAAATCCACGGAAACGGCACTTCACGCAGTAGTCTCAGTGATAGAGAATTCTCTTCACCTCAAAGAATACTCCTTAATAGCCTTTCTCGATATCGAGGGAGCCTTCAACAATGTCGTGTCGGGTGCCATTACGGAAGCGCTGACTGATCTGGCGGTGGACCGTCACTTTGTGATGCTCATCGACCAATTGCTCACATGCAGGACGGTGACATCATCAATGGGATCGTCCACCCAGTCAAGGTATGTCAACAGAGGCACACCGCCAGGTGGTGTCCTCTCTACTCTTCTATGGAACATAGCAGTCAACAAGATCCTATGTGACCTGGATGACGCACCACACCGAATGATGCGCTAAATGCCATTCTATGCCTACAGAGCCTCGACCTGGCAGGAAAAGAGCGTGCAGAAATGGCAGCACTCCGTCTGAGAGACTCTGACCAATGGGCTCCACAGCTCATGGGCCACTCATCAATACTGAATAGCGGTACCGTTCCCACAAAAACGGACTACTGCGGCCCAAAGGGAACATACAGACACCCCCTTCAATATAATCATCCCCAGAAGAGACGAATGGCTCGAAGGGACATCCAGGCCCACAAACGGCCGTAAACATCTTCACAGATGTACCAATGTAAACATAAACAGCGACAGCCAAGCCGCGATCAAATCGCTAAACGCGATTTCCTCGAGCTCGGCCACCGTGGCAGACTGCCGCAAATCTCTTCACGAGATGGTTCAGCAATTTGCTATCAACCTTATATGGGTCCCGGGTCATCGGGACATCGAAGGTAACTGCATAGCAGACGAGTTGGCCAGATCTGGCACTACTATCCGCCTCCTTCAAGATAAGGAAGATATTTGTATGCCTATGGCCACCTGTAAGCTTATCATAAAAGAGAAATATTATCGACTAAGAGAAAACATGTGGCAATCGGTACCACGATGTCGAATAACCCGGCAAACATGGCCGACTATAGACAGAAAACGCACCTCTGAGCTATGCAGGCTCGGCAAAAGAAGGTGTAGCGCATTCATACGCTCCCTTACGGGACACTGGCCAATAGGCACCCACGCGAACAGGCTGGGCGCCCCATATAACGATTTTTGCCAAAGCTGCAGAGATGAGGAAGAAGAAGAGACGGTGGAGCACCTATTCTGCTCCTGTCCAGCTCTCAGCAGAAGAAGGCTACAACATATAGGCTCGCCCTTCATAGCAGACATTTCAGAAATGTCCACAATCTGTCCCAAGAAGATAGCAAACTTTATAAGAGCAGCCGGCTGGTATAACTGCTGACATGAAGGTCTCACGATGCGGAAAGGGGAAAGACTCTCTTACGGTATCACAACGGGCCGTAATCGGCCTATGTGTGGTGGGCTACTGGCGAGCCTGGCAACCGCTTCTACCTAACCTAACCTAACCTAACGATACGACTCGTACTCGACCGTCTTTGGCTGGGTGGGCTTGCGGAGCTAGTGGCCATTTTGACGGGTGAGTTTCTTCCTTTTAAATTATAACGATATCTCTATCCAGTACGTTCTTTTTTGATTTCGACGGTTTTTTTTTCTCCATTAAATTCTTTATTCGCGTCGTTTTCTTTTTCTTTGACGACTTTCTCTTCCTCTTTTACATTCTGTTTGGCGTCTTTCTTCTGCTCTTTTTCCTGCTCAGTCTCAATATCGCTGATCCCCGAGATGGATCTCTGCATCTGCTTGGATTCGGTAGTTTCGTCTTTTTGAGCATGCGGATCCTCTTTGGGTACTATGTACTCCACATATTTATCTTTGATCTCCGGCGCTATACATGGGTGGAGCCGGAACAGCTGCAGCAGGTCGACTGTCTCCTCAAAATTTAGCTGATGGCTGCATTCCATATAAAGAGAGTGCTGTGGTGGGTCGACCCCATGGGCTATATGTGGCGGTGGGGTAACGATATTTGTGCGTCGGTATGCTGCTGCCCCGGTTGATCTCCCTGAGCCACGAACCCCAGGCTTATGACAGACCTTTGGTTGGACTCTGGTTCGTCGCAACGACGTACTGCGCCTTCCGCTTGGTCGCTGGCCTCCGAGATGTCTAAGTAGTGCGGACCGGCCTGCCGGGAATCTCCCTCTGTTTTCTTGTTCGAGTGTGCCTCGGCTCGGCGTGGACTCGCCAGGACCCATTCAGCGCAGAAGCCGGTCTCCCCATGTGCGAGACGGAAGGTGGTGCTCAAATCACTGCTGGCAAGTAGGCAATTAGTTGGCTCTCGGATCCCTCGTCCAAGAGTGCAGACGCCAGGGTCCCGTGACTGCGCAGTATTGTATCGCGGTCCTCCGCGCCTGTGGTGAAGTTGTCGTCGTCTAGTGCGGGTCCATAACTCCCAAACTGGCGTCGATTTACGGCGGCTACGTTATGGTTTGGCAGCAGTCGGACACCAGCGGTCGCCAAGCAGCCTGGATGCGTATTTTTGCTTGTCTTGGCGATCTCAACATTATTTTTGGACTTCGGGAAGGCCAGCTGGACCGACGCGTTCTAGCGGTTTCAGTTTCCTGATTTAAATGTGTTTTTTTGAATGCTTCTAATTTTCGCCCACATCCCGTGTATGTCGTGCAATACATTTTGAAGATGTCGTGTGGGAGATTTTGCGATTCTTTATAAAGGCTTCTCTTTTTTGATAGTTTATCTTTCATTAAACTGAGAATGTATTGGGTGACCTCTTGATACATACTGTCGTCTATCTCACATCGTATCTCGTTGCAAAGGCGTAGTAGTTCCTCTGCCTGTCTACTGTTCTGACAAGTTGCTTTCTGACTAACATAATGGTTTAAGGTGATGTCTAAGAACTTTTCGTTGAAACTTCCGGCTGTTTTGTTTGATCCGCAGGAATTTTCTTTTAGGATTTTTCTTCTGTAGTGCCTTTGATCTAAGATGTTGTATTCTAATCCGAGCGCTTTGCCTTTCATCTAAAATGTTTCTTTCTAATATCACATCTTTCTCACCATTCATTTGTGTGATTAGTTTCATGTATTTTTCCATTAAGAAAATTATTATTCGTTCGTTAGTTTTTCGTGAATTGCTACAAAAGCTCTCTTTATCGTCTCCAAACTTTTCAGGGCATATACTTTTGTGTTTTTAGTAAGCGCTTTTTTTTTATTTATCCTGAAGCTTTGACATTTCTTCGTCTAACTGCTCCTGCTCTTCTAGCAACTTTTGGCGAATCGTGGAAATTTTTGTTTTTTTTGTTTTTGTAAACCTTTTAGTCCTAAGTTATTCATTGGAGGTGTTTTTATTGTGGTGGCCTTGTTGACTACGTTGTGCCCTGACTCACAACTTGGATGTGTTCACTTAGGCTGAGGTTATTTTTCGATTTTATTCACTGTGTCTCTTACCACTGGTGGGGGAGATCAGAATTTTAGTATGTTTTTTTTTTTTGCGATTTTATCTACTGTGTCTCTTACTGGTGTTGGGGGAGATCAGTGTCCTTTTTGCGACTTTATCTACTGTGTCTCTTACCACTGGTGAGGGAGATCAGTAACTTATTATCGTCTTTTTTAATTATTGAAAGTGACGTAGGTATTGAAAACCAAGGGATTACGCTTTTCTGTTTTTATTGCCGCTAGCTTCTTGTTTTAAAAATCAAGGGCTTACGCTATTCTGTTTCTTACTACTGGTAGGGGAGAACAGAGGCTTGGTGTTTTTCGCGCTTTGTATAAAATAAGTACACTTTTCTAACAGAGAATTTCCCAGAGCATTTTACAAATCAATCAATTTCAAGATAATCTGACTTTTAGTTTAGGAGATATGATCATCAAAGTTATTTCAGTGTGCACAAATGTATTCAACGTTTTTTTCCCTTGCTGCATCTTTCAATATAAATTAAAAGTGAACTACGTTACGTATGATTCTGTTTTTAGTGTATCCATTTAGGTATATTCATTATTAGTAATACTCAATAAAAACCTATTTTGTTGCATAGACAGTTATAAAGAAAAACGTATTTTCAAAACCATCTAATTTGTAGGAGGTTTTTCAGCTTTGACCTGACTTAACTAAAAAAGCTCATCAAATTGTTCCGAGATATTTTTTACATTCCTTTCCATTCGAAAACTAGGCGCTTGGCTTCTAGATCGATTTAAGTGACCCTACCTCACACGAAGAACAGGCAAAAAAGGGTTGTCGCAGGTGCTAAATCCCATACAATCTTTCGTATACAATTAACGCATAAAAATATCATCTTTGTTTCCCTGTAGCAATCATCTGGCGATAACTTTTAAAACGTGGAAATTTAACAATTATAATGTTCGTGCCCTCACACAACACCCAAGAAACGGGAGCGCTCGATACTGCGTACTTATGATGACAACGCCAATCCGCTAAAACATGACTGCAAGTGCTGTAAATTGTCGATAGAAGCTCTCGGCTCAGCTTTTCTATCAATGACAGCTGTGACCATGGAATAGAAGCTTGTCCACTCTGTATATTCTCCGCTGAACTTAAACATCTGCAGTTGAGGCAATCGCGATCGATTGACCATGTAAATAAAGGATTGGGATTAGGTTCATTCGAAACGTGGAATAATGGTTGGGCTGAGAACGCTTGCTCAACTCACGCTGTAGAATGGTCTTCAATTTTAACACGGTGGAACGAAACTGGCCAGGCAACCCACTGCTCCTCCAATCGGTCTTGTGCTACAGAGAAGTTTGATTGCTTAACAGCTCCAGAAAACTTTTCCTGTCGTATTCATCGAAACTGTGTAACCTTTCGGCGTCCAATTGGCTAACGAGGCCCTTTAGTCGGTGGAAGATGGCCTTTGTCTTGAGGCTCGAGAATGCAATCCGGCTAGTAGGTGGTTCACCACTGGACAACACTAAATCAAATGGAGCCCCATTCGATGGTATGCCACCCGAGGAGGACTCGATATTTTTATTGTGTTCACTCAATTTATCTATTTTTGGTTTTTAATGTTTTTTATTTCATGCTAAACTCTCAACGTAACAGCACAGTCAGCGAATACATTAAAAAAGATGTAATGAAATACGAAGCCAAAGTCGAAAAAATGTATGTTTGCACTGCAGAACAAAGAGCAAAAGCGAAGACCGATAATGCGGCGATCAAAAACAAACAGTTATGCACAAACGAAACGATAGAAACTACTTCAACAAGGCATGAAAATTTCTTAATTTTTGTTTTTTCCAACAGATCTTTTTCTGAATGTCCAATATTTTCAAAAGAGGATCTTTCCATGTACACGTGTGACATATCTAGCCATTCTTGGTTAGCATTGGATAATGACCATATGACATTAGACTTTGCTAAATTTGCTAAGAAGAGAGAGATAGCATGATAGAAAAAATCCAAAATTAATGTTCGGAGTCGTCTCTAAGCCCGACTCCCGGCCATCAGTTGAATACCTGAGGCCCAATTTGTGATTAAATTATGTTTTCGAACACACACAGCCAGACAGCCAGCAAAATTGTATTTAAAAAGTATAGCAGTCGATAACCTCTGCCGCAGCGCTGCTCCCAGCTCAACTGGAAAAACAACTGGACGCATGTATCTCTCTCGCTCTCACTGCATGATTTTTGCATAGCGCTATCTCTATTTTTGCAGCTAGTCCAGATTCAAAGTCTAATGTCATACGGGTATAAGCATATTTACCAATTTTACACTGCTCCTCCTGAGTATACTTCAGTTTATTTAAAGCAGTACCACATAAATAATTTTCCACGGCGAGAAACTTCATTATGGGGATCGCTTCCTTATGCCATACTTAAAAAGTGTCGTAATATGAAGAGTTGCAGGTAGTCTAAGTTTATATTGGACATTTTCGACGCGCAATGATTAACAGTTCCAGAAAAAAATTAAGTTTAGACGAAACAATTATGGTAAATTCTACTCCATGACAGACAGGTGTGTGCTTGTTAATGCTTGTTGTTAATACAATTAATTACGAATACATTTTATAAGCAACACATAAATAGACCGATCACAAACACTTATATTTTACGTAGCACATGTGAGAGTGAAACGAGGGTTGTATGATTCACACTTTATTTCCGCACGACTTTCTTGTTCGGATGCGCCATTTAAAATGATCGGGCGTCGATCTACATACTTCTTATGTGGCCGTATATTTGGTATTCTTGTAGTGTGAACGCATATTAGTGGATTTTTAATATATGGCAGGGTTGGGTTAAGGTTAAGTGTTCGGTCACTAACCATACAGTATATAGATATGCCATTTCATACAAACGGCTGTCGCAAACAAAATTTAAGAAAAATTAGCATACAAAGGATATACAAAATATTATTTTTATTTGTATTGTGGGCAAGCGTCTTCATAAAGTCATAATCTCCAATGAATGGAGAAGTAAAGTAATGGGTTTTTTCTTCGACAAAAATGTTTTTTTTTCTTTGCAATCGCTTCAGAAAGCGAGGAACGATTGTTGGGCTATAACACTAAAATGTGTATAGACCCATTCAATACCTATTTATATGTCATTAATATCCATAATCATGGATAATATATATATAATTTTAGCAGCGCATATTACCTTTTATATGTTATAATATATATATTGAAATATATAATGAAAATTATTTACATATGCAAATCCGCTCATTATATTCATTATACCCGGTACTCGAAGAGTAAAGGGGTATATTAGATTTGTGCAAAAAATTAATGTGTGTAACACCCAGAAGGAAGCATTTCCGACCCCATAAAGTATATATATTCTTGATCAGGATCAATAGCCGAGTCGATATAGCTATGTCTGTCTGTCCGTCCGTCCGTCCGTCCGTCCGACCGTCTTCATTAGCGCCTATAGCTCAAAGACTATAAAAGCTAGAGGAACACTATTTTGTATCCAGACTCCTGTCTTATCGCACTGTTACAAGTGTATTTCAAAATTTCGCCCCGCCCCCTTCCGCCCACTCCAAGGACGAAAGTGTGTGGCATGCACAATTTTAAAGATACGATAAAACTAAAAACGCAGAATCATAGACACTGACCGTATCTATCAGATTGTAGAATCTGGATCAGATCGGATAATAAATATAGCCACAATGAAGAAAACCATTTCGAAATGCATCGTTCCCTCTCGCTCTCTCTCACACACAGGGGTAGGCGCTATGCCTGATCGAATTTTTTGACGCCTAGTTCTCAGAGACTATAAGAGCTAGAACCACCAAACTTTCTATCCAAGCTCCTGTGATATCAAACCGAGACGAGTTTGTTTTAAAATTTAGACACGCCCCCTTCCGCCACCACAAAAGATGAAAATCTACAATTTTGAAGATACGAGAAAACTAAAAACGCAGAATCGTAGAAAATGACTATATCTATCAGAGTATTGAATCTGGATCAGATCGGATCATAAATATAGTCAGAAGGAACAAATGAAATTTCAGTGGCCCTCCAAGCGCAGACTGATTCCCTCTCTCTCTCGCACACAGCCGTGTATGTATATGTAGGAAGTAGATTTAGACATGTAGAAAAGACAGATGTAAAAAACGTATGTAAACAAATATGGAAACATCTAATAGATCAAAATCTCCGAAAAGATTCTACTTAAATTGTTTTTTTTTGGCTAAAATTAAATTTTTTCCTTTTGCGAACATGTAATAAATTACAACAAGCTCACATACATACAAACTGACTGATTACCGGGTATAAAGTAGTATAAAGTATAAAGTAACGTTCCCCCTCGTTTTTTTATATATTAAACAAAATTATCATCTAGAGCATATACAAAACAAGAGTTATTCTGATATTATAAGGCAAGTGTCTTCAAAACGTGTCGACCCTAAAAATGCTAAAGTAAACGGTGACAAGAGACCAGAAATCCAAGAATCTTAAACGAATTGACAAATTTCGTTCTACTAGGCATCAATACTTAAACAATGTACGTGAGCATATATGTGCACCCATGCATCCAAATACGCTGAAGCTAAAAAACAGAAAAACCACCACCAAAATATCAACCAAGAAGACAACAAAGCACACAATTACAAATTGTGTATTACTCGACGACGCTCGCTTCGCATCATGAGCCGAACGCCGAACGTTGCGTTTGGTCCATTCCCGTGACTTCACTGGTGCGACAGCCGTTTGTTATTTAAAAATTTAATTTATCATAATAAAAATCATAATAAAAATTAAATTGAAATATCCTTTGAACTGAAGGAGCCAGATCATATATAGACCCATATATATGATCTCCTCTTTAATACCTTTCAGTTAATATATAAATATATATTTATATATTTAATTATTTAAATTAATTTAAATTAATTTTAAAAAAATTTTTATAAAAAAAAATTCTCATTTTTTAACTTTTTTCATACAAATTATAATCGTTACGGTCCCTGCTAATAATTTCCCTCTCTTTTCTATGCCGAATAATAGTTTACAAGGAACTTGTTTTGTGCTCCTATGCTGTGTGTTATTTAATGAATATTCTACTTTGTCTTTCACTGTATCCCAATGTATACCCTTTTCTGGTCCTACTAATTTCGCAATCATTGGCCCAAGGCTTCTTTTGACTCTTTCCACCTGACCATTTGCTGGGGCGATACTGTTGCGACTTTTAGGTTCTTAATATCCGTCTCTATCATACACTCATTGAATTCGTTTGATGTGAAGCAACTTCCTCGATCTGAAATTATGCATTTGGATTTGATGTATATTCTAAAATAGTCTTTAATGAAACGATGACCTCTCGTGCATTTGTTGTTTTTGTTGCGTATAAGCGAAGGAACTTTGTGCTGGGCCTGCCGACATGGATCCTGGAGCATCCAGGACCAAGGACCAAGAACGTGAATGTGAACGTGTACATTGTGAATAGCAGAAAAACAAAAACAAACAAAAAACGAGGGTGAACGTTGTGAGCCGCGGCTCTACTTTATACCTTGTACTCAGTCAGTATATATGTATGTGAGCTTACGATATATGCTATATATTATATGCTCGCAATAAGGACAAAATGAATTTTAGCCAAAAAAAGAAAAAAAAAAAACGTGGGGGAACGTTGTGAGCCGCGAACCTTTTCGGTGATTTTTATCTATTAGATGTATACATTTTTGTTTAAATAAGCTTTTTACATCTGTCTTACTACAGGTCTACACCTACTTCCTACATATACATACACGGCTGTGTGCGAGAGAGAGAGGGAATGAGACTGCGCTTGGAAGGCCACTGAAATTTCATTTGTTTCTTCTGGCTATACTTATGATCCGATTTAATCCAAATTCAACATTCTGTTAGATATGGTAATTTTCTATGATTCTGCGTTTTTGGTTTTCTCGTATCTTAAAAATATTGGATTTTCATCCTTTGTGGGGGCGGAGGGGGGCGTGGCCAAATTTTGAAACAATCTCGTCTCGGTTTGATATCACAGGAGCATGGATAGAAAGCTTAGTTGATCTAGCTTTTATAGTCTCAGAGAACTAGGCGTCGAAAAATTCGATCAGGCATAGCACCCACCACGGTGTGTAAGAGAGAGCGAGAGGGAACGATGCATTTCGAAATGGTTTTCTTCATTGTGGCGATCTGATCCAGATTCAACACTCTGATAGATATTGTCTTTCTCTATGATTCTGCGTTTTTAGTTTTCTCGTAACTTTAAAATTGTGCATGCCACCAATTTTCGTCCTTTGAGTGGGCGGAAAATGGCGGGGCGAAATTTTTAAATACACTTGTAGCAGTGCGATAGGACGGGAGTCTGGATAAAAAATTGTGTTCCTCTAGCTTTTATAGTCTTTGAGCTATAGGTGCTAATGAAGACGGACAGACGGATAGACGGACGGACAGACAGACATAGCTATATCGACTCGGCTATTGATGCTGATCAAGAATATATATACTTTATGGGGTCGGAAACGCTTCCTTCTGGGTGTTACACACATCCACTTTTTGCACAAATCTAATATACCCCTTTACTCTTCGGGTACCGGGTATAATTAAGTCGAACCCTTTCGGAATTTTTTACATATTAGACGTTTCCATTTTTCCATTTTTTTTTTCATACGTTTCTTACATCTGTCTTTTCTACTTTTCTACATCTACTTCCTACATATACATACACGGCAGTGTGCGAGGGAGAGAGGTAATGAGTCTCTGCTTGGAAGGCCACTAAAACTTCATTTGTTCCTTCTGGCTACAGTAATTATCCGATCTGATCCAGATTCAACACTCTGAAAGATATGGTCATTTTCTATGATTCTGCGTTTTTGGGTTTCTCGTATCTTAAAAATTGTGGATACCACAAATTTTCATCATTTTTGTAGGCGGAAAAGGGTAGGGCAAAATTTTCAAGTACACTTGTAACAGTGTGATATCACAGGAGTCTGGATACAAAATTTGGTTGGTCTGGCTTTTAAAGTCTCTGAGCTATAAGCGATCATGAAGACGGACGGACGGACAGACAGACATGGCTATATCGACTCGGCTATTGATGCTGATCTAAAATATATACCTTATTGGGTCGGAAACGCTTCCTTCTGGGTGTTTCACACATCCACTTTTGGCAAAAATCTAATATACCCCTATACTCTTCGAGTACCGGGTATTATAACAAATAACACCGACCAACAAACAACTTAAATAATGTTTTAAAGAAAAAAAATAACCGAAATCAAAGTGAATTCAATTTGCTAATTATTTAACATTAAGGTAACAACAAAAGCATCAACAAAAAGCTGAACAGAAAAACCAAGTGAAAAATAAAACAAAAAACGGCAGCAGCAACACCAAAATAGAAATCCCAATAACAATAATAGCAAATTTCTCGAAAGTTATAAAAAAAACGAAGGGAACGTTGTGAGCCGCGTCTCTACTTTATACCCGGTACTCAGTCAGTATATATGTATGTGAGCTTGTTGTAATTTATTACATGTTCGCAAAAGGGACAAATTTAATTTTAGCCAAAAAAAAGAAAAAAATTAAGTCGTTCGACTTTCGGAGATTTTTATCTATTAGATGTTTCCATATTTGTTTACATACATTTTTTACTTCTGCCTTTTCTACATGTCTTTATCTACTTCCTACATATACATATACGGCTGTGTGCGAGAGAGAGAGGGAATGAGTCTGCGCTTGGAAGGCCACTGAAATTTCATTTGTTCCTTCTGACTATATTTATAATCCGATCTGATCCATCAATACCCCTTTACTCTTCGAGTACCGGGTATAAAAAAGAAAAAAAAATTACCTGTGCGATGACCAACAACGGCACCGTCGATAGGAACCAGGATATATACTAAAAGTGACCTGCGCGAATACCAGTACCAGCTCCGCCCAGCGTACCAAGCTGGGCCAGAAGATAATGTGCTAGAGGTAGAGGACCGCTATTGCACCGCCTCTGGAGCAACAAAATAGTTCAAGTGCGAGAGGCAAAGGAGCGCCCCTTGCGCCCCCGAGGGACACATATCGAAAGAGAAAAGTTAACTTACATGTACGGTAGGCAGACCGCTAGCTGTATCACCGTCGGACTATTGTGTGCGACAAGCATGGTAGGCAAACCGCCCACTATGCGAACGGTCGGGTTAGCGAAAAAAGGACGACCCATAGGCATACATGCTGGAAGACCGACAGCACTTCACGACAACGCAACGATTAGATTAATAATTATACAAAAAAAATACAACCCTTTCTTAATATTAATGTCCCAATAATTGTAAATTTTCCAAAATGAATTGTAAAAGAAATGTTTGTAAGGTAATGCAGTTATGCACTGCGGACTGTCGGTTTTTTTTATTTAAAGGTAGGGATAAATGTACATTCAGAATGAATACATCAGAAATCCACCAAAAACCCACATGTCTCTCCGCCCAAAGGCGTCCCACCAAATTTTTCGTTCTTTTGTAAACGAAAAAACCAATTACTAGTAATTGAACAAAAAAAAAAAACGAGTAAGCTGGTCATATGTAAATCATATACTTTTAAATTCTTCAGCCTTACGGCAAATATTCGTCAAATTCACATTTACATTAGTAAATGAAAATATTTGTATATATGTATATGAAAAAAAATGTAGCAAGGATCACGATTAACAGGCAAATAGAGCAAATAAGGATTAATGAAAAAAATTTTCTGAGGTGAACTTATACGTCCTTGTACTTCGGTAAGATCTTAATCGAGTTTCATGTTCCAATATTTTATTACTATCAACGATAGTCTACAAGCGATCGTTGTTTCTAATCGATCTACACAAGAGTGAGGTTTCATGTGTGTAGCCAAACATTTCTCTCAAAAGCTGTAAATTAAAACATAGATATTACTATATGGCACCAATCGAGTTACTGGGTATCGTAATTTGGTGTTCTTTATTGAATTCCAAGCGTTGTCTCCATATATTCTGTAAAACCCTATATTAACAGGTACTGATAATCTTCTATTGAAACAGAAAAAAGAGAGAAAAAGAGAAAAAGAGTTCACTTTTTCCATTATTGTCTGTTTCCATTCCTACTAATTGCTTGTGGCATGTATAACGGATATTAACAATTACAATGTAATTAGCTATGTATGTATGTTGTGGTATATATATGGTCTATTATGGTATTATGGGTTTGACTAATGTATTTTATGTATATAAAATGTTTACTTGGTGATGATTCATCGCCAAAAGCAAAGTAAAGTTTAACCTTCGACATGTTTTCCCTACATGTATTCCATCATACATTTATTTTTTGTATGGATCCCTTTCCACTGCACTTCCGCTGTAGTCCTTAGATTTCGTTTTATTTATTTTAAAAAGTACCATAAGGAAGACAAAGGCACTGACTTTTTCTCATCCCAGAGAAGTACATCTTTAAATATCTTTAATATTTTTTTCAAATTTCCATTGAATACACTCGAAACTTTACCACTTCAACTCCTCCTAATCCTGTGTTTTTGCCGAGGAAAACCACAACCAGTAGATCCACGTTGACTGCATTGCTGTATAAGCGGCTGACGATTTTAACACTTCACAGTTAAGACGGTTATGCTACCATAAAACTAGTGCTCTTATTCAAATTTCCCTCTTCTGCGGAGATCTCCTCGACCAATTTCGCCTTAATGAGGAAAGGCATCATTAGAATAATGTTTCAAGATTCGTTTGTAGGCACGGATTCAAAACCGTTAAGCCAAAGCAAATGCATCTTAACTAACTTAATCTAAGCATCGTAAAGATACGAAAAAAAAAATATATCAATAAAAAAAAATTATGAGAATGCGTAGCAAATACGCAGTTAACAGCCGTTGGTCTCGAAAACATCTTGCCCAATCGGCAGAGAGAATATTCTGATTGATTAAAGACAATTTTCTGAGGTGGAATTACATATACGTCCTTGTAGTTTTGTGAGATTTTCATCAAGTTGCAGGTTTCAGTTTCTTAGGTACTTTCACACTATCAGCGGGGGTTGAATATACGCAAACGATCTATGGGGCGATCAGGATTCATGCCTATGTGATCTGACATTGCTCGCACTAATTGAAAATTAGGGCGCAGGACGCCAGTAAGTCCCTTAAATCGGCATAGATCTGGGATAGAAACTACAACTCACTTTCACTGAATAATTCCAGTTCTCATGTACATAACCAAAGCGACTGCACTAATTAACATTAAATTCAGATAAAAAAAGAACGCAATGTATAAAAAAATCAAACGAAAAAATGTTGTGCTTGTACAACAAGTAATAACTCAAAGGTAATAAATACAAAAACAAAAGTAAACACAAATAATCTTAACTCAAGTATACATATACAAAAACTGGTGCAGATATTTCAATATCAAGAGAAATGTCTATTTGTTTAAAATATTAATATGAACGTAACGGCATAAATATCAGAAGTTGGTGAAGGTAAGTTTTTCCTATACAAAAATTTTAGCATTCATTTTAGCATTCATTTAGCTTAACAGAACGACTTCCATTAAAAAAAAAAAAGAGAAATGTTTTTTTCCCAATACACAATAGGCATTATTAATATTTCTTAATACTTCGTCCGAATAACCTATGTAAATTATGCGATCAATACCAAATTACTTGTGCAAATAATGCCACAATACTTCTAGCTCGTTACGTGGTTGTCCGTTATATAAAAATATCTCCTAAACAAACAAATGTTTTAACTTCAAATCAATGTAATAATACAAATAATAATAATCATTGGAATACAACTGTTCAGTCGAAGAATAATGCATAGGTAACATTATGCATACATACATAACAATGCAGACATATTATGTAATACACATGACACTTTTACCAAAACAACAACTTCACCCGGTCAACAGGAAATATCATGGCTCAGCATTATAGCTGAGTCAACAATAAACCGCCTCGGCAGCGAATTCTACTGACAATGCGATCATTCCTCAGAAGCCAACAACAGTGGTGCAATTGATGACCATCAAAATTGCTCAAATTGAGCACCAGCCAATAAAATCATATTACATCAATATTAAATCCACATTAATTATCATTTTTACCATTTTACCATATTCTTATTAAATTAGCACTTGATGTACCTTTTGTTACCTATAAATAGAGTTAAGTTTGTTGAATAAAATCAGTACAAGAAACAGTACCAAAGCTGCGTGTCACTCAATTCCACGCAATCATCAGAGGCTGTCGCCGTGTCTTCAGACCCTCAATCGCTCACCGCAGGAAACCCTCTCCGCAGTCCAACTGGTTTAAGTTCTAGTTGCGACGACCTAACTGTAGACGGTTTATGTACCGTATACAACCCAGCTTCATACACGCACACAAACACATTAACATTTGGTGACCCCGACCTCAGTCATCCTTTCCATCCTGTCAACAAGGCGACAGAGAAAGAATTCGACGCAAACGGCACCAGCCGCATACAACAACATTGATATCACTTATCAATTCGGCAATTCTGACACTTTCAGAGTTGAAGCCAACAGCAAGAAATCTATGTTCGATTGCTAACCAAGCGATCAACATTATCTGCTGTACGTACGTTCTATCAACTGAAATCAGCACAACTCCCTCCATCCAATTGTTCAAGTCTACTTGTACTTCTTTGACCAACAATGGTTGCGATTCGGAGCGTAATCAAGCAGCAAAGCAAATAAAACACTCCCATCGGATAAGAAGTATAAAGGAACGAATTGCTAGAATGGAAAATCCACAGGAAGAACAAGCTGCCGCCACAGAGGCATTCAATATGCAGCAGGAAATCGGCGAGGAAATCTCGAAGTGCATTCGAAACTTCAAAAAAGGTTCTCAAGAAAGGAAGCAAAAAGCTTCATACTTTCAAACCAAAATATCAGCACTCGAAAATGCTTGGAATCGCTTCAACACAAAGTTAGGATAGGAAGAGGCGGTTGCCAGGCTCGCTCACCACACCCGTTGTGTTATCGCAAGAGAATCTTTCCCCTTTCCGCGTCGTGAGACCTTAATGTTAGCAGTTATCCCATCCGCCTGCTCTTATAAAGTTTGTTATCTTTCCGTGACAGATTGTGGACATTTCTGAAATGTATGCTATGAAGGGCTAGGCTATATGTTGTAGCCTTCTTCTGCTGAGAGCTGGACTGGAGCAGAACAGGTGTTCTTCTTCTTCTTCATCTCTGCAGTTTCGGCAAAAATCGTTATATGGGAGCCCAGCCTGTTTGGTGTCCCGTAAGGGAGCGTATGACTGCGCTACACCTTCCTCTGCCGAGCCTGCATGGCTCAGAGGTGCGCTTTCTGTCTATAGTCGGCCATGATTGCCGGGTTATTCGACATCGTGGTACCGATTGCAACATGTTTTCTCTTAGTCGCTCTATTGCTCTTTTATGATAAGCTTACAGGTGGCCATAGGCATACAAATATCTTCCTTATCTTGAAGAAGAGGGATAGTAGTGCCAGATCTTGCAAACTCGTCTGCAATGCAGTTATCTTCGATGTCCCGATGGCCCGGGACCCATATAAGGTTGATAGCAAATTGCTGAGCCATCTCGTGAAGCGATTTCCGGCAGTCTGCCACGGTGGCCGAGTTCGAGAAAATCGCATTTAGCGATTTGTTCGCGGCGTGGCTATCGCTGTATATGTTTACATTGGTTACCATGATGGTAACTTCCTGAAGGCAGTTCAGTGCTTCCCTGATTGCAATGACCTCCCTTTGGAAGACGCTACAGTGATCTGGAAGCCTGAAAGAGTGCCGTATGTTTAGCTGTTCGGAGTAGATTCCTCCTCCGACTTTTTTATCCAGCTTCGATCCATCTGGGAAGATGTTTATGGCACTTTGTGGGCCTGGAGGTCCCTCGAGCCATTCGTCTCTGTTGGGGATGATTATATTGAAAGGGGTGTCTGTGTGTTCCCTTGGGACGCAGTAGTCCGCTTTCGTGTGGACGGTACCGCTATTTAGTATTGATGAGTGACCCATGTGCTGTTGTGCCCATTGGTCGGAGTCTCTCAGACGTATTGCTGTCATTTCTGCACGCTCTTTTCCTGCTAGGTCAAGTCTCTGGAGGCAAAGGATGGTATTTAGCGCATCATTCGGGGTGGTGCGAAGGGCTGCAGATGCTTAAGGCAGCAGTTCGTTGAACTTTGCCCAGTTGCTTGGTGATGGTCCTTTTTGAAAGGGGCCGGCCCACACACTGTAACTCCATAGAGTAGTATAGGTCTAACTATTGCTAGATATATCCATTGGACTATGCTTGGGTTCATGCCCCACTTTAAGCCAATAGCTTTTTTGCATGTATAGAGGGCTATCGTGGCCTTCTTTACTCTGTCTTTTGTATTCAGGTTCCAATTTAGCTTCTTATCAATTACCAACCAACTGGCACTGTCGCTGAAGGAGAGCCTGCAACCGTTTAGTTTTGGAGGGTTGAGATGCGGAATCTTGTACTTATTTGTAAATGACACAAGTTCCGTTTTCGAGGGATTAACTCCCAGTCCGGTCATTAGGTCGCAGAGTGTTTGAGACTATTTCACCGAAAAGATAACTGCAACCTCATCCGCATATTCCACAACTCTGCAGGCTGGAGGGGGGCTCCAGGTCACATAGAATCTTGTTGACTGCTATGTTCCATATAAGAGAAGACAGAACACCACTTTGCCTCTGTTGACAAACCTTGACTGAGTGGACGATCCCATTGATGATGTCCCCGTCCTTCATGTGAGCAATTGATCGATGAGCATCACCAAGTGACGGTCTAACGCCAGGTCAATCAGCGCTTCCGTAATGGCACCCGGCACGACATTGTTGAAGGCTTTCTCGATATCGAGAAAGGCTATTAAAGAGTATTCTTTGAGGTGTAGAGATTTCTCTATTTCCTGAAAATTTAAACGGTTGAAAGCTGTTTATTGCCCAGCTGATGTTCCGTTTTGTAAGGATGTGCGTCATCAAAGTTGCCAAGCCTTCACTTGAGAGGCGTGCCGGCTCGATGGTAGTACAACCGGTAAAGTGAGTGTCGAGAAGAATGTGTAGGGACTCCTTACTTGAGTTAGTCCACATACCGCTTCTTTAAAGGTACCCCACCGCGGGGGTCGTTTTAGAGAGGATCTTGCGTAGCCTTGCGGCTTCCAATGTTTCCTCGATTTCAGAGCAAGATATTTTCCAAGAGGCTCCTTTTCCTTCCTGGTTTCTTTTTTATATAAGGACAGACTGGTCTTATAGTCTGCGCAGCGTTCCTCCCCGTTAGCGCTTTTGGCTCTGTTGAAGAGAGTCCTGCAGCTTTTCCGTAGGATATCTATTTGTTTTGACCACCAGGGGGGTTTCTTTTTCCCCTTGTGTCTGTTTGGGGGGCATGCTGCCGTGAAGGCTTTGTTGCATGCTTCAGTGAGCCTATCCACTAGACGGTTTAAGTCATCCTCTGTGTTCTGCAGTGTTGACAGATACTAGCCACAAAAAAAAGGACAAATGAACAAAAAAAAAAACGGGAAAAAAAGGAAGGAAAAATTGAAAAAAGGATAGAAAACAGGAAAAATGGTTATCTAACATTTTTATTTGTATTATATATTTGGAAGAATTTCAAATTCTTCGTCGTCAACTAGAACTGCATCTTCGTCTTCATCCTGGTCATATGACGCATTTTTCGCGCCAAAGTTGTTTTCACAAAGCTCACTAAGGTGACCGACTGGAGCAATAGCTGGCTGCTGGGCTATAAACATTGATCGGTCGGCCTCCTGGCGACAAAGTTCATTGCTTTTCACAGGCTGGAAGTTCTTTTTGTTTGCCTGCGCAAACGCCAATGTATTATGTGCATGATTTTTGGTGGTCATATGTGCACGGAATTGGTCAGTTTTTTAATTTAAACTGCATTTTCAGTATTTGCAGTACGCTTTGCCACTGTCGTTTCCAAAATTGTATCTAAAAAGTATAGCAATCGATAAACTGTTTGCAGCTAGTCAAGCTTCAAAGTCTAATACCCATATGACATAAGACTTTGAAGTTGGACTATCTTGAAAAAGACAGCCTTATGCAAAATGCACGCAGTGAGAGCGAGAGAGATATGTGCGTCCAGTGGTTTTTCCAGTTGAGCTGCTATACTTTTTAAATACGATTTTGCTAGCTGGCTGGCTGTGTGGGCTTGAAAACATCATTTAGTTAAAAATTGGGACTCAGTTATTCGACTGAGAGCCGGTAGTCGGGCTTAGGCACGACAACGATCATTAATTTTGGATTTTTTCTATCATGCTTTCTCTCTCTTCGCAGCAAATTTAGCAAAGTCTAGTGTCATATGGTCATAATGTCATATGGGTATAAGTACCCAAATTCAAGTAAAAAATTAAATGCGGAAAAACGCTAACTCAACCCAAAAATAGGATACATTTCCGGATAGGGGATGTTTGAAATTTTTTCTGGCTGACGTAGTTTAAAAAGGGACAGATCTGTCCGGAAAAAGGCTGAATTGGCAACACTGGTGCTCTGGCATATTGGTGCTTCGGAGGGAAGCAGTTTGTCCATTTCTTTACTATATTTTTCCCAGTTGGCTTTCCTGGGATTAATGAAGCCAATGGGATTCGGGCTCTAGAGAGATAATATCATCTCGATGTACCTGTGGTCAGGGAAGGAATGTTCCTCTAGGACTTTCCAGCTCTTGACTATGTCTGACAGCTGAGACACTAGTGTGAGGTCGATAACCTCTTGCCAGTTCTTTATTATAAATTTAGGGTCATTGCCCCGATTACAGATTAAAAGGTTCGAGTTTAGGATAAAGCTGAACAGTGAATCACCCCATACGTTTGTGTCCGAGCTCCCCCATTGGGTGTGGTGAGCGTTGGCATCGCAGCATATTATCAGGCCTACGTCTGACCTCTCGTTATCGCTGGCTAGCTTGCGAACGAGGTCACTTGGAGGATCGCATTCCTTGTGAGCCATATAGGACGACATCAGTCTAAGATGTGTCCCCTGCAGCTCTAGGCTTACAGCCGTGTTGTCGCCATTGCTTAAGTTATGGAGCAGAAAAATATTTAGGTGTTTTCTTGCAAGAATGAAGGCACGAATCTTACCTACTTTTTGGGTTACAATCAGCTTGTACTCCATCGTCGCTAAACAACAGACCTTTTCTTCTACTATCCAAGGCTTCTGGACTAGGACTATGTCGGCTCTCGATCAAGCGGAGTATGAGAAAAGCAAATGCTGCTTTACTGTGGTGGAGATTTATGTGAAGTAGTCTCAGAGACATTTTCTAGAATGCCCACCACTGTGCTGTCGCCGTCTGAGTCGTCGGATACCTCCTCGCGACACATCGCCTCAAAGTCGAGCAGAAGCTCTGCATCGGACGAATAGCCTTCTTTTGGTCTGCACCAGCTCGTTGTCGGGTGCTTCAATCTACGAGGCAACGTCCTGCTCGACTGGGTTGTCGACAGGACGGCCCTCGGCCGCTGCGTCCGACTTGTACACCTTTATGATGACCGTTTAGCTCGCCCTTGGCTGCCTCTATCGGGGCCAGCGACTCTTTATTGAGTACGAGCACAGCCTGGTTCATCGGTCCCTGCGTCATCTCAACCTTCACCTCCTTCCAGTTTGTGGTCGGTAGACCCGGATTGCACCTCTGCAATATTTTGAGGATGCGCTCAGGCTCCTTGAAGGTAGCCGGCACCCATAGCCTGGCCCTCGGTCTACTGGGCACCTCGCTCCAGTCTACTGCGACGAGCTTCGTAGACCTCAACGATCTGCGCCACCGCTGATTTGTACAGCTTAACGGAGCGCTCGTCTTCGCAGGCGATGACTTTTATGTTGCCCTGGAACCACATCATGTCTTTGCAGACTGGGGTCATTCTCGAGGAGCTCGAAGCAGCGGTTGGCCGCTTTCACCCACTTCCACTGGCTCCAGGGTATTTTTCCATCCGCCGGGCAGCCGCACTAATACTTAGTTGCCTTTCCAGGATGTCAGTTTTGGGAGGTGCTTTGCCACCCACCCCAGATTCAGGTTGGGACCCCCTTGGGTTCGTACCAGCGCCTTCCACCGAGCAGGTCTCTCCTGCTGTTGAGCTGGTTGGGCCAGGCCTTTGGGCCACTGCCTTCCTAAGCATGGGATTGCTCCCAGTTTTCTTTTGGGGAGTGGTTTTTTGTTGTTGTCTTATTTTTTTGCATAGTTGTTCCCACGATTTGCAAAGAAAGGACGGTCCGTCAGGGCAGAGATTCACGTTGCCTGGATAAGGCATCATTAGAACAGGGGGCTGCCAAGTTCCTGAGCTATCCGTTTACGACTGAGCTAGGATTGCTTATTTTCGTTACTCTCCCTAGGGATGCCCGCTTATTCGCAGCTGACCTACCTGCCGAGGTAGGCCGTTCGCTAACCGCAACCTGTGACCCGTCCGGTGGACTCAGCTAGTCCCTCTTGAGCCAACTCACCAGCTCATCAGACCAGACGCTTCAACACAAACGACTCCACAATTCGAGAGGAGGATACTACTGAAAAATACATAAAGTTCTCCATCGACCTACGTATGTCATATGAAAAATACTTTGCGATCTTTACTGAGGACCTTGACAAGCTAGAGCAGGCATCAAGCAATCTTGGGGAAAGTCAACCCATCTCCAGAGAAAACGACCTCAATCAGCAGTCAAAAGAATATTACATCAAATTGCCTTCGCTATGTCGCCGACAAAAAAACCATAGTCGAAGCCATAAAACGCAATCTGAAACCATTTTCAGAGGCGGGAGGACGTTCTTCAAGTGATTTGATAAAATCATTATGGACTCAAGCACAAGAAGTCCATTTTAGCATTCATGAAGAATATGAGAACCCAGTAGCAGGAGGATACGACATAAAATCGTACCTATCACTGCCACATCAGAAAATGATGACGCGCAGCTTCTACGCATTACCATTCCAATGTTTGGTGGGGACATACTGAAATGGTCCCAGTTCTACGACTTGTTCTCATGTATGATTCATGAGACAAACATGCCCACCGTACGGAAGATGTGGTACCTTAAAACCTCCGTTACTAGGGAGGCAGAAAAATTTGATAAGACATATCGATCTAAAAAAAAGGCAACTATCTAATAGCCTGGGACCACTTGTTGAAGCATACAACAATCCCAGAGATGTTGCAAATACGGTACTGAACCGTTTCCTCAATCATATCACAATCAATGACGATCCCATGTCATTGAGGGAGTTGTACATAACAACAATAGAGTCCTTTGCATCCCTAAAAGGGCTCGCCATCAACATATCCACATGGGATCCAGTATTGATTGCCATAATTCAAAACAAACTAAACGTCAAAAAAAAGGCCTTGAATGAGCAATCATTGGAAAGCTCAAAAGATATACAGCCATTGGATACAATTACTTCAGAGCCAAAAGGCACGGCCTGCGCATCAGCAAATACAGGTCATACATAAAAACCGGTATATTCACTTTGCAAGAAGGCAAACCATCGGCTTTACGAATGCGAAGAATTTCGTTCCAGGTCTCCAGCAGAACGATTTAACTGGGTACATAAGCAAAAAATGTGCGTTAATTTTTTTAGAACAAATCACAAAACAAACGCATGCCACATGCAGATATAGCAACTCATTTTACAAGCTTCAACGCATTGTAGCATACATGTTACGCTCTTGCTACAAAACCAATAGAGCGGCTACAACGACACTCTGCACAGGAGAACTAAATAGTGCTCGCGCTATAATCTTGCGAACTATCCAACAAGTCGAGTTTACCGCAGACTTAAGGCAGCTATAACGCTATAAGATTGTGGACAAAAAGAGCTCGATCATATCGTTATCTCCCATACTAGGAGAAGATGGGCTCATCCGAGTTGGCGGTAGACTAGAAGAAGCTCTACTTCCGTACAACGCTAAACATCAAATTCTACTGCCATACAATGATCCGATAGTCAAAATGATTATGCGAGAACTCCATGAGGAGAACATGCATTGCGGTGCCCAAGCCCTAAGGGCAAAAGCAAGACAACAGTATTGGATCATCAACGACAAAACGATGGTTAGAAACATCATTCACACAAGCACGCCCATTTCTTAATGCAGGCGTTGACTACTGTGGACAGATTGCGATCCACCATAAGATCCGAGGAAAAAGGCCAGACAAGTCATACATCGCCGTGTTCTGCTGCTTTTCCACAAAGGCAGTGCACCTAGAATTGGTGAGCGACCTAATCACAGAAGCATTCTTGGCAGTTCTCCGTCGATTCTTAAGCAGGCGTAGGAAATGCCAGACTATTCATTGCGACAATACGACCAACTTCATAGGTGCAAACAATCAGCTAAAGGAATTAACAGAAGCCATCTTCAGCAAAAAGGCGCATGAGCTAATCACTGCAACAAAAGACAAGTGGACTTCAAATTCATTCCTCCCCGGGCCTCCAATGTCAAACGATCCAACTGACATAACAGCGCTCACCCCAGGATACTTCTTGATTGGTGAACCATTGACAACCCCACCGGACGTCAACACTGAGCGTCAAGAAAAAACACTGGTAAAGCGCTGGGAAACCGTGGAAAACCGTGTCACCAAACGTGCCCGAAGGACTACTTGTTTTGGTGAAGGAAGACAACCTTCCAGTAATGAAGTGGCCAATGGGTCGCATCATTAAGACCTATAATGGACCAGACAACCACGTCCGAGTGGTTGATGTTAAAACAGCATCAGGCGTATATAAGCGCTACATTACTCGTCTAGCGCCGTTATTTCCAGAAGACGTGGCGATCAAATGCTTCAAAACCGCCATCAACGACATGGCAAGGCCTGATGAGCCACCACCACAGCGCAGAAAGGCAGTTGCACCTTCACTAATATCAACATTGCTAGTGATGCTTTTTCTGCTTCCATTAGCGTTGTTACAGTCAGTAAATGTGACACAATTTGCGAACAAACCTGGAATATTCTATGAGAAAATTGGAACCTTAAGAAAAACAACGTCTGAATGGACCATGATCATATACTATCACTTGGATCCATATTGGAAAGATATGCAGGTAATATCCACCGGAATGTCCGAACTAAGACACATGTGCCCTGAACTAAAAAATGTTCCAGCGTGCAACTCCATACTTCAACATTTTCAACATTTGTACAATGAGCTACAAACAGGAAATTTGTGAATAAAAACCTTTGCACAACGCCGATCACAGCTCGATATAGTTGTTCGTTGTTCTTGACTCAAAATACGCTGAGAAAATGTCCGAAGTAATCGAAAAGGTAAGAACAAACGAAGACTTTCTACTACATCTACTGCAAAATCAAACCTCGATTGTCGACTCCACAATCAATGTCGTCAGGAAAGATAAGTCAGAAACGGACAACCGTCTGAAGGTGTTGGAATTACAAGTGGCTACCATCAACAGAGAAAGAGGAACATATCACAGGAATGACAGCACAATTAACTCTATTGACAAAGAGTCTTCAACGTATGCAGTCCGATATAGCTGATGTTCTAATCGATATTCACCATCTCCTGAAAAATTAAGAGATCAACTAGACCAAATACGGGATCATTAGCCACCCGATCAAATGATGCCGGTTTCAACAAAAAATGTCATTAATCCATACAGAATCATGCGGGCCGAAGGAACACCAACTGCAAACCACGTCGTATTCAAGGTAACGCTACCTCTAGCTTCAATAATTCAGCTTGAAACCTTCAGCATCAATCCGATACCTACCTGGGACTCAACAAGTTGGAGCTTGTTCGATCTCAAAACAACTGTAATTACAGTAAACACACATCGAGATCAGTTCATCGGTTTAACTCCAGAGGAATTTTGACGCTGCTTCAAACTGCCCAAAGAAGAATTCATCTTTTTTGATCATCAAACGGTCTTTAACGTTTATAATCACTGCGAGTTCCAGTTATTTAACAATAAAACAGCAACATTATGTCAAGTCATTCATTCAAAGGGTGACATGTTGTGGACAAAAACTCAGCAACCGAACAAATGGATTTTTGCAACACACCCTACAATGAGACTTCAAGCAGTCTACAACGGATCTCCATCAATCATACAGTTGGAAGGAACTGGCTTACTTTCACTATCTCCCGGATGTACTGCTCGCAACACAGAAATAAGCATCAGCACCTTCAGTACTACAAACAACGAGGTAAAATCAAGCTAAACTCGATTTGGAGACATAAGTTCAGCGGTGACATCTCCTTCACCACCAATGGTACACCAGCTGAACCAGACTTTAGACTATCTTCAAGAACTTGATGATCTACGCCAGCAACTAGCAGCAATCAATCGTCAAGAGCTACCACACCATATGATCGCAGTGCAGCACCACCAAATTGCTGCCTATGCTGCCCTAGCCATGTCAATTCTATTGATTATTGGCTACATTTTCCGGAAGAAGTATCAATTATGGAAGACACGGACAGCAACCCAAGAACCGCGCGGATCTTCAGCTCCTACCCCAATTTCACGCCATTTTTCCATCAACTTAGGCGATGGTTGAACACCAGTTCAACGGCTGGGAGAATGTTCAGTCGAAGAATTATGCATAAGTAACATTATACATACATACATTACAATGCAGACATATTATGTAATACACATGACACTTTTACCAAAACAACAACTTCACCCGGTCAACAGGAAATATCACGACTCAGCATTATAGCTGAGTCAACAATAAACCGCCTCGGCTGACCATCATAATTGCTCAAATTGAGCACCAGCCAATAAAATCATATTACATCAATATTGATTCCACATTAATTATTATTTTTACCATTTTACCATATTCTTATTAATAAATAATTGAATGAAATCAGTATCAGAAACAGTACCAAAGCTGCCTGTCACTCAATTCCCACTGCAACCATCAGAGGCTGTCGCTGTGTCTTCAGACCCTCATTTGCACTTCAAGGGATACCCTTTCCATCGCAATCATTAGAGGCTCTATTGCGCACCGCAGGATACCCTCTTCGCAGTCTAACTGGTTCAAGTTCTAGTTGCGACGACCTAACTGTAGACGGTTTATGTACCGTTTACAACCCAGCTTCGTACATGCGCACACACACATTAAAAATAACTTTAAATAATCAATATACAAATGTCTGAATATTAAAAACAACAAACAACAAATGAGTTTAATACCATATGACTTTATTGCAAGTTATTTTAAAATAAAATGTTATAAAAAATATATAATATGTTACTGGATTACTGAGTTACTAAACACGGGATTTACAAAATTAAGATCTGAAGTCACTACATAGCAACAAAATAGACAAAAACCTGCGCAGGACAGAAGAAAACAAGAAAAAGTCGATTTTCCCAGGAAAACTATTAAAAAGCTTCTAAGCCCACGTACGCGAGTAATGTCAAGTACGAAAAGTAGTGACCTTGCATATAGTAAAAACGCAAAGTCCTTAGGAACATAGTAAAAAAAAATATTATTGCAAGAGAGATTGGCTTAGTGGCATACCGGTATAGCCAAAACCTTGTCAAAAATAAGACAAAATTTCTATTGGAAAAATATGACTAGGGACATAGCAATATATGTAAAAACATGTCCAAAATGCCAAAAGGCTAAAGTCACCAAACATACAAAAACACCATTAACCCTAACCGAGACACCAACTATTTCTTTTGACAGGGTAATTGTGAATACGATCGGTCCACTACCAAAGTCTGACCTAGGTAATGAGTACACAGTCACGTTGATATGCGACCTAACAAAATACCTAATTGTCATACCAATTCTAAACAAAAGCGCCAAATGCGACCTAACAAAATACCTAATTGCCATACCAATTCTAAACAAAAGCGCCAAATCAGTAGCTAAGGCTATTTTTAAACAATTTATTCTGAAGTACGGTCCAATGAAGACGTTCATATCGGACATGGGAACATATACATAGGTATAAAAAACATAACTTCAACAGCACACCATCATCAAACGTTAGGAACAATAGAACGTAGCCACCGAACATTTAACGAATACATTCGATCCTATGTATCTGTTGATAAAACACACAGCTATTGCCCGTATGAATTAGTTTTTAGTAAACACTCCAATTTAAGCAAATCATTTAATACAACAGATAGAATGAACCGATGACTATACTAAGGAAGCGAAATTTAGATTAGAAAATGCTTCCAAAAGAGCAAGAATTATGTTGAATAGAAATAAAAAAAAAAGAAAAAATTCATTATGACAAAAATGGAAATGATTTTTAATTAGAAATAGGAGACGAGGTGTTATTACGAAATGAGACCGGTCATAAAATAGATAACAAGTTTTTTATTTATTTATTTATTTATATACAGCGAGGTTAGAGTTACGAACTATTAACCTAGCTTATTGTAGGATAGCACTGGTTACTATGACCTTCGCCTATGTTATTGCTTATTTAAATATGTTACTATGATAATTTTATTTATAGCTTTCACATATGTATTTTTATTTTTATTTTGTTATTTAGGTTTTAGATTAGAATTAAATTAATTGGAATAGATTTGTTTCTTTTAAGTAGTTTATGATTTGGTCAGTCTCAGTTTAAGATGGATTAGCGAGTAAAGTAAGTGGATTTTTGTTATAAAATATTCTGGTGCGTATGTTTGTAAATTGCGGGCAGTTTTTGAGTAAATGTTCTATTGTTATTGGAGTATTGTTCTGGCAATGCGTTAATGTATTTATTTTAGTAGGGTCGAGGTTATGTTGGTGATTTATTTTTGTATGTCCTAGTCTTAGTCTAATTATTTTTGTTTGTTTGATTCTCGATGTGCTGTTTTGGTCTAATTTTTTGGTAAAATGATCAGCTGTTATTTTGTTGGGATTGATAAGCTGATACCAGTTCGATGTTTTTTCTTGTTTTATATATGATATATTTTTAATGTGTGTGTATTTAAGGGGCATTATGAAAGCTGATTTCGCTTGTTGATCTGCTAGTTAATTTCCCTTTATATTTTTACGACTTCGGACCCAGAGTAATTTTATTTTTGGGTAGAGTTGCATTAAAAGAGACCTTATTCTAGATTTATAGTAGTTGTAGTTATCAGGGTTCCCTATGGCTTGGAGCGAGTATAGGGAGTCTGAACATATTACGTATTTACCACGCTTAGATTTAACAATTTCTATTGCTTCGTATATGGCTATAATATCAGCAGAGTAAATTGAAGAACAATTTTGTAACAAGCCTACTTTTAAAATGTTTTTTTCCTTTGTGATTGCGAATGAAGTAGTATTTGAGGTTTTTGATCCATCCGTAAACAAAAAGTTATGCTTATTCAATTGGTTTTTGATGTTAAGAAAGTGTTGTTGGTATATAGAGTCATGAGTATTAGTTTTGTCTAGTTTGTTAAGTTCGGTATTTATAGTATTGGCTTTGAATTTCCAGAAAGGTAGCTTCATTTTTATTTCTGAACTTAATAAAAGACTTATATTTTGTTTTGCACAGTGTTGTAATGAGTAAGTGAGTTGCTTGCAAAATATAGGTTTTTTATTAGTTTGGCTTGTAAATAGTCGCGTCGATCTGCAACTGTGTTTACGCTAGCTTTCATTAAAAGGTTTGTAATCGAGGTGGTCCTAAATGCTCTCAGAGCTGTCCTTATGGCACTGTTTAGAATAATTCGAATTTTTTTAAGCCAAAAAATAGAATCTTAAAATCTTAATAATAATATATTTAATAGCTATATACCCCAAACTTGCAAACAGGTTTTGTCATACCAATAATAAAAAACGGTACCATCAAAACATCAATAACCTCATACCGCCCGCTTGAGAGTACGGACGAAAGTTCTATTAAAGTTATATCTGTTTCTATTTTCTGAGCTGTTTGTGACGGAGAAGAGCTTGGGTGTGTTGAAACTGAATATTTGTTGTTAGTAAATATAGGTGAGAAGTTAGAATCTTCGGACTGATTGGACCAGAATTTGGCAAATGAATTGGCTATGGAGAGACTATCTGAAATTGGCTGTGAAGTGGTTGGATGGATAATTGTATGGATCTGTTTCATATTATTGAGTCCACAAAAGCGTCTTATATTTGCCCTAGTTTGGCTTGTTTTTGTTTGTGGTTGGATTTGTGAAGTAAAGGAGGAAAGTGACTTGTTTTTGGCTGATTTAAGTTATCTTTTAAATTTTTCCGCTGCTTTTCGGTAGTTTATAATATTTTTAGTCCTAATATGTTTCTTTAGTTTGTTCCATGTTTTTTTTTTTTTCGTTGTTGAGGGCTTGCAGCCCTTGGTTACACCAGGGAACGTTCATGGGATGGTTCATACTTGATGTTTGGGGGATAGTAAGATGGGCACTTTGTAGTATTATTTTGTTAAGACATGCTGCTTCTTTGTTGGTGTTGCTTGAGGGTGAACTTTTTGCATTAAAATAATTATTTTTTATCTTAAATGCATCCCAGTTGGCTGAGTATATCATGAATATTGGATTGTTTTGAGTTTTATTCGGTATGTTATTTTTAAAAAGTGTAATGAGGATGGGGAAATGGTCGCTACCGTGAAGGTCATCAATGATTTTCCAGGTGACGGATTGCAATAGGTCTGGAGAGCAAAATGAGAGGTTGATATGTGTGAAGGTATTATGCGTGGTGAAATGTGTGGGGGATTTATCGTTTAAAAGTATAAAGTTTGTGTTATTTAGGAATTTGGTTACTATATTGACTCTTGCGTTATTTTTGGTAAGCCCCAAAGTTTACCTCAACTATTAAAATCCCCCAAAATTAGTGAGTTTGAGTTAAGGCTGAGGACATTGTGTAGGTTGCTTTCATTAAACTTTTGGCTTGGCGATATATTTGCAGATATTATTTTAAATTTTTTCTTCGATTCAACTTCAATACTAGTTAAATCGAAATCTGTTTGTAATTGTATTTCCTTTGATTGGATTGAGTTGTGTATGATAATTGCTGCACCTCCAAAGTTGGGTGAGTAGTTGTTAGCGTAAAGTGAGAAGTTAATGGGTATGGGTATATTGTGAATATTGAATAAATCGGTCTCTTGTAATGCAATTATATGAGGTTGGTATTGTTTTATAGTAATTTGTAGTTCATTATAGTTGTTTATGTAGCCCCGAAGGTTCCATTGTATTATTGTCAGAGTCATATTTGTTAGTTATCACTTGAGTGATGATCACTGGTAATGTTTTTGTTTAAGATGATAATTCAGTCGGATTCTATTTACATTGAGCAGTTGTTGCTACTCAAGTCGTCGGTATTGGGTTTTTTCTATTTTCTTGTTGCTTGATCTTCTTATTTTATCTACAGCTTTAATTGCTGCTAATCTGCGTTTAGAAGTAGTTAGTGGTAGAATTTTGACATTGTTAGATGTTTCTATGTTTTAGGGACATTTTTTTGGGTGGTTATGTTAGTTTCTATTTCTGATTCGAGATCAGAGTAGGATGTGGCTTGGCGTTTGGATGTAGAGGCTTGCTGTCAGTGTTGTTGGGGTGATGTGTGTTGTTATTATGGTGCTGTGTGCTGTTGTTGTGATGCTGTATGTTTTTGTGGTGCTGTATTTTGGCGATTGAGGAGAATGAGCGATGTGTATTAGTTGTGTTTCGTGTACATAGTATTGAGAGAGCAGTATTGTTTTCGCATTTGTTTGTCGTTTTAATTACTTGTACTTCATATTGGGTGACAAAATCAGGGAATTTTTTACTGGTGGAGTTATGCGGGTTCGAATAGTGGCGGTCGTCGTTGCCGTTGACGCAGTTTTGTTACATCTCTCTTGTGTGTTTGTATCAATGTGGAAATCTTCTCCGCAGTTAAAGCAGAGTTTTTTTTTTACAAAACTTCTGAAGTTGTCCAAACTGAAAACAATTGTTGAATTTCATTGGGTTGGTATATACGGTTTGACTTGAGCTCTTTGAAATCCAATCATTAAGTATTCAGGTAGGCTTAGTAAGTTGAATGTGATTATGAATATACCAGTCTTCTTAGAATTTTTTTTCACGTCGGAGACCTGTTTTTACGCAAGTTCTCTTTGGATTTTGTCTTCTTCTATGCCTCTTAAATTGTTTGAGTATACGACTTTGTGTAATTAAGAGAGCTGTGAACTGTGACGTTGTTGTTGAAGTCGATAGCAAGGGATTTCAGGTGTATTCGTTTTTTCGCTTGTATGTTTGTTTTTGTCCTTATCAATAATGTTCCGTTTCGTATTTTTTTGCACATTTCCACTTCACCTCCACAGATGTAGTCAACTTGTTTTTTGATGAGGAAGGGTTATACTAAGTTGAGGTCTTTGTTGGGGTCTGTTCTTGAGATGATGAGAAATTTTGGTCAAGGTGTTTGTGATAGGGTTTCATTTTGAGATTAGAAAGTGTGTTGGCATTCAGGCCTCGTGGGGGATGCCATTTCCGCGGAATCTGTAAGTTCCAGCTGTCCCTCAGCAGCCCGTTGCCGAACAACCGGCTCCGACCACTCCAATTGTGCAGCAGCTGATATCGTTTGCTACTCCAAGGGAAACGACAGCTGCTGGTGATGCAAATTCGTTTTTCCACCTTTTTCGGATATCACAATCTACGAGCAGCACTTGTCCGCTTTGAACGCTGTTTCTTCCTTGCTATCTGATAAAAATCATATAATAGTTCTTGGTGATTTCAACTTGCCAGGAACTGTTTGGCCTTCGGTAAACGAGTCTAACAACCTAGTGCCCATGTCACGACATGACTTTATAGACGGCTTACTTGACTTATCCCTGTCTTAAGTCAACCATGTGAAAAATTCCTTGGGTCGATTGCTTGATCTGTGCTTTGTAACGGATCTGACCATATCGTTGTCAACCCGAGTCCCTCCGCTCACTATATCCTGAAGACGCTTACCATCCTACCTTCGAAGTGTCGCTCGATATAGGACCAACCGCAATGGATCAGTCGGGTAGGTTACCTCGATGTGTCCGATGCTTTCGTAAAGCCGAGTTGGCGAAGCTTAATAACCTCATAAGAGATTTTGATTGGTCCGCTTTGTATTTGTACACTGATGTTACGATAGGCACAAATATATTCTACGATACACTTGACTAACCTTTTGAGTCTTGTGTCCCGCTTTGCTGTATTATTAGATCTGGGAAACCCCCTTGGCATACAAAAGAGTTATCCAGTCTAAAAAACTTTAAATCAAGACTTTACAAAAAATTTCAAGAAGTTGGCTCTCCTTCTTCTCTCTCGCTATGTAATGGCTCGGTCAAACTTTTCAGTTCTTAATTCCCAGTGCTATAAAAACTACCTATCTCGATGCAGAATACGTTTTTCTCATTAACCTTAGCAGTTTTACAGCTTCGTAAGAGCAAGCGTAAAACGTCCGCACATCCTTTCTATCATTCCTTTACACGTCGGCAATTAATGATAAGGCAATTGCCGATTTTTTTCCCCAAGTTTTTAAAACAACCTATTCTCAGGTAGCAATACGGCTCACCAAGGTCGAACGGCATTTATATCTTAGTATCTAAGGCAGCCATCTAGGCACCTTACACTTTACATTCTTTATTAACGACCTGCCTTCGGTATTAACATACTCTTGACTTGAGAAAATTACCCTAGTTGATGATCTTGGTGTTCTTTTAGATCCCAAGTTAAACTTTTCTGAACACATTTCTACCATGGTAAATAAGGCCATGGGAGTACTGGGGTTTATAAAGAGGTGGTCAAAGGAATTTGTCGACCCCTACATAAAAAGACTCTCTATATATCTCTTGTTCGTCCGATTTTAGAATATGGTTCTTGCGTATGGTGGCCTCAGTACGAAGTACACCAGGACCGTATAGAATCAGTCCAGACAGTTTTTTAATTTTCGCTGTACGCGGCCTCAACTGGGATGCAAGTGTGAGACTGCCATCTTACTCTAATAGATTAATAAATAAATAAATTGAATAAACCTTCCGTAGTTAACCGTAAAAAAATGCTTGGTGTGATTTTTGTGCACAACTTGACAAACGGTGACGTAGATAGCCCTGACTTGTTGAGCCGCATAAACTTCACTATTCCTGTTAGAAACACTAGAAACTATATACCGTTGTTCCTTCCGACTTGTAGATCGAATTATTCCTTGCATGAACCTTTTAGAGTTTTATGCTCGGATTATAATTCCCTCTACCTTATCATATCTATAACTAATTCCCTTCCTCTTCTTAAATTACTAATACTCACATACATTTCTCGTAATTAGAAATTGTAAGTGTACGATAGTTTTAATTCATGCTTAGTTCCTTTAGTAAGATCAGTTCTAATTTTCATCGAATATTAGTCTAACATCTATCTTTCCTGTATGATCGCGATCGGTTTGGCTAACAAGTCGCGCATCATGCGGCAGCACCCCTCGGTCGGTTGGGTGGGAGGAGGGCTGCGTTCCGGCCTAAGATTCGCGAGTAACAGCATTTGGCTGGTGTCCCATGGGCCACTTTATGGTGCAGTCATTGCATTAAAAAACAAGTCGTTCATAAAAGTTAAAAGTTTTACAATTATAAAAGTTATAAAATTAAATTTTTTATATTAAAAATTATATATTATAAATAGAAAAAAAAATTGGACTGATCAACCATATGAAGGTACCTTTATCGCAAGTAATAAAAACAAAATATATAATAACAATAATATAATATTACGTTATTTTTCAAATGGAGGGAGATGTAGTATGCACATATAGGGAACATCCACTTACACACTGCAACACTTAATTGCAATTTTTACGTAACACAAAGTCCCAGGCATATCTTAGTGTGACAAAATACGATCACACAAGAATGCCTCATAAGACATAAGTACAGCGTCAGCATATTTTCAATAACCCAACGGGCGACGATTGAATATGAATGTGATCCACTCTATGTGCATACACATTCATTTTCATGCTCCCGCTGCCAGCAGCAGCGTGTATCATTCAGCCGCTCCGCTGCCGGCGTTTTCGACAGCGCAGTTTCGCGGTCTTAGCCTAATGAAGGCATAAGAATATGCATTCGGATTATTAAAGCAACCTCAAAACTAAACAGACCACTTTCATTACATGGCGACCGTGACAGGACTCGTCACGAGTCCTGTTGAATGTTAACGTGTATATTGTGAATAGAAGAAAAAACAAGAAACCAGAAACCGAACCATTCAACGTATTCATCAAGTAATATATATCAAAATATGAAGAAAATAATAAATAACACCAAAGCAACCTCAAAACTAAACAGACCACTTTCATTACATGGCGACCGTGACAGGACTCGTCACGAGTCCTGTTGAATGTTAACGTGTATATTGTGAATAGAAGAAAAAACAAGAAACCAGAAACCGAACCATTCAACGTATTCATCAAGTAATATATATCAAACTATGAAGAAAATAATAAATAACACCAACAAACAAACATTTTAAATAATGTTTTAAAAACAAAAATAATCGGAATCAAAGTGAATTCAATTATTTAACTTTAAGGTAACAACAACAACAAATATCAACAAAAAGTTGAACAAAAAAACCAAGTGAAAAGGAAAAAAAAAAAAAACGGCAGCAGCAACTACAGCACACAACACAAAAAAAAAACCCCACAACATTAACAAGAATTTTCTCGAAAGTTATAGAAAACGAAAGGGAACGTTGTGAGCCGCCGCGGCTCTACTTTATACCCGGTACTCAGTCAGTATATATGTATGTGAGCTTGTTGTAATTTCATTTGTTCCTTCTGGCTATACCAATGATCCGATCTGATCCAAATTCAACATTCCGATAGATATGGTCATTTTCTATGATTCTGCGTTTTTGGTTTTCTCGTATCTTAAAAATTGTGGATTTTCATCCTTTGTGGGGGCGGAAGGGGGCGTAGCAAAATTTTGAAACAAACTCGTCTCGGTTTGATATCACAGGAGCTTGGATAGAAAGTTTGGTTGATCTAGCTCTTATAGTCTCTGAGAACTAGGCGTCAACAAATTCGATCAGGCATAGTTCCTACCCCTGTGTGTGAGAGAGAGCGAGAGGGAACGATGCATTTCGAAATGGTTTTCATCATTACGGCTATATTTATGATCCGATCTGATCCAGATTCAACACTGATAAATACTGTCATTCTCTACGATTCTGAGTTTTTAGTTTTCTCGTATCTTTAAAATTGTGCATGCCACAGATTTTCGTTCTTTGAGTGGACGGAAGGGGGCGGGGCGAAATTTTGAAATACACTTCTAACAGTGCGATAGGACAGGAGTCTGGATACAAAATTGTGTTCCTCTAGCTTTTATAGTCTTTGAGCTATATGCGCTAAAGAAGACGGACGGACAGACATAGCTATATCGACTCGGCTATTGATGCTGAACAAGAATATATATACTTTATGGGGTCGGAAATGCTTCCTTCTGGGTGTTACACACATCCACTTTTTGCACAAATCTAATATACCCCTTTACTCTTCGAGTACCGGGTATAAAAAACTTTCTTTAATTAATCACCTGTGCGATGACCAGCACAATCATAAGCTGAAGATAAACTAAGAGAGGTAAAGGACTGCTCCTTGCACCGCCGCTGGATAGTTCAAGTGCGAGAGGCAAAGGACCGCCCTTTGCAGCGCCGCTGGAGCAACAACATAGTTCAAGTGCGAGAGGCAAAGGACCGCCACATGCACGGGCGCTGAAGCAACAAGATAGTTCAAATACGGCAGGAAGACCGACAGCACTTCATGAGTGCGCCCCGATTATGTTAATTAGATAAACTAGACAATTAGATACTTAGATAAAATAAAAAACTATAAAAAAAAACACACAACCCGTCTTAAAATTAATGTCCCAAAAACTGTACATTAAAATCCTGTACATTTTAAAAGAAATATTTGTAATGTAATGCAGCTATGCGGTGTGGACTGTAGACTTTTTTTACAGGTAGGGATAAATGTACATTCACTCAGAGTGAATACACCAAAAATCCAAAAATCTTTCCGCCCAAAGGCTTCCCAACAATTTTTTCTCATGAAAAAGGAATCAGGCAAATAAACAAAAGAAAAAGAGGAATGGACATATTTCTTCTTTTTGAAATTTTGCAATAAAAGTAATTTCATATTTTTTTTTAAATTTTGCGATACAATTATTTAACTATAATGGCTTGGTTCAGATCAGACGACACCCAGGCAAAGGACAGGCAGCTAACGTTGTCAATAACTTGAAAATAGTAGACAACACGGAGGATATACAAACTCTGAGGACTCTCCTGTCAATCATTACTTTTGTAAGCGTTATCGAATTAGCCCTGAGAATTTATGGAGAACATAACAAACGAATCAAGAAGAGGTATTTGAGCAGAGCAACAGATTTTGATAAAGTATAGGAAAAAAAAGGTAGTAACAGATTATTTCTATAATTATTTTTGTTACAATAGATACCAAGCGCGTCATATTTTTGTTATATTATAAGTATTTTCGACAAATCGTAAAAATGTTTGTCGCAAAATAGAAACGTGCAAGAAGCAACTCTACAAAAGCATGCTAAAGTGTTATTAGAAAGCTTTAATGAAGCATGTCTCATAATGTGCGAGCATTGAGATAGATTATCAAAAAGGCATCGGACCGATGTCTCAAATTACTCTCCAAGTTAAAAAATAATCTAAATAATATAAAAGAAAAATATAAGCCAGAAATCATAATTCCATTTATGCTTAATACCCCCTTAACGGTTAAAGAAGAATTAAAAACTAAAAAAATATTGATGATCGAGAATTCGATACAGATGAAATAGTTGGAACCTCTAGACCAGACCCAGAACATACATTTCCCATGACTGACAATTCTACACGACCTAACAATTCCAGCGACACTAGCACTACGTGAATTATCGAATCAGAAAACTTCTGATTCTGAAGAAAATTTTCCTAGTATCGATTCAGAACAAAATAATATCAACATGGCGGATGATTCAGTTGCCAATAGGGCATACCTAAAAGAAACCACCTCGGCCATTCCAGAGTTCGACGAAAAAAGACTTAACTTAATTAACAGAATCACTTAGGAATTTAAAAATTCAATTCAAAAGTTACACTATTAATCTTTGTTTCGATATCTTTTTAATTTTCAATACTTATGACCATATGACCATATGACATTAGACTTTACTAAATTTGCTGCGCAAAGAGAGAGAGCATGATGGAAAAAATCCAAAATCAATGTTCGTAGTCGTCTCTAAGCCCTACTCCCGGCTATCAGTCGAAACTAAGGCCCAATTTGTAACTAAATGATGTTTTCGAACACACACAGCCAGCCAGCCAGCAATATTGTATCTAAAAAGTATAGCAATCGATAAACTCTGCCGCAGCGCTGCTCGCAGCTCAACTGGAAAAACAACTGGACTCATATATCTCTCTCACTCTCACTGCATGCTTTTCGCATAAGGCTATCTCTATTTTTGCAGCTAGTCCAGCTTCAAAGTCTAATGTCATACGGGTAATAGGTTAGGTTAACCCGGACGGCCCTCAGCGGGGCCTTTCATAGTATCTCCCTTAGTTATCCGGATGGAGTGTATGGACCTTAACTGGGGTGGTGTCGAGGTTTGGAAGTCTTCGAGAATCGAGGTATTTTTCGCGAAAGCAAGGAGGCGTCTTCCATTGATGCCAGCACCGGTGCGCCTAGGTGTCTACTCTTTGCCCGTGAGAGAGCCGGACAGTTGCATATGAGATGTTCCAGGGTTTCAATAGCCCCGGGTTCGTCGCATTTCCTGCAGCTGTCTGTACTGGTGATGCCGAGCTTGGCTGCATGCGCTGCAGCCAGGCAGTGACCTGTGAGTATTCCCACTAGCAGTCTGCAGTCCTTCCGTGGTAGGGGCAGTAGATAGTGACTGAGTTTTCCGTTGCGCTCCTTGCACATGGTTAGCGAGATTCTACAGATGGTGGTACTTCTCCACCTGCTTTCGGTCTGCAGTCCGGCCTGTTTCTGCAGGTCGCTTTGTAGCGTCCTTAGAGAGACAGGCACGTCTTCGATTCTATCGTTTGCCAGCCCGACGCCCTCCTTTGCCAGAACGTCCGCCGCTTCGTTCCCTTCGATGCCCTGGTGACTGGGAACCCAATAGATCCACACTGACTTGGTCGTGCTTAGTGTGTCCAGTGCCTCCCTGCTTGCCAGGACAGTTCTGGAACTAACCGCGGACGACTGCATAGATCTTATCGCCGCTTGGCTGTCAACGAATAGATTTACCACGTTTTGCGCTCGTTTGGTGTGTTGAGCGACCTCCGCAGCTTTCTTAATAGCGAATACTTCCGCCTGGTTCATTAGAACTGATCATGCGCCTTCCGATTGAACTGTGCCCGAATCCTTATGGCGACATGTTACCTGTTGCAATTAGGCGCTGCGCTGCCTTTCCTGCAGTCAGACGAGCGTGGATGTCCAGGGGATCAATTCAAGGGTATGATTTCGAGTGCTATTGTTGGGGTTGATCTCAGCGCCCCTGTAATGCAGAGCAGAGCCTGCCGCTAATTTCTTTCCATAAGCTTGTGATATGATGATGCTGTTTGCTGTCCAGTACTGTGCCAAGGAATTTGACCTGTGTACCTTGTACCTCTTTGTAAAGAGGATGAGGTCCGTTTTGTCCGCGTTGATATTGAGTCCTTCTCCATCCGCCCAATCACAAATCTCCCTGAGTGCTCGTTCCATTATGGAGCTGAGGGTCGATGGACAAACGCCCGTAATAATTATGCTTATATCATCCGCATAGGCAGTTATTATAGGGGCCTTCCTCTCGAATCTCTTGATGAGGTCGTCGACCACCAGATTCCACAGGAGGTGTGACAGGACTCCACCTTGAGGTGTGCCTCTGTGTGCTCCTTTTACCATGGAAGCGGTGCCCCACTCTGATTACACCCGTCTACAACTCAGGAGGTTCTTTATCCATTGGTTGATTGCTGAGTGTATGTTGGTCGCTTCTAGGCGATCCATTATTGCGTTCGTAGCCACGTTATTAAATGCTTCGGAAATATCTACGAATACTCCTAGTGCATATTTTTTGTTATTGAGAACTTTCGCGACGGTACGTTCTAACGAATGTAGTGCTATCTCCACCGATTTCCCTTTGGTGTTAGCATGCTGGCTAGTAGACATCAGTCCTCCTACCTCCTTCCTGATGTGTAGATCCAGCAGCTTTTCCAGTGTTTTTAGTAGAAATGAGGTGAGGCTTATCGGTCTATAATCCTTGGGACTAACATGGCTGCACTTTTCTGCCTTTGGGAGGAAGACAACTCAAGAGGTCCTCCATTGGATTGGGATATAGCCTGTACTTAGACATGTATATATTGCGGAAAGCCATGGGGTGGTCACCTTTTTGGTCATCTGCAGCATGGCTGGGAATATTCCGTCCAGTCCAGGTGCATTTGTGCTCGTAAAGGAATCTATGGCCCATTGGATTTTTGTGTGGTTTATCAGATCTGTTGGGGGGTTCTGTTCTTCGGTTCCTAGGTCCTGTTGCGTTTCAGCATCAGTGACTTCAGTGCATCCTGGGAAGTGAGCCTCCATTAGTGCTGTCAGGGCTTCTACGCTGCTCTCTGACCACTATCCGTTATTCAACTTGAGCTGACTCTGTATGGTGGGCTGCTTTGAGAGCAGCTTCCTGAGTCTTGCTGTTTTTGGCACTTTCTCGATGCTGGAGCAGAAGATCCTCTACGAGCTACGTTGTGCCTTACGTATTTCCTTCTTGTAGTTTCTGAGTAGGATCTTGTATTCCTCGTTGATGATCTCTTCATTCGCTTGTTTGGCAAGCTTAAAGAATTCCCTGAGATTATTTCTTTGTAGAGAGATGTCCCGGCTCCACCAGGGTGGCTTGGTCCTCTTCTTTGTTCTTGAGGGTTGGCATGATGCATAGTAGCCATCTAGTAGAACCTTGCATAGAGTCTCCAGAGACTTTTCTATGTCTTCCACGGATATCACTGCACCCGGGTTCACGAGCTTCGAGGTAACTGTCTTTTTGAACCTTTCCCAGTCTGTGTTCCGGGGGTTTTTGTTGACTTTTACCTTCGGAGTGTGTTCGAATTCGCACTTGTACTGAATGTACCCATGATCTGAGAAGGATGGTCTGTCTAAGACCCTCCAGCCAGATACTAAGGTACTCTTTCCCGTATAGAGGGTTAGATCTAGCACGTTTGACGAGGTGGGACCCACATAGGTGAATTCCTCCCCCACGTTTGCTACATTGCTATGTTAGTTGATAAAATAAAGTCTAAAAGTGACTCACCTCTGTCGTTGATGTCGGGGCTTCCCCACACACTGTTGTGGGCATTGGCGTCCGTACCAATGAAAAGTTGGTAGTCTTTGGAGTTGGCTTCTTCCACCAGGCTCCGTAGTTCATCAGGTGGCGCGGGCCTGTCAGGTGCCATGTTGCAGGATGCTACCAAAAGGTGCTTCTCCTCACTCTCTAGCATTACTACTGTTAGGTCGTCCGTGCTGAAGTGAGACATAAGGTGAGCGTGGATTCCCTTCCGTACGAGTACGACGTTCTGATCCTGCTTACCGGTGTTGAGTGGTTATAGTTTGAGGACCTTAGTCCGGCCACTGAGTTGCCTGACGCAATCCAGGGCTCCTGGACTAAGGCTACGTCAGTGGACCCTTTCTCCATGGCCATGAGGAGCTCCGCTGACGCGATCTTACTTTTATGCAAGTTGAGCTGCAGCACATATATTGTCATTGGTGGCTGGCTCAACTGCACTCGACAAGTGGACTACCAACGTCAGGTCTCCGTCCTCCGAGTCTTCCGAGTCGCTTAGCACTAGCCCTTGGGCGGCTCTACGATGGTCTCCAGACCTAGGTCTTTCTCCACCTCACCTGCCTGCAGGGTGTGCGTGTCCTGATCTCCGGGGTGGCGTTTTTAAGGTGCACGCCCCACGCCATCTTCCCGAACCTGGGATACAGGAGGTCTTCAGCCTCCTTGTTGATTTGAAGTATTACATACTGGCCCCCCTTGTTGGGTAGTGGGCTCCCAGTATGTAGTACTTTCCAGTTGCTTGAGGGAACATCTGCGTTCTGGCGTTGTAGTAGCTTCAACGCCCGGTCCTCTTGGATCGCGATGGGGAAAAGTACCTTCGCCTTTGGTATGGACGGGATTAACTCCCTGTCCACCACCTCCAGCTTGGCCCCCTCCTACATCGCCTCCAGTTGGCAGACCGTTTGCGTCAGCCACTTGAGCGTCGGATCAACCTTACACTTCCGGATCTTCACCCCGTTCAGCCATCCAACACCATCGAATGTGGGCATAGGAGCAGTGGGGTCCTCTTCCATCCGCGTAAAGAGCGCATCCACGAGCCCCGCGTGAACCGTCTTCCACTGCTCCGCCGCCATCATCCCGTTTTCGTCACTCCGGTCGATGAGCGCCACGATCAAGTGTCTTTTGGACACGTCACTGGCCTTCGACTTCGGGGACTTCTTCGATAGAGGCTTGGCCATTTTAGGTGACGGTGCTGCGCCCTTGGGCCCCATTGCCGCTTGCTCTCTGGAGTGTCCTTAGCGGCACTCTCGACCGAGCGTTGCCTCTTGTTGGCCCTCATCTCCTCCACCTTGCTGGCATACTTGCCAGCTGACGCTCTCATATGGGGCATTCGAGAGTAGTACAATCTGCCCTCTTCCACACGCTGCTCGGCCCAGGCTAGCTTGGCTTTCTGCTCCTGGGAGATGTCCGCTTTGCTCTTAAGCCGGCTTAGTGTCTTGAGGGCCGCCTTGTACTTTGCTTTGGACTTCATCTTCTCCCTGGAACGCTTCGGCCCTTCCCTGCGCAGGGAGCTGGTACCTGGTTCCGGCGAGCGGAGAAGGCTTTATTCCTCCGTCTTGCCGATTGACAGCTCGCTCTCCAGATCCGTGTCTGTATCGACAACGGTATCCGTGCGGCTCAACTTGAGTGATTGAGTGTAGTGTTGGCAGTAGCTTTGCAGCTGACTTGGCCTGCTCCCGCCACGTCAAAGGTGTGACCGCTGGCGACACGCAAAGAGGATTGCTCCTTTCCGTGCCTGCCGATGGTAGCAGTAACGCTTCCCACCGACGTTTGGGCTGACATCCCAGCCCGTGTTTGATCTCCTTCGCCTTCCATGTGGCCCTAAGGTCCATAGTGGTTAATGTTTTTCGGGGGGACCACCACCTAGCGTTTTAGGTCTGTCCGCCAGGCACCTCTAGCCATGGCCCTGACCCTGCGCTGCTGACTCAAGGTCGAGGAGACACCTGGCCATTGCCTTAGCTGCTGAACAAGAATATATATACTTTATGGGGTCGGAAACGCTTCCTTCTGGGTGTTACACACATCCACTTTTTGCACAAATCTAATATACCCCTTTACTCTTCGAGTACCGGGTATAAAAAATTTTCTTTAATTAATCACCTGTGCGATGACCAGCACAAGCATAACCTGAAGATAAAGTAAGAGAGGTAAAGGACTGCTCCTTGCACCGCCGCTGGAGCGAAAAGATAGTTCAAGTGCGAGAGGCAAAGGACCGCCCTTTGCAGCGCCGCTGGAGCAACAACATAGTTCAAGTGCGAGAGGCAAAGGACCGCCACATGCACGGGCGCTGAAGCAACAAGATAGTTCAAATACGGCAGGAAGACCGACAGCACTTCATGAGTGCGCCCCGATTATGTTAATTAGATAAACTAGACAATTAGATACTTAGATAAAATAAAAAACTATAAAAAAAAACACACAACCCGTCTTAAAATTAATGTCCCAAAAACTGTACATTAAAATCCTGTACATTTTAAAAGAAATATTTGTAATGTAATGCAGCTATGCGGTGTGGACTGTAGACTTTTTTTACAGGTAGGGATAAATGTACATTCACTCAGAGTGAATACACCAAAAATCCAAAAATCTTTCCGCCCAAAGGCTTCCCAACAATTTTTTCTCATGAAAAAGGAATCAGGCAAATAAACAAAAGAAAAAGAGGAATGGACATATTTCTTCTTTTTGAAATTTTGCAATAAAAGTAATTTCATATTTTTTTTTAAATTTTGCGATACAATTATTTAACTATAATGGCTTGGTTCAGATCAGACGACACCCAGGCAAAGGACAGGCAGCTAACGTTGTCAATAACTTGAAAATAGTAGACAACACGGAGGATATACAAACTCTGAGGACTCTCCTGTCAATCATTACTTTTGTAAGCGTTATCGAATTAGCCCTGAGAATTTATGGAGAACATAACAAACGAATCAAGAAGAGGTATTTGAGCAGAGCAACAGATTTTGATAAAGTATAGGAAAAAAAAGGTAGTAACAGATTATTTCTATAATTATTTTTGTTACAATAGATACCAAGCGCGTCATATTTTTGTTATATTATAAGTATTTTCGACAAATCGTAAAAATGTTTGTCGCAAAATAGAAACGTGCAAGAAGCAACTCTACAAAAGCATGCTAAAGTGTTATTAGAAAGCTTTAATGAAGCATGTCTCATAATGTACGAGCATTGAGATAGATTATCAAAAAGGCATCGGACCGATGTCTCAAATTACTGTCCAAGTTCAAAAACAATCTAAATAATATAAAAGAAAAATATAAGCCAGAAATCATAATTCCATTTATGCTTAATACCCCCTTAATGGTTAAAGAAGAATTAAAAACTAAAAAAATATTGATGATCGAGAATTCGATACAGATGAAATAGTTGGAACCTCTAAAACAGACCCAGAACATACATTTCCCATGACTGACAATTCTACACGACCTAACAATTCCAGCGACACTAGCACTACGTGAATTATCGAATCAAGAAACTTCTGATTCTGAAGAAAATTTTCCTAGTATCGATTCAGAACAAAATAATATCAACATGGCGGATGATTCAGTTGCCAATAGGGCATACCTAAAAGAAACCACCTCGGCCATTCCAGAGTTCGACGAAAAAAGATTTAACTTAATTAACAGAATCACTTAGGAATTTAAAAATTCAATTCAAAAGTTACACTATCAATCTGCGCAAAGAGAGATAGCATGATGGAAAAAATCCAAAATCAATGTTCGTAGTCGTCTCTAAGCCCTACTCCCGGCTATCAGTCGAAACTAAGGCCCAATTTGTAACTAAATGATGTTTTCGAACACACACAGCCAGCCAGCCAGCAATATTGTATCTAAAAAGTATAGCAATCGATAAACTCTGCCGCAGCGCTGCTCGCAGCTCAACTGGAAAAACAACTGGACTCATATATCTCTCTCACTCTCACTGCATGCTTTTCGCATAAGGCTATCTCTATTTTTGCAGTTAGTCCAGCTTCAAAGTCTAATGTCATACGGGTAATAGGTTAGGTTAACCCGGACGGCCCTCAGCGGGGCCTTTCATAGGCCAGTATCTCCCTTAGTTATCCGGATGGGGTGTATGGACCTTAATGGGGGTGGTGTCGAGGTTTGGAAGTCCTCGAGAATCGAGGTATTTTTCGCGAAAGCAAGGAGTTCCCTTGGCGTCCTCCTGGAGGCGTCTTCCATTGATGCCAGCACCGGTGCGCCTAGGTGTCTACTCTTTGCCCGTGAGAGAGCCGGACAGTTGCATATGAGATGTTCCAGGGTTTCAATAGCCCCGGGTTCGTCGCATTTCCTGCAGCTGTCTGTACTGGTGATGCCGAGATTGGCTGCATGCGCTGCAGCCAGGCAGTGACCTGTGAGTATTCCCACTAGCAGTCTGCAGTCCTTCCGTGGTAGGTGCAGTAGATAGTGACTGAGTTTTCCGTTGCGCTCCTTGCACATGGTTCTCGAGATTCTGCAGGTGGTGGTACTTCTCCACCTGCTTTCGGTCTGCAGTCTGGCCTGTTTCTGCAGGTCGCTTTGTAGCGTCCTTAGAGAGACAGGCACGTCTTCGATTCTATCGTTTGCCCGCCCGACGCCCTTTTTTGCCAGAACGTCCGCCGCTTCGTACCCTTCGATGCCCTGGTGACTGGGAACCCAATAGATGCACACTGACTTGGTCGTGCTTAGTGTGTCCAGTGCCTCCCTGCTTGCCAGGACAGTTCTGGAACTAACCGCGGACGACTGCATAGATCTTATCGCCGCTTGGCTGTCAACGAATAGATTTACCACGTTTTGCGCTCGTTTGGTGTGTTGAGCGACCTCCGCAGCTTTCTTAATAGCGAATACTTCCGCCTGGAATATGCTGCATCGGTCCGGTAGCCTATATGACGACCTTATTTCTGGGTCTGTGTCCCTCCTACTCCTCCGTCCATCTTGGAGCCGTCTTTATATATGTTGAGGTGTTGAGTCTGGTCCCGTCCTGTTTTTCAGTCTTCGGGTACCATAAGTGTGTTTGTTTTAACCTCGAGGCAAGTTTGGGGGGTCACGTAATCAAGCGTTGCCGCTTGCTCTCTGGAGTGTCCTTAGCGGCACTCTCGACCGAGCGTTGCCTCTTGTTGGCCCTCATCTCCTCCACCATGTTGGCATACTTGCCAGCTGACGCTCTCATATGGGGCATTCGAGAGTAGTACAATCTGCCCTCTTCCACACGCTGCTTGGCCCAGGCTAGCTTGGCTTTCTCCTCCTGGGAGATGTCCGCTTTGCTCTTAAGCCGGCTTAGTGTCTTGAGGGCCGCCTTGTACTTTGCTTTGGACTTCACCTTCTCCCTGGAACGCTTTGGCCCTTCCCTGCGCAGGGAGCTGGTACCTGGTTCCGGCGAGCGGAGAAGGCTCTCTTCCTCCGTCTTGCCGATTGACAGCTCGCTCTCCAGATCCGTGTCTGTATCGACAACGGTATCCGTGCGGCTCAACTTGAGTGATTGAGTGATGTGTTGGCAGTAGCTTTGCAGCTGACTTGGCCTGCTCCCGCCACGTCAGTCCCAACCCGTGTTTGATCTCCTTCGCCTTCCATGTGGCCCTAAGGTCCATAGTGGTTAATGTTTTTCGGGGGGACCACCCCCTAGCGTTTTAGGTCTATCCGCCAGGCACCTCTAGCCATGGCCTTGACCCTGCGCTCCTGACTCAAGGTCGAGGAGACACCTGGCCATTGCCTTAGTTAGACACTGCATTGCCTCGGACGGTGCAAGCCGCAGTGCATTACCCTCGTTCGGGATAATGCAGTGCCCATTGCCCAGCCGGCACCGTCGTGGAAGGTTCAGCTAGAGGATTTTCGAAAGCCACGGTAATTATAACAAACACAAATATTATTCACTAATGAAAACCAATCACATCTTTATTTTAAATAACTAGAATGAGGACAAATCTGGATTTACAAAATAAAGTCCTGAAGTCCTACCAGGTAGCAAAGAAAACAAAGTAGACAAAATAAATCCCGAGCAAAAGAAAAAAAAAAAAAAAAAAATAGATGAAGATTTGCCTAATAGCCTTTTTCCCACACAGCACATTTACCGGGAACGGTGGGATTTTTTGACAGATGTGAAACCTCAATTTCCACACGCCACCATCCATTGAAAACACAACAAACAAAAAATATGTGCTCTGCATTTTGTCAAAATTAAACAACAAATATTGAAAGAAGAATTTCTCGCAATGCTAAATTATTTTGGTAAATGTATGCCAAGTAGGGGGTGGATGGTTGTTAGTAGAATTGTATGTACAAGACTATGCTTTATGTATTTTAGAAGCGGTACGGCACTTTTTGTCTTCGTCATAGTTTTCCAAATGTATTTTTTTACAATTTACTGCACAACGGATCGAAGCATCGGCAATATTGGAGGAAAAACCCAAGGAAATTTGCCGAGTGTCGGTGCCAGTAATAAGCGAAACATTGTTAAAACAAATAAAAACATTTTTTACGCTACGATTGTTTCTTTTTATTTATTCGCCTTCTTCTCCTGAATAAATTGGAGCATTTCGAATTGAATATTGAGCATCTAACATTAAAAAACCTCCTGGCTCGTCGCCATTGGCTGGAGAATATAAGTTATTCTTGGCAGTCATTGTATACATTTTCACAGTGTAGTAGGCTCACAGAGGGCACTGACAATAGTCTCATCGCTAACTCAAGAAATCAGTCGCGCTCTGAGAGACCGCCTGATTTACGCTCCTAATTAAACTGAGGGTCTCACGCACGCCGACTGCGAGCAGCGGAATAAGTCGTAAGAGTAGGATGAAAATAAAAAGACGCAAAGCGAGCACACCCCGGTGTTTTATCTTCGGCTTCCACTATTCAGAAGTGGTAAGAGAACCGTAACACGCCATGGATATAGATATCAACGATTACAACTTGGCTACTCTCAAGAAGTGGTGCGCTGATTTGAATCTTCAAACCAAAGGTTCGAAAGTCGAGTTATGGACGAGCATAAGCGAGGTACCAGCAGAGGAGCGCGGCAGCCCCCCCTCACCAGACAACGCCCTCAACGCTAAGGGGCGGGAGGAAGAACCACCTAGCGGCAGTGCAATGGTGCAAACTCGTCAAAAGACGGAGATCATAAAAGCCAGATTGGAGCTAGAGGAGTTGCGTGCGGAGTAGCCAGAACCAGAATAGCATTGGAGCAATAGACAACAAACCGTTAGCGTTGATTCGGCAACCGCACAGCCCAACACACAAGAAGACAACGATAATGCGCAATTCGCAAATGACAGCAACGACGACCATGCAGACGACAGCAAAGAGGAGAGAGAGAACAAAGAGGACAGCGAGAACACACAAGCGATCACAGTGGGCAAATCCTCGAACATTATCTGCTGTTCCTCTGCAAATTTCCAATTAGCTTAATAAGTCTTATTGGAATTCAATGGGAATTTGTTACTGCGCACTTGGATCACTTGGGCTAAACAAGAGCCAGCTAAGAATTTTTGGAAGGATTTTATTTTTTGTTTTGAAGAAAATTCTGGTCTTATGAGCTAGTGAGGTGGCTTAAAGGGGGCCCAGATGAGGCGACCGGACGGGTCGCAGGTTTCGAATAGCGAACGGCTCACCTCGGTAGGTAGGTCAGCTGCGAATAAACAGGCATCGCTATGGAGAGTACCGAAAATAAGCAGTCCCGGACAGCCAGCGGGTGTTCGCGAAGCAGCAACACTGACGATGCGCTTGTGGTGCCGCCTCGTAAAAGTAGCTCACACAATCCCATCCCTACACACTACCTACCCACATCTCAACCCCCACACTCACCTCACACCGGGCCGGACTAAGGTGTCATTCGACCCGTGCCGAGAGTCAGCCTGGCTGAGGGCCCGGTTTTAATGATGCCTTATCCGGGCAACGTGAATCTCTGCCCGGAAGGACCGTCCTTTCTTTGCAAATCGTGGGATCAAATATGCATAACAACAAAAAACCAAAAACCGAGTCTGGCACTCCCCAAAAGTCAACTGGGAGCAATCCCATGCGTGGAAAGGCAGTGGCCTCAAGGCTTGGCCAAACCAGCTCAACAGAAGGAAAGACCTGCTCGGTGGAAGGCGATGATACGAACTCCAGGGGGTCCCACCCTGATTCTGGGGTGGGTGGCAAAGCACTTCCCAAAACTAACACCCTGGAAAGGCAACAGGGCATTAGTGCGGCTGCCCGACCTCCTAGTGGCGGGGGCTGACCATCGACAAGTGCCCAAGCCAGGAAGTTCTCGTATGCCGAAAGGAGGAATGCAGGGCAAATACTCTGTCGGCAAAACGCGAGCAAGACAGCAAGCCCATCAGCCGACTGGCTGAATTAGGTAAAGTGTGCCTCGGAAGTGCTTACAGACTTCACCGAGAAGCAACAACAGGAGCCACAACCGAAAAGGCAGCGCTCACAGGAGATGCCTGGACCGACTACAAAGCGGTCTAGAGTTCTGCCAAACATATCCTTCGCGCAGATTGCCAAGGAGAGGACGCTAATCAGCGTCCTTGACAAGGGCAGCGCGGACGGTAAGATACCTAGGAGCCAGTGGAAGTTGGTGGAAGCGGCATTGGCCGACCGCTGCTTCGAGCTCCTCGAGAATGACCCCGGGCCAACTCCTGTCTGCAAAGACATGGGGTGGTTCCAGGGCAATATTGAAGTTATTGCCTGTGAAAACGATAGCTCCATGAAGCTGAATAAAGCAGCGGTGGCGCAGATCAGAAAGGTCTACGCTGGGGCGAAGCTCGACCGCGGGCAAGACTATGGGTGCCGGCTACCTTCAAGGAGCCTGAGCGAATCCTCAAAATGCAGCAGAGGTGCAATCCACAACTGCCGACCACAAACTGGAAGGTAGTGAAGGTTGAGACGACGCAGGGACCGATGAACCAGGCTGTGTTTGTACTCAACAAGGAGTCGCTGGCCCTGATAGGGGCAGCTTAGGGTGAGCTGAACTTCGGTTTCAAATCGGTCACCATAAAGGTGTATAAGTCGGACGCAGCGCCCGAAGCCCGTCCTGTTGACAACCAAGTCGAGCAGGACGTTGCCTCAGAGATCGAAGCACCCGACAACGAGCTGGAGCAGGCTAAAGAAGGCTACTCGTCCGATGCAGAGCTACTGCTCGATTTTGAGGTGATGTGTCGCGAGGAAGTATCCGACGACTCAGACGCCAACATCACAGTGGTGGGGATTCTGGAAAATGTCTCTGAGACTCCTACAGATAAATCTCCACCACAGTAAAGCAGCATCTGCTTCCCTCATACTCCTCTTGATCGAGAGCCGACATAGTCCTAGTCTAGGAGCCTTGGATAGTAGGAGAAATGGTCTGTGGACTAGCGACGAAGGAGTACAAGCTGATTGTAACCCAAAAAGGAGGTTAAATTCGTACCTGCATTCTTGCAAGAAAATACCTAAACATTTTTCTGCTCCATAACTTTTGCAATGCCAACAACACGGCTGTAAGCCTAGAGCTGCACGGGCCGCAGCTTAGACTGATGTCGTCCTACATGGGTCACGAGGAATGCGATCCTCCGAGTGACCTCGTTCGCAAGCTAGCCAGCGATAGCGAGAGGTCAAACGTAGGCCTGAAAATAAGCTGCGATTCCAACGCTCACCACACCCAATGTGGGAGCTCGGACACAAACGTAAGGGGTTAGTCACTGTTCAGCTTCATCCTAAACTCTAACCTACTAGTCTGTAATCGGGGCAATGACCCTACATTTATAATAAAGAACCGGCAAGAGGTTAGGACCTCACACTAGTGTCTCACAAACTGTCAGACACAGTCAAGAGTTGGAAAGTCCTAGATGAACATTCCTTCTCTGACCACAGGAACATCGAGATGATACTATCTCTCGAGAGCCCAAAACCCATTGACTACATTAATCCCAGGAAAGCCAACTGGGAAAAATATAGTAAGGAAATGGAAAAACTTCTTCACTCCGAGGCACCAGTATGCCCGAACACAGAGGACAACTTAAACCGTCTAGTGGATAGGCTCACTGAAGCATGCAACAAAGCCTTCCGGCAGCGTGCAAACCCAACACACATAAGGGAAAAAATAAACCCCCCCTGGTGGTCAAAACAAATAGAAATCCTGCGGAAAAGCTGCAGGCTCTTCAACAGAGCCAAAAGCGCTAACAGGGAGGAACACTGGGCAGACTATAAGACCAGTCTGTCCCTATACAAAAAAGAAACAAGGAAGGCAAAAAGAGCCTCTTGGCAAAAATTTTGCTCTGAAATCGAAGAAACGTCGGAAGCCGCAAGGCTACGCAAGATCCTCTCTAAAACGACCCCCGCGGTGGGGTACCTTAAAAGAAGTGATGGTACGTGGACTAAGTCAAGTAAGGAGTCCCTACACATTCTTCTCGACACTAACTTTCCCGGGTGTACTACCATCGAGCCGGCACGCCTTTCAAGTGAGAGGAACAAAACGGAACATCAGCTGGGCAATAAACAGCTTTCATCCGTTCAAATCTCCAGGCCCGCACCGGATCATTCCGGCCCAACTTCAAAAGGCTGGTGATATGGCCATCAAATGGCTGCAATGTATCTTCAAAAAGATACTATTGGTGGGAAAAATACCGCATGCCTGGCTTAATGCAAAGATAGTCTTCATTCCCAAAGCGGGAACTCCAAAGGACTTCAGACCAATTAGCTTATCGTCCTTTCTTCTCAAAACCTTTGAGAGACTTGTCGGGCTACAACTGAGAACAACTATAAGTCCCCAGTTGTTGTCAGGCTCACGACATGCCTATCGAAATGGAAAATCCACGGAAACGGCACTTCATGCAGTAGTCTCAGTGATAGAGAAATCTCTTCACCTAAAAGAATACTCCTTAATAGCCTTTCTCGATATCGAGGGAGCTTTCAACAATGTCGTGCCGGGTGCCATTACGGAAGCGCTGATTGACCTGGCGGTGGACCGTCACTTGGTGATGCTCATCGATCAATTGCTCACATGAAGGACGGTGACATCATCAATGGGATCGTCCACCCAGTCAAGGTATGTCAACAGAGGCACATCGCAAGGTAATGTCCTGTCTCGTCTTCTATGGAACATAGCAGTCAACAAGATCCTATGTGACCTGGAGGGAGGGGGCTGCAAAGTTATGGCATACGCGGATGACGTTGCGGTTATCTTTTCGGGGAAATACCCGCAAACACTCTGCGACCTAATGACCGCTAAGCTCGCGAAACTGTGTGACGGAATCTTTAGGTCTGGGAGTTAACCCCTCGAAAACGGAACTTGTGTTATTTACAAATAAATATAAGATTCCGCCTCTCATCCCCCCCTCACTAAACTTTTGCAGGCTCTCCTTTAGTGACAGTGCCAGTTACTTAGGGTTGGTAATTGACAAGAAGCTAAATTGGAACCTGAACACAAAATGCAGAGTAAAAAAGGCTACGATAGCCCTCTTTATATGCAAAAAAGCTATTGGCTTAAAGTAGGGCATGAACCCAAGCATAGTCTAATGGATATATCTAGCAATAGTTAGACCTATACTACTCTATGGAGTTACAGCGTGGTGGCCAGCCCTATCAAAAAGGACGATCACCAAACAACTGAGCAAAGTTCAAAGAACTGCTGCCTTAAGCATCAGTGGAGCTCTTCGCACCACACTGAGTGATGCGCTAAATGCCATCCTATGCCTCCAGAGAATTGACCTGGCAGGAAAAGAGCGTGCTCTCTAAATAATGGGCTCCACAGCTCATGGGTCACTCATCAATACTGAATAGCGGTACCGTTCCCACAAAAACGGACTACTGCGTCCCAAGGGATTACACAGACACCCCCTTCAATATAATCATCCCCAGAAGAGACGAATGGCTAGAGGGACATCCAGGCCCACAAACGGCCATAAACATCTTCACAGATGGATCGAAGCTGAATAACAACGTCGGAGGAGGAATCTACTCCGAACAGCTAAACATACGGCAATCCTTCAGGCTTCCAGATTACTGCAGCGGAGGACCAGGCGGAGGTCATTGCAATCAGGGAAGCACTAAACTGCCTTCAGGAAGTAACCATCATGGTAACCAATGTAAACATAAACAGCGACAGCCAAGCCGCGATCAAATCGCTAAACGCGATTTCCACGAGCTCGGCCACCGTGGCAGACTGCGGCAAATCTCTTCACGAGATGGCTCAGCAATTTGCTATCAATTTTATATGGGTCCCGGGTCATCGGGACATGGAAGGTAACTGCATAGCAGACGAGTTGGCCAGATCTGGCACTACTATCCCCCTTCTTCAAGATAAGGAAGATATTTCTATGCCTATGGCCACCTGTAAGCTTATCATAAAAGAGCAATAGAGCGACTAAGAGAAAACATGTGGCAATCGGTACCACGATGTCGAATAACCCGGCAATCATGGCCGACTATAGACAGAAAGCGCACCTCTGAGCTATGCAGGCTCGGCAGAAGAATGTGTAGCGCATTCATACGCTCCCTTACGGGACACTGGCTAATAGGCACCCACGCGAACAGGCTGGGCGCCCCATATAACGATTTTTGCCAAAGCTGCAGAGATGAGGAAGAAGCAGAGACGGTGGAGCACCTGTTCTGTTCCTGTCCAGCTCTCAGCAGAAGAAGGCTACAACATATAGGCTCGCCCTTCATAGCAGACATTTCAGAAATGTCCACAATCTGTCCCAAGAAGATAGCAAACTTTATAAGAGCAGCCGGCTGGGATAACTGCTGACATGAAGGTCTCACGACGCGGAAAGGGGAAAGATTCTCTTGCGGTATCACAACGGGCCGTAATCGGCCTATGTGTGGTGGGCTCCTGGCGAGCCTGGCAACCGCTTCTACTTAACCTAACCTAACCTAGTTGTATTAACTTAGAAAAGCTCTTTTAAAATTTCATGGCGCCCCGGGGCGGACTGTAAATTGAATTAACCTGAGTAAGTTAAGTCACTCCAAATCTCACTCTACCCTTAATTTCGAGATTATATTGTTTTTGGCTGTTACCTGAAATGTTACGCGCTATCCTGATACCCCCAAACTCGTGCTCGACTTACGAAGTTGGCTTTACCAAAATTTATTAGTAAACATTTGGAATATACAAATTTCAGCAGCCTTTTTGAATTCCAGTTCAAAGCGACGAAAGTTTACCGGTGATCGAAAAATTTAAACATTTGACTTTGTGCCTCTCCGAAAGCATATCTGAAACAATAAAGGCGTTCCAAATCACTGAATCCAATTATAAAAAGGCCTGGGACAGGCCGAAACATGTAATCATTTGATTTCGTGCCTCTCCGAAAGCATATTTGAAACAATAAAAGCGTTCCAAATCACTGAATCCAATTATAAAAAAGCCAGGGATAGACTTAAACGAGTATACTATAACGAATGTCTGATTTTAAAAAACCACCACATTTTTAATCTGCGGAAAGTCTCGCAGCAGTCCGCATCTTTCTCACGGAATCTCATCGATACTGTTTCATCGATTTATAGTTCATTAAGACAATGTTATGTCAAGCAAATATCATAATCACAGCTCATTTGCTTGTTCTTCCACTTTCGGCAAAAGTAGAGCTCAGCAAAATTGTGCTTCTTATTTTCACATTACTTAAGTATCTTACATTATGTTGTATGAGCTTTGCAGTTCTAAAAAGCTGATAAGTGCAGCTAAAAATCAAGCCCAAACACTTTATAACTTCAATATACTGTCTCGAAGAGATTGGGCTTTTAAATTCATAATTGATCATTTTTTGCAGTATATTTTTCCGAAATTTTTCTGGCTAAAATTTCGGTTTTGAAAAATACATTAATTATTCATCGTTTAAGGTAACTTTTGTAAAAATGGATGTATAAACGGGTAAATAGTAGAACATTGATATGCAATGACTGCACCATCACGTGGCCCATGAGACACCAGCCGAATGCTGTTACGCGCGAATCCCACGCCGGAACGCAGCCCTACTCCCATCCAACCGAAGGGAACTGCCGCATGAACGGCGGTTCGTTAACCGAACGATTGCGATCATGCAGGAAAAACAAATATTCGTGGAAATTATAACTAACCTTAATAAAGGAACTAAGCATGCATTCAAAATATCCCACACTTACAGTTTCTAATTACGAGAAAGGTTAGTGAGTATTAGTCATTTAAGAAGAGGAAGTCAATTAGTTGTAGATATGATATGGTAGAGGGAATTATGATCAGAGCATATAACCCTAAAAGGTTCATGCAAGGAATAATTCGATCTACAAATCGGAAGGAACAACGGTATTTAGTTTCTGGTGTTTCTAACAGATATCGCATTATCCTACGATTAACTAAGAATGGAAGGTTTGTTGAAAGCAATCTATAAGGGTTAAAAGCCAATCTCACACTTGCATCCCAGTTGAGGCCGCGCAGAGCGAAAATTAAGAGGTTTTCCTGGACTGATTCTATACGGTCATGTTGTACTTTGTACTGAGGGCACCATACACAAGAACCGTATTCTAAAATCAAACGAACTAGCGATATATAGAGCGCCTTTGTTATATAGAGGTCGTCAAATTCCTTTGACCACCTCTTTATAAACCCAAGCACTCCCATGGCCTTATTTATCATGGTAGAAATGTATTCAGAAACTTTAACTTGGGATCTAAAAAAACCACCAAGATCATCAACTAGGGTAATTCTCTCAAGACAACCCCCCCCTATGGTGTAAGGAGCCAGAAAGGCGCTGCAACGATGATATGTCATTACTTTACATTTTGAAGCATTAAGGCCTAACAAACTTGCACAGCACCATGACTGAAAGCTTTTAAGATCGGAGTGCTTCCTGGATTGTGGTAAACTATCTGTTCTTGTTACCTCACCTAATAAAAGAGGCAGTTTTACCGTGTACCGGGTCGAACGACCAAATGTTAGGATCGGCGTCAATAATTTCAAAACACCTTTCCTGATATCGTTGCCTTGCGGCTCTGGTCTTGTTCACCGGTCGAAAAATCACCTGGAACACAAAATAGCATTATTTTTTAAATAATAAAAATGAAAATTAAGAATAGTTTTCTAAAAGCAAAACCGAAAACTTTGGGTGGCTGTAATTTTTATTAAAAGGCGGGACGAGAAAATAAATGTGTGCGCTCGATCATAACAAATTTTAACGAATGTATAATTTCAATTTAGTTTTAGCCCAACTAACCTACGTTGGCAAAGCGGGGCAAATTCGCCAAGAGCGAGAGAGAGCTTTTATTGCGCTCCCGCCTTGCCCTAAACTAACTTCAAGCACAAACAAATTATGATGGCAAAGATGCTTAGCGAGAACGACGAAACACCGGCCCCGTTAAAGGCCTGCACGGCTTCAACTCACTGGAAGTGGCGCCAACTTGTGGACGGCCCGCCTACATTCTGCTCCGTCACTCCTCCTGAGGTCGACGACCCTGACCAAGCCGTCCTCCCCTGCGTGCGTGGCGATGATCCTCCCGACGAGCCACTCCTGCGGCGGAAGATTGTCCACGGCCACGAGGACGAGGTCTCTTTCCTCTGGGTTGGGCTGCTGCTGGTGCCATTTGCCCCGAATTCGGAGTCGCGGGACCATCGCCGTCAAAACACTTGCCTGACTGAGACAAGTCGCCATCGCCGCAAGCAGCTGAGACTCTCCTGGTCCGGAGTCCGCAGTGCTGGGGGGGCGACGAGCGACCCACCTGTCAGCAGGTGCCCGGGCGTTATTGCCTCGCCGTCGCTTGGGTCCTGGCTGAGAGCTCCCAGCGGTCTGGAGTTCGTGGCCGCCTCGATCCCGACAAGCTCTTCGGCGTTTAGGAGCGCGCTGCCTACCGCCCGTAGGAGTAGGCTCTTGGCAGATTTTACACCTGCCTCCCAAAGGCCTCCCATGTGAGGAGCTCGCTGCGGTATGAATGCAAATTCGCATCCGCCTTTTGATGTCTCATTCGCAGAGCGCTGAGGTGGCGTTTGGCTCCGACGAAGTTCGTCGCGTTGTCGTAGTGCACGACCTGGGGATATCCTCGGCGCCCGACGAACCTTTGGAAAGCCAATAAGAAAGAGTCAGTGGACAAATCTGAAACAACTTCTAGGTGAACAGCTTTGGACGCAAAACAAACAAAAAGCCCGATTTATGACTTATATGGGGGCCTTCCTCGAATTTTCAATGTCGTATATACTGGTCCACAAAAATCCACGCCGCAAATTGCAAATGGGCGGAGAGCACGGAGTCGATCTGCGGGTAAATTCCACATAGGTTGAGTCAGCAATCGAGGCTTGCATTTAAAGAAGCGCATACATGATCTGACTGTCTGACTGCAGACCTCCTGAGCGTTCACCATCCAAACACTCTGTCGGAGGATGCTCACCAGTGCTCGTGGGCCGACATGAAAATTTGAATGGTGCAGATGACGCACGTAGCTCCGCACAAATTGGGAGCGCTTTGTCAATAGCAAAGGAAACTTGGCATCATATGATATAGGAACTTTGGCTAGTCGCCCCCCTTCTCGCAACAACGAAAAAGTACACCAAGTACCTGTGTCGTCATGGATGAATGGTTTCAACCGCTGAAGACTAGGACCAACTCTAGATCCTTTCCGAACCTTCTCGATTTCTTCTTTATACTCGTGATGTTGTATAATTTCAACAATTTTATGGAAAGCTTCATTATATTCGGTCGGTGAGAAAATTTTTTCAAACTTTATAGTTGGTTCTTTGCATTTTCTTATGAAGCGGAACATATATGCGAACACTCTAAGCAGCTTGAGTTGTGACAAAAATCCCTCGATGACATCTACTAGCTCCGAACTTTGCACAGCGGCGGTCAGTCCGACCGCAGTCTTCCTCTTCTCCAGCTGTGCGTCTTCTGGAAGCTCGAAATGAGAGTTTTTGGGCCAGTTTTCTTCGTCATCCTTCAAAAATAATGGTCCTTCGAACCAGATTGACTGGACTATTTCGTTGACGTCATAACGTCTAGAGACAATATCTGCTGGGTTCTGCTTCATGGGTACATGCCGCCACGTAGCTTAATCTGACCACTCTTGAATCTCAGCCACTCTATTCGAAACGAGTGTTGACAGCGAGGATGGATGAGACCGAATCCAATGAAGAGTTACTTCTGAATCCGACCAAAAAACAGTTCGTTCGATAGGGACCTTTAATAAGGGCTTGATTCTATGACAGAGATCTGCGAGAAGGTGAGCGGCACATAACTCAAGCCTTGGAAGCGTTTTGGTCTTGAGCGGCGCTACTTTGGACTTGGAAGTCAATAACGATATTTTACAACCTTCTGCAGTTTTGCTACGTATATAGATGCAAGCTCCATAAGCTCTCTTGGAGGCGTCAGCAAAGGCATGTATTTGCACCGGTGACATCGGACCGGTAAACACGAACCGGGGTATGGATATCTCTTCCAAGTGAGACAGTGTATTTTTCAACATATTCCATGCTGTCTCTAAATGCAACGGAATAGACTCATCCCAATCTAATTTGTTAAGCCAAAGTTCCTGCAATAGGATCTTGCCTGTTATGATGATAGGGCTTAGCGAACCAAGGGGGTCGAAAAACTTCGATGTCACCGATAGAATGTTCCGTTTTCTCGCTCGGAGACCCATGACTGAATTGTCAATTTTAAATTGGAAGGCATCTTCATTAGGCAACCATGAGATTCCTAACGCCTTAGTCGACTCTGAATCCGAGATCGTTATGGGCTTTGCTGTGCTCTCAGATGCGGTGATCTCAGGTGAGTTTGAAAACCACTTTGCTAAATCAAACCCTGCGGTCTGAAGAACCTGAGACACTTCGGACTTAATTGCCCTAAGCTCCTTTACCCATGCAGCACCAGTCAAAACGTCATCGACGTAAAAGTCGGACCCGATAACGTCAGCAGCTTTAGGAAATGAGAGATTTGCAGACTCACTCAACCTTTTTAAACACCGGATAGCCAAAAATGGGGCTGGTCCAGTCCCATAAGTTACGGTGTTAAGCTTGTACAATCTCAAGGATTCAGATGGGTTCTTCTCCACACTATGAGTTGAAACTGGCTATCAGCTTCATTTACCATTACTTTGCAATACATCTTTTTAACATCGGCAGTCAGGGCAAACCTGTGCAGACGGAAGCGCAGCAGTGTCGAGTATAGCTCCTCTTGAATGGTAGGTCCGACCATCAGAATATCATTCAAGGCCACCTGAAAGAACGTCTTGGACGACGCATCGAAAACGACGCGAAGCTTGGTAGACGTACTTTGGGGCCTTAGAACACACTGATGTGGAAATACATAGTGTGGAGTTGAAGGTATCGTATTGTCGGCAGGAGACATATGGCCTAAGGAGAGGTACTCGTCCATAAATTCCAAGTACATTTTCTTCAACTCAGGGTCACGATGCAATCTTCTTTCAAGCGACAAAAACCGCCGTTTAGCAACCTCAAAGGAGTTGCCTAAACAGATTGGATCTGATTTAAACGGCAGCCTTACTTCAAACCGACCTGATGGCAATACCTGAGTCGTCTTCCGATAGTGATCTTCACATAACTTGTGCTCAGGCGTAGCAACTTTCTTTTGAGATGGCATTTCTTCCAGTGACCAGAACTTTTGCAAGGTGCTATCAATAGACACTAGCAACTCTTCAATGCAACTCAAACTATTTGTAATTTGGGGAGCAGAACTTTTGGGAACATATCTTCCCGAAACAACCCAGCCAAGAAGGGTCTTCTGAAGAGTTGGATAGTCCGGACTTTGTTTAATTTTACCAACAGCTAATAGTTCAAAGAATGATTCTGTTCCTATCAGCATATCTATTCTTTGTGGCTTGTAGAAATAGGGGTCTGCTAGAGGTAGGTTCTTTGGGATTCTCCAGTCACTCACATTCACTGACTGGTCAGGATGATAACCTGAAATTGATTTCAGAATCCAAAAATCGAAGGAGAACTCACTACCATTTAATCACGACTTCACCACCGTATGTATTTTATCTTTAACTTGAGAATTGGATTCACCAATGCCAAGCAAGCTAATATATGACTCCTCTCTACGAATCTGTAAGCGGTGAGCAAGGTCCTCTGTAATAAAAATGGTTTGCGATCCAGAGTCCAGCAGAGTTCTGGCCAGAATGTGGTGACCGCTCTTCGTTCGGACACTTACAATCGCATGCAGAGCATGGGACGTGGAAGGTTGATCCTGGTTTGACGGAGGAGAGGCACTCTCTTGGGCTGGTGGTAACGCGAGACTATTAGCAGACACTGTGCATCGATGCAATAAGGTGTGATGTGAGCGGCCGCACACTCGACATTTATTGGCCTTGCATTTTACAACAGCGTGGCCTTTTTGCAGACAGTTAATGCATAAGGGTGCAGACTTAGCGAACTCGAACCTTTGCATGACGGAAAGACGCAAAAATGGAGTGCATTTCGATACTACATGGTCTCTCGAATTGCAATAGCTGCAAGTTTGCTGAGCTCTGTTGGTGGAATGGGATGAACAAGCAAATGAACTGCGACTATGCGGCTTGGTTGGCACAACCTTGTCTTGTTTTGGCTTCATCGACTCTTCAGCAGACAAATACTGGTATCGACGATTCATGATTTTCTCAAAGTCAGACCAAACGGCAACTTCTCATAAGTCAGTTGCTCGTCCCATTTTTGTTTAGTCACTGGGTCGACTTTGTTTAAAACGAGATGAATGAGCATTACATTTGAGATTTTGGTATCGTCTCTAATCGATAGTAATGAACCATGAATCGATGAAATAGTATCGATGAGGTTTCTAAGCGACGATGCGGACTGCTGCGAGATTTTCGGGAGATTGAATAATGTGGAAATATTGTTTGTGAAAATCAGGTACTCGTTGTCATATACTCTTTTGAGGCTATCCATGACCTTTTCATATTTGGCCTCGGTGACTTCGAACGCCTTAATTGTTCCTAATGCTTCATCCGAGAGGCACGATCACCGGTATACTTGCGTTACTATGAACTAGAGTCTCAAAAAGGCTGATGAAATTTTTAAACTCCGAATGCTTACCACTTAATTTTGGTAATGCCAACTTCGGAAGTCGAGCACGAGTTGGGGCACCAGAGGCTGATACTGTCAGCGTCGTATCGCTTGTTACATCAAAGGCGCTGATAAGCGACATTACCTTTGCCTTAGTTACGATACATAACTCTTCCAACTCGGCTGCAAATACATCGCCGCCATCTACTTCTTCTATTTGCTCGATCTCCTCTTGAAGTTGGCTTGCCGTGTCAATGTTTTCGATTAGCTTTTGCAGCCTGCACTCGAGCTCCGTCAGTAACAGCGGAACATCGCCAGCTTCTAAACGGTCCGCTTATCTTTGAATTTTTTTGAGACGGTGGCTCGTTTCTTCTTAAGTTCAGTGATTGCAGTAAACGATAAATAACTGTTGCATCCAAATAGCGGTTCACATAGGTTATGATATATGTATGTATAATGTATGTCAATAAGTACAAATGAAAGTGCGTATATTTTGGTGTTATATGTATGTACTTGCAAGAATATTTATTTTTTTTTAAATGCAAGTCAACGTACCCATTTACATTGGTCCCTTATACGAGTTATAAACAATCTTTGGTGTCCCCTGATTCAATCTCGATCTTTGGATTTCAATCTTTGCTTCCAAATAATTTATAAACAATCTTTTCTCACACCGCACCCAAAGTGGTGGGGTGAAAAATTGAAAAACAATCTCGGCCCACTATCGGCCCGCTCTCGGCCCACACCCGGCTTTCGGGTAAACAATCGAATACCGGCTTTCAAGTAAACAATTGAACACCCGGCTTTCTGCAAATTCTGCATTTTTGGTATTTCACAATTCTAGATCTGGATGACCAATCCGAGTCAGTCCATTTGTGTATAGGAAAATGGTATCGAGAAGAGAACCATTGGGGTTTCATGATGTGGAGATGGAATCAGTAGAGTCAGTCTTGATTTTGGAGCAGAACGGAAAAGTTGACCTAAAACTAAAGTCGCCAAAAACGCTTCGATACCTACCCGGTTGAACAACTTACCTCGAAACTGAAATTCTTTAAGTCTTCTAAAGCTCAATAAGTTTTGTGAAATAAAGTTAAATAGCTGTACTTTTAAAAACGCAAATCGCCAACGCGAATGTTTAATTTGCATGCAATTCTAGTTCTACTATATTATACGTCAGTGCCAAGAATTGAAAGCGAGGTGAAATTTTTCCAGCACAAGACAATCTGAAGAAAGTTATGTCTTTAGCTCTAGCTTTCAATTATTGCACGAATACCTCTGGCTCTGCTTTTGGATCTTTACGTCCAGCTGCAACTTTCCCCTTGCAGTCCGTGCAGGGCATCCCTCGGCGGTAGCAGAAACGAAGAACGAAGATTAGGCTGGGGTATTTCGCGACCGACGCGATTTTTGAGCAAGCTTTTAATTGCTGTTTTTGTTATCACACAACAACACGACGGAGCAACGATATTCTTGATTCTAATATATAGAATTATGTATATGCATATATATGTATGTGTCTTAAACCACTGTATGCTTTCTATGTGTCACTGTCACTTTTATTGTTGCCTTTATTAACTTAAGAGTCCACCCGGGGGCACCCTGAAAATTTAGAATAGTTTTCTAAAAGCAAAACCGAAAACTTTGGGTGGCTGTAATTTTTATTAAAAGGCGGGACGAGAAAATAAATGTGTGCGCTCGATCAGAATCAATTTTAACGAATGTATAATTTCAATTTAGTTCTAGCCTAACTAACCTACGTTGGCAAAGCGGGGCGAATTCGCCAAGAGCGAGAGAGAGCTTTTATTGCGCTCCCGCCTTGCCCTAAACTAACTTACATTAGACTTCAGAAACATTCAAATTATGCCTGACTGAGACAAGTCGCCATCGCCGCAAGCAGCTGAGACTCTCCTGGTCCGGAGTCCGCAGTGCTGGGGGGGCGACGAGCGACCCGCCTGTCAGCAGGTGCCCGGGCGTTATTGCCTCGACGTCGCTTGGGTCCTGGCTGAGAGCTCCCAGCGGTCTGGAGTTCGTGGCCGCCTCGATCCCGACAAGCTCTTCGGCGTTTAGGAGCGCGCTGCCTACCGCCCGTAGGAGTAGGCTCTTGGCAGATTTTACACCTGCCTCCCAAAGGCCTCCCATGTGAGGAGCTCGCTGCGGTATGAATGCAAATTCGCATCCGCCTTTTGATGTCTCATTCGCAGAGCGCTGAGGTGGCGTTTGGCTCCGACGAAGTTCGTCGCGTTGTCGTAGTGCACGACCTGGGGATATCCTCGGCGCCCGACGAACCTTTGGAAAGCCAATAAGAAAGAGTCAGTGGACAAATCTGAAACAACTTCTAGGTGAACAGCTTTGGACGCAAAACAAACAAAAAGCCCGATTTATGACTTATATGGGGGCCTTCCTCGAATTTTCAATGTCGTATATACTGGTCCACAAAAATCCACGCCGCAAATTGCAAATGGGCGGAGAGCACGGAGTCGATCTGCGGGTAAATTCCCCATAAGTTGAGTCAGCAATCGAGGCTTGCATTTAAAGAAGCGCATACATGATCTGACTGTCTGACTGCAGACCTCCTGAGCGTTCACCATCCAAACACTCTGTCGGAGGATGCTCACCAGTGCTCGTGGGCCGACATGAAAATTTGAATGGTGCAGATGACGCACGTAGCTCCGCACAAATTGGGAGCGCTTTGTCAATAGCAAAGGAAACTTGGCATCATATGATATAGGAACTTTGGCTAGTCGCCCCCCTTCTCGCAACAACGAAAAAGTACACCAAGTACCTGTGTCGTCATGGATGAATGGTTTCAACCGCTGAAGACTAGGACCAACTCCAGATCCTTTCCGAACCTTCTCGATTTCTTCTTTATACTCGTGATGTTGTATAATTTCAACAATTTTATGGAAAGCTTCATTATATTCGGTCGGTGAGAAAATTTTTTCAAACTTTATAGTTGGTTCTTTGCATTTTCTTATGAAGCGGAACATATATGCGAACACTCTAAGCAGCTTGAGTTGTGACAAAAATCCCTCGATGACATCTACTAGCTCCGAACTTTGCACAGCGGCGGTCAGTCCGACCGCAGTCTTCCTCTTCTCCAGCTGTGCGTCTTCTGGAAGCTCGAAATGAGAGTTTTTGGGCCAGTTTTCTTCGTCATCCTTCAAAAATAATGGTCCTTCGAACCAGATTTACTGGACTATTTCGTTGACGTCATAACGTCTAGAGACAATATCTGCTGGGTTCTGCTTCATGGGTACATGCCGCCACGTAGCTTAATCTGACCACTCTTGAATCTCAGCCACTCTATTCGAAACGAGTGTTGACAGCGAGGATGGATGAGACCGAATCCAATGAAGAGTTACTTCTGAATCCAACCAAAAAACAGTTCGTTCGATAGGGACCTTTAATAAGGGCTTGATTCTATGACAGAGATCTGCGAGAAGGTGAGCGGCACATAACTCAAGCCTTGGAAGCGTTTTGGTCTTGAGCGGCGCTACTTTGGACTTGGAAGTCAATAACGATATTTTACAACCTTCTGCAGTTTTGCTACGTATATAGATGCAAGCTCCATAAGCTCTCATGGAGGCGTCAGCAAAGGCATGTATTTGCACCGGTGACATCGGACCGGTAAACACGAACCGGGGTATGGATATCTCTTCCAAGTGAGACAGTGTGTTTTTCAACATATTCCATGCTGTCTCTAAATGCAACGGAATAGACTCATCCCAATCTAATTTGTTAAGCCAAAGTTCCTGCAATAGGATCTTGCCTGTTATGATGATAGGGCTTAGCGAACCAAGGGGGTCGAAAAACTTCGATGTCACCGATAGAATGTTCCGTTTTCTCGCTCGGAGACCCATGACTGAATTGTCAATTTTAAATTGGAAGGCATCTTCATTAGGCAACCATGAGATTCCTAACGCCTTAGTCGACTCTGAATCCGAGATCGTTATGGGCTTTGCTGTGCTCTCAGATGCGGTGATCTCAGGTGAGTTTGAAAACCACTTTGCTAAATCAAACCCTGCGGTCTGAAGAACCTGAGACACTTCGGACTTAATTGCCCTAAGCTCCTTTACCCATGCAGCACCAGTCAAAACGTCATCGACGTAAAAGTCGGACCCGATAACGTCAGCAGCTTTAGGAAATGAGAGATTTGCAGACTCACTCAACCTTTTTAAACACCGGATAACCAAAAATGGGGCTGGTCCAGTCCCATAAGTTACGGTGTTAAGCTTGTACAATCTCAAGGATTCAGATGGGTTCTTCTCCACACTATGAGTTGAAACTGGCTATCAGCTTCATTTACCATTACTTGGCGATACACCTTTTTAACATCGGCAGTAAGGGCAAACCTGTGCAGACGGAAGCGCAGCAGTGTCGAGTATAGCTCCTCTTAAATGGTAGGTCCGACCATCAGAATATCATTCAAGGCCACCTGAAAGAACGTCTTGGACGACGCATCGAAAACGACGCGAAGCTTGGTAGACGTACTTTGGGGCCTTACGACACACTGATGTGGAATTACATAGTGTGGAGTAGAAAGAATCGTATTGTCGGTAGGAGACATATGGCCTAAGGAGAGGTACTCGTCCATAAATTCCAAGTACATTTTCTTCAACTCAGGATCACGATGCAATCTTCTTTCAAGCGACAAAAACCGCCGTTTAGCAACCTCAAAGGATTTGCCTAAACAGATTGGATCTGATTTAAACGGCAACCTTACTTCAAACCGACCTGATGGCAATACCTGAATCGTCTTCCGATAGTGATCTTCACATAACTTGTGCTCAGGCGTAGCAACTTTCTTTTGAGATGGCATTTCTTCCAGTGACCAGAACTTTTGCAAGGTGCTATCAATAGACACTAGCAACTCTTCAATGCAACTCAAACTATTTGTAATTTGGGGAGCAGAACTTTTGGGAACATATCTTCTCGAAACAACCCAGCCAAGAAGGGTCTTCTGAAGAGTTGGATAGTCCGGACTTTGTTTAATTTTACCAACAGCTAATAGTTCAAAAAATGATTCTGTTCCTATCAGCATATCTATTCTTTGTGGCTTGTAGAAATAGGGGTCTGCTAGAGGTAGGTTCTTTGGGATTCTCCAGTCACTCACATTCACTGACTGGTCAGGATGATAACCTGAAATTGATTTCAGAATCCAAAAATCGAAGGAGAACTCACTACCATTTAATCACGACTTCACCACCGTATGTATTTTATCTTTAACTTGAGAATTGGATTCACCAATGCCAAGCAAGCTAATATATGACTCCTCTCTACGAATCTGTAAGCGGTGAGCAAGGTCCTCTGTAATAAAAATGGTTTGCGATCCAGAGTCCAGCAGAGTTCTGGCCAGAATGTGGTGACCGCTCTTCGTTCGGACACTTACAATCGCATGCAGAGCATGGGACGTGGAAGGTTGATCCTGGTTTGACGGAGGAGAGGCACTCTCTTGGGCTGGTGGTAACGCGAGACTATTAGCAGACACTGTGCATCGATGCAATAAGGTGTGATGTGAGCGGCCGCACACTCGACATTTATTGGCCTTGCATTTTACAACAGCGTGGCTTTTTGCAGACAGTTAATGCATAAGGGTGCAGACTTAGCGAACTCGAACCTTTGCATGACGGAAAGACGCAAAAATGGAGTGCATTTCGATACTACATGGTCTCTCGAATTGCAATAGCTGCAAGTTTGCTGAGCTCTGTTGGTGGAATGGGATGAACAAGCAAATGAACTGCGACTATGCGGCTTGGTTGGCACAACCTTGTCTTGTTTTGGCTTCGTCGACTCTTCAGCAGACAAATACTGGTATCGACGATTCATGATTTTCTCAAAGTCAGACCAAACGGCAACTTCTCATAAGTCAGTTGCTCGTCCCATTTTTGTTTAGTCACTGGGTCGACTTTGTTTAAAACGAGATGAATGAGCATTACATTTGAGATTTTGGTATCGTCTCTAATCGATAGTAATGAACCATGAATCGATGAAATAGTATCGATGAGGTTTCTAAGCGACGATGCGGACTGCTGCGAGATTTTCGGGAGATTGAATAATGTGGAAATATTGTTTGTGAAAATCAGGTACTCGTTGTCATATACTCTTTTGAGGCTTGGCCTCGGTGACTTCGAACGCCTTAATTGTTCCTAATGCTTCATCCGAGAGGCACGATCACCGGTATACTTGCGTTACTATGAACTAGAGTCTCAAAAAGGCTGATGAAATTTTTAAACTCCGAATGCTTACCACTTAATTTTGGTAATGCCAACTTCGGAAGTCGAGCACGAGTTGGGGCACCAGAGGCTGATACTGTCAGCGTCGTATCGCTTGTTACATCAAAGGCGCTGATAAGCGACATTACCTTTGCCTTAGTTACGATACATAACTCTTCCAACTCGGCTGCAAATACATCGCCGCCATCTACTTCTTCTATTTGCTCGATCTCCTCTTGAAGTTGGCTTGCCGTGTCAATGTTTTCGATTAGCTTTTGCAGCCTGCACTCGAGCTCCGTCAGTAACAGCGGAACATCGCCAGCTTCTAAACGGTCCGCTTATCTTTGAATTTTTTTGAGACGGTGGCTCGTTTCTTCTTAAGTTCAGTGATTGCAGTAAACGATAAATAACTGTTGCATCCAAATAGCGGTTCACATAGGTTATGATATATGTATGTATAATGTATGTCAATAAGTACAAATGAAAGTGCGTATATTTTGGTGTTATATGTATGTACTTGCAAGAATATTTATTTTTTTTTAAATGCAAGTCAACGTACCCATTTACATTGGTCCCTTATACGAGTTATAAACAATCTTTGGTGTCCCCTGATTCAATCTCGATCTTTGGATTTCAATCTTTGCTTCCAAATAATTTATAAACAATCTTTTCTCACACCGCACCCAAAGTGGTGGGGTGAAAAATTGAAAAACAATCTCGGCCCACTATCGGCCCGCTCTCGGCCCACACCCGGCTTTCGGGTAAACAATCGAATACCGGCTTTCAAGTAAACAATTGAACACCCGGCTTTCTGCAAATTCTGCATTTTTGGTATTTCACAATTCTAGATCTGGATGACCAATCCGAGTCAGTCCATTTGTGTATAGGAAAATGGTATCGAGAAGAGAACCATTGGGGTTTCATGATGTGGAGATGGAATCAGTAGAGTCAGTCTTGATTTTGGAGCAGAACGGAAAAGTTGACCTAAAACTAAAGTCGCCAAAAACGCTTCGATACCTACCCGGTTGAACAACTTACCTCGAAACTGAAATTCTTTAAGTCTTCTAAAGCTCAATAAGTTTTGTGAAATAAAGTTAAATAGCTGTACTTTTAAAAAAGCAAATCGCCAACGCGAATGTTTAATTTGCATGCAATTCTAGTTCTACTATATTATACGTCAGTGCCAAGAATTGAAAGCGAGGTGAAATTTTTCCAGCACAAGACAATCTGAAGAAAGTTATGTCTTCAGCTCTAGCTTTCAATTACTGCACGAATACCTCTGGCTCTGCTTTTGGATCTTTACGTCCAGCTGCAACTTTCCCCTTGCAGTCCATGCAGGGCATCCCTCGACGGTAGCAGAAACGAAGAACGAAGATTAGGCTGGGGTATTTCGCGACCGACGCGATTTTGGAGCAAGCTTTTAATTGCTGTTTTTGTTATCACACAACAACACGACGGAGCAACGATATTCTTGATTCTAATATATAGAATTATGTATATGCATATATATGTATGTGTCTTAAACCACTGTCTTAAACCACTGTATGCTTTCTATGTGTCACTGTCACTTTTATTGTTGCCTTTATTAACTTAAGAGTCCACCCGGGGGCACCATGAAAATTTAGAATAGTTTTCTAAAAGCAAAACCGAAAACTTTGGGTGGCTGTAATTTTTATTAAAAGGCGGGACGAGAAAATAAATGTGTGCGCTCGATCAGAATCAATTTTAACGAATGTATAATTTCAATTTAGTTCTAGCCTAACTAACCTACGTTGGCAAAGCGGGGCGAATTCGCCAAGAGCGAGAGAGAGCTTTTATTGCGCTCCCGCCTTGCCCTAAACTAACTTACATTAGACTTCAGAAATATTCAAATTATGATGGCAAAGATGCTTAGCGAGAAACGACGAAACAAAAGTTCTTCTGGCTTTTCACACAATTTTCCTCTTTTTCTTGTTTGGCTAATAGCCTATTTACACTACAGTGATAGCCGATATCGATAGCCGAGAAAACTCAATAACTCAGAACTGGTGTCTTACACAAATATAAACAGCGAGGAAGCATTTATGCTTTATTCGTCAAAGCTAGATGCTATGATGTTGCGATGTATTGATTTGGCGACAATGTCTGCACAAACTGTGGAGTATTTATATTAAATTTTAAATGCACGCATTTGGACCCTGGTAAGGAATTGGCATTTCATTTTCAAGTACTTCTATTTTTATACCCGGTACTCGAAGAGTAAAGGGGTATATTAGATTTGTGCAAAAAATTAATGTGTGTAACACCCAGAAGGAAGCGTTTCCGACCCCATAAAGTATATATATTCTTGATCAGCATCAATAGCCGAGTCGATATAGTTATGTCTGTCTGTCCATCCGTCTGTCCGTCTCTCCGTCTTCATGGAAAGGCAGTGAGAACAAATTCACTTTTCGGATTCGTGGCAACAGCTGGCGGAGATCGATTCGTATATCGGATCTGGGAAAAAATAAATTTTTGCGCATAGCAGCTCAAATAATACTAAATGACAGCTCAAAAATACAAATAACATCTTGAAAATAGCGCAAAGCAGAACAGTTTGCTGAAGGGTGATGTTTCCCGCCAAATCTAATTAAAAATGTAAGTGCAACAATTAACTGTTTTACCATTAGCAATTAAATTTTCAATTTAAATGCTGTTACTCACAGCTTGTCAAAAATATTAAATACACAAGTATTTCATCTCAGATATCTTGATCTACGCAAATCGAGCACTCTCTGCCGTTGTTTTGTTTCAAAACATAATAAAAGGCATAAAAACAACCAGATCAACTGTTTTTGTTTGCCAGAACCGATGAGAAAAAGAAACATATCGACAACAACAACATGTGAAAAAGAGAGCTCTTCAAAATGAAAAGTAAACGAATTGGTTGAAAAAGTAAAACGCAAAAGTAAATGAAACCCGGAACCTGCCTGAATAACTCAATAACTCAACCGTAGTGTAAACAAGCTATAAGTATGCCCTGCTGCCAGCTTGGGCCCTATCCCTACATATTTGCTGGCACGGTCATATTTCAATCAGATCGGTCGGTGTCAAGCCGTTAATATTTAAATTATACATTATACAAATTATAAGGAGATCAAATGGCTGCCCTGTGGTGCACCCGAAGTAAACATAACTGATGAAGACAGGGAGTTTTTTAAAAGGACTCTTTGGAACCTGGAACATTGGCAGCTAGAAATCCAACTCAAGAGATTGGGCGAAGGAGAGAGTGATTTACAGAGTCCAATTCTTTACTGAAATCTGTGTAAAAGACATCCGTCTGTAGATTACTTTGGAAGCCTTTAATGATGAAGGAGGTGAACTCCAATAACTTCCTGGTTGTTGATCTCCTCCTTATAAATCCATGCTGGGCAAGAGATATAAGTGATCAAAGATGCTGCAGGTGCGGAGTTAAAATTATCACAAACACTTTAGGAATAGTGGATAACTTCGATATACCTCTATAGTTCTTCGCGTCACATTTACTACCTTTCTTATCGAGAGAAATTATAAACGACTCCTTCCATATTGAGGGGAATCATGAAGAGCTAATGGACTTGCTGAATAGTTTGAGCAACGGTCCACACAGAGACTCGGCACAGTACCTGAGTACACAGCCAGGAACTCCATCAGGACCAGGTGAAAACACCGGCTTAACTGTTCGGAGAACATGAAGCACCGAGCTCTCATTCGATTGTACAAATAAACGCAAATTATTAGAATTAAATTCTTGCTCACATTGCAATTCCCGATCAAACAAATCATGCATATGACGATTTGGTGCGGTAATACCCAATTTCACTAATGCTTTATTTGCTATCGTTAAACATATATCTTCAATTATTATCAAAGCTTCGTTGCAAATTTCCAAGGTAATCAACAAATCAGGATTTCTTGCATGATGAAGGATACGAATTAAAATATCTTCTGCCATATAATTTTTATATTTGTTCCATAATTCAAGTGGATTGAATGGCATACACGTTGATAATATAATGGCAAATATCATTCTTATTTGTTGTGGATGAGCTAAAGTAGATGCATCATGAAGTGTTGAATCCCAATGTGCCTCATCCTCCAACAAATGAAAGACTTGACATGCTTCACGATATGTTTGACACAAATGACCGTTGACTGTTCTCAATGGCAATGGCTATTCTTTTCTCCAGAGAGATTGTCACTCGAAAAGGAGTATCTTTCTTTTAGAGTTTGGGCAACAGTCTAACAAGTATGTTGAACGCACGCCTTTCAATGCGGAAATTTTCCTTATAAAAGGCATCAGAGTTCTTCGCAAAGGCTTCCTCCCAAAAAGATCCATATCGCGGCTATTATAATTCAATATTATTATAAAATAGAAGTACTTGAAAATGAAATGCCAATTCCTTACCAGGGTCCAAATGCGTGCATTTAAACTCTCGGCCCACTCTCGGCCCACACCCGGCTTTCGAGTAAGCAATCGAACACCCGGGTTTCAAGTAAACAATTGAACACCCGGCTTTCTGCAGATTCTGCATTTTTTGTATTTCACAATTCTCGATCTGGATGACCAATCCGAGTCAGTCCGTTTGTTTATAGGAAAATGGTATCGAGAAGAGAACCATTGGGGTTTCATGATGTGGAGATGGAATCAGTAGAGTCAGTCTTGATCTTGGAGCAGAACGGAAAAGTTGACCTAAAACTAATGTCGCCAAAATCGCGCCGATACCTATGCGGTTGAACAACTTACCTCGAAACTGAAATTCTTTAAGTCTTTTAAAGCTCAATAAGTTTTGAGAAATAAAGTTAAATAATTGCACTTTTTAAAAACACAAATCGCCACCGCGAATGTTTAATTGGCGCCCAACGTGGGGCCACGCGTATTCAAAGCACCGAAAAACAAAAGTGTTGTGTGGGCTCGAACCCAAAGAAGGACAATTAATTAATGCAATAAATCCTGCAATGGAACGCGTTGTGACGGAGTGTTAAGACAACAAAAAAAGAAAAGTGAGGAAATTAAATAACCAACCGGAAGGCTTGGCGCGTAACGAATTAATCAACAATATCTAATATCAATATTCAATTGATTGAATTGAATACGAAAAAACCAATCAACCAACCAAACCAAGCAAAAAACCATACGAAAACCAAGGAAGAGCTGTAGGGAGGACGCTCGCTGCTATCAACTATCTAAATTGAAGGACGACCCCTTCCGGAAAAATTCGTGAGAATCAGAAGAAATTCAATTTAAGAAACAGATAAATAAATATAAGTAGTTATATAAGTAAAAATATTAATATTATAGAGTACAACATTTAAAACTAAAAACACTAGATAACTTAGTTTCGGATTTTCAAAAATCAAAAATGACTACATAATCAAGGACTGATCTGACCGCCGATCTGGTCAAGCAGTTGATAGCAATTCAGATTTCACAAGTGAAAGAGCAAATAACACAATTAAAACAACATTTAGAAACAACCTCAGATCATGTAGTAGATTATCAGGCTGAAAAAACTGATGAAAAAATTAAAATTTAAACCACTGTTTCGTCGTTCTCGCTAAGCATCTTTGCCATCATAATTGGTTTGTGCTTGAAGTCAAGTGTAAGCTAGTTTAGGGCAAGGCGGGAGCGCAATAAAAGCTCTCTCTCGCTCTTGGCGAATTCGCCCCGCTTTGTCAACGTAGGTTAGTTAGGCTAAAACTAAATTGAAATTATACATTCGGTAAAATTGATTATGATCGGGCGCACACATTTATTTTCTCGTCCCGCCTTTTAATAAAAATTACAGCCACCCAAAGTCTTCGGTTTTTCTTTAGAAAACTATTCTTAATTTTCATGGCACCCCCGGGTGGACTGTAAAGTTAAAGGCAACAATAAAAGTGACAGTGACATATAGAAAGCATACAGTGGTTTAAGACACATACATATATATGCATATATGAACATAATTTTATTTATTAGAATAAAGCATATCGTTGCCCGCGTCGTGTTGTTGTGTGATAGTAAAAACAGCAATTAAAAACTTGCTTAATAATCGCGTCGGTCGCGAAATACACCAGCCTTATCTTCGTTCTTCGTTTCTGCTACCGCCGAGGGATGCCTTGTACGGACTGCGAGAGGAAAGTAGCAGCTGGACGTAAAGATCCAAAAGCAGAGCCTGAGGTATTTGTGCAATAATTGAAAGCTAGAGCTGAAGACATAACTTTCTTTAGATTACCTTGTGCTGGAAAAATAGCACCTCGCTTTCAATTCTTGGCACTGACGTATGATAAAGTAGAGCTAGAATTGCATGCATTTCCAAAAAAAAAAAAAATAAATAAATATTCTTGCAAGTACATACATATAACACCAAAATATACGCACTTACATATGTACTTATTGACATACATTATACATACATATATCAAAAACTATGTGAACCGCTATTTGGATGTAACAGTTATTTATCGTTTACTGCAATCACTGAACTTAAGAAAAAAAAGCATCGGCCGTGTCCAAAAAATTCAAAGATATGCGGACCGTTTAGAGGCTGGCGATGTTCCGCTGATACTGACGGAGCTTGAGTGCAGGCTGCAAAAGTTAATCGAAAACATTGACATGGCAAGCCAACTTTAAGAGGAGATCAAGCAAATAGAAGAAGTAGATGGCGGCGATGAATTTGCTGCCGAGTTGGAAGGCAAAGGTAATGTCGCTTATCAGCGCCTTTGATGTAACAAGCGATACGACGCTGACAGTATCAGCCTCTGGTGCCCCAACTCGTGCTCGACTTCCGAAATTGGCATTACCAAATTTAAGTGGTAAGCATTCGGAGTTTAAAAATTGCATCAGCCTTTTTGAGACTCTAGTTCATAGCAACGCAAGTATACCGGTGATCGTTCCTCTCGGATGAAGCATTAGAAACAATTAAGGCGTTCGAAGTCACCGAGGCCAACTATGAAAAGGTCATGGATAGCCTCAAAAGAGTATATGACAACGAGTACCTGATTTTCACAAACAATATTTCCACATTTTTCAATCTCCCGAAAATTTTGCAGCAGTCCGCATCGTCAAAAACCTCATCGATACTATTTCATCGATTCATGGTTCATTACTATCGATTGGAGACGATACCAAAATCTCAAATGTAATGCTCATTCATCTCGTTTTGAACAAATTCGACCCAATGACTAAACAAAAATGGGACGAACAACTGACTTATGAGAAGTTGCCGTTTGGTCTGACTTTGAGAATGTCTTGAATCGTCGATACCAGTATTTGTCTGCTGAAGAGTCGACGAAGCCAAAACAAGACAAGGTTGTGCCAAGCAAGCCGCAAAGTCGCAGTTCATTTGCTTGTTCATCCCATTCCACCAACAGAGCTCAGCTAACTTTCAGCTATTGCAGTTCGGGAGACCATGTAGTATCGAAATGCACTCCATTTTTGCGTCTTTCCGTCATGCAAAGGTTCGAGTTCGCTAAGTCTGCACCCTTATGCATTAACTGTCTGCAAAAAGGCCACGCTGTTGTAAAATGCAAGGCCAATAAATGTCGAGTGTGCGGCCTTATTGCATCGATGCACAGTGTCTGCTAATAGTCTCGCGTTACCACCAGCCCAAGAGAGTGCCTCTCCTCCGTCAAACCAGGATCAACCTTCCACGTCCCATGCTCTGCATGCGATTGTAAGTGTCCGAACGAAGAGCGGTGACCACATTCTGGCCAGAACTCTGCTGGACTCTGGATCGCAAACCATTTTTATTACAGAGTACCTTGCTCACCGCTTACAGATTCGTAGAGAGGAGTCATATATTAGCTTGCTTGGCATTGGTGAATCCAATTCTCAAGTTAAAGATAAAATACATACGGTGGTGAAGTCGTGATTAAATGGTAGTGAGTTCTCCTTCGATTTTTGGATTCTGAAATCAATTTCAGGTTATCATCCTGACCAGTCAGTGAATGTGAGTGACTGGAGAATCCCAAAGAACCTACCTCTAGCAGACCCTTATTTCTACAAGCCACAAAGAATAGATATGCTGATAGGAGGAGAATCATTCTTCGTACTGTTATCTGTTGGTCAAATTAAACAGAGTCCGAACTATCGAACTCTTCAGAAGATCCTTCTTGGCTGGGTTGTTTTTGGAATATATGTTCCCAAAAGTTCTGCTCCCCAAATTACAAATAGTTTGAGTTGCATTGAAGAGTTGCTAGTGTCTATTGATAGCACCTTGCAAAAGTTCTGGTCACTGGAAGAAATGCCATCTCAAGTTATGTGAAGATCACTATCGGAAGACGATTCAGGTATTGCCATCAGGTCGGTTTGAAGTAAGGCTGCCGTTTAAATCAGATCCAATCTGTTTAGGCAAATCCTTTGAGATTGCTAAACGGCGGTTTTTGTCGCTTGAAAGAAGATTGCATCGTGACCCTGAGTTGAAGAAAATGTACTTGGAATTTATGGACGAGTACCTCTCCTTAGGCCATATGTCTCCTACCGACAATACGATTCTTTCTACTCCACACTATGTAATTCCACATCAGTGTGTCGTAAGGCCCCAAAGTACGTCTACCAAGCTTCGCGTCGTTTTCGATGCGTCGTCCAAGACGTTCTTTCAGGTGGCCTTGAATGATATTCTGATGGTCGGACCTACCATTTAAGAGGAGCTATACTCGACACTGCTGCGCTTCCGTCTGCACAGGTTTGCCCTTACTGCCGATGTTAAAAAGGTGTATCGCCAAGTAATGGTAAATGAAGCTGATAGCCAGTTTCAACTCATAGTGTGGAGAAGAACCCATCTGAATCCTTGAGATTGTACAAGCTTAACACCGTAACTTATGGGACTGGACCAGCCCCATTTTTAGCTATCCGGTGTTAAAAAAGGTTGAGTGAGTCTGCAAATCTCTCATTTCCTAAAGCTGCTGACGTTATCGGGTCTGACTTTTACGTCGATGACGTGTTGACTGGTGCTGCATGCGTAAAGGAGCTTAGGGCAATTAAGTCCGAAGTGTCTCAGATTCTTCAGACCGCAGGGTTTGAGTTAGCAAAGTGGTTTTCAAACTTACCTGAGATCACCGCATCTGAGAGCACAGCAAAGCCCATAACGATCTCGGATTCAGAGTCGACTAAGGCGTTAGGAATCTCATGGTTGCCTAATGAAGATGCCTTCCAATTTAAAATTGACAATTCAGTCATGGGTCTCCGAGCGAGAAAACGGAACATTCTATCGGTGACATCGAAGTTTTTCGACCCCCTTGGTTTGCTAAGCCCTATCATCATAACAGGCAAGATCCTATTGCAGGAACTTTGGCTTAACAAATTAGATTGGGATGAGTCTATTCCGTTGCATTTAGAGACAGCATGGAATATGTTGAAAAATACACTGTCTCACTTGGAAGAGATATCCATACCCCGGTTCGTGTTTACCGGTCCGATGTCACCGGTGCAAATACATGCCTTTGCTGACGCCTCCAAGAGAGCTTATGGAGCTTGCATCTATATACGTAGCAAAACTGCAGAAGGTTGTAAAATATCGTTATTGACTTCCAAGTCCAAAGTAGCGCCGCTCAAGACCAAAACGCTTCCAAGGCTTGAGTTATGTGCCGCTCACCTTCTCGCAGATCTCTGTCATAGAATCAAGCCCTTATTAAAGGTCCCTATTGAACGAACTGTTTTTTGGTCCGATTCAGAAGTAACTCTTCATTGGATTCGGTCTCATCCATCCTCGTTGTCAACACTCGTTTCGAATAGAGTGGCTGAGATTCAAGAGTGGTCAGATTAAGCTACGTGGCGGCATGTACCCATGAAGCAGAACCCAGCAGATATTGTCTCTAGACGTTGTGACGTCAACGAAATAGTCCAGTCAATCTGGTTCGAAGGACCATTATTTTTGAAGGATGACGAAGAAAACTGGCCCAAAAACTCTCATTTCGAGCTTCCAGAAGACGCACAGCTGGAGAAGAGGAAGACTGCGGTCGGACTGACCGCCGCTGTGCAAAGTTCGGAGCTAGTAGATGTCATCGAGGGATTTTTGTCACAACTCAAGCTGCTTAGAGTGTTCGCATATATGTTCCGCTTCATAAGAAAATGCAAAGAACCAACTATAAAGTTTGAAAAAATTTTCTCACCGACCGAATATAATGAAGCTTTCCATAAAATTGTTGAAATTATACAACATCACGAGTATAAAGAAGAAATCGAGAAGGTTCGGAAAGGATCTAGAGTTGGTCCTAGTCTTCAGCGGTTGAAACCATTCATCCATGACGACACAGGTACTTGGTGTACTTTTTCGTTGTTGCGAGAAGGGGGGCGACTAGCCAAAGTTCCTATATCATATGATGCCAAGTTTCCTTTGCTATTGACAAAGCGCTCCCAATTTGTGCGGAGCTACGTGCGTCATCTGCACCATTCAAATTTTCATGTCGGCCCACGAGCACTGGTGAGCATCCTCCGACAGAGTGTTTGGATGGTGAACGCTCAGGAGGTCTGCAGTCAGACAGTCAGATCATGTATGCGCTTCTTTAAATGCAAGCCTCGATTGCTGACTCAACTTATGGGGAATTTACCCGCAGATCGACTCCGTGCTCTCCGCCCATTTGCAATTTGCGGCGTGGATTTTTGTGGACCAGTATATACGACATTGAAAATTCGAGGAAGGCCCCCATATAAGTCATAAATCGGGCTTTTTGTTTGTTTTGCGTCCAAAGCTGTTCATCTAGAAGTTGTTTCAGATTTGTCCACTGACTCTTTCTTATTGGCTTTCCAAAGGTTCGTCGGGCGCCGAGGATATCCCCAGGTCGTGCACTGCGACAACGCGACGAACTTCGTCGGAGCCAGCCACCACCTCAGCGCTCTGCGGATGAGACTCGAGGAGCAGGGGGAGGCAGTTCAGGAATTCGCATCAAAAGGCGGATGCGAATTTGCATTCATACCGCAGCGAGCTCCTCACATGGGAGGCCTTTGGGAGGCAGGTGTAAAATCTGCCAAGAGCCTTCTCCTACGGGCGGTAGGCAGCGCGCTCCTAAACGCCGAAGAGCTTGTCGGGATCGAGGCGGCCACGAACTCCAGACCGCTGGGAGCTCTCAGCCAGGACCCAAGCGAGGCTCGTCGCCCCCCCAGCACTGCGGACTCCGGACCAGGAGAGTCTCAGCTGCTTGCGGCGATGGCGACTTGTCTCGTCAGTCAGGCAAGTGTTTTGACGGCGATGGTCCCGCGACTCCGAATTCGGGGCAAATGGCACCAGCAGCAGCCCAACCCAGAGGAAAGAGACCTCGTCCTCGTGGCCGTGGACAATCTTCCGGCGCAGGAGTGGCTCGTCGGGAGGATCATCAGGATCGTCAAGGTCGTCGACCTCAGGAGGAGTGACGGAGCAGAATTTAGGCGGGCCATCTACAAGTTGGCGCCGCTTTCAGTGATTTGAAGCCGTGCAAGCCTTCAACGGGGCCGGTGTTTCGTCGTTCTCGCTAAGCATCTTTTCCATCATAATATGTTTGGGCTTGAAGTCTAGTGTAAGTTAGTTTAGGGCAAGGCGGGAGCGCAATAAAAGCTCTCTCTCGCTCATGGCGAATTTGCCCCGCTTTGCCAACGTAGGTTAGTTGGGCTAGAACTAAATTGAAATTATACATTTGATAAAATTGATTATGATCGAGCGAACACATTTATTTTCTAGTCCCGCTTTTTATAAAAATTACAGCCACCCAAATCTTCGGTTTTTCTTTAGAAAATTATTCTAAATTTGCAACCACCTTAAAGGTAATAGAATCATTACCAGTCTTTAGTGGGGGACTTTATCAATACGTAGGATGGAGAGAGGCTGCGGAAACAGCTATGCAGTTGCATAAAAGGGGAAGCAAGCTATACTTTATTTCTTTGACCATTTTAAGAAATAAAATCAAAGGGCTAGCGCATGGTGCACTAACTAACCATGGAACCGTTCTAAGCTTTGATGTTATACTAGCACGACTTGACTTTGTGTACAGTGACAAACGACCAATATACATCATGGAACAAGAATTAAACGTTCTCCGACAAGAGATAACCGAGGTTATAATACTTATAATTATTATCAGAGAAATAACAACAGAATAGAGCCAACACTGGACAGAACAATCAGTTTAGCCCAAATCTACCTAAATTTTAAGGTCTTAATAGATACGAGCGCAACATCCTGTTACATAAAAAAAGGAATTTATAAGAATAAAAAAGAATTGCCAATTTATAAGAGGGTTGCCATTGTAAATGGGTTTTCGATAATCAAATATTTTCATATAATAACCATTATTAATACAAAACAAGTATTTTACGAAATAGAGGGTATGGAAACAGATTTACTTATAGGATTTAATCTACTAAAAAAAATAGGAGCGGTAATTGATACCGAAAATGGAATTCTAAGATATAATAATACCGAAGAGCAGATCATTTTCGATGAGACCGTTTCTCTAAATAAAATAACCCTTACAGAAGGGAAAATTATCCTGCCGTTAAAAGAATTTATAATAAAAAAACATTTTTAAGCATTAAAGGCAGAAAGAACCGATTCAGAACAGGTGGAAAGAAGTTTATACAGCTTGGGATCAAGGAATCCTGAGCACGCCGACATAGAACTATCCGTCAAAACAAGAGAAAATAGCTTGGGATGCAAAATCTTGAGCACGCCGACGTAGAACTATCCGTCAAAACAAGGGATAATAGCTTGGGATGCGAATATCCTGAGCACGCCGACGTAGAAATATCCGTCAATACAAAAGCAAATAGTTTGGGATGCAAATTTCCTGAACATGCCGTCGTAGAAATATCCGACTTAAATAAACATATAAATTCTGAATCGGAATTGATCAGATTAAATAACACACTCACTCATGAAGCGGAAAATTTAGAGAAACTCAAAGAAAGAATGATAAATATAATACAAGAGGACCATGCAAATATAGATTTGCAGTTACCGTTTAGAACGCATATAAAAGGAGAAATAAATACTGAACATGATAGGCCGGTATATAGTAAGCAATATCCATATGCTTATTCGGTTAACGATTTCGTTAATAAAGAAATAAGTAAAATGTTAGAGGATGGTATAATTAGACCTAGTAGGAGCCCATATAATTCGCCAGTGATAGTTGTACCAAAAAAAGGAGTAAATGAAGATGGAACTCCGAAACATAGGTTAGTAATAGACTTCAAAAAATTAAATTATAATACAATACCAGGTAGATACCCCATGCAGGATCCTTCTGTAATTCTTTCCAATTTTGGGAAGGCAAAGTATTTCTCTGCTATTGATTAAGAATCGGGATTCTATCAGATATTGATGATAGAATCAGACATAGAAAAAACATAATTTTCCATAATTAATGGTAAATATGAATTTATAAGAATGCCAATGGGTTTGACAAACGCACCCAGAATCTTTCAGAGGGCAATGGACGATATACTTAGAAAACAAGTAGGGAAAACCTGCCATGTCTATATGGATGACATAATAATATTTTCAAAAACTATTAATCAGCACTATACAGATATAATTAGAATAATACAGATTTTACAGAATGCTAACATGAAAATTTCCCTTGAAAAGTCAAAATTTTTTCAACTAGAGACTAAATTCCTGGGATACATCGTTTCCCATAATGTCATTAAAACAGACCCGGAAAAAATAGATACAATTCAGAAATACCCAATTCCGAAAAAATGTCCGAGAGCTACGCAGTTTCCTAGGATTAACAGGGTATTATAGAAAATTCGTCCGGAACTATGCGACAATTGCTAAATCACTAACAAAGTATTTAAGTGGAGTCAATGGGAAGATTTAAAAAAAAGCATCAAAAAATGCCTTGATACAGCTGGATGAAACAGCACTGGAAGCATTTCATTTTCTAAAAGATAGTTTAATTGCACATATAGAATTAGTACAACCTGATTACAATAAAAAATTCACTCTTACCACAGATGCATAAAACATAGCAATAGGTGCAGTATTATCACAATAAGGAACCCCATTACATTTATTTCCAAACCCCTAAAGAAAACTGAACAACTTTATGCCACAAACAAATAAGAATTATTAGCAATAGTGTGAGCACTAAAGAATTTAAGAAATTATTTATACGGATTTAGTGGAATTGAAGTTCAAACAGATCACCAACCATTGTCTTTTACCATGTCACAGAACAATCCAAATATAGAAATGAAACGGTGGTACTACTTTATTGAAAGTTTTGCACCAAAGATCATATATAAACCAGGCTCAACCAATATAGTAGAAGACGCTTTATCTCGTATTCAAATAAATCATATAACAGACGGTGATGATGAACAAGTATAATTAGATTCAGATTTAAATACCCAACATTCAGCAGAAAGCAGTATTGAAAACATCATTCAAGAAACCAGGAAGCCATTAAACCAGTTTAAGCAACAGTTACTCATAGAAAAAGCTAGAATCACAGTCCATGAGCTAGTAAGAATTCATGAAAATACCCGACATATAATAGAATTTGACACAGTTGAGAATTTACTGCATATTTAAAAAAAATATATTCAGCCAAACTTAACCGCTGGAATACATTGCTCATTAGAAGATCTATATGTTATTCAAAAAGTACTAAAGGATAATTTCATAAACAAATTTCTCTTCACGAAGAAATTCCTCCAAGATATTGAGAATCCAGAAGATAAAGCTTTAATTATAGAAGAAACACATTGCAGAGCACACAGAGGTTTAGATGAAAACTGCAAACAGATAACTAAATTGTATTATTGGCCAAACTTATACAAAAATTTGAAAGAATATATAAAAGGTTGTGATTCCAATAGGCGAAGCACCCATTCCGACAAGAAAAGGCAAGCAATTACATATAGACATATTCTATGCCCAAAATCTGACATTTATAACCTGTATTGATTCCTATTCAAAATACTTGGTGGTAAAAGAGATTCAAAATAAACTAAATATTGAACATAAGGTATTGGAACTATTGCAACATTTTCCTTTAGCGACATCAATAATGACAGATAACGAACCAAGTTTTACTTCAGCACAATTTAGATCTTTCATACAACGAAGTAATTTAACCATTTTTTATGCTGATCCCAGGCATAGCACTTCCAATGGACAGGTAGAAAGAGTGCATTCCACATTAACAGAAATAGCACAATGTATTAAAGAGGAACTTAACTTAACTAGATATACAGAAATAATATTGAGGGCACCGCACCGAATATAACCTCACAATACATTTAAAAATAAATCAAATGCCTTATGACATCTTATTTAATAAAATCCAACACGACAATGTTCCATTATTACTTAAAGCAGCTCAAAATAAAATGCTTAAGGTACACAATAAGGATAGGAGAAGAAAAGACTATGCAGTAGGTGAAGCAGCTTATGAAAAAAATTCGGTGAAAGAATCAAACTACAACCCCGATACAAAAAACAGGTAGGTATAGGTAGGTATAGGTAAGGAAAATCATAACAACAAAATCATGATCAATAACAGAAACCGAATAATACATAAAGACAATGTCGGGTTTCCCACCCCAAAATGACGTCGTCTAAATATTATAAATTATAGTCAGTGGTGTGCCCAAAGTAAATTCAGATTATTGTTTGTCACTTGCAATGCCCACTGTAAAATTGGTTGTTCCCGCATATGCTTACGCACGGCAGCGGTGTTCTTTCGCCTCTTTATATCATCTGTTTCGATCTTCGCACTCGGCTTAGCAGCAGCCCGAGCTGCTTTACTCTCGCCGTTATCGCGCTCTCTTTAAACATTGCTTCATAGGGCACGGCAATTAGGCCGTCAGCCTTTGCAATCATTCGGTAACTAAACTTCGTCGCCACCGGGATAAATTAATATCCCAGCTGCTCTATGGCGCACCAGTGTGGGCAGAAGCAGCGAAGGTGAAGAGCTACATGCGAGGAGTGGAGGCAGTTTATAGACTGTGCGCCATGAGGACAGCGTGCTCGTTCCGGACCATCTCGGACGAAGCAGCGCTGGTCATCGCCGGGCATGTTCCGCTCAAGGAGCTAATCAGGGAGAGGAAGGAGATCCACGCCGCCACGCAGGACAGGGCAGCGGACCCTCCCTCCATGACAGAGCTGAAGTTGGCCGCCAGAAGGAGTAGCATCGCGAACTGGCAGATGCACTGGGACCGGTAAACCAAAGGGCGCTGGACTCACACGCTCATCCCAAGCATAGCGCGCTGGGTCGGAAGGAGTCACGGGCAGGTAGATTTCTACCTCACCCAGGTGCTGAGCGGTCACGGCTGCTTCCGCAGCTACCTCAAGCGCTTCGGGTTCGAGGCAGAGGACGGGTGCCCTGAGTGTGGTGCGGGCATATTGGAGGACGCTCAACACGTCCTCTTCGAGTGCCACCGGTTCCACCACGAACGACAGGCGCTGGTGGCAGTAGCTGGGGCCCGAATCAGCTTCGAGACCCTGGTACCCCTAATGTTAGCGGACCCCAAGATATGGGAGGCAACCGCGGAGTTCGCCGCCAGCGTCATGCGAACGCTGAGGGCCCTAGAGAGAAGGCGGAAGGAGCAGACGGAGTAGGAGTCCGCGTCGCATGCGAAGCAATGCTGGGTGGCAGTACCGCATGTCGAGGGGCCCCTACCCCACTTAAATTCCTATATCTTGTAAATTTTACTAGTTCTAAGTTTGTTTATAGAGCTGAATAAATATGAATATAAAAAAAAAAAAAAAACGCATCAGCAAACACATCACCCAAAACCCAACAAAAAGGAAGACTTGTACCTACAGCTACACCCCCTGAACACAACGCACCAACGACACTACCAACCACATTACAAACAGCCGAAACAACAAACACATCACAGCCTCAAAAACAACAACAAGACCGAATGGAAACAGATGAAATGGAAAATTGGTAATCTTTCCAATACTGGGAAAAAATCGTTTAAGTCACAATCCACTGAAGAGCTAAAAATCAGAATTTTCTCTAAAGACAAATCTAGCTCCCTCTCCACTATATTAAAGCCCCCGAAAACAAAAACCAAAACTAACCCCTAAAAATAATACAATGGAACATAAAAGGATATACAAATAACTACAGTGAACTTTTGATCTTGATCAAAGATCACTCACCACAAATCATATGCCTCCAAGAGACACACTATAACAACACACGCATCCCCATCCCCATCCCAATAAACTACCTAATCTATACCAATACAGCCTTCAACCGATTTGGGGGCGTAGCTATATTAGTCCACAAATCCATTCAACACAGTCAAATAAACCAAAATAGTTATTTTGAAACAATTGAAATAGAATACATATCAAAAACTAAAATTAATATCCTCTCAACCTATATCCCCCCCAACAAAACATTTTCCCTTAAAGCCTTAAACGACAACTTCGAAACACCCAACACCAACCAAATTATCCTCGGGGACTTAAACAGCTGGCATCACAGCTCGGGATCACACCAGGACAACAGAAGAGGCAGAATTCTAGCCAAATTCTTCCAAAATGCAAACCTCACTATCCTCAACGACGGTTCCCCAACCCACTTTTCCACCCACAACACATTCACACACATAGACTTATCTCTATGCTCCCCCCAACTCACTCCCTTTGCCAACTGGAAAACAATCAACGATCTTCACGGTAGCGATCACTTTCCAATCCTAATATTCTTGCACACACAATCACAAACAACCAACTTTTCTCGCCCCTTTTTCAAGATAAAAGAAGCCAACTGGGCATTATATAGCAAAAACACATCGGACATAAACGAACATACGCCCAAAAACACAAACATATATAAAGAAGCCGCAATCATAAACAAAATAATTTTGCAAGCAGCCCATCACAGTATACCACAAACATCCCCCACCTTTGCAGCAAAAACACCCCCTGGTGGAACAAGACACTGACGGAGCTTAGGTCAAACAAATTTAAAACCTGGCAGAACTTCAAACACACCAACAATACCGATAATCTCATCCAATACAAACGAGCTAATGCACTCTTTCGGAGGGAACTAAACTTATCAAAATCCAAAGCCACAATAGAATTCACCTCCACAATCGAACTCAATACACCCTCTGAACAAAATCTGGACAAACATCCGACGTTTCTGCGGGCTTAACCCACTCAAAACTGTACACTGCATCAAAGATACAGCCAAAAACTCACTCACAACCGATACAGCCTCCATAGCCCAACTTTTTGCCCAATCCACTCCAAAGACGAAAACTTCAACCAAACCTTCATTACAAACAAATACTCAGACAAATCAATAAACTACACTCCCATCCCATCAGCACAAACAATAGAAGCAGACATTTCCCAGATAGAAGTATTATCTGCACTACAGTCCCTCAGAGGAACAACTCCTGGCATTAATAGAATCTCATACCCCATGATCAAAAACGCCTCATACCCACTCAAATCCAGAATTACCAACCTCTTCAATATAATTTTCAACAATTTTATTTTCCAAACGTACAAAACCAGCCTTATCATTCCCATACTAAAGCCCAAATCAAACAAAACAGAAATAACCAACTATAGACCAATCTCCCTTAACAATCTCCCTTTCCAAAACACTCGAAAAAATAATAGCCAAGCGACTTTGGTGGTTTGTCACCAAAAACAAACTTATTCATCCAAACCAATCAGGTTTCAAGCACGGCAAATCGGTATCAAACGGTCTGCTCCTTGCAGATCACCTGATAACCAAGGCGCTGAGAACCAAGAAGCACACCTCTGTCATAGCCCTTGATTTTTCAAAGGCTTTCGACAGAGTCGGAGCGCACTCCATTGTTGACCAGCTTATCAGTTGGAAAGTTGGCCCCAAAATAGTAAACTTCGTTAAAAACTTCATGTCAAACAGAAAAATATAAGTCAAAGTTAATAATACAATAAGCTCCACATACCCACTTTTCAACGGCATCCCCCAGGGCTCACCAATTTCAGTAATTCTCTTTCTAATTGCCTACAACAGACTTACATATATCATCAGCCTACAAAAAGAAATACAGCTCAGCGCCTACGCAGACGATTTTGTTCTAATAATTCCCCTCAATAAACAAAAAACCAAAAATACAATCTAGACACCCTATTCGCTAACATTCAAGAATGGTGTACATATGCAGGAGCCTCACTATCATTTCAAAAATGTCAACACCTCCACGTTTGCCGAAAGCAACTCTGCACATGCAACATATCATGCAACAATACCCCAATTCCCTCAGTTATCGACCTAAAAATCTTAGGATTAACTATTAACAACAAATATAAATGGGACTCACACATTAAATACATTCAACCAGCCTTAAACAAGAAACTTAACATCATAAAATGCTTAGCAAGCCCGAAATTTAGTTGCAACACACACACACTCATAAACATAACTAAATCAACTCTAATAGCAAAAATAGTTTATGCCCTATTCATTTACGGACACGCCCCAAAATCAACCGTTAACAAACTTAAAACCCTATTTAACGCCGCAATACGCATATCCCTTGGAGCACTACGCTCAACCCCTACCCCCAACTTTCTTTTCGAATCCAATATACCCACAATAGAACAAAAAAGAGATCTGCTTACAAGTAAAGCTTATAAAACCCTACTACATAGCTCCAACTCACCACTCTACAAACACATAAAAAAAAACAACAGACAACAGTTTCTAACATAACATCCACAGTTGAAAAAATCATAGCCTCGTGTAATGAACACAACATTTCTTACCTCCCACTCCCAAAAAAACCTACCACACCCCAATGGCTATTCCCCCCTTCCCTCGTCAACACCTCACTACAAAAACATACCAAAACCCACACTCCATCAAGCACATACAGACAAAATTTCATTAAACTCAAAGAAAAATACAACAATCACACATTCATATACACAGACGGCTCGTTGCAAAACAACACCGCTACTTATGCCATCACCACCGAGAATGAAATTTTAAAAAGAGGACTACTCCATCATTTTTCCTCAATCCTATCAGCTGAAATCATAGCCATCTTAAATGCAATTAGGTTTACGCCAAACAGCAGAGGAAAATTCATAATTTGTTCCGACTCCCTCTCGTCCTTAAAATCCATTAGCAACATCAACAACAATAACCCCTATCCCACAACAATCAGATCCCTCCTTACCAAGACCGCCCAGAAAATAAAACTCCTGTGGATCCCTAGCCACTGTGGCATTAAGGGGAACGAGCTTGCCGACACTATAGCCAAAGCCACAAGAATGATGCCCCTTCATTACACCCCAAATCCTAACACTACAGACATAAATAAATTCCTAGCAAACAAAATAGCCCACCAAATCAAACTTAATATACAAAGGTGCAATAGATGGTACCGACAGCTAAACACTAATTTAACACACACAGAACACTACCTAAAAAATCAAAAACAATCAAATCTAACACGTATCGAACAAATAAAAATTATAAGACTTAGACTAGGACACACAAGGATCACACAACAGCATTACACTAATGCCGGCAACACCTTACCATGCCCAAGCTGTCAAACAACAACAAACCTCAGTATAGATCACATACTAATAACCTGCCCCGCAATATCGCGCACTAAAAATAAAATCTTTCAAAATAGCTGCCCCATATGGACCCTTTCAAACCCAACCCCCGAAAACAACATTAAAATAATACAATTTCTCAAATTAACCAACACATACAATCACATTTAAGTTAATATAGTTAAGGATATGTAAATAAATGTAAATGTAAATAGTACTAATATATCTATATATAAGGTACCCCACCAAGCCGAATGTCTTAGCAGCCAGCGCTTTAGACCTAAGTTAGATGTAATTTTCAAATTTATCTAACCTCATTAATAAAATAAAATAAATAATATTTGTAAACTATACCATGCAAGAGCCATCTCACAACATGATGGAAAATTAGTTATAAGCAAAAATATTTTGCAAATAAGGGGGACGTTATTATCTAATGAATAATTTCAAAACAGAAACATTTAACAATTATGCGAAAATAAGTTTAGAAAAAAATTGTTTTACGAATTTACTAAATGACCTTAAAGCCAACTGCTCGAAAATAAGAGAAAAAAACAAAGAAATAGATTTCCATATGGTGCCATATTAGTGTCAGGCACCCTTAATGTAAACAACACTAAGTTATTAGGTACATATCTTCTCATTTTCAACTATAAAAAATGCTGTAATAAATAACAAAACCTATATACATGAGAAGAATAAAATTTGGGAATACGTATCGCAACATAGATATAGTAATTTTGATTGAGTTGATTTTGTACAATCCACTGATAGGTTACTTTCCTTTGACAATGTTAATATTTTAAATCCATTTATAAAATTCGGGAATACTGGATTACCGTTAACAACTATATTATTAATAATTTTCTTATTAGTACCGTTGTTTTATTGCGGCTACAAATTAACCATATTAATCCACTCTAAAGCATTCATGAAACCCAAACAAGATATAATTGAAAACAATATTTTTCAATTATCAGAAGAATTCAGAGTTCTATCAGAACCCCAAAATGTATCGGAACGACACATTTAAGAACGGGGGGAAATAACGTACCCAATTACATTGGTCCCTTATACGAGTTATAAACAATCTTTGGTGTCCCCAGATTCAATCTCGATCTTTGGATTTCAATCTTTGGCTCCCAAATAATTTATAAACAATCTTTTCTCACACCCCACCTAAAGTGGAAAACAAACTTTTCTCACACCCGCCTTAATTGCATTTTTGGTATTTCACAACTCTAGATCTGGATGACCAATCCGAGTCAGTCCATTTGTGTATAGGAAAATGGTATCGAGAAGAGAACCATTGGGGTTTCATGATGTGGAGATGGAATCAGTAGAGTCAGTCTTGATTTTGGAGCAGAACGGAAAAGTTGACCTAAAACTAAAGTCGCCAAAAACGCTTCGATACCTACCCGGTTGAACAACTTACCTCGAAACTGAAATTCTTTAAGTCTTCTAAAGCTCAATAAGTTTTGTGAAATAAAGTTAAATAGCTGTACTTTTAAAAACGCAAATCGCCAACGCGAATGTTTAATTTGCACGCAATTCTAGTTCTACTATATTATACGTCAGTGCCAAGTATTGAAAGCGAGGTGAAATTTTTCCAGCACAAGACAATCTGAAGAAAGTTATGTCTTCAGCTCTAGCTTTCAATTATTGCACGAATACCTCTGGCTCTGCTTTTGGATCTTTACGTCCAGCTGCAACTTTCTCCTTGCAGTCCGTGCAGGGCATCCCTCGGCGGTAGCAGAAACGAAGAACGAAGATTAGGCTGGGGTATTTCGCGACCGACGCGATTTTTGAGCAAGCTTTTAATTGCTGTTTTTGTTATCACACAACAACACAACGGAGCAACGATATTCTTGATTCTAATATATAGAATTATGTATATGCATATATATGTATGTGTCTTAAACCACTGTCTTAAACCACTGTATGCTTTCTATGTGTCACTGTCACTTTTATTGTTGCCTTTATTAACTTAAGAGTCCACCCGGGGGCACCATGAAAATTTAGAATAGTTTTCTAAAAGCAAAACCGAAAACTTTGGGTGGCTGTAATTTTTATTAAAAGGCGGGACGAGAAAATAAATGTGTGCGCTCGATCAGAATCAATTTTAACGAATGTATAATTTCAATTTAGTTCTAGCCTAACTAACCTACGTTGGCAAAGCGGGGCGAATTCGCCAAGAGCGAGAGAGAGCTTTTATTGCGCTCCCGCCTTGCCCTAAACTAACTTACATTAGACTTCAGAAACATTCAAATTATGATGGCAAAGATGCTTAGCGAGAAACGACGAAACAAAAGTTCTTCTGGCATTTCACACAATTTTCCTCTTTTTCTTGTTTGGCTAATAGCCTATTTACACTACAGTGATAGCCGATATCGATAGCCGAGAAAACTCAATAACTCAGAACTGGTGTCTTACACAAATATAAACAGCGAGGAAGCATTTATGCTTTATTCGTCAAAGCTAGATGCTATGATGTTGCGATGTATTGATTTGGCGACAATGTCTGCACAAACTGTGGAGTATTTATATTAAATTTTAAATGCACGCATTTGGACCCTGGTAAGGAATTGGCATTTCATTTTCAAGTACTTCTATTTGTATACCCGGTACTCGAAGAGTAAAGGGGTATATTAGATTTGTGCAAAAAATTAATGTGTGTAACACCCAGAAGGAAGCGTTTCCGACCCCATAAAGTATATATATTCTTGATCAGCATCAATATCCGAGTCGATATAGTTATGTCTGTCTGTCCATCCGTCTGTCCGTCTCTCCGTCTTCATGGAAAGGCGGTCAGAACAAATTCACTTTTCGGATTCGTGGCAACAGCTGGCGGAGATCGATTCGTATATCGGATCTGGGAAAAAATAAATTTTTGCGCATAGCAGCTCAAATAATACTAAATGACAGCTCAAAAATACAAATAACATCTTGAAAATATCGCATAGCAGAACAGTTTGCTGAAGGGTGATGTTTCCCGCCAAATCTAATTAAAAATGTAAGTGCAACAATTAACTGTTTTACCATTAGCAATTAAATTTTCAATTTAAATGCTGTTACTCACAGCTTGTCAAAAATATTAAATACACAAGTATTTCATCTCAGATATCTTGATCTACGCAAATCGAGCACTCTCTGCCGTTGTTTTGTTTCAAAACAAAATAAAAGGCATAAAAACAACCAGATCAACTGTTTTTGTTTGCCAGAACCGATGAGAAAAAGAAACATATCGACAACAAGAACATGTGAAAAAGAGAGCTCTTCAAAATGAAAAGTAAACGAATTGGTTGAAAAAGTAAGACGCAAAAGTAAATGAAACCCGGAACCTGCCTGAATAACTCAATAACTCAACCGTAGTGTAAACAAGCTTTAAGTATGCCCTGCTGCCAGCTTGGGCCCTATCCCTACATATTTGCTGGCACGGTCATATTTCAATCAGATCGGTCGGTGTCAAGCCGTTAATATTTAAATTATACATTATACAAATTATAAGGAGACCAAATGGCTGCCCTGTGGTGCACCCGAAGTAAACATAACTGATGAAGACAGGGAGTTTTTTAAAAGGACTCTTTGGAACCTGGAACATTGGCAGCTAGAAATCCAACTCAAGAGATTGGGCGAAGGAGAGAGTGATTTACAGAGTCCAATTCTTTACTGTAATCTGTGTAAAAGACATCCGTCTGTAGATTACTTTGGAAGCCTTTAATGATAAAGGAGGTGAACTCCAATAACTTCCTGGTTGTTGATCTCCTCCTTATAAATCCATGCTGGGCAAGAGATATAAGTGATCAAAGATGCTGCAGGTGCGGAGTTAAAATTATCACAAACACTTTAGGAATAGTGGATAACTTCGATATACCTCTATAGTTCTTCGCGTCACATTTACTACCTTTCTTATCGAGAGAAATTATAAACGACTCCTTCCATATTGAGGGGAATCATGAAGAGCTAATGGACTTGCTGAATAGTTTGAGCAACGGTCCACACAGAGACTCGGCACAGTACCACACAGCCAGGAACTCCATCAGGACCAGGTGAAAACACCGGCTTAACTGTTCGGAGAACATGAAGCACCGAGCTCTCATTTAGCAAGGGACTTAAAATGCCGTTTGACCTCAGTAGGCCGTATGAGTAAGGCTGACCGGACTAGGATTCCTGAGAATAGGTTGTTTTAAAAAATTGGGCAAAAAGATCGGCAGTTGCCTGATCATTATTTGCCGACGTGTTAAGGAATGATCGCGAGGATGGATGTGCGGACGTTTTACGCTTACTGCTTACGAAGCTATAAAACTGTGTAGGGTCCTGAGAAAAACTATTGTACTTGCGCTTCTCGCGTATTGAAGAGGGAATGTGTACACAACTGAAGAGATGTGATGTGTACATACATACATACGAATAGAATTCAAAGGAGAGGCGAGAGATAACATAGGCTCTCCCTGTTCATGTATATTATGTTAATTAACGTTACAGGACAGATCATATTATGTTTAAAATTCAAATTTCAACACTTTTGCTTACATTAATCAATCCGAGAGATTTTACAAATCTGTAATGCTTTTGCTTACATAATCTTTTGGTTAATACATCGGCAAAGTTTTTTTATGTGGTTACGTATTCAAGTTTTATCTTTTTACTTTCCACTTTGTCTCTAACAAAAAGATATTTTAAATCTATATGCTTTGTGCTTTTATGGTGAACAGGATTGTTCGCAATATGAAGCGCATTGAGGCTGTCACCATAGATAGTCATCGGCTCTTGATTTGAGTATCCAATCTCTTGCAACAGCCCTTGTAGATATACTGCTTCTCTAGCAGTTGTTGATAGCCCCACATACTCTGTGTTGGTGCTGCTCATGGCGACGACACTCTGCTTTGCTGATGTACACGAAAACGCACTATCAGCTAGGAAGCAAACGTATCCAGAATATGATTTTCGATCCAGCCTGTCGTTGGCCCAATCAGCATCGGCGACTTTTGGTAGATGATGCTCATATTTCTAGTGCCGCGCAAATCGCGCAACACATGCTTAGCCGCATTTTCATGCTCAACATGAGGGTCTTTGTTTCGCTGTGATAGTTTTCTTACACATGAAGATTGTCGGGTCGGCTTAAAACTGCTAAGTACATGAGCGAACCAATTAGTGAGTGATAATATGTCGTATTTACCTTTACAATCCTGCATACCGAAAGTACTCAAAACGCTTTCAATATACTTTTTCTGGCACAACTTGAGGCCGCCTTGTTTGCCTTCTCGATGAATTTCCATGCCTAGGAAAAAGTTGAGCTGGTCTCCATCTTTAATCTCAAATACGGGTGCGATCTTTTGTTTGATCGCGCTGGGCATCCCTCCGCGGTAGCAGAAACGAAGAACGAAGATTAGGCTGGATTATTTCGCGACCGACGCGATTTTTGAGCAAGTTTTTAATTGCTGTTTTTGTTATCACACAACAACACGACGGGGGCAACGCTATTCTTGATTCTAATAAATAGAGTTATGTATATGCATATGTGTAAATTTGAATTGTAACCATAACATGATCTGTGTGGCAACGCTAATTAACATAATGTACATGAACAGCGAGAGCCTATGTTATCTGTCGCCTCTCCTTTGAATTCTTATTCGTATGTATGCATGTACATATATCATCTTTTTAGTTCTGAATAAACCATTTATGTATACAGACGTCGTTCGCTGTTTAATACGCGAGAAGCGCATATTTCAATAGGTTATGGGCCCAGATCACCGAAAGATCGGGCGTGTATTAAAGACATTTTAAGCGTGTATAAAAAACCGTGGTTGAACTGCAAGTTAACATTTTGTTTGATGCAATTGCAAATAAATCGTGCACCAGTTAGAAAGTGACGTGTGGCAATTAAAACAAAATGAGTGTGTCTCTGCAAATTGAAAAATTGGGTGAAGACAACTTCGATGTGTGGTCAATGTCCATGCGTAGTGTATTGATCACAACGGATTTGTGGACACATGTTAGTGGTAAAATCGAAAGGCCACAGGAGGAAGAACAGTTGACACAGTTGGATAAGTTTGACCAAAAGGCACTGGCATGCATTATATTAAATGTAAAACCAACGCAGTTGATGCACATTAAGTCATGCACAACGTCGAAGCAAGCGTAGCAAAAATTACGCGATGTTCATGTGTCAGTGGGACCAGTGCGAAAGGTACAGTTATACCAAAAACTTTTGCGGCAAAATATGCAAAACGGTGATAACGTGGTACAATATGTAAACTCTTTCGTGGAAATTACTGAAAAGTTAGCCGAGCTTAATATCGAAATTCAAGACGAGCTAAAAATAATAATGTTGTTGTCAAGCTTGCCCAGCGGTTGGGAAAATTTCGTCGTGGCGATAGAAACACGCGACACTCTACCCTCATTTGAAACGGTAAAAGTAAAAATACTTGAAGAAGGAGCACGTAAAAATGAAAGAGACGATCGTGAACTTGCTTTACAGGCTGTGTACGCACACGCACAGACTCAAAAAAAAAAAAAGGTTCGCGTTCGGAGAATTACGGCGCCAGTCGAAAAGACAGCAAACGAGACGGCAAGAAATCCAACGAGCATCGCGAGTTTCGAGGAAAATGCTACAAATGTAAACAAAGCGGGCACCGCGCATCTGAGTGCAAAAGCAATAAAGAGAATTCGAAACAGTGCGCAAGGGATGAAAGATCTAAATGTTTAATGCACAGCTGCGTCTCTACACAGCGAAAAAATTCTTGGTGTATCGACAGTGGAGCAACATCGCATATGTGTTGCAATAAAGATTTGTTTGAAACCTTTAAAAAGACAAGCACAACAATTATGTTGGCTGCAGAAAAGTATATTGAGTCCCCAGGCTTTGGAACTGTGAAAATTAAATCTAATGAAGCAAATATAGAATTGCGAAACGTGTTGTATGTGCCGGATCTAAAAATGAATTTTTTGTTGGTGAGCAAAGCAGCCGAGTTCGGGAATATCACAACATTCGGAAATGCAGAAGCTTTAGTGCGAAATAAACACGGACATATAATATTGCGTGCGGTACAAAAAAACAATTTATACGTGTATAGAGTGGAAAAAACACATGATGCAGTGCATTTAATATCCGATATATCTCTTGCAAAGAAATGGCATAGCCGCTACGGGCATTTACATTTTCAAAATTTAAAGAATCTTTGCGAAAAAGAACGTGTGATCGGAATGAAAATTAAAAACGTATCCGTAGACACAAATTGCGACACATGCAATAAGGCTAAAGTATGTGCATTGCCGTTCCCACAAAAGGCAGAACGTGTTACGAAAAGTGTTCTCGAATTGATCCATACCGATGTATGCGGACCTATGAATGTTAAATCTCTGGCTGGAAACCGTTATTTTGTTAAATTTATAGACGATTACTCGCGAAAAATTCACGTATATCTTATGCGCGCCAAAAATGAAGTTTTTGAGAAATTTAAAATGTACAAAAGTTATGTCGAGTGCCAAACCGAAAAAACAATTAAAGCTTTGCGTAGCGATAATGGTACTGAGTACATAAACAATGAATTTACAAATTTTTTAAGCACGTGCGGAATAAAAAGAGAATTAACGGTACCTTACACACCTCAGCAAAACGGCGTTGCTGAGCGCGCAAATCGTACAATCGTTGAAATGGCCAGGAGTATGTTAATTCACGCAAATTTAAATGAATTTTTGTGGGACGAAGCAGTACACACTGCAGTCTATTTGCGAAATAGATGTCCGACTAGAGCGTTATATGGATGCACCCCCTTCGAGGCTTGGAATCAGCGCAAACCATCGGTAAACCATCTGAAAATATTTGGTTCACGCGCATTTGCACTGGACAAAACAAAAAAAGGCAAATTTGTTGCCAAAGGAAAAGAGTACATTTTTGTTGGCTACTCTTTTGCAGCAAAAGCATATCGATTATATGACCCAGAAAAGCGAATAGTAGTGGAACGCCGAGACGTCAAGATTGTGGAGGGTGAGTTCGTCAATAAAGTAAGTGATATGTTTGGACGTTGACGTGCAATGACTGCACCATCAAGTGGCCCATGGGACACCAGCCGAATGCTGTTACGCGCGAATCCCAGGCCAAAACGCAGCCCTCCTCCCACCCAACCGACCGAGGGGTGCTGTCGCAAAACGCGCGACTCGTTAACCGAACCGATCGCGATCATGCAGGAAAGATAGATGTTAGACTAGTATTCGAGGAAAATTAGAACTAATCTTACTAAAGGAGTTAATCATCCATTAAAACTATCGTACACCACAACTACAATTACTAACTACGAGAAAGGTATATGAGGAAGGGAATTAGTTGCCGATATAATATGGTAGAGGGAATTATAATCCGAGCATAAAACTCTAAAAGGTTCATGCAAGGAATAATTCGATCTACAAATCGGAAGGAACAGAGGGGTATAATTTCTGGTAATTCTAATAGGAATCGTGAAGTTTATGCGGCTCAACAAGTCAGGGCTATCTACGTCACCCTTGATCAAGTTGTGCACAAAAATCACACCAAGCATTGTTCTACGGTTAACTAAAGATGGAAGGTTTATTAAAAGCGATCTACTAGAGTAAGACGGCAGTCTCACACTTGCATCCCAGTTGAGGCCGCGTAGAGCGAAAATTAAGAGGTTTTCCTGGACTGATTCTATACGGTCCTGGTGTACTTTGTACTGAAGGCACCATACACAAGAACCATATTCTAAAATCGGACGAACAAGCGATACATAGAGAGTCTTTGTTATATAGGGGTCGTCAAATTCCTTTGACCACCTCTTAATAAACCCAAGCACGCCCATGGCCTTATTTACCATGGTAGAAATGTATTCAGAAAACTTTAACTTGGGATCTAAAAGAACACCAAGATCATCAACTAGGGTAATTCTCTCGAGAGAACCCACGCCTAGTGTGTAAGGGGCCTGGAGCGATGAAATGTCATTACTTTACATTTCGAAGCATTAAGGTATAACAAATTTGCACAACACCATGACTGAAAGGTATTAAGATCGGATTGCAACCTCGAGTGAGATAAGCTGTCCTTGAACTGGACACACAGCTTAACATCATCCGCATACATAAGTACTCGAGAGTATGTTAATACCGAAGGCAGGTCATTAATAAAGAGTGTAAAGAGTAGGGGGCCTAGATGGCTGCCCTATGGTACGCCCAAAGTAACCATAACTGGTGAAGATAGGGAGTTTTTGAAGAGGACTCTTTGGGACCTGGAACAAAGGTAGCTAGAAATCCATCTCAAATGATTGGGTGGAAACCCTAAAAGGTCAAGTTTTTGTGCTAGGAGAGTGTGGTTTACAGAGTCGAATGCTTTACTGAAATCTGTGTAAATGACATCCGTCTGTAGATTACCTTGGAAGCCTTTAATGATAAAGGAGGTGAACTCCAATAAATTCGTGGTTGTTGAACTCCGCCTTATAAATCCATGCTGGGCTGGAGATATAAGTGATCTGCAAAGATGCTGCAGGTGCGGAGTTAAAATTTTCTCGAACACTTTAGGAATTGCGGATAACTTTGATATACCTCTGTAGTTCTTCGCGTCAGACTTACTACCTTTCTTATGGAGAGGAATAATGAACGACTCCTTCCATATGGAGGGCAAGCATGAAGATTTAATGGACAGGCTGAATAGTTTAAGCAACGGTCCACACAGAGACTCGGCGCAGTATCTAAGTACACAGCCGGGAACTCCGTCCGGACCCGGTGAAAACACCGGCTTAACTTTCCGGAGCTCAAGAAGCAGAGAGCTTTCATTTAGCAAGGGACTGAAAATGCCGTTCGACCTGGGTAAACCGTATGGGTACGGCTGCCCGGAGTAGCATTCCTGAGAATAGGTTGTTTGGAAGTATTGGGCAAAAAGATCGGCAATTGCCTGATCAGTGTTTTCCGACGTATTAAGAAATTATAGCGAGGATGGATGAGCGGACGTTTTACGCTTACCGGTCCGATCTGGTAGGTGATTAAGAGAGAGGAAGTTAGTTTTTTGGATGGGTGGACTGGGAAGATGAGGATGGAGCACTGGCCTGACTAGTATTAAGAGTTATTGGGGGCCTACTCTTCTTCTTTGCCTTAAACTCCTTCACCACCATGTTCTCTGGCCAAAATTTGGCAGAGCAAATGTTGTCAAAATGAGTTGGGGAGACGCTTATTTTGAATGAAGCTACATCCCTGGCATAAGAGAAGTTAAACTTCTCCACCTTTAAACCATCGGCTTGTATATTGCTTTGAATAAAAGCAGTAACGTCATCTATAGTGGTGTAAGGGGCAAGCCGTGAGACAAATATTTGTCGTTTAGGTGTAGGTGTGATCACCACCAATCTTGGGTTTGGCACCACAGACCTTGTACCTGTGATGGCAATACCCGGTGGTCCGGGTCGTATGTTTGTTGGTGGGATCGAAGTGGACGGGATATTAGTAATGCTGGCGGACTCGACGGACACGGACGCTACGGAAATTTCTGGTTGTGCGTTCTCCGAAGTGATAAATTCGGCTGCCGAATTTGCATCACCAGCAGCTGTCGTTGCCCTTGGAATAGCAAACGATATCGGCTGCTGCACAATTGGAGTGGTCGGAGTCGGTTGTTCGGCAGCGGGCGGCAGAGGGACAGTTGGGGCTTGCAGATCCCGCAGAGTGACCTTTTTTCGCCTAGGAGACTCATTCAGCAGTTGCAAACTGCTAAACAAAGACTCCATGGCTAGGAGCCGATCGTACTGCTTTTTAAAGCCCACGGTCAGCTCCTTAAAGCCATTCCGCGTCTGCCCCATAAACCTGGCAATCTCTATGTGAGCCCCCCGGCATGCCTCACAACAGTAGAACAAGCCATTATGCTTGGAAATTGCATCACCACCGAGGCCTGAGTACCCAGCGCACTTTGCGTGCATTGCTTTTCCGCAAAGATAGCAGGAGATACTCGACTGAGCAGGGGTGACCACCTGTTTGCAGGTTTTTTTGGTACAGATAATAGGTGATTCCATTTTAAATACAATAAAAAAAATTTATTTCAAAAAAAATAGAAATCAGACCAGTGTGCCAGGCAAACGCTTAAAGCGGAATTACTAAAAACTGAGCGGAGAGAGGAGAGCGGTTGCAGCAGCTGCAATGAGAGAGAGAGAGCGCTACTACACGGAAAGTATTGAGAGCGAGAGAGGAAGAACAGTTATTTATGTTTGGGTTATAGGAAGAGAGTGGTGCTAAAGCACAGACTACAAGATGAGAGCGGGCTAAATTCAATGTGAGAGCGTACTTACGAAAAGCGACAACAAAAACACAATGTTAACCGACCCAAAAAAAGAATTATTAAATTATGATTTACACAGTAAATAGGCATGCACTCGCGATTCAGGATAGACTTTAAGTTAGCAAGTTAATTTGTTAGTTCGCAAAAGATTTATTTTGGACAAACACCTGTTGTTTATACAAAATAAGTGAAAAATGAGCGGAGCGCAATGAAAAAACGCGTCTGAACACTACGAGAGAGATAGACGATGTTTTCACGAAAATGGAGATCAGACTGAGGATCTTGCTAAAATTATCATACGCTTTGAGCCAAACGAAGAACCTGTGCAGGTACAAACTGTTGATGAGCCCAAAGACGAAACAGAAGGCAACGTTGACAACAGCGATGATGAGGAGGAGGAGTACTTCGTAAGTGCAAGCGATCCAGAACAGAGCCGAAGCTCAGATGAAGACATCCAACAAATACGTGGCCCAGGAAGGCCAAAAATCATTCGTACTGGTCAACCTGGCAGACCAAAGAAACAGTACAATGTTCTCAACAATCTAACCTGCTCCGATGACATTGAAACTCCACGGACCGTTGCAGATGCGTTGCATGGCCACGATGCAGAAGAATGGAAAAAATCGATGCAAAAGGAATTTGATGCACTCGTGTCAAATAATACATGGACTCCTGTTAATCTTCCGCCGGGACAAAAGAACATAGGCTCAAAATGGGTCTTCAGAATCAAACGCAACAAAATCGGTGACATTGAAAGGTTTAAGTCGAGACTTGTGGCACAAGTGATACGCTATGAGACAATCCGAATGTTATTTGCTATCGCTGCAGAAAAGCAGTTACACCTGCATAAGGTGGATATCTCTAACGCGTATCTCAACGGTAAACTCCAAGAAGTCGTCTATATGAAGCAACCCTCAGGTTTTATAGATGAGCAGAACCCGGAATAGGTACTCAAACTTCAAAAGGCTATCTACGGGCTGAAGCAGTCCGGACTTGTCTGGAATGACACATTGAACGAGGTGCTGGTTAACATGGGCTTTAAAAGAAGTCAACACGAGCAATGTCTATACGTCAAACAGAATCAACAAGGCTTCAGTTATATAGCAGTTTACGTCGACGACCTGATAGCCATCTGTCCTAAAGAGAAGGACATCCGTATTTGAGATTAAAGATGGAGGCCAGCTCAACTTTTTCCTAGGCATGGAAATTCATCGAGAAGGCAAACAAGGCGCCCTCAAGTTATGCCAGACAAAGTATATTGAAAGCGTTTTGAATACTTTCGGTATGCTGGATTGCCGTCCAGTCGCAACACCACTTGACCCAGGTTTTCATGTTGGTTGTAAAAATGAAGAATGTGCAAAGGTAAATATGACATATTATCAATCACTAACTGGTTCGCTCATGTACTTAGCAGTTTTAAGCCGACCCGACAATCTTCATGCTGTAAGAAAACTATCACAGCGAAACAAAGACCCTAATGTGGAGCATGAAAATGCGGCTAAGCATGTGTTGCGCTATTTGCGCGGCACTATGAATATGAGCATCATCTACCAAAAGTCTGGAGCGCCAGTAAAAGGATTCGCCGATGCTGATTGGGCCAATGACAAGCTGGATCGAAAATCATATTCTGGATACGTTTTCTTCCTAGCTGGTAGTGCGTTTTCATGGACATCAGCAAAGCAGAGTGTCGTCGCCATGAGCAGCACCGAAGCAGAGTATGTGGCGCTATCAACAGCTGCTAGAGAAGCAGTATATCTACAAGGGCTGTTGCAAGAGATTGGATACTCAAATCAAGAGCCGATGACCATCTATGGTGACAACCTCAGTGCGCATCATATTGCGAAAAATCCTATTCACCATAAACGCACAAAGCATATAGATTAAAAATATCATTTTGTTAGAGACAAAGTAGAAAGTAAAAAGATAAAACTTGAATACGTATCCACACAGAAAAACGTTGCCGATGTATTAACCAAAAGATTATGTAAGCAAAAGCATTACGGATTTGTAAAATCGCTTGGATTAATTGATTAATACATTGTAATATCATAATATTATGTTTAAGCAAAAGTGTTGAAATTTGAATTGTAACCATAACATGATCTGTGTGGCAACGCTAATAAACATAATGTACATGAACAGCGAGAGCCTATGTTATCTCTCGCCTCTCCTTTGAATTCTTATTCGTATGTATGCATGTACATATCTCATCTTTTTAGTTCTGAATAAACCATTTATGTATACAGACGTCGTTCGCTCTTTAATACGCGAGAAGCGCATATTTCAATAGCATATATATGTATGTGTCTTAAACCACTGTATGCTGTGTATGTATGTATGTGTCACTGTCACTTTTATTGTTGCCTTTATTAACTTAAGAGTCCACCCGGGGGCACCATGAAAATTTAGAATAGTTTTCTAAAAGCAAAACCGAAAACTTTGGGTGGCTGTAATTTTTATTAAAAGGCGGGACGAGAAAATAAATGTGTGCGCTCGATCAGAATCAATTTTAACGAATGTATAATTTCAATTTAGTTCTAGCCTAACTAACCTACGTTGGCAAAGCGGGGCGAATTCGCCAAGAGCGAGAGAGAGCTTTTATTGCGCTCCCGCCTTGCCCTAAACTAACTTACATTAGACTTCAGAAACATTCAAATTATGATGGCAAAGATGCTTAGCGAGAAACGACGAAACAAAAGTTCTTCTGGCTTTTTCACACAATTTTCCTCTTTTTCTTGTTTGGCTAATAGCCTATTTACACTACAGTGAGTTATCTATCGATAGCCGAGAAAACTCAATAACTCAGAACTGGTGTCTTACACAAATATGAACAGCGAGGAAGCATTTATGCTTTATTCGTCAAAGCTAGATGCTATGATGTTGCGATGTATTGATTTGGCGACAATGTCTGCACAAACTGTGGAGTATTTATATTAAATTTTAAATGCACGCATTTGGACCCTGGTAAGGAATTGGCATTTCATTTTCAAGTACTTCTATTTTATAATAATATTGAATTATAATAGCCACGTTATGGATTTTTTTGGGAGGAAGACGTTGCGAACAACTCTGATGCCTTTTATAAAGAAAATTTCCGCATGGAAAGGCGTGCGTTCAACATACTTGTTAGACTGTTTACAATTCCTCTGGAGAAGAGAATAGCCATTGCCTAGGATCCTCTGCGGAATATCGTACGGTAGTGAGTCTATTTGCTGTGTCAAAAGCCATTTAATGATCATAAATATAAATAAAAGTTTAAGAAAGAACAATTTTGTTTCATTTATTTGTTTATTTATTTTTAAAAATGTGCCAAAAGTCCAGGAATGCTGTAAGGCTTTAGGTGACCAAGCAAATTTCGTATCTAGTAATAAAATTGTATTAAAAAAATTGTTTTTAGGAAATATTTGTTTGTTTACCTTTTATCTCCATAATCACATATGTGTTTTGTTGTTTTTTTAGTGGTGATAGTTTCACGATAGGCAGATCAGGGTTAAACAATTCGGAAAATGGACAAACTCGATTGAAACTCAACAAAAACTCAACTTTTTTGCCACCTCTAGGGCCCCTATGCTTCCCCATGTAAATGAAACTCGAGTCTTGCCCGTAACTCAATCAGGCAGGTTCCGGGTTTCACATTCACATACATTTTTTCATTTACTTTTGAATTAACATAGATTGTCGCTCTTACGCTCAAAATACGAACAATTTTTTACATTTCAAAACGTCAACCGTTTCCTATGCGAAATGAAAAGCAAACTGGTTTTTCTGCAACAAAATTAATCTTAATTGCAAAAGGAAAAAAAAATATGGCTATTGGTCCATTAAGATAAATTTGACGCCATTACCGGGGCAATTTAGCTTGTGACTTCTTTACAAATAATTTTCTTGTAACCCAACCTCAAATTTGACCCGGAAAAAATTGGTCAGATCAAACTCACTTTTCGGATTCGTGGCAACAGCTGGCGGAGATCGATTCGTATATCGGATCTGGGAAAAAAAAAATTTTTGCGCATAGCAGCTCAAATAATACTAAATGACAGCTCAAAAATACAAATAACATCTTGAAAATATCGCATAGCAGAACAGTTTGCTGAAGGGTGATGTTTCCCGCCAAATCTAATTAAAAATGTAAGTGCAACATTAGTTTTACCATTAGCAATTAAATTTTCAATTTAAATGCTGTTACTCACAGCTTGTCAAAAATATTAAATACACAAGTATTTCATCTCAGATATCTTGATCTACGCAAATCGAGCACTCTCTGCCGTTGTTTTGTTTCAAAACAAAATAAAAGGCATAAAAACAACCAGATCAACTGTTTTTGTTTGCCAGAACCGATGAGAAAAAGAAACATATCGACAACAAGAACATGTGGAAAAGAGAGCTCTTCAAAATGAAAAGTAAACGAATTGGTTGAAAAAGTAAAACGCAAAAGTAAATGAAACCCGGAACCTGCCTGAATAACTCAATAACTCAACCGTAGTGTAAACAAGCTATAAGTATGCCCTGCTGCCAGCTTGGGCCCTATCCCTACATATTTGCTGGCACGGTCATATTTCAATCAGATCGGTCGGTGTCAAGCCGTTAATATTTAAATTATACATTATAAAAATTATAAGGAGACCAAATGGCTGCCCTGTGGTGCACCCGAAGTAAACATAACTGATGAAGACAGGGAGTTTTTTAAAAGGACTCTTTGGAACCTGGAACATTGGCAGCTAGAAATCCAACTCAAGAGATTGGGCGAAGGAGAGAGTGATTTACAGAGTCCAATTCTTTACTGAAATCTGTGTAAAAGACATCCGTCTGTAGATTACTTTGGAAGCCTTTAATGATGAAGGAGGTGAACTCCAATAACTTCCTGGTTGTTGATCTCCTCCTTATAAATCCATGCTGGGCAAGAGATATAAGTGATCAAAGATGCTGCAGGTGCGGAGTTAAAATTCTCACAAACACTTTAGGAATAGTGGATAACTTCGATATACCTGTATAGTTCTTCGCGTCACATTTACTACCTTTCTTATCGAGAGAAATTATAAACGACTCCTTCCATATTGAGGGGAATCATGAAGAGCTAATGGACGTGCTGAATAGTTTGAGCAACGGTCCACACAGAGACTCGGCACAGTACCTGAGTACACAGCCAGGAACTCCATCAGGACCAGGTGAAAACACCGGCTTAACTGTTCGGAGAACATGAAGCACCGAGCTCTCATTCGATTGTACAAATAAACGCAAATTATTAGAATTGAATTCTTGCTCACATTGCAATTCCCGATCAAACAAATCATGCATATGACGATTTGGTGCGGTAATACCCAATTTCACTTATGCTTTATTTGCTATCGTTAAACATATATCTTCAATTATTATCAAAGCTTCGTTGCAAATTTCCAAGGTAATCAACAAATCAGGATTTCTTGCATGATGACGGATACGAATTAAAATATCTTCTGCCATATAATTTTTATATTTGTTCCATAATTCAAGTGGATTGGATGGCATACACGTTGATAATATAATGGCAAATATCATTCTTATTTGTTGTGGATGAGCTAAAGTAGATGCATCATGAAGTGTTGAATCCCAATGTGCCTCATCCTCCAACAAATGAAAGACTTGACATGCTTCACGATATGTTTGACACAAATGACCGTTGACTGTTCTCAATGGCAATGGCTATTCTTTTCTCCAGAGAGATTGTCACTCGAAAAGGAGTATCTTTCTTTTAGAGTTTGGGCAACAGTCTAACAAGTATGTTGAACGCACGCCTTTCCATGCGGAAATTTTCCTTATAAAAGGCATCAGAGTTCTTCGCAAAGGCTTCCTCCCAAAAAGATCCATATCGCGGCTATTATAATTCAATATTATTATAAAATAGAAGTACTTGAAAATGAAATGCCAATTCCTTACCAGGGTCCAAATGCTTGCATTTAAAATTTAATATAAATACTCCACAGTTTGTGCAGACATTGTCGCCAAATCAATACATCGCAACATCATAGCATCTAGCTTTGACGAATAAAGCATAAATGCTTCCTCGCTGTTCATATTTGTGTAAGACACCAGTTCTGAGTTATTGAGTTTTCTCGGCTATCGATAGATAACTCACTGTAGTGTAAATAGGCTATTAGCCAAACAAGAAAAAGAGGAAATTTGTGTGAAAAAGCCAGAAGAACTTTTATTGAAAAAAATAATGAATTTTTGACCGGTGAACAAGACTATAGCCGCAAGGCAACGATATCAGAAAAGGCGTCTTGAAATTATTGACGCCGATCCTAACATTTGGTCGTTCGACCCGGATACACGGTAAAACTGCCTCTTTTGTTAGGTGAGGTAACAAGAACAGATAGTTTACCACAATCCAGGAAGCAATCCGATCTTAAAAGCTTTCAGTTATGGTGCTGTGCAAGTTTGTTAAGCCTTAATGCTTCGAAATGTAAAATAATGACATTTCATCGTTGCAGCGCCTTTCTGGCCCCTTACACCATAGGCAGGGGTTCTCTTGAGAGAATTACCCTAGTTGATGATCTTGGTGTTTTTTTAGATCCCAAGTTAAAGTTTTCTGAATACATTTCTACCATGGTAAATAAGGCCATGGGAGTGCTTGGGTTTATAAAGAGGTGGTCAAAGGAATTTGACTACCACTATATAACAAAGGCGCTCTATATATCGCTAGTTCGTCCGATTTTAGAATACGGTTCTTGTGTATGGTGCCCTCAGTACAAAGTACAACAGGACCGTATAGAATCAGTCCAGGAAAACTTTTTAATTTTCGCTCTGCGCGGCCTCAACTGGGATGCAAGTGTGAGATTGGCTTTTAACCCTTATAGATTGCTTTCAACAAACCTTCCATTCTTAGTTAATCGTAGGATAATGCGATATCTGTTAGAAACACCAGAAACTAAATACCGTTGTTCCTTCCGATTTGTAGATCGAATTATTCCTTGCATGAACCTTTTAGGGTTATATGCTCTGATCATAATTCCTTTTACCATATCATATCAACTACTAGTTCCCTTCCTCTTCTTACTTACCAATTACTTACTGATTATTATTTTTAATGCATGCTTAGTTCCTTTAATAAGGTTAGTTATAATTTCCTCGAATATTTGTTTTTCCTGCATGATCGCCATCGGTTCGGTTAACGAGCCGCGTTTCATGCGCCAGAGCCCTTCGGTTGGATGGGAGTAGGGTTGCGTTCCGGCCTGGGATTCGCGTGAGTTACCACCCAAGCACCGGCCCTTGGCCTTCCCCTTCCAGAGCCCCCGTGGATTCCATAACGTACCACAACAAAGCAGCGGCGAGGTATCGACTGGCGCTGCGGGGTTGTAACGAATAATATTCGTCGCTAGCCAGAAAGAAACGTAGAGATATACATTAAGAAATAAGAATATAACATTCCGGTCACTCACATGCGTAGGGCAAAGTGCTGCAAAGAGCAGCGCGGCGCCTAGTGTAGGGGTGACAGGAAAGGGAATACTACCGGGGCGTGTCTGTCCGCAATTGGTTATAAATGCTGTGTTTAAGCAGAACATAATTATATTATTACACTGAACTGATCTATATATAACGTACATAAAATAAGTCATTTATGACTGCTAGGGTGTGTGTTCATAAAACATGTACAGGAACTGACAAAGGCCAACCAATAAACAATACAATCCACTTGAAGGAGGCCACTTGAGAAAAAGGACACAGAGAGTTTGACCATAAAATCATATACATGGGCACGTTGAACCCAAATCTATTAACACTTGTTGTTTGCATGTAGTAGGTGTCATTAGAAGGGATGAGCGTGGGAACAAGTGCCGCACATCCCTCCTTTTCTTAGCGTTGGTCTTAGTTTTAATTACCTTATATTTTCCTATATATAGTGCATAAGTTTTCAAAATAAAACAGTTTGAATTTACAACTCAACTCGCAAGTGTTTCGACTTTTACTTTAAGGTCTTAACATTTTGGTCCTTCTAGACTCTCCGTTGTTTCCCCCCTGTGGTAAGAGCACGGAGTTAAACCAGCTCCTTAAAGACTGCAGAAGTGTCAAGTACACCTACAGCTAAAGGTAGCAAAAATAAAAAACTCTGGTTTTCCCTCTTGGAGTAAGAAACCGAGTATAAAATTAATGAAACGTAAGTTTCTATTAATACAAAAAAATACATGCTATACAGGCAGTATTTTTTGTCGTGTAAAACAAAATATTACGCGAAAGTGGCGTGTTCGAGGCCTGATACATCGAACAAAAATTTGAAAAAAGAAAAAATATAAATCCCCAACTTCGGAAGTGCAAGGTGAAGTGGAGGCCAGCGAAAAAAAAAAAAATTCGCAAACGGCCGAATAATATAAAAAAAAAAAAAAAAAATATAAAAGGACTAACTTAATGAAAAAAAAAACATTTGTGTGTGTTTCAAAAATAAAGCTACAACAAAACCAAAAAAGCAACAACGACGGCAGCGACCAAAAGCATCCACGGCAGCGTCAACTACGGCATCAAGTAGCAGCAGAGACAGCAGCGGTAACAGCGGCAAACAACAGCAGCAGCGGCATCAACAACGACGGCAGCGACCAACAGCAGCATCCCCGGCAGCGGCAGCAGCAGCAGCACCAGCAGAAGAAGAAGTCCTCAGTTAAGTCAGAAATTTTTTTTTATATATAGATATTACTTCTAATTTACTTAATAAGATGTTGTCGGATAAAATCATTAAGCTACTAGAGGCTCAGGCCGTAATAGCAAATGAAGTTAAAGGGATTGAAGCTGTTATATTGACCAGTGACGTAATCTGTAGGCTAGGAGAGCTTAAAAAAAAGGCTGCAGCAAATAACACTGCATTAATTCTATGTGGAGTAGTCGATCATGACTACTACAAGAAAAATCAATTTGATAAAATGATGAAAAATATAGAGGACATAGAAAAGAGCTATGATGAAACTACTACTGAAACTTCGATGAAAGGGAAAGAGAAAAAGCAAAGTTAGAACCAGTGGTGACTGGAACTTTGAAAGAAGATATGGAGCCAAAAATTGACCAGAGTCTTGAGAAAATATCGGAGAGTATCGATACATTTGTGGAAAATCTAAAAACTTATTTAAAAGAAAGTATGGAGAGGTTGGATCAGGCTAAAACAAGGGAGTGTTACCTAAGAAAAGCCAAAATTGAATTCTATAATGTTTATGAAACAAATGACAGCTTCGACGAACAGATCGCCGAGCTATACTTTGATATTCAGAACACGTTAAGCAACTTAGAAATAAGGATGCAGGAAGTTATGGAGGAAAAAGCTAGCGTTAGTAAAACGTCAGTAGCAAAGAAGGAAGATGAAGATTTTCCGGTTCTACCAAATGCAGAAGTACCTCCATTTTCGGAAGAAGAAAAAGAGTGGGACGGGTTTTCACAATTATTTAGTAAAATAATTCAAAATAGAGATGGGCTGAGTACATCTCTAAAATTCAGGTTTTTAAAAATGGCGATAAAGGGTGAAGTAAGGAGTATGGTTGCTCACTTATTAACGGGGCCATTGGAAAATTATAATGTCGCTTGGAAATTGCTGACCAAGCGGTATGAAAATAAAAGAAAAATATTTTCAGATCAGAAATTTAATAAAGATTCTCTTCAATTATATGAAAGTCATATAAAAAGGACAAAAGAGATTCAAACATTACCCGATGTAATAGATTTTCCTTCATCGCAGGATGCAGAGAAAAAATCGTTGAAAAAAGTGGTGCAATATAGCAGCATTAAAGAAAGTTGTCCGCTGTGTAAAATGGCAGGCCATACAATAATGCAATGCTATAGGCTTAAGAGATTGAGTCCGATAGAGAGAGACCAGGTTATTCAAAAGCAACGCCTGTGCAAAAGATGCTGTAGGCACGACATGTATAAGAAATGCTCCTCGGAAATGTTTTGTGGGATTTGTAGAAAATCCCATCACACGATGCTCCATATTCCCCATGAAAAGAATGAAAATGCCAACACTTGTTTCACAAAGAAACAAGCGTTTTTAGCCACAGAACTTATAAAAGCAAGAGCGGTAAATGGTGGCTATGAAAACCTTAGAGCTCTAATTGATTGTGGGTCACAATGTACAATCATTTCAGAGAAAGCAGCACAAATATTAAAATTAGCGGGCAAAAGGGAAAAAACCAAGGTGAGTGGAGTATCATCGACAGACTCTTCCACTTCAAGGTATGACGTAACTTTAACAGTAAAAACTCGGGATGCCGATAAAAAACCTCTTAATATTGAAGCAATCATTCTCCCAAAACTTATGAAGGCTTTACCTGTAAAGTCGTTCAAGATTGACAAATCGAAATGGAAAGATTATGTGTTGGCTGACCCTAACTTTAATAAACCAAGTAGGGTGGATATAATAATTAGGACTTCAATGGGAGCCAGTTAAAGACGAGTTTAAGTTCAACTTCCATTATGAACCTACAAAAAAAAACTAACAAAAGAAGAGTTTTATCTACATTAGACCCTTTAGGCTGGTTGTCTCCAGTTACAATTGTTGTAAAATTGTTTATGCAAAAACTTTGGTTGCCAGACAAAAATTGGGATGAAGAACTATCAGATCAGGATACTCGTGAATGGAATGCATTTAAAACAAATTAACAAATTAACAACATTAGAGAGCATTCGGATACCAAGAACCATTCCCAAATTAGAACTTTGTGCAGCTAATCTTCTAGCAAAATTGATTGAACGGGTGAAAATAGCGGTTGGAAGTGAAGCAGAAAGTTATGCTTGGAGTGATTCTAAGATTACTCTAGCCTGGATAAAGAATGGAGACAATAAAGACAAGTTTATTAGGCGTAGAACTGACGAAATTAGATAAGTTAAAGAAATTAAATGGAGACTTGTCAAATCTGAAAACAATCCAGCTGATGTAGCATCAAGGGGCATTAGTGCAGATAAGCTGAAAGATTTTGAAATTTGGTGGAAAGGTCCTCAGTGGATAGCGAAATCTAAAGAATATTGGCCAAAAGAGCAGATTAAAGAAAAAATAATTGTTAGCACAACGTTTATAATCGATGAAGCTAACATAATTAATGAGTTATTACAGAAATGCTCGTATGCATAAACTAGAAAGAGTCATTGCATATATATTAAGGTTTATTCAAATGAAAACCGAAAATAAAGAATTTCCATCATATTTAACAGTCAATGAGATTAAGATTGCCAAGATATTGATATTGAAAAAACAACAAGCTATGCAATTCAGTTCTGAAATAGCTAGCCTAGTTAATAAAAAGGAAATAGAAACATAAAGTAAAATATTGGGCTTAAATACGTTTTTAGATGAAGATGGATTACTGCGAGTTGGAGGAAGATTACAAAACTCCAGCGCAGAATTTGAGGTTAAACATCCCTTGATTTTAAATAAGTGTCACTTAACGTCTTTAATTATCAATAATGCACATAAGGAAACATTGCACGGTGGAATTAATCTGATGCGAAATTATATCCAGCGAAAGTATTGGATATTTGGGCTAAGAAACAGTTTAAAGCAAAAGCTTAAGGAGTTTGTTACCTGTGCTAGGTATCGGCAGAATACGGCAGAACAAATTATGGGAAATCTGCCGAAATACAGAACAACAATGTCACACCCTTTTACAAATACAGGGGTAGACTTCGCCGGACCTTACCATATCCGATGTTCTAAAAACCGTGGGCAGAAATCTTATAAGGGATATATTGTTGTGTTTGCGTGCATGCCGACAAAGGCTATTCATTTGGAAGTTGTTGGTGATCTAATTTCGGATGCCTTTCTAGCTGCACTTAGAAGATTTTTTTCAAGAAGAGGAAAATGTGCAAAGATCTTTTCGGATAATGGAACCAATTTTGTGGGAGCTTCGCGTAAATTAGACGAAGAATACCAAAGAGCCCTTAAGGACAATATAAAAGTGGTTCCAATATTAGAAAGAGAACAAATCGAGTGGCACTTTATCCCCCCGGAAGGACCTCACTTTGGAGGTATTTGGGAAGCTGTGGTAAAATCGGTGAAATATCACTTAAAAAGAGTGATTGGGGACAATATTTTAACCTACGAGGAAATGGCAACACTCTTATGTCAAATTGAAGCTGTACTGAATTCACGCCCGTTGTATACCGCTTCAAATGATATTGACGATTTGGATTTATTAACACCAGGTCATTTTATTATTGGAAGGCCAATATTCGGCCCCATTGAAACAGTGTCAGATGAAAGAATTGGAAATCTGGATAGGTGGAAATTAATTCAAAAAGTGAAGAGAGACTTCTGGATTAAATGGAAAGAAGATTATTTACACACTCTTCAACAAGGAAATAAATGGAAAATAGGAGTACAGAATATTAAAAAAGGACAGATAGTTTTAATAAAAGATGAAAACTGTCATCCAGCTAGATGGCCGTTGGGGAAAATAGGTAGGTACATAGAGGTAGGGACGATAGAGTCAGAGTAGTCACTATCAAACACAGGGATGGGTCGATTAAAAGACCGATTACTAAAGTTTGTCCATTAGCTGGAATTGAGTCTAAAGAAAAGGACTCAGAAACGCCTCCAAAAGAAGCAAGAAGTACTCGCGGTAGACCTCGAATACCCAAACTAGGACTCATGGCAGTAATGGTAATGCTTATGTTATTTTGCCAAGTATCAAATGCAAGCATAGTTGCCAGAGGAAAAGAGAAGTGGTCAATTGAAATGAACAGCTCCACTTCAATATATTTGGACCCGATGGGAGACGTAGAAATAGTCGCCTCATCTTGGGATCTAATAGTTTATTATAATATGGACCCGAATTTTCAAATGATAAAAAAGGGAAAAGAATTAATTGGGAAAATGAGAGTAGTGTGCGGTAAACATTACACTTTTGAAGAGCAATGCAACAATGTTTTAGATAACACTGACAGACAAATTGCAGATCAAGAAGAAAATAATAAACTTTTTATGACTCAAGATAACAAAAGAAGGAAACGAGCACCCTTCAAGTTTATGGGCTCCCTTTATCATATATTGTTCGGAATAATGGACGCCGAAAATAGGGAAACTTTGGAAGGAAATATGAAAAATTTGTTAGAAAACCAACATAATATAGACGATTTAATTAAAAGGCAAACGTCAGTAGTAGAGTCAACGGTAAATATTCTCAAAAGAACTACCGAGGAAATAAACGTAAATTTTAGAAGTATGAGCACTAGAATAGAAAACATAATGGAAGTGTTAAAGAAAAGTTACTATGTATACAAAGAATCTATAAACTTCTTTATGGTAACAAAGCAACTAAGTTCATTGATTGATGAATGCGAGAAAATCCAAGCAGGAGTAATAAGTCTCCTGATAGATATTAATCATGGTAGACTGAATCCAAGTATTTTAAGACCTATGCAGTTAAAAGCAGAGATATCAAAAATAAAGGTTAGGTTATTAGAAACATTAGTTCTTCCAGGAAAAAGAACAGGTACGGAATTAAAGGAAATTTATAGCCTATTAGCCGCGAAAGGGATTTTCGTGGATAACAAATTAATTTTGAATGTGAAGATTCCACTGTTTGGTAGACACCCATCCCACTTGTTTAGGATTATTCCAATTCCAGTTGAGCATGAAAGGGAATTGGTCAAGGAAGAGTTGCGCTCTAGGTACTTAGTATATAACTTCGAAATTGGTTCCTATCATTCGATGACTGAAGCTACTTTAAACAAATGTCAAAAATGACAAGCAAATAAAAGGGTATGTGAAGGTAATTGGCCTTGGAGCAACGCCAATGTTAATTCTTGTGAGATAGCTCCATTCAAACCAAATAGTCATTCAAATTGTATTTATAGAAAGATATCAGAGACAAAGTCATTTTGGGTCGAATTATAACAGAAAGGTAGTTGGCTCTTCAAAGTTCCAGTCAACACTAATGCTAGAATTCAATGTAGTAACTCAAATCAAGAGTTAATTGATCTCCCTCAACAAGGAATTTTAACAATAATAAATGGTTGTACTGTGCGAACCGATGATAAAATATTAGTACCTCATCATAGTCTTCATACAGAAACCTACGAGACAATTTCATCCTTTTATATAAGTAATATAAACAAAATACCAAAAATTGTTTGGAATCCTTTGAATGTACCCTTAATTAACCATACTGAAGAAATTGATAAGTTGAAAAACGAATTCAAATTGTTAAGAGAAGGTCATCATGAATTAAAAGGGCTTAAGTTATGTATCTGGACATGCAGCCTTGATTATCGGAATAATAATGATGTTAATATTAATAATCTGTGCCATAAGAACAATTAAGGTAGCGCAAAGACTGCAAACAATAGCACTTCCCTATCCACTGTAATTTACTTTAAAATGATCATCGGTAATTGTAATTATAAATATAAAGAAAATATATACAAATGTAAAATAAAAACAAAACCATGCCACTACCGGCCCCTTTGCAGAATGTTCAAGCAGAACATAATTATATTATCACACTGAACTGATCTATATATAACTGAGGAACGTACATAAAATAAGTAATTCATGACTGCTAGGCCGACAAAGGCCAACCAATAAACTATACAGTCCACTTGAAGGAGGCCACTTGAGAAAAAGGACACATAGAGTTTGACCATAAAATCATATACATGGGCACGTCGAACCCAAATCTATTAGCACAAGTTGTTTGCATGTAGTAGGTGTCATTAGAAGGGATGAGCGTGGGAACAAGTGCCACACATCCCTCCTTTTCTTAGCGTTGGTCTTAGTTTTAATTACCTTATGTTTTCCTATATATAGTGCATAAGTTTTGAAAATAAAACAGTTTGAATTTAAAACTCAACTGGCAAGTGTTTCGACTTTTACTTTAAGGTCTTAGCATATTGCTTTCAGTCTTTCGTTGCGACAAAGTACCAGATTAGGTTCCAGACGAATGAAGAAATTGACAATGGCGTTCCACAAGCTGTGTGCATTTAAGCCGGGTTGGTAGCTTTTGGTAGTCCTGTGATTCCTTCCACTTCTTCCGAATTTGCTGATCACACTTGTCCATAACGATTTGCCGATTTGCTTTCGGTTTGCCGATAGACTTCATCGAGCTGTAGATAGCGGAAGCCTTATCGAAAAGGCTGCGAATTTGTTTACAGTTCGACTTTTCGACAGGTTGTAGTGCGAACAATGCATCAATACCTTCTAAAAATATAAGAGTTGGATTATCATGCCGGCTTTTAAGTTTTTCTAGGGCTTTCGGATAGTTTTCGCTGGTAACCTGGAAAGCCTGTTAAACCTTTCTATATTGCACAATCCAGACTCACGCACACCAAGTTGTTCGAACGAATTAATAAAGTTTTTATAATTCGCATAGGATCCGTCAAAGGTGGGCAGCGACAACCTTGGCAACGATGACTTCACTGGTGGTGGGTGATGGTCCGGCGCAACTATGCTGGTGTTCCAATCTCCTCCCATTTTGTCCTTTATGGATAGCTTGATTGCTATTTATGTATCCTCCAATTCTGCCCGACCTTCATCATTTTGATTAATAGCTTCAATGTCAGCCTGCATATTTAGAACCTTCTTAAAGTATGTTTCCAATACTCGTAAACGATAGCGAAGCTCATCATTGCAAATCGGCTTTTCCGTATTGCCCTCAACCATAGATTTGATCCGAGATATATTCCGTTTTATGTTGCTGCGTGCCGTTTCAAGTCTTCGAGAGTCGACATTTTGTCGTGTAGCTTATATACTCTCACACAGAACTAGAGTTTCTAACAAAACGCAAGCAAACACAGCAATAACGCAGCAGAGCAGCAGTATCCAAAGTAGAAATCCAACGGTGAATCCTGTGTTCCGTGGTCTATGCCTGCTCCTCTGCCATTAAGGTGCATCCAAGCTTCCAACTTATTTACATAGAACATACATACATTAAATATATTCTCTATATATATATACATCATTACATTCCAAATTATTTACATAGAACATACATACATACATTACATATATTCTTTATATATAAATACGTCATCACCACATATACTGTGCACTGCAGTCGCATAAGCCGCAATACATAACGCTCATACCCAACCATACACACATCCAAGCAGCAGTAGCGGTGCATTCTTTTCGGTTTCGTTTTGCTTCTCCACCGCTGCTCGTGTTGTATTTGTTGGGAGAGCATATTATCAGTGCCGCTCTTGAGCATAACGGAGCGCCAAGTGACGCGCTACCCTATATTCCACGGGTATATCGTTTTCATCTGTGACTTGCAAATATATCCACATATATACATACATATATAAGCAACGCAATCCCAGTCCAATAAATACACTATCCTGTGTTTCATTTCATGTTCATTCCTAGTCCAATTAAAATATAAAGATTCCTACAGTCCACTCCGAATTATCGAAAATATACGTACTTGCATTTTCCTTTACATATATAAATATACATAATCAGTTCGTTCGACCAAGCCGCGGTACATTACGCTCATTTCCAGCCATACGTACATACAAGCAGCAATAGCGGTGCCTTCTCCTCGTTTCGTTTTCGTTTCTCCACCGCTGCTCGCGTTGTATTTGTTGGGAGAGCATATTATCAGTGCCGCTCTTAAGCATAACGGAGCGCCAAGTGACGCGCTACCCTGTATTCCGCGGGTATATCGTTTTCGGCTAATACTTGCCAAGTGACACTCTACCCTACATCCCAAGGGTATATTATTTTCGGGTGTCACTTGCAACCGCCTCTCCCTGGATACCTCGTGCCTCGAATTTCAATATTACTCTTCGGTCCCTATTGTCGTTCTGGATTGTACATTTATTTTTATTGCGATCGCCCGATCTCCATAACATACCGAAGCACTTCCGACGTGAAAATAAATCCACATTGCGACAAATACCAAGCGTTTTTGTTGCATCCGCTCTCCGTATCCATACAAAGGTCGTGTCCATCCGTCCGACACTCGCGCATCCGATTTCTCTTTCCTCGGCGTGTGACGCCCGAATATGCCCACTGGTGAAAAGGACAGCAAGAAACCTTTGTCGCTGCCCGCTCCAAGTGCTAACAAGCCCAGGAGTTCTTCCGTTCCGAGAACACCTACTGCGGCGTTCGAAAAGGTCAAGTCACCAAGTACACCCAAGCCCACAAGATCCACCGTTGCGAGGACCCAATCGGTTCTGTTCCCTTCGCCGGTCACGCTCAAGGTCCCAGCACTTATTCAAAACAGTCCCGTTGGCCCTCAACGCACCCGTACAATGGCCCAATCTGGCTTCATCTCCGCACGGGCGAAATTCGTGGCAGCAATCGACAGGCTGACACATCTGGAAGCGCGTTTTACCGCTCATGATACCAGCCCACCATCCTCCAATATCTGTCGAGTCCGTTGTGACCAATTACGGAGCATGTGGGCAAAGGTGGAGGCTGAGTTCGAGGCCTGTTCCGTCGCAATGGTCGATGAGGATCCAGAGGCTAAGAAGGAGATTCAGGATATGTACTGCGATTGTTATGAGGGCTATGAACGATACATAGCTGACATCAATGTCCAAGCTGCCGGTCCAACAGAGCCTCCTTCTACGCAGCCAAACTCTCATGGTGGCTGTCGATTGCCCCCATGTGATATAGAAGTTTTCACTGGGGATTACGTCCGCTGGTCTATATTCCGTGATCTTTTTACCGCGATTTACATCCAAAATCCCAGGCTTTCTCCGGTGGAGAAGCTGTACCACCTCGCCGCTAAGACCAGCGGTGATCCTAAGGCCATAGTGGAAAAGTCCCCACTCACTAATGACGGTTTCGAGGCGGCATGGGATGCCCTCCGTGATCGATACGAAAACAGACGGCTCCTGGTGACCAACCAGATTAACCTTCTCCTCTCCTTGCCTCACATCGGTTCCGAATCAAGTCGTGCTCTGAAAGAGCTTCAAAGCACGATCCAAAGGGTTCTAACCGCACTCGCTCATTCCAAGGTCTCCACTGAAAATTGGGATGGCTTACTTGTTACCATTTGCGCTTCTAAATTGCCGAGGTCGACCCGCGCACTGTGGGAAGAATCCGTGACCGACAAGAAGGAAATGCCGCCATGGAAGGAGATGGACTCCTTCCTAAGTCAGAGGTACCTGACGCTAGAGGCAATCGAGGGCAACCCTTCCATTCCATACGGTTCGAAAGGCGTTCCGAATTCGCCACCTTCCAGAAACAATCCGTTCCGTTCCCAAGGGAGTCTTGTTCCAAGGAGGGTTCACTCGTTTGAGACTACGGTGAATCCGAAGACGAGGACGTGCGATCTCTGCTCAAAAGAGAATCACCCAATCCGTGTATGTCCTCACTTCCTCCAAATGACCGCTGATGCTCGTTCCAGCTGCATTAAGCAAAAACAGCTTTGCTTGAACTGCTTCGCAAGAGGCCATCAGAGCCGAGAATGCCAAAGTGCCCACAACTGCATCACATGTGGAGAACGGCACCACACACTGCTACACCGTGGCAATCCGATATCCAGCGAGTCCACTTCCGCATCCGTTCCAAATCCAAGTGCTTCCGAATCCCAGCCCAACGTTCAGGCTTATTTCACGTCCGGCACAAGTGCCGTTCTTCTGGGCACGGCCATGATTAATATTTGCCACCTGGGAACAAATTTCCGCGCCCGCGCTTTGATCGACTCTGGCTCCGAGGCAACGTTCATTACGGAACGTCTGGTCAACATGATCCAATTGCCATTCCAACGCATCCAGGCACAGGTCTCCGGCATCAATCATGCCGTATCCGCCCAGTCCAAGAAGCGCTGTAATTTTGCCATCCGCTCTCCGACTAGGCCGGGCTTACAGTTAACCGCCACAGCATACGTTGTTCCGGAATTGGCACAGAATATTCCATCGCATCCGATCTCGCAAGGTTTCTTGAGAGACTTGCCGAGCCTTCCATTTGCGGACCCTACATTTTTCGAGAGCTCACCCATCGATGTTCTGATTGGAGCTGACATCCTACCATCTGTACTGTTGAGCGGCTTACAGACTAACATTTGTGGCTCTCTCCTCGGGTAAGAAACAGTTTTCGGTTGGGTGCTCACTGGCCCAGTGTCCAATGCGGCGAAGCATAACATTGCATATTTTTCAAGCCAAGTTTCCAGAGGACCTATCAACATGGTAGGAGACTCAGATTTCTGCTACGAAAGCAATTTCCTTCCAGACCCCTCCACAGAATTTCTCGAACGATGTCCTACGCTTGACCGAAGAGAAAATTTCCAAAATAACTTTATTCCTTCTATAGACCAACGTAGCCTCATCAGTAGTAGCAGTGGGGCCGTTTCCAATGTCCTACGTCTGCCCGTAACCCGTTCCAAGCTCCTTTCTAATGCATCTTCGACTGCTTTATTTCATCCTAGCCCTCCACATCTAGAACTGGATACTCGTTCCTGCGCCGACCGTATCATGGAGAGCCGACGGGGTCGCGCTCTCAATTCCTACCACTGCCGAGTCTGCCCAGGAGTGCATCCACTACGGACCTGCCACCGCTTTCTCCGTTTGAGCCCCGATCAAAGGAACCGAGCCGTCTTCCTACACAAATATTGTGTGAACTGCCTGGCTCAGCAACACTCCGGCAAAAACTGTCGCAGTGGCGGGCTGTGCAGAGTGTGTGGGAAAAGCCACCACAAGTCACATACCAGCGTCTCGTCTTCCAGCCATCTCAACCGCGGCAGTATCGTCGCCAGCTTCTGCACCCCACGTCTATCGCCGCCCACGGCGGCCCGCCAACCGGCCAGCTGGAAGAACTGTGTCACCATCGCCTTCGACTTCAGCGTCCCGCGCTGAGCGCCGCCTTCGTCTCCCTGTGAGCCACCCCATGGCAGGGACCCCGGCGCAATCCGTAGACTCCCTACAACCTCAGAGTCTCAACCTCCTCCAAACGTCGCTGGTGGTTCTGGATACGGGTTCCGAAAACTTCGAGACACTGCGTTTATAGGCCTCTGCCCCCATTATTATTTGCAATCCTGCAAGGGGGGGGGAGGATGTTCAGAGTAGCAGCAGATTGTTGCCGCGCACTGTGCAGAAGAGTGCGATCCGGTCCAAGCACACTCTCGCGCGCTCGTGGGGGCTCTCGCGCTCTCACGGTCGCTCCCACGATCCACACGGCATTAGCCGTATAAGCATAGATTGTAAGCTAGTCAGTTACGTTTCCACCCCCGTTTCGAGACATACATATGTACATTGGTGCATAATCAAGCCGCTCCAAATACATTACATATATACTAGAAAAATCACTGGCCCCCGACTTTTTATTTCTCCGTACTCATCGTTGGAATCTATCATCCGATCCACCCTCCTACAGAGTAGGATTGTTGAAGAAGCGACGGCGCACAGTGGGACATCAGGCAAAAGTCAAAAAATTTATGAGCGCTTTGGATAAAATGAATACACGCATCTAACAGAACATTTTCCAGAGCTTCTAGATCGATTTAAGTGATGCTACCTAATAGATATGCTCACTCTCTACGTTTCTGCGTTTTTAGTTTTCTCGTATCTTTAAAATTGTGCATGCCACAGATTTTCGTCCTTGGAGTGGGCGGAAGGGGGCGGGGCGAAATTTTGATATGCACTTGTAACAGTGCGATAGGACAGGAGTCTGGATACAAAATTGTGTTCCTCTAGCTTTTATGGTCTTTGAGCTATAGGCGCTAATGAAGACGGATAGACGGACGGACAGACAGACATAGCTATATCGACTCGGCTATTGATGCTGATCAAGAATTTATATACTTTATGGGGTCGGAAACGCTTCCTTCTGGGTGTTACACACATTAATTTTTTGCACAAATCTAATATACCCCTTTACTCTTCAAGTACAGGGTATAATTAAAAAAAAAAAAATTTGACAAGGTTTTTATTCAAAAAATATTTTTTTTTGTAAATTTAAAAAAAAAAATATTATATCAAAAATTATATATAAATTTTTTTTTAAAATTGACAATTAAACATTCTTTATTGATAAAAAAAAATTTAAAACAAGTTATTTTCTAAAAGCAAATATGTAGCGCATAAAGTTCAACTTTGACAATGCGTTGTTAAGCTTTCTGACATTGGAGCAAAATGTACTTTCACATGCTAAATTTTGAAAAAATAGTCTTTCAAATGCAGTTTATTTCATGAAGATATCTTTATGTTTTCAGAAGTTATTAGCTTAGCAAGCTGAAATGGCCGAATGTCCCACTGTGCGGCGGCAGCAAAGGTTGAGGGCAGTTTCAAGGGAGAGAGAGTCGGCGAAAGTTCCAACGACGGCAACGAAAGCGAAATGAAAAATAAAGCGGTGCAATTCCAATAGATAACTGCGTTGATCTCTGGACAAAAGCAGGCAGCAGCAACGAAGACGAAACGTGAGTGCAAGCGCCGTTTCTTGCGTTGTGGTTGACAAGCGATTGATAGAATTAACCGAGAATGGCAAGAGCAAAGCGAGAGACGATAGAGAATACGGTTTTAGGAAATTTCGATGGCAAAAGCGAGGCGAAACGAATGCTGAAATTGTTGTATTTTCAAATTATGTACCGACGAAAGTGTTAATAGAGATTTTAAATAAATGCGAGTATTTTAATTGTTCACTAAAGAATTAACACACGTGCCCCACGTTGGGCGCCAAAATGTTTGTATAAGGAGCTTTTTCCTTGCTTAGATTTATATCTTCAATTGTGGGGGTATGCCAAATCCAAAGCAAACAAATTAAACTCGAGATCGAAATTAAGCCGATTAAGTGCGAGAGGCGTTTATATAGTTCTGTCTTAATTATCTTAAAGCAGCTGGGTAAGTTTGACCGGACAGGCACATTAGGAAAATCAAGGCATCTCAGAAGCAACTTTTGTGCATTTAACATATCTGACGAACTGTGAGAAACAGCATGAAAATTGAACTGCTAATGGTCAACAATTAATTTGAATTAAATTTGTCGGGAAACAGTTATTAGCTACCTGTTCTGTTACGCAGCTGTTATTTAGTAAAATTTGTGCTGTTATGTGCAAACATGTATTTTTTGCAAGTTCCGTTAGCAATTGTCGACACGAACATTCCGCTCTGGCAAAAAATGACTTTTTTCATAGATTTGGTGACTTAACAATTTTGAAGCCATTATGGTTTTTTTTTTACGAATTTTGTTAAAATCTGGTTTTTCTTCAGAGGTAGTGCTCCTTATTTTCACATAACCTCAGAATCTTACATCTGGCTCTATTGAACTTTGCAGCTCTAAGACGCTGATAAATGCAGCTATAATTTAGACCTAACTATTTGTTTGCAGCTTACCGTCTGGAAGTTATTAAGCTTTCAAATTCAAATTTGATAATTTTTTGCGTTTTTTTTGTTTGTATTTGACTTTGAAAACTCAGGTAAATTGGGCGCCGTTTCAGGTAGTGTTTAATAAAATCGATTGACAAATGGCTAAGATGGAGCCGTTTGATGGAACCTTCCTATGCTGAATTTTGCTGTTCTGTACCATCCCAAATGCCATTTGACCGTTACAAACACAGAGCTATGTATTTTTTGTAAGAAAATCGGTTATATGGAACAAAATTTGAATTTTCAACTTCTATTTGTACACAGCGTTACCGTAAAGCAAGCACACCTGCTTACACTCAGCCGCTTGTATTTATATACGGAACATTTTGCCAGCAGAATATTTTCGGATCTGAGTACTAGGCTTATAGCATATTTACAGCATTTTTAAACTCGTTTCCTATCGATATCGGCAAAGCACAGGGAAGCAGAATTGACGTTTACATTGGCAGACGCGCGTCTTTGCGTCTTGAACAGAGCTGACGAGATGTTCCAGTCCCACCGGAGCGATAGTTGGTCCAGGGCTGGGGGCGAAGCGCCATCTATCGGGGGTCCAGGGAAGCTCCATGGGGCGTGATGATATCGGGGAGAGCAGGGATTTGCTGTGGGCGTAAGGAAGAGAATGGAATTAGATGGATGTATAGGTGAGGGACAAAGGGATAAATAGAGGTGAAAACAGATCCGAACCACGTTTTCCGTGGATAAAGCCATAGTGTTCGGAGGCGAGTGCAGAGTCTTCCGACACCCTGAAATTTTGGGGGTTAAAACCAAAAATTGTAAAAATGAGTGCCGATAAATGGGGCGGGAATTTGAATTTTAAATTCATGCCGGTCGTATTATTCCTCCCACAGCCTGGCCCGGAACATCACCCCCTAGAACCAGGCCAGAGATTCTTCTTTTCTGCAGAGGATTACTTTTTCTGGAGGCTATCCACCACTTTTCTAGAGGCGATCAATTTACCTCTTCTGGAGAGGATCAATTTTCCGGAAGACGGTTTATTACACGTTCTGGAATTGCTCGGAGGGCAGATTTTTTGAGGAAAGGCTGGATCACTTCACGCATGGGAATCACAAGTGCACATTGGGGAGGAAATCCAGCTTAAACCGAGTGAGTCCGTGCCATAGTGGGGGTGTGCGCTGCCGCAAAGGCGTCTACCGGCCGCACGTCTGTGCCGGGATATCCCCGTCCAGATCCGGACGAGACCATACGGTGCCTCGCCCCCCTTTTGGGCGTGCACCCCGCCGGTGATCAGTGAGCACTCCGCGTATCCGCGCACATATAATTCACTGCAAAACTGTTCACTTAAGCAAATTTGGGTCTGTACGGCCAGACTCCACGATCCCGCACATTGCGTCACATTCCTCACATTCGGGTCAGCCACGTAGGCTCGATACCCTGCGTATAAACTCACCTCTTAATGTTGTTTGTTCCTAGTGTTGTCCTTAATTATTATTATTATTATTATTTTTATTATTATTATTATTATTATTATTATTATTATTATTATTATTATTATATATTATTTATTATTTGCATTTAACGTAAAGCACGCACCTTGTCCAAGCACCAACACATTTCACGAATCCAAATCAAAACAGCGATCAGCTGATCGGCTGTAGTGGGCTTAACCCCTTGTGTGTGACGCGGGCTCACTGAACCCCACCGTTGTTGTTGGCACATATATGTGGAAATCTAACCATTAATTATTCCTTCTGCTCCGGGGACCCTTAACAAGAGCTCTTGGTAGGACAGTCTCGGTAGGGCCCAACTCACACGATTTCATTGGGTGAAGTTTTGGTGTTTTTTTTTTTTGCTATTTATTTATCGAAATAATGACTTATACTTGAACTGTTAAATATATCCCCGATTAAATTGAAGAGAATGAATTTCTAAATTAATAGAGAGGAGGGACGCGTGGCGTGGGCCATGGATTAGGCCAACCAAAGCCGTTCCGGCAGAGGATGGTCAAAATGCACATTTAAATTTGATCACAGGAAGGGTGGGCGCGCGAAGTGGAAACATCGATGCTTCACCACTTGACAATCATCTGTTTGTTTATTTTGTCGTCTCTTTTGTAGCTAAGTGCAGGTTTTTTTTTCTTTTGTTGGTATTGTTGTCCTGAGAAGTCGTGTGTCTCGAAACTTTGTCTACATTTGGCGGGCAAGTGGAACTATCCAGCCCTGGGATCGACAGCTAGCCGGCGTTGCCCACAGGGAAACAAGCCAAATGTAAAAAATGGCGCCCAACCAATTCGCATGCATCCGAACTAACGCAGGTCCAGGTATCATTGAACAAATGGCACTCGGGCGTGAAGAGGTAGATGCATGGGAAGAGACAAATAAATAAATTTCGTGGAGAAGACGACAGCTCGCGAAGTGCAGTTTAACGGTCCCGGCAGAAGTCTCTGCTGCAGGCTTAAGGGGAGCGTAAAGCTGGCCCTTAATGGCGCGGAGTGGCCAATGCTAGGAAGAGATAGACGGAAGCAGTAATTAAAAAAGATTTATGGGAGATGGGAAAACTTACAGATTGCAAATGATCATTTCGTCACGGTTCGATGTCGCTGAAGGACGTAAGTCACTTCCATTCAATTTATGAACTGGGAGTTTGCGACGTACACATTGCCTGGTGGACTGTGATATCGAATAAATCTGTGATAGAATGTAATATTGGAATAAGTTAGAGTAAGACATGTAGGTAAATGTTCAGTGTAGTTCTCACCTATTTGTTTGTAGAGTAGCCGCTTTCGTGTTTTGGTTCTGTCTTCCGTCTGCCGAGATGTTGTGAGGAGTAGGTGGCCCGGGCGTCGTAAAGACAACCCGCGATGCATCCGCTGTTACGTCAGATCGTTAGGATGGGGGGTCAGGCACAAGGCACAAGAAAGGTGAGCTCATGCACCGTGAGGCTCTCGCTTATCGGCCATCGCTTAAAGCGATGACTAGAGTAGGTGACAGGTCACACAAAGGTGTTTGGAATTGTAGGATATCCTAATGTCAAGTGAAGCGCAGAAACTAGAGCGGTTGCTGATCCCGGCTAGTCACGTGTCCCCCTCTTAATGAATCCTGGTTGAAGAAGAAGGAACGTTTTTTGTTGGGTAGTTGTTTTTTCTGTTGTTGTTGAATGTTGTTGAAGTTTTCTGTGTCGTGTTTGTCGACCGAAAATCCACCTATATTATTTATTTATTTATTCAAATAATTATTGGCTCATTTATTTATTACGGCGCTACTCGGCGGCAGTTTACTTAGGTAATTAAGAATTTATTTATTTATTTATCTGTTTATTTAATGGTCAGGAGCAGTGAGTGTTGTTTATTTTGCTAGTTATTTATTTGGGTATTTATTTATTTATTTAGTTGTTTAGGAAGCGGAGTATCGGGGTTGCTCAGGGGGAATGCCAAAAGCGGGGGCAATCGCCCGTATAACACACGATCTCACGCAAACGAAATGGTGGATCAAGATCCGGAAGAAATTGGAGCGATGGGTGGTTTGCCAAGGACGCCGATCTCGGCCAGGATAGAGGAGCGGCAAACGTCTAGTCCGACGACCGCGCTTCCTTCAGAACTGGCATCAGCGGTGAACGTAGCGCTGGCGCAAACTCAGGAGACAGATAGAGCATCGCGAAGTGACTCGATAAGTCTGGTGTTGCAGGAAGAGTTGCGCAATGGATTTATGGAGATGATGCGCGAACTCAACTTGGTACTCCAGCCGATCAGACAGCAACCACCACAGCTGAGTGTACCGCAAAGGGAAGAGGCTCATCACGAGCAGGGGCATCGAGGAGCAATTCCGAAAAGGAAGCCGTCTAGTACGTCCGATGCGCCAATGCCACCACCGAAGCTCGCTTGGCGCGAGGAGAAGCAGGTCCGGAACCGTCTTCAGGCGTAGGGGCGACCGCATCCGGGAAGCAGGATCGACCGGGTGAACATCAGGCGCGGAATCGGCGAAACCCGATAGCAAGACAGTCAGGTCAGAGTCGTGGTGAGAATAGGAGAGTACTCACGTGAAGATTCGCATGCAAATCCTCCCGGTCATAGACCGTGGCCACGGTGGGGCCGAGTCGAAAAGTGGGACGTAACGTTCGACGGAGACAGTAACAAGATGACGGTCGAAGATTTTGTTTTCCGAATCGAATTCCTCTAGGCTCAAAGCCGATGCCCTTGGGAGGAGGTGCTGAAAGGATTTCATCACCTCGTTACGGGAAACGCTCGGGAATGGTATTGGCAGTACATCCGGGATCATGGCGGGGTTGTTTGGCAGGAGTTGAGGGATGACTTAGTCGTCCGTTTCCGAGGCACGGCTTCCGAGTTCGACCGCATGAGGGAACTGCGGGAGAGAATGCAGCGGTCAAACGAGAGTGTGGAAGAGTTTTTCCATGCCATGCGGAAACTTGCTTCAAGGCTGGAGACGCCGCCATCTGAAAAGGAGATGATAAAGACCGTCAAGAAAGCACTTACAGATGAGATTGCAAGTTTCGTCTATGGCTTACGTGTTTATTCCCTAGACCAACTGATGGATGAATGCATGGAAATAGAAGCTCATTTGAAGAGGAAGGCTCGATCTTCCTGGCGAGGAACACCAAAATCCAGTAGTTATGGTCGCGGGGCGAATCCCAATATTAGCGAGGTCGTGCAGGAGCGGTCGAGAAGCGATGAGGAGGCAGAGGTCGTCGAGGAGGCGCAAGTGACACGGCGGGTTCCGCAAAAACTGATTTGCTGGAATTGCGGGAAAACCGATCATGGTTTTCGGGACTGCATGGCATCAGAAAGGCGAATTTTCTGCTACAGATGTGGAAAGCCCGATGCGAACTGTCCGACCTGTCCGAATTGCGTGGGAAACGCGAAGAAGAGCGCGATTCAAGCAGGCGAATCACGCTCACAGATGGGGCCTGCGCAGAGAAAGTAGAGTCAAAGATTGTTGAAGTTGATAATCGTAAGATGCATGCTAGGTTAAGGAGCTTACCATATGAAGAACGTCTCAGAAATTATTTAGAAGTTAGGAATAGAATATTCTCCGAATTACGAGTAGATGGTATGAGAGCACTGTCGGTACGAGTGAGGAAGGCGAGATCCCGATTTAAGCAGCGGCAAATTATGAGGAGGCAGGTGATTGCTTCAGTCAAGCGCTGTTGTAAGAGAGATCCGAGAGTATTCGCCGAAATCTCGATAATGGGCGAGTCGGTGAGAGGCCTTTTGGATTCAGGCGCTACACACAGCATGCTAGGTCGGAAGGGCCAGGAATTCTTGGAGAAGCTGGGTGTGGACGCTCGCCGATATTCTTCCATAGTGAAGGTAGCGAATGGAGAAGATCGCGCAATCGTTGGCCGGGTAGAATTGCCTGTGGAGTACAAGGGAGAGGTAAAGAGGTTAAGGTTTTTCATATGCCCTTTCTTGGAACAGGAGATTTACTTGGGGGTAGACTTTTGGCGGGCATTCTCATTGGCTCCTGAGGTAATGGGAGAAGGTCCATTAGGGGCATCACCCAGATTAGTGGAGGAGGTGATGGCGGATCAAGTCGCTCACTACGTGGAAGGACCGGAGAAGGATATAGTGCAAGACAAGTGGGAGTTGTCCGATATGCAGAAGGCAGCCTTGGATCAGGCGAAGGCAGAGTTTCTGACGTTCGAAACCGTGGGCTTGGGCAAGACGTAGCTGGAGACACACAAAATTCAGCTGGAGGCAATTCAGCCGGCAAAGGACCGACATTACCCATTGTCGCCAGCGATGCATAAAGTGGTGTGTGTGGAGGTGGACAAAATGTTGGCCTTGGGAGTCATCGAGAGCAGTGATAGCCCGTGGAGCAATCGCACTACGGTGGTGCGATGGCCGAGCAAAAATCGGTTCTGCCTCAATGCCCGAAAGCTCAACAAATTGACCATCAAAGACGCGTACCCATTTCCTAGCATCGAAGGGATCCTGTCGCGTCTTGATCAGACGATGTACATCTCCAGCGTAGATTTAAAATTCGCTTTTTGGCAGATCGAGTTGGACGAGCAGAGCCGAGCGTATACAGCGTTCACGGTGCCGGGACGAACACTGTACCAGTTTCGAATGATGCCTTTTGGCCTCTGCAACGCTTCACAGTGCCTGTGTAGACTGGTCGATAAAGTCATTCCGGGAGAGATGCGAGCGAACGTTCATGCATATCTCGACGATCTGTTGATCATAGCCAGGTACTTCGAGTCTCACGTGAAGATCCTCCGAAAGGTTGCTGAGTGTCTGCGGAAGGCGAATTTGACGATAGGGCTGAGTAAATCTCACTTTTGTTATAAGGAGATTAAAAACCTGGGATTTATAGTGGGAGGAGGAGCGCTGAAGATGGATCCGGATCGGGTATCGGCCATCTTACGTATTCCTGAGCCACGATCAGTCCGAGAATTGCGTAGTTTTCTGGGAACTGCGGGCTGGTATCGGCGCTTTATGAAGAACTTCGCTGAGTTGGCAGCCCTACTGACAGATGCTCTTAAGAAGTCGGGAAAAAGCAAGTTTAGATTGACGGAGGAGGCAAAACGAGCCATGGGGGAGTTGAAAGCTGCACTTACCTCTGCACCAGTTTTGGTACACGCAGACTTCAAGCGGCACTTTTACATACAGTGCGACGCGTCACACTATGGGGTAGAAGCCGTACTTTTCCAACGTGATGACGAACAGAACGAGAGGCCCATAGCTTTTTTCTCCGCCAAACTAAATTGCCATCAGAAGAATTACTCGGTTACGGAGAAAGAGTGTCTTGCAGCTCTCATGGCGATCCTGAAGTTCCGTCCATATGTGGAACTGATGCCGTTTACCGTCATCACAGACCATGGCAGTCTGAAATGGCTGATGACGATGAACAATTTAGATGGTCGCTTAGCTCGTTGGTCCCTTCAATTGCAGTCCTTCGATTTCGGCGTAGAACATCGAAAAGGAGTGGACAATGTAGTGGCAGATACATTGTCGCGCTGTATCGAGGAGCTGGAGGTTGATCCTAGCAGCATACTGGGTTTCGAAACGGTGGAGTTCGAGTCTGAGGAATACCAAGAGTTAAAGAAGGAAATCGCAGAGAACCAGGAACGCTTACCTGATCTCAAAATCGTGGATGGCATGATATTCAAGTGAATGATCTTCGAGCGAAGGAGCTGGAAGGAGCCGTCTGGAAATTGTGGGTTCCGAGTTCTCTAGCGGCTACGTTGATAGAGAACGCGCATCTAGATGAGAAGGCGGCGCACGGTGGCATGGCGAAAACCTTGCATTTATTGCGTAGGCAGTTTTACTGGCCGAACATGGCGATAGAGGTGCGGGATTATATCCGAAGGTGTGCCGTTTGCAAGGAATCGAAGGCGCAGAACCATAGGATGCAGGTCGGAATTGGACAAGAGGTGGTCACCGAGCGACCATTCCAAAAGCTGTACTTCGACTTTCTGGGGAAATATCCGCGATCAAAGAATGGGCATGCGTGGATATTTATAGTGGTTGACCACTTCTCGAAGTTCACCTTCTTGAAGACCATGAAAGCGGCCACCGCGATGGAAGTTGTAAGATTTCTTGTACATGAGGTAGTCTACAAGTTTGGAGTGCCAGAGAGTATCCACTCAGACAACGGCACGCAGTTCATCTCAAAAACTTTTAAGGAGATGTCCGAGGCATTTGGAGTCATTCATATGAGGACGCCAGTGTATTCTCCACAGAGCAACGGAGCCGAACGGGTGAATCGCACCGTGCTTAGCGCGATTCGTACGTATCTGGAGGACGATCACCGAGACTGGGATGTGCATCTGCCGGAGATAGAGTTGGCCATCAGGAACTCGGTTCATGAGGCGACAGGCGTGACGCCGTTCTTTGCAGTCTTCGGGCAGCAAATGTATTTGCATGGGTCATGCTATAAGCTGGCAAAGCGATTGCGTTCCATCGGCGAGCATGATATATCCCTGCTGGAGAGTCAAGACAAGCGACAACTCCTCCAGGAGAAGATTCGTGCTAATCTCCATCAGGCATACGAGCGTAGCAAGGTGAGGTTCAACCAGCGAACTCGAGTGTTTTATGCAAAGCCAGGACAAGAGGTGTTTCGCCGCAATTTCGTTCTGAGCGACTTCGAAAAGTGCTTCAATGCCAAGTTCGCACGCAAGTTCATCCGATGCCGAGTGGTGAAGCCAGTAGGAGAGAACGCATATGCTCTGGAGGACCTCAATGGACGGCCAATAGGAGTGTATCACGCCAAAGACTTAAGGCTGTAGTTAGGTGTGGGTGTGGCCTACGTTGGGCGCGGCAGACGAATATGGGGCACGCCGGCAGGTGTTTCAAAAGTAGGTTTTAATCCGGTGGTCATGCCCACGCGTATGGGGTCCTTCCTGGGTCGGTCGACATACTCGTGGTGGTGTTCCAGTCCCACCGGAGCGATAGTTGGTCCAGGGCTGTGGGCGAAGCGCCATCTATCGGGGATCCAGGGAAGCTCCATGGGGCGTGATGATATCGGGGGGAGCAGGGATCCGTTGCTGTGGGCGTAAGGAAGAGAATGGAATTAGATGGATGTATAGGTGAGGGACAAAGGGATAAATAGAGGTGAAAACAGATCCGAACCACGTTTTCCGTGGAGGCGAGTGCAGAGTCTTCCGACACCCTGAAATTTTGGGGGTTAAAACCAAAAATTGTAAAAGTGAGTGCCGATAAATGGGGCGGGAATTTGAATTTTAAATTCATGCCGGTCGTATTATTCCTCCCACAGCCTGGCCCGGAACATCACCCCCTAGAACCGGGCCAGAGATTCTTCTTTTCTGCAGAGGATTACTTTTTCTGGAGGCTATCCACCACTTTTCTAGAGGCGATCAATTTACCTCTTCTGGAGAGGATCAATTTTCCGGAAGACGGTTTATTACACGTTCTGGAATTGCTCGGAGGGCAGATTTTTTGAGGAAAGGCTGGATCACTTCACGCATGGGAATCACAAGTGCACATTGGGGAGGAAATCCAGCTTAAACCGAGTGAGTCCGTGCCATAGTGGGGGTGTGCGCTGCCGCAAAGGCGTCTACCGGCCGCACGTCTGTGCCGGGATATCCCCGTCCAGATCCGGACGAGACCATACGGTGCCTCGCCCCCTTTTGGGCGTGCACCCCGCCGGTGATCAGTGAGCACTCCGCGTATCCGCGCACATATAATTCACTGCAAAACTGTTCACTTAAGCAAATTTGGGTCTGTACGGCCAGACTCCACGATCCCGCACATTGCGTCACATTCCTCACATTCGGGTCAGCCACGTAGGCTCGATACCCTGCGTATAAACTCACCTCTTAATGTTGTTTGTTCCTAGTGTTGTCCTTTATTATTATTATTATTATTATTATTATTATTATTATTATTATTATTATTATTATTATTATTATTTATTATTTATTATTAGCATTTAACGTAAAGCACGCACCTTGTCCAAGCACCAACACATTTCACGAATCCAAATCAAAACAGCGATCAGCTGATCGGCTGTAGTGGGCTTAACCCCTTGTGTGTGACGCGGGCTCACTGAACCCCACCGTTGTTGTTGGCACATATATGTGGAAATCTAACCATTAATTATTCCTTCTGCTCCGGGGACCCTTAACAAAAGCTCTTGGTAGGACAGTCTCGGTAGGGCCCAACTCACACGTTTTCATTGGGTGAAGTTTTGGTGTTTTTTTTTTTGCTATTTATTTATCGAAATAATGACTCATACTTGAACTGTTAAATATATCCCTGATTTAATTGAAGAGAATGAATTTCTAAATTAATAGAGAGGAGGGACGCGTGGCGTGGGCCATGCATTAGGCCAGCCGCAGCCGTTCCAGCAGAGGGTGGTCAAAATGCACATTTAAATTTGATCACAGGAAGGGCGGGCGCGCGAAGTGGAAACATCGATGCTTCACCACTTGACAATCATCTGTTTGTTTATTTTGTCGTCCCTTTTGCAGCTAAGTGCAGGTTTTTTTTTCTTTTGTTGGTATTGTTGTCCTGAGAAGTCGTGTGTCTCGAAACTTTGTCTACATTTGGCGGGCAAGGGGAACTATCCAGCCCTGGGATCGACAGCTAGCCGGCGTTGCCCACAGGGAAACAAGCCAAATGTAACAGAGAGCAAAAATTGTGTTGCACAAATTTTATAAAGAAAGTAAATTATGAACAAAAAACAGAAAAATACTTGATTCTTGTATCTGCGGTTGCGCAAAGTGAAGACAATGTTTTGAAATGCATGGAAGTGGCGGGATTAGCTGCAGACAAGTTATAATTTGTCTTGAAACTGCTATGTCCTCCACGCGCTTGGACCCTTGAAAATAAAGGGCAGATAATGATCTCTTTCCAATTAAAAAATGTATTCTAAATTGCACTAGCCACGATATGGTTCATTTTGGGAGGAAGATCATATGCCAGCAGAATTTTTAGGGACTATATGTATATTTGTAGCTTTCCCCACAGTCATAATTTTTACGCGCCAAAATTTGATTTTCGATCAAATTGAAACCCTGGAACATCTCTTCTGCAACTGCCCGGGTCTTTAACGGGTAAGAAAAAGACACCTTGGCGCACCAGAACTGGCATCACAGGAGGATGCCTCCAAGAGGGCGCTGAGTGAATTACTTGCCTTCGCCAAACACACCTCAATTCTCGGGGAATTCAAAACCTCACCAACACTCCCGTAAAGGTCAATTTACATCCGGATAACTAAGGGCCATATTGGCCTATGGTAGGCCCCGCTGAGGGCCGTCCTGGTTAACCTAACCTAACCTATTCATGAAATGGCTTTCGACACAGCAAATAGACTCACTACCGTACGATATTCCGCAGAGGATCCAAAGCAATAAAGGACTATGGCTATTCTCCTCTCCAAAGAGATTGCCAGTCAAAAAGGAGTGTCTTTCTTTCAGAAATTGGGAACAGTCCAACAAGAAAGTTAAAAGCACGCCTTTCTATGAAGTAATTTTCCTTAAAAAAGGCATCGGAGTTATTCGGATCTTCGTCCTCGCAAAAAGATCCATATTACGGCTAATATATATTGGTATACATTATTTATTATAATATATGAGCACTAGAAAATGAAATGCCAATTCCATACCAGGGTCCAAGTGCGTTAATATTAACTGTATCTTAATACTCCACAGTTGCAGGAGACATCGTCGCCAACTCTATACATTGCAGCATCGTTACGTCTAGCTGTGCCGCATAAAGCATTAATGCTTCGTTTTTGTTCATATTAGTATAGTTAAATAATCAGAACAGAAGAACACACGCACGTGTTGCCAGCATGCCAAATCTCAATAACTCAACGTTTGCACAGTGTAGACAACAGTTCTGAGTTATTGAGTTTTCTCGGTGATCGATAGGTAACACACTGTAGTGTAAGGCTGCGCTTACACTGGAGCTGCGTCTTGCTTCACTGCGTCTTCCCAGAGACGCAGTTTTTTGTATATAGTCTACGCATGGGGCCCTAGTGGTGGCAAAAAGTTGCGTCGGTTTCCGGCGCAGGTGCGTCTATTCGATATATTCGATTTATTTTGCGCTCAACAGCACATTTTCGTACTTTTTGCCTATCAGCGAAACTATCACCACTAGCAACAACAAAAAATAGCAGATTAAAAATCTGGATCAGGTCAGATCATTATTATAGCCAGAAGGAACAAATGAAATTTCAGTGGCCTTCCACTCATTCCGCTTCCTCATTATCTCTCTTTCTCGCACCCATTTCCACGAGTAGTTAAAACGCATATAGATGTAGAAATTTAGAGAAGACAGATTTTAAAGACAAATTTAAACACAAAATAGAAACAGATATAAAAATCTCCAAAAGGATACGATTTAATTTTTTTAAATTGTATTTATTGGCTTAATTTTGATTCGTCCCTTTTGCGAATATATTATAAATTGCAAAAGTCATATGCTCACATACATACTTACTGACTGAGTACCGGGTATAAAAAAGAGCCGCGGCCTTAGCCGCAGCTCACAACGTTCTCCCTCGTTTTTACATAGTTTCAGCATAGTGCCCTAGTGGTGGCAAGAACTTGCGTCAGTTTCCGACGCAGGTGCGTCTGTTCGTTATATTCGATTGATTTGGCGATTAACAGCATATTTTCGCACTCGAAAATCAAATGTTTGCGCGTAAATATTAAGACTGAGGGAAAAGGTACAAGTATACATATAGTCCCTAAAAATTCTGCTGGCATGTGATCGTCAGCGAGTTCAGCAGTCTCTTCCCGACCAAATTCTATCAATATTCTACACACAATGGCTTTGAACACACCGAATAGATCCCCTATTATGCGATATTCCGAAGAGGATACCAGGCAAAATAGCGCTATGGCTATTTTTTTCTCCAAAGGCATTGCCTGTCGAAAATTCGTATCCTGCTTTCGGAGATCAGGCAGCAGTCGCACAAGAATGTCGAAAGTACTCCTCTTCATGCGGAAGTTTTCTTTTAAAAACGCGTCGGAGCTGTTTACAGCATCTTCCTCCCAAAATGAACCATATCGTGGCTAGTGCAATTTAGAATACATTTTTTAATTGGAAAGAGATCATTATCTGCCCTTTATTTTCAAGGGTCCAAGCGCGTGGAGGACATAGCAGTTTCAAGACAAATTATAACTTGTCTGCAGCTAATCCCGCCACTTCCATGCATTTCAAAACATTGCCTTCACTTTGCGCAACCGCAGATACAAGAATCAAGTATTTTTGTGATATTTTGTTCATAATTTACTTTGTCTATCAAATTTGTGCATAAATACTAGCGGCTGCTGTGTACAAATAGAAGTTAAAAATTCTTATTTTGTTCCATATAACCACTAATCTTACAAAAAATACAAAACTCTGTGTTTGTAACGGTAAAATGGCATTTGGGATGGTACAGAACAGCAAAACTTAGCATAAGAAGGTTCAAACGTTTGTCAATCGATTTTAACAAACGATACCTGAAACGACGCCCAATTTTCCTGAGTTGCAAAGTCAAATACAAAAAGAAGTTCCGCAAAAAAGGTATCACATATTAATTTGAAAGCTTAATAACTTCCAGACCGTAAGCTGCAAGCAAATAGTTGGGTCTAAATTATAGCTGCATTTATCAGCGTTTTAGAGCTGCAAAGTTCAATAGAGCCAGATGTAAGATTCTGAGGTTATGTGAAAATAAGAAGCACTACCTCTGAAAAAAAATACCAGATCTTAACAAAATTCGTAGAAAAAAAACTAAACCATTTAGCCTAGTACTCAGATAAGCAAAATTTTCTGGCGACAGAAAGTAGCCTATATTTTTCTGTAAGACCAGTGTGACCAGATATGCATGCTCTACTGTTACAGTGTTTTGTGTTTGTTTATAAATACAATCAGTTAAAAATTCAAATTTTTTCAGTAAGCAAGCCGGAATGTACTATTTATGGGCTCTGTGGCGCTGGAGAACGACAATGAACATAGAAAGCTCCGCAATATTGGATAAATCAGTATCTATCAAATTATAAATAAATAAAATGAGTACCGGGTATAAAATTGATAAATGGCAGTATCCATATAATCGGCATCAATGGGATTAAATTTATTTTCCATATTGCAATTTTCTAGCCGTCTGTCACTTTCCTGGCCGAACTCCGCAAGCCGCTTGCTATTGATCTTCTTCATGGTGATGTCGATATTCGAGTGTCGATGAATACAGAATATACAAAATTTTTATTTTCTACTCGAGCCCAGCAAATACCACCTTTTCGCTTCTAGTATATATCGTTTGCTTAATTCTTGCGCAAGAAATTTCTGTCGCAAAAATTACAGGCATGCATTTCTATCGTTTCCATACGAATATCACTCCTCATTCTGTCGCAAGAAAATTTTGCTTATCTGAGTACTAGGCTTCATAGCTTACAAATTTGTAAGTCACCAAATCTATCAGAAAAAGTTTTTGGCCACAGCGGAATGTTCGTGTCGACAAGTGCTATCGGAACTTTCAGAAATACATTTTTGAGCATAACCGCGCAAATTCTGCTAAATAACAGCTCAAATAATTCTAAATAACAGTTGCTTAACAGAACAGATAGCTAATAACTGTTTCCGGCCAAATTTAATTTAAAATGTAAGTGCAAAAAGTTGATTGTTTGACCATTAGCAATTCAATTTTCAATTTGCATGCTGTTCCTCACAGTTCGTCAAATATTTTGAATACACAGGTGTTGCATCTGAGATGCCTTGATCTTCCTAATATGCCGCTTACACTGGGGCTGCATCTTGATTCTTTGCGACTTCCCAGAGACGCAATTTTTATACCCAGTACTCGAAGAGTATAGGGGTGTAAACTAACAATTACAAAGGAACCAGCTTGCTTGTACAATGAACTATGCCTTACAGTATCCAGAAGAAGGAATGATTTTGTATGCTCAAGATGTAATCTCGCAAGTTCTGAAAAACAATTCTTTGTTCATGCAGTCCGACTGTGGAATCAGCTCACAAATGATATGAAACTGATTAGAAACGCAACGCAATTTAAATTAAAATTCTACACACACCTAAAGACCCAACTAGAAATTTAAAAAATTCAAGTAATTTAATTTAAATTAATTAAATGTATAAATGTTTAGAATTGACAACAAGCATGTAAACTATATTATAAGATTAAATAATTTTGTGACTAGTGCTTTAAATATAAGTTAATCTTGTAGCACTAGGTTAAGGAAAATCCAAATAAATAAATAAATAAATTAGATTTGTGGAGATAACGGTTGTCTGTAACACCCAGAAGGAAGCGTTTCCGACCCCATAATTTAAGAAAAGGAAGGGAATTAGTTGCCGATATAATATGGTAGAGGGAATTATAATCCGAGCATAAAACTCTAAAAGGTTCATGTAAGGAATAATTCGATCTACAAATCGGAAGGAACAGAAGTATATAATTTCTAGTAATTCTAATAGGAATCGTGAAGTTTATGCGGCTCAACAAGTCAAGGCTATCTACGTCACCCTTGATCAAGTTGTGCACAAAAATCACACCAAGCATTTTTCTACGGTTAACTTAAGATGGAAGGTTTATTAAAAGCGATCTACTAGCGATCTACACTTGCATCCCAGTTGAGGCCTGATTCTATACGGTCCTGGTGTACTTTGTACTGAGGGCACCATACACAAGAACCATATTCTAAAATCGGACGAACAAGCGATACATAGAGAGTCTTTGTTATATAGGGGTCGTCAAATTCCTTTGACAACTTCTTTATAAACCCAAGCACGCCCATGGCCTTATTTACCATGGTAGAAATGTGTTCAGAAAACTTTAACTTGGGATCTAAAAATACACCAGGGTAATTCTCGTAAGAGAACCCTGCCCAGGGTAAGCAGCCAGAAAGGTGCTGGACCGATGAAATGTCATTACTTTACATTTCGAAGCATTAAGGTATACAAAATTTGCACAACGCTATGACTCAGGCTATTAAAATCGGATTGCAGCCTGGATTGTCATAAACCATCCTTGTACTGGACACACAGCCTAAAATCATTCGAAGGCAGGTTATTTATAAAAAGTGTAAAGAGTAAGGGGCATATATGGCTGCCCTGTGGTACGCCTAAAGTAACCTTAACTGGTTTAAACGGGGAGTTTTTGAAGAGGAATCTTTGGGACCTGGAAAAAAGGTAGCTAGAAATCCATCTCAAGAGATTGGGTGGAAACCCTAAAAGGTCAAGTTTTTGTGCTAGGAGAGTGTGGTTTACAGAGGCGAATGCTTTACTGAAATCTGTGTAAATGACATCCGTCTGTAGATTACCTTAGAAGCCTTTAATGATGAAGGAGGTGAACTCAAAGAAATTCCTGGTTGTTGATCTGCGCCTTATAAATCCATGCTGGGCAGGAAATATAAGTGATCCGCAAAGATGCTGCAGGTGCGGAGTTAAAATTTTAACTTGGATATACCTCTGTAGTTCTTCGCGTCAGACTTACTACCTTTCTTATGGAGAGGAATAATAAATGACTCCTTCCACATGGAAGGGAAGTATGAAGAGTTTATGGACAGGCTGAATAGTTTAAGCAACGGTCCACACAGAGACTCGGCGCAGTATCTAAGTACACAGCCGGGAACTCCGTCCGGACCTGGTGAAAACACCGGCTTAACTTTTCGGAGATCATGAAGCAGAGAGCTTGCATTTGGCAAGGGACTGAAGATGCCGTTCGACCTCGGTAAACCGTATGGGTACGGCTGACCGGAGTAGCATTCCTGTGAATAGCTTGTTTGAAAGAATTGAGCAAAAAGATTGGCAATTACCTGCTCATTATTCGCCGACGTATTTTTTTTTTTTTTGTATGTTTGGACGTTGACGTGCAATGACTGCACCGTCAAGTGGCCCATGGGACACCAGCCAAATGCTGTTACGCGCGAATCCCAGGCCGAAACGCAGCCCTCCTCTCACCCAACCGACCGAGGGGCGCTGCCGCAAAACGCGCGACTCGTTAACCGAACCGATCGCGATCATGCAGGAAAGATAGATGTTAGAATAGTATTCGAGCAAAATTATAACTAATCTTACTAAAGGAATTAATCATGAATTAAAACTATCGTACTCCACAACTACAATTACTTACTACGAGAAAGGTATGTGAGTATTAGTAATTTAAGAAGAGGAAGGGAATTAGTTGCCGATATAATATGGTAGAGGGAATTATAATCCGAGCATAAAACTCTAAAAGGTTCATGTAAGGAATAATTCGATCTACAAATCGGAAGGAACAGAGGTATATAATTTCTAGTAATTCTAATAGGAATCGTGAAGTTTATGCGGCTCAACAAGTCAGGGCTATCTACGTCACCCTTGATCAAGTTGTGCACAAAAATCACACCAAGCATTTTTCTACGGTTAACTTAAGATGGAAGGTTTATTAAAAGCGATCTACACTTGCATCCCAGTTGAGGCCGCGTAGAGCGAAAATTAAAAAGTTTTTCTGTACTGATTCTATACGGTCCTGGTGTACTTTGTACTGAGGGCACCATACACAAGAACCATATTCTAAAATCGGACGAACAAGCGATACATAGAGAGTCTTTGTTATATAGGGGTCGTCAAATTCCTTTGACAACTTCTTTATAAACCCAAGCACGCCCATGGCCTTATTTACCATGGTAGAAATGTGTTCAGAAAACTTTAACTTGGGATCTAAAAGAAGGGTAATTCTCGAGAGAACCCCCGCCTAGTGTGTAAGGAGCCAGAAAGGCGCTGGAGCGATGAAATGTCATTACTTTACATTTCGAATCATTGAGGTATAACAAATTTGCACAACACCATGACTGAAAGCTATTAAGATCGGATTGCAACCTGGAGTGAGATAAGCTGTCCTTGAACTGGACACACAGCTTAACATCATAAGAATACATAAGTACTCGAGAGTATGTTAATACTGAAGGCAGGTCATTAATAAAGAGTGTAAAGAGTAGGGGGCCTAGATGGCTGCCCTTTGGTACGCCCGAAGTAACCATAACTGGTGAAGATAGGGATTTTTTGAAGAGGAATCTTTGGGACCTGGAACAAAGGTAGCTAGAAATCCATCTCAAGAGATTGGGTGGAAACCCTTAAAGGTCAAGTTTTTGTGCTAGGAGAGAGTGGTTTACAGAGTCGAATGCTTAACTGAAATCTGTGTAAATGACATCCGTCTGTAGATTACCTTGGAAGCCTTTAATGATGAAGGAGGTGAACTCCAATAAATTCGTGGTTTTTGATCTCCGCCTTATAAATCCATGCTGGTCAGGAGATATAAGTGATCTGCAAAGATGCTGCAGGTGCGGAGTTAAAATTTTCTTAAGCACTTTAGGAATTGCGGATAACTTTGATATACCTCTGTAGTTCTTCGCGTCAGACTTACTACCTTTCTTATGGAGAGGACTAATGAACGACTCCTTCCATATGGAGGGGAAGCATGAAGAGTTAATGGAGAGGCTGAATAGTTTAAGCAACGGTCCACACAGATACTCGGCGCAGTATCTAAGTACACAGCCGGGAACACCGTCCGGACCCGGTGAGAACACCGGCTTAACTTTCCGGAGATCAAGAAGCAGAGAGCTTTCATTTAGCAACGGACTGAAGATGCCGTTCGACCTGGGTACCGACTGGGTACGGCTGCCCGGAGTAGCATTCCTGTGAATAGGTTGTTTTATAAAATTGGGCAAAAAGATCGGCCATTGCCTGCTCATTAGTCGCCGACGTATTAAGAAATGATAGCGAGGATGGCTGTGCGCACGTTTTACGGTTACTGTTTACGAAGCTGTAAAAGTGCTAAGGGCCCTGACAAAAACGTATCCTGCATCGACATAGGTAGTTCTTATAGCATTGAGAGTGAAGAACTAAGAAGTTTGACCGAACCATTACATAACGAGAGAGAGAAAAAGGAAAGCCAACCTCTTGACGTTTTTTGTAAAGTTTGATTTTAAGTTTTTTAGACTGGATAACTCTTTGGTAAGCCAAGGAGGTTTCCCAGATCTAATACGACAGGAACGCGGGACAAAAGAATCAAAACGTGAGTCAAGTGCGTCGTAGAATATATTTGTGCCTATCGTAACATCAGTGCACAAATACAAAGCGGACCAATCGAAATCCCTAATGAGGTTATTAAGCTTCGCAAACTCGGCTTTACGAAAGCAGCGGACAAATCCAAATAGCCTACCCCACCGATCCTTTGCGGTTGGTCCTATATCGAGCGACATTTCGAAGGTAAGATGGTAAGCGTCTTCAGGTATAGTGAGCGGAGGGACTCGAGCTAACAACGCTATGGTCGAATTCGTTACAAAGCACAGATCAAGCAATCGACCCAGGGAACTTTTCACATGGTTGACTTGAGACAGGGATAAGTCAATTAAGCCGTCTATAAAATCATGTCGTGACATGGGCACTAGGTTATTAGACTCGTTTACAGAAGACCAAACAGTTCCTGATAAGTTTAAGTCACCAATAACTATCATATGATCTTTATCAGATAGCGAGAAAGAAACAGCGTTTAAGGCGGACAACTGCTGCTCGTAATTTGGGATATCCGAAGAAGGTGGAATATACGAGCATGTAATAAAAATTGAAAGAGTTGGAAGAATCAGTTTTATACACAGGAATTCCAGTTATTGTTTAATCTGGACTGTAAAATGTTCCGACATGAAGTTAGAGTCCACTGCAATCAGAACCCCACCTGCACGTCGAGACAAACAGTCATTCCTTAACGTTGTGTACCGACCTGCCGAAACTTCAGAGCTGAGAATTTCCGGTTTTAACCAGGTCTCTGTGAACACAATTACATGGGATGCAAATGCGACGCTATCCAAATACAGAGTGCTGAGCTTACTACGCAAGCATCTAACATTCTGGTAGGGGATTCTCTTCTTTTTTGCCCTAAACTCCTTCACCACCATGTTCTCTGGTCAAAATTTGGCAGAGCAAATGGTGTCAAAATGAGTCGGGGAGACGCTTATTTTGAATGAGGCTACATCCCTGGCATAAGAGAAGTTAAACTTCTCCACCTTTAAGCTGACGGCTTGTATATTGCTTTGAATAAGAGCAGTAACGTCATCAATAGTGGTGTAAGGGGCAAGCCGTGAGACAAAAAGTTTTCGTTTAGGTGTAGGTGTGATCACCACCAGGTCCGGGTCGTATGTTTGTTTGTGGGATCGAAGTGGGCGGGATATTAGGATTGTTGGCGGACTCGACGGACACGGACGCTACGGAAATTTCTGGTTGTGCGTTCTCCGAAGTGATAAATTTGGCTGCCGAATTTGCATCACCAGCAGCTGTCGTTGCCCTTGGAATAGCAAACGATATCGGCTGCTGCACAATTGGAGTGGTCGTAGTCGGTTGTTCGGCAACGGGCGGCTGAGGGACAGTTGGGGCTTGATCAACATCAAAAGCCGAGTCGAGTACTTCGAGGCACGTTTGGGGGGGTCTTGTAGTCTGTAAAACTGATCATGTCCCAGCCAATTGAACTGTGTCCGTATCCTTGAGGTGATATGTTCCCCGATGCTGTCGCTGGGTTCTTTCCATAGGCTTGTGGTATGTCATATTTTCAGTTGCTTGCCAAAACACTAGGACTCTATACAGCAGAGTTGGTCGCACCACCGAGATGTAGATCCAATGCATTAGGGCGGGCGACAGGCCCCATGTGCTGCTAAGCATCTTCTTGGATGCATACAGCGCAATGGTGGCCTTCCTCACCCTTTCCATGCTAGTGTGCTGTCCAGTACTGTGCCGAGGTATTTGACCTGTGTTTTTGGGGTTAGCCTTGTTTGGTTGTTTTTCGGGGGGGTCCATGTCGGTACCTTGTACCTCTTTGTAAAGAGGATGAGGTGACTCTTGTCCACGTTGAAACTGAGTCCTACTCCCTCCGCCCACTCACATTCTTCCTGCGTGTTCGTTCCATAATGGAGCTAAGGGTCGATGGACAAACACCCGACATGCTTATGTCGTCTGCATAAGCTATTATCTTTGAGGCCTTCTTCTCGAATCTCTTGATGAGGTCGTCGACCACCAGATTCCACAGAAATGGCGACAGGACTCTGCCCTGAGGTGTGCCTCTGTGTGCTCTCTTTACTGTGGAAGCGGTGCCCCACTCTGATTGCACCCGCCTACAACTCAGGAGTTTCTTTATACATATGTTGATTGCTGGATGTATGTTGGTCGCTTCTAGGCGATCCATTATTGCTTTTGTAGCCACGTTATTAAATGCTCCGGATATATCTACGAATACTCTTAGTGCATATTTTTTGTTGTTGAGAGCTTTCTTGACGGTAGCTACTAACGAATGTAGTGCTGTCCTCCACCGATTTCCCTTTGGTGTAAGCACGTTTGTTAGTTGACATCAGTCCACTTACCTCATTTCTGATGTGTAGATCCAGCAGTTTTTCCCATGTTTTTAGTATAAAGGAGGTAAGGTTCTTCGGTCTTAAATCTTTGGGGCTTACATGGGTGCACTTTCCTGCCTTTGGGAAGAAAACAACTCTATAAGTTCTCCATTGAATAGGGATATAGCCTGTACGTTGACATGCCGAGTATATTGCAGAAAGCCATGGGGTGATCGCCTCTTTGGTCATCTGCAGAATGGCTGGGAATACTCCGTCCAGTACTGATGCTTTTATGCCCCTTAAAGAATCTATGGCCCATAGTATTTTCTTGGATGTTATTAGATCTATTGGGGGGATTGTTCCTCAGTTCCTATGTCCTGATGTGTATCGGCATCTGCGACCTCGGTGCATCCTGGGAAGTTAGATTCAATTAGTGCTGTCAGAGCTTAATCGCTGCCCTCCAACCACTGCCCGTTATCTAGTTTGAGCTGACTCTGTCCGATGGGTTGCTTTGAAAGAAGCTTCCTGAGTCTTGCTGTTTGGGGCACTTTCTCTATATTGGAGCAGAAGTTCCTCCACGAGATACGTTGTGCCTTGCGTATTTCTTTCTTGTAGTCTCTGAGTATCGTTTTGCATTCCTCGTTGATGATCTCCTCGTTCGCTGTTTTATTTATTTATTTATTTTCTCGCCAACGGTTAAACCTTAACTGTCTAAACTAACTTATATCTATCTTAAACAATAAACACTAAACAAAGAAAGAAAAAAAGGATAACAAATTAATTATTCAACATGAAAAAATCAGAAAGTGGCCGTCTGACGGATGCTTTCCCATGGCAAAAGTCGAATCGCATCCCAGCTGGCAGCGCATTATACTGACGAAGCGCCCTACATAATGGCTCATTATTCCCGCAGTTGGTCCGGTGGAGATCAACAGCAAAAAGTGCGTGGTCCCTAAGGCTCCTGGCAGGCGTGTTGAAGCCAATCCTACTAAGCAGGACAGGGCAATCGATGTTACCCACTAATATGTCATATAAAAATAGCTGAGCCTCAATGGTCCTTCGATCCTCGAGGGAGGAGAGATGCACGAGGTGGCATCTGCGTTCATAGGACGGCACTGGACTGGAAAATTGCAAAGGCTGGAGTGCAAACTTTAAAAACTTCCTTTGCAATCTCTTGATACGCGCAATCTGAACGACACCAGTAGGGTTCCAAACCACTGAAGCATACTCAAGGCGAGAGCACACAAGAAATGCATAAAGACTCAGCCTCGTATATGGGTACTTAAACTGGGATGCATTACGCGTTACAAAGCCGAACATGGCATAGGCTTTTGGCAAAATGAAGTTCAAATGCTCGATAAAAAGAAATTTGGAATCAAACAAGATCGAACAGAATCCAAATATGAAATGAACCAACTAAGCAGGCTCGAATGAATCCCCAACCGATACAGCTTGGCTATTAGAGCACATTGGGAGACTTTGTCAAAGGCCTTAGCAAAGTCAGTGTACACCACATCAACTTGAGAATGCACCTCAAAGGCATGTGTGCAAAAATTACTGAAGGCTACCTGGCGTTGATCTACCTGGCATAAAACCATGCTGATTTTTTAAGATGTTTGTTTGGAAGTTAACGTGCAATGACTGCACCATCAAGTGGCCCATGGGACACCAGCCGAATGCTGTTACGCGCGAATCCCAGGCCGAAACGCAGCCCTCCTCCCACCCAACCGACCGAGGGGCGCTGCCGCAAAACGCGCGACTCGTTAACCGAACCGATCGCGATCATGCAGGAAAGATAGATGTAAGACTAGTATTCGAGGAAAATTAGTACTAATCTTACTAAAGGCATTAATCATGCAATAAAACTATCGTAATCCACAACTACAATTACTAACTACGAGAAAGGTGTGTGAGTATTAGTAACTTAAGAAGAGGAAGGGAATAAGTTGCCGATATAATATGGTAGAGGGAATTATAATCCGAGCATAAAACTCTAAAAGGTTCATGCAAGGAATAATTCGATCTACAAATCGGAAGGAACAGAGGTATATAATTTCTAGTAATTCTAATAGGAATCGTGAAGTTTATGCGGCTCAACAAGTCAGGGCTATCTACGTCACCCTTGATCAAGTTGTGCACAAAAATCACACCAAGCATTTTTCTACGGTTAACTTAAGATGGAAGGTTTATTAAAAGCGATCTACACTTGCATCCCAGTTGAGGCCGCGTAGAGCGAAAATTAAAAAGTTTTTCTGTACTGATTCTATACGGTCCTGGTGTACTTTGTACTGAGGGCACCATACACAAGAACCATATTCTAAAATCGGACGAACAAGCGATACATAGAGAGTCTTTGTTATATAGGGGTCGTCAAATTCCTTTGACAACCTCTTTATAAACCCAAGCACGCCCATGGCCTTATTTACCATGGTAGAAATGTGTTCAGAAACTTTAACTTGGGATCTAAAAGAACACCAAGATCATCAACTAGGGTATTTCTCTCGAGAGAACCCCCGCCCAGTGTGTAAGGAGCCAGAAAGGCGCTGGAGCGATGAAATGTCATTACTTTACATTTCGAAGCATTAAGGTATAACAAATTTGCACAACACCATGACTGAAAGCTATTAAGATCGGATTGCAACCTGGAGTGAGATAAGCTGTCCTTGAACTGGGTACACAGCTTAACATCATAAGCATACATAAGTACTCGAGAGTATGTTAATACCGAAGGCAGGTCATTAATAAAGAGTGTAAAGAGTAGGGGGCCTAGATGGCTGCCCTGTGGTACGCCCGAAGCTAATCTTTTTGTGATCTTTTTGGCAATGATGCGCTCAAAAAGTTTTGAGACATTGGTGAGTTTGGCTATTGGTCTATAATTCGTGATACAATTCCTATTACCTTTCTTAAAAACGGGAATAATCTTGGCAGCCTTCAACATTGCAATAAACTGACCCGTTAACAAAGAATTCACGAAGAGAATTTTAAGGGGTTCACAAAAAGCAACATTACAGTTGCGAAGCAGTAAGGCAGAAATGCCATCACTGTCGGGTTTAATCGAATTGTGAAAATCAGCAAATGCCTCCAAAATGTCCGCCTCCGATACATCAAGTGAGCCAATATTGACCACCGAAGGGATGGAGTCTAAGACATCAGACTCATGCCAAACTGCATATGGCTCAAAATTTGAGCTTAAACGAGGGGGAACGTTGTGAGCCGCGTCTACCGCCGCGGCTCTACTTTATACCCGGTACTCAGTCAGTATATATGTATGTGAGCTTGTAATAAATTACATTATTACATGTTCGCAAAAGGGATAAATTTAGTTTTAGCCAAAAAAGACAAAAAAAAATTAAGTCGAACCTTTTCGGAGATTTATATATATTATTTCTATTTTTGCTTACATACGTTTTTTACCTCTGTCTTTTCTACATGTCTAAATCTACTTCCTACATATACATACACGGCTGTGTGCGAGAGAGAGAGGGAATGAGTCTACTCTTGGAAGGCCACTGAAATTTCATTTGTTCCTTCTGACTATATTTATGATCCGATCTGATCCAGATTCAATACTCTGATATTTTGGTCATTTTCTATGATTCTGCGTTTTTGGTTTCCCATATCTTCAAAATTGTAGATTTTCATATTTTGTGGGGGCGGCAGGGGGCGTGGCCAAATTTTGAAATACACTTGTACTGACGTGATATCACAGGAGCATGGATAGAGAGTTTGGTTGCTCTAACTCTTATAGTCTCTGAGATCTAGGCGCTCATCTGGACAAATGGGCACAGCGCCCAACCCTGTGTGTGAGAGAGAGCGAGAGGGAACGATGCATTTCGAAATGGTTTTCTTCATTGTGGCTATGTTTATGAGTCGATCTGATCCAGATTAAACACTCTGATAGATATTGTCATTCTCTACGATTCTGCGTTTTTAGTTTTCTCGTATCCTTAAAATTGTGCATGCCACAAATTTTCGTCCTTGGAGTGGGCGGAAGAGGGCGGGGCGAAATTTTAAAATACACTTGTAACAGTGCGATAGGACAGGAGTCTGGATACAAAATTGTGTTCCTCTAGCTTTTATAGTCTTTGAGCTATAGGCGCTAATGAAGACGGACGGACGGACGGACGGACAGACAGACATAGCTATATCGACTCGGCTATTGATGCTGATCAAGAATATATATACTTTATGGGGTCGGAAACGCTTCCTTCTGGGTGTTACACACATTAATTTTTTGCACAAATCTAATATACCCCTTTACTCTTCGAGTACCGGGTATAAAAAGAAGCTAAAAAAAGAAGCAAAAAAGATGCTATGCCACTATCAGTATTTGAGCTCAAGTTACCAAGGTTCATAGCTGAAGGAAGAGCACTCGTCGACCTTTTTGAATTTATGAAATGCCAGAAAGACCTGGGATTTATTTTAAGTCCCCTTTACACGTCGGCAATATACTGACTATATAAAAATTTGTTTAAAAAAGAAAACTCCCGCTTATGCTGAACACACCTATCCCAGTCAACAGGGTCACGGGTAATCTTAAATCGTTTAAAAAACTTGTTACGCAGATTCTTATATCTCATAAGACACTTCGTATACCACGTTAGCCTATAGGAGCCACGAACTCTTCTGGAAGCATTTTTATCAACAATATGAAATGAATGCTTTATAAGAAGAGTCCGCGCTAGGATGCTAGAAAACAAAAACCCGGTTTACGTTTAACATTTCTTCCCGTATAGCATTCAAACTTACATCAGTAAAAAAATATTCAGAATCGGGTTCAGCGCAGGGGGAGTAACTATAGAAATTAGCTGAGAATATCAATGGCACGTGATGCATGTCACATTCTGCAATAGGCAGCCCGCAACATGCAACGCAGCAATCAATATCCGCACTAACAAAAACTAAATCTAGAATCTTATTTAACCTATTAAAAACATCATTAACTTGGGTTAAGCCCATACTAAGAAGGTCATTCAAAAAAAAGAATTTGTGCAGCAAATGCACATTGCTCGGCATCATTTCCGACGACTGCGGATCGGCGGTCCATACCAACGACCCCAAATTGAAATCGCCAACAACGCAGAGATGCTGACGGTCTCGTAAATTGCCACACATATTGGCAATATTCTGCGTGTGCGCCCTGTAATCATCATAGCTGCTCTTTGGTGGAATATATGAATATATGATACACAGCGTCTCCGACTGACCGGCAACAGACACACCAATCTGAACCAAGATAGAGTCGCCATCAAAGAGACAAATCGGATCACAGCGTAGGGTGCGTCTAACAGCCACAATGACCCCACCCCCTCTGCAGCGCTTCGTTTTGGCAGAGTCTCTGTCCTTACCAAACACTTGGAAAAGGTTGGGATCAAAGAACTCGTTGTCGAAGAAGTTTTCGTTGAGCCAGGTGTCGACAAGGATGATAACGTCGAAATCGCACGTAGATGTTGCCAAGTAGACCGCTTGAGCCTTAGTGCGCATACCAGAAATGTTTTGTAAGAAAATGCGGATGGATTTGGCCCCATCCATCGGCATAGTCCCAGGAAGTGGCGGTGCCGTCCGATTAGCGGCCACGAGAGCAGGATCCAGAGGAGGGTCAGGAACATCACATACGGCAAGTCTCGTGCGTAAAACCTGTCCACGCATCGCAGTTCGAAACAGCAGCACACCATCCTCATCCCGTAGATTGGTCAGGGCGGTGGTAGGGAATACCAATCCAGGAGTTGATACCGAAGAGAGTGCTCCATTTAAGAGCGAGCGCCGGGCTGCTGACTCTCCCTAAATGTCAAGTACAGAGACGGCGCAAGCAAAGCACACGAAGAACTGCATTGGCGTATGTTGTTGTGATGATGACGTCAGAAGCGCACATAGTCGAGAAAGAGCGCCAGCAAGAGCATCGTCGTCTGATCCAGCAGCAGCCAAACGAATGTCGCACAGAGCGCAATGCGAATAAGCGGTACATTGTTGTTGTTCCACAGAGGTATGCCAGAAATGATGCAGCGGGCCGTTGCGCCCTGCGAAGAGGCGAGAAAGTGTAAGCAGAATATGCTGTCGAGAAGCGGCGATCCAGGAACCATAGGCGACTACCACTGGGAGTTTTTTGAATTTAGGAAGATTAGCAGCCGTCAAATCAGGCCTCTGTCTATGCACAAAGCGGGAAACTCTTACCGATACAGGCCAGAATTTGTCACCAAGACCATCGGGAATAGAGGCTCAGAGACCCCAAGTTTGAAATTAACGAATTTCAACGCAGATATGTCGCATCCCGCTTGACCAGCTTCGCACAGGAAATTCCGGCATCAGACACCTTGAGCTTATCGGCAACAAATTTCACCACCGCCTTTGGCTCCGTCACGGCGGCAAATTTACCGATATGCAGGTATTTTCTGCTCTGCACTACATTTAATTGCTCACAGCTCGGAGCAACACCAACAAAACGCTTAGGATTTTTTCTCCGATTCTTCCTCTCTTTCTTTCCGACTGTTATGAAGCCGTCCGAATCAGAAGGGAGAGTGGCACCCGGGTCAATGACCGCAGTCGAAGTGGCGGCCACTAGCCGTGGAGACAGCAAGTCAGTCGCCGGCAAGGCATTGTTGGCATCCTTCTTAGAAGCAACCGGGTTAACCTTCTTATTCAACTTATTCGGGAGGCCAGCCTGAACATCGGACTTGAGATCCCGATAAAGGCTTTCAAGCTTCCGCACCTTGTCACTGAGTTCATAAATTTTCGAGTCGTTCGCAACCACACAGTTATCACACTGCCACAACAGGTTGGGTAGATTGAGTTCAAATTGCATTCTGAGCATTGATGACGAGACATAGCGAAAACACGACCGAACGCAGTGGGAGCTGACTGATCACTTTTGGCGAGTTTGAAGAGTTCCCTGAGGTTATTTGTTTGGAGAGAGAGGTCCCGGCTCCACCAGAATGGATTGGTCCCATTTCTTGTTCTTGATGGCGGGCATGCTCCGTGATAGGCAGCCTGGAGCTCTTTGGAAAGGGTCTCTATGGACTTATCTGTGTCCCCAGCGGATTTCACTGAGCCCGGATTCGCGAACTTCGAGGTAACGGTTCCAGGGATATATAAAAACTGTTACCTTCGAAGTGTATTCGAATTCGTACTTGAACTGAATGCTCCTATGGTCTGAGAAGGATGGTCTATCTAGGACACCAGCCGAATGCTGTTACGCGCGAATCCCAGGCCGGAACGCAGCCCTCCTCCCACCCAACCGACCGTGGGGTGCTGCTGCATGACGCGCGACTTGTTATCCGAAATGATCGCGATCATGCAGGAAAGATAGATGTTAGACTAATATTCGAGGAAAATTAGAATTAATGGAACTAAGCATGCACTAAAACTATCGTACACTTACAATTTCTAATTACAAGAAAGGTATGTGAGTAATAGTGTTTTGGGAAAAGGAAGGGAATTAGTTGTAGACATGATATGGTATTGGGAATTATAATCCGAGCATAAAACTCTAAAAGGTTCATGCAAGGAATAATTCGATCTACAAATCCGAAGAAACAACGGTATATAGTTTCTAGTGTTTCCAACAGGAGTAGTGAAGTTTATGCAACTCAACAAGTCCGGGCTATCTACGTCACCCTTGATCAAGTTTTGCACAAAAATCACACCAAGCATTTTTCTACGGTTAACTAAGGATGGAAGGCTTATTACCAGCAATCTATTAGAGTAGGACGGCAGTCTCACACTTGCATCCCAGTTAAGGCCGCGTAGAGCGAAAACTAAAAAGTTTTTCTGGACTGAATCTATACGGTCTTGGTGTACTTTGTACTGAGGGCACCATACACAAGAACCATATTCTAAAATCGGATGAAGAAGCGATATATAGAGAGTCTTTGTTATATCGGGGTCGTCAAATTCCTTTGACCATCTCTCTCAAACCTAAGCACGCCCATGGCCTTATTTACCATGGTAGAAATATGTTCAGAAATCTTTAACTTGGGATCTAAAAATACACCAGGGTAATTCTCGCAAGAGAACCCTGCCCAGGGTAAGTAGCCAGAAAGGTGCTGGACCGATGAAATGTCATTACTTTACATTTCGAAGCATTAAGGTATACAAAATTTGCACAACACTATGACTCAAGCTATTAAAATCGGATTGCAGCCTGGATTGTCATAAGCCATCCTTGTACTGGACACACAGCCTAAAATCATTCGAAGGCAGGTTATTTATAAAAAGTGTAAAGAGTAAGGGGCATATATGGCTGCCCTGTGGTACGCCTAAAGTAACCTTAACTGGTTTAAACGGGGAGTTTTTGAAGAGGAATCTTTGGGACCTGGAACAAAGGTAGCTAGAAATCCATCTCAAGAGATTGGGTGGAAACCCTAAAAGGTCAAGTTTTTGTGCTAGGAGAGTGTGGTTTACAGAGGCGAATGCTTTACTGAAATCTGTGTAAATGACATCCGTCTGTAGATTACCTTGGAAGCCTTTAATGATAAAGGAGGTGAACTCCAATAAATTCGTGGTTGTTGATCTCCGCCTTATAAATCCATGCTGCGCAGGAGATATAAGTGATCTGCAAAGATGCAGCAGGTGCGGAGTTAAAATTTTCTTAAACACTTTAGAAATTGCAGATAACTTTGATATACCTCTGTAGTTCTTCGGCTCAGACTTACTATCTTTCTTATGGAGAAGAATAATGAACGACACCTTCCATATCGAGGGGGAGCATGAACAGTTAATGGACAGGCTGAATAGTTTGAGCAACGGTTCACACAGAGACTCGGCGAAGTACCTGAGTACACAGCCGGGAACTCCGTCAGGACCCGGTGAAAACACCGGCTTAACTGTTCGGAGATCACGAAGCAGCGAGCTGTCATTAAGCAAGAGACTGCCTTTCACCCTCGGTAAACAGTATTGGTACGGCTGACCGGAACAGCTTTCCTGTGAGTAGGTTGTTTGATAAAATTGGGCAAAAAGATCGGCCATTACCTGCTCATTATTCGCCGACGTATTAAGAAATGATAGCAAGGATGGATGTGCGCACGTTTTACGGTTACTGTTTACGAAGCTGTTAAAGTGCTAAGGGCCCTGACAAAAACGTATCCTGCATCGACATAGGTAGTTCTTATAGCATTGAAAGTGAAGAACTAAGAAATTTGACCGAACCATTACATAACGAGAGAGAGAAAAATTAAAGCCAACTTCTTGACTTTTTTTGTAAAGTTTGATTTTAAGTTTTTTAGACTGGATAACTCTTTGGTAAGCCAAGGAGGTTTCCCAGATCTAATACGACAGGAACGCGGGACAAAAGAATCAAAACGTGAGTCAGTGCGTCGTAGAATATATTTGTGCCTATCGTAACATCAGTGCACAAGTACAAAGCGGACCAATCGAAATCCCTAATGAGGTTATTAAGCTTCGCAAACTCGGCTTTACGAAAGCAGCGGACAAATCTAAATAGCCTACCCCACCGATCCTATGCGGTTGGTCCTATATCGAGCGACATTTCGAAGGTAAGATGGTAAGCGTCTTCAGGTATAGTGAGCGGAGGGACTCGAACTAACAACGCTATGGTCGAATTCGTTACAAAGCACAGATCAAGCAATCGACCCAGGGAACTTTTCACATGGTTGACTTGAGACAGGGATAAGTCAATTAAGCCGTCTATAAAATCATGTCGTGACATGGGCACTAGGTTATTAGACTCGTTTACAGAAGACCAAACAGTTCCTGATAAGTTTAAGTCACCAATAACTATCATATGATCTTTATCAGATAGCGAGAAAGAAACAGCGTTTAAGGCGGACAACTGCTGCTCGTAATTTGGGATATCCGAAGAAGGTGGAATATACGAGCATGTAATAAAAATTGAAAGAGTTGGAAGAATCAGTTTTACACACAGGAATTCCAGTTATTGTTGAATCTGGACTGTAAAATGTTCCGACATGAAGTTAGAGTCCACTGCAATCAGAACCCCACCTGCACGTCGAGACAAACAGTCATTCCTTAACGTTGTGTACCGACCTGCCGAAACTTCAGAGCTGAGAATTTCCGGTCTTAACCAGGTCTCTGTGAACACAATTACATGGGATGCAAATGCGACGCTATCCCAATACAGAGTGCTTAGCTTACTACGCAAGCCTCTAACATTCTGGTAGGGGATTATGAGAGAGGAAGTTAGTTTTTTGGATGGGTGTACTGGGAAGATGAGGATGGAGCACTGTCCTGATTAGTATTAAGAGTTATTGGGGGCCTATTCTTCTTCTCAGCCTTAAACTCCTTGACCACCATATGGCAGAGCAAATGGTGTCAAATTTAGTCGGGGAGACACTTATCTTGAATGAAGCTATCTCCCTGGCATACGAGAAGTTAAACTTCTCCACCTTTAAGCCGACGGCTGTTATTTAGCTTTGAATAAAAGCAGTAACATCACCAATAGTGGACTGAGGGGCCAGCCGTGAGACAAAATCTTTCTCTGAATTTTGGAAGAGTGTATTGTACCTGTGACTTGGACAAATATTCATTCGACTGCTATTTCACTCGGATGATTACATATAAATGTAGCATTTAGACGTTTACGTACATTTATATCTACACCTCCAGCGTGACTGTCTTGATCAGATAAAAACAGATAGCCATTATAGCCATAATAGCCATTACATTCTAATAACAAATCACTAACATGAGACGAAAACCACTTATCAGACACACACATGACATCAATATTGGACTTTACAAATAAGTACCTAAATTCTTTAATTTCTTAGTTAGACTTTGGGCATTAATGTGGCATACACGCAGACCTTCTCCTTGATTGCCAAGTACTCTGAGCATTGTATAGCTGCTCGAGCTGGATGACCAGGGATTATCATCCATTATCAATGGAAAAAACATCAATTAACGAAGACAATCCAGACACCACTGTATTAAAAGTAAGGGGAGATGCTGTAAAGAGAGTGAGATTCCTAACAAAAACTATTACAAGAGTATAAATGATATTACGCATTAGGCTAACATAAACAATAATAAATTTTAGGCGTCTAACAAAAATTATGACGCTCAGCTCGAGATGCTCTAGACGCGGATTGAGTCGCCTCCTCAGTCGCAACTTCCTCACTCTGCAGGGCAGAGAGATCAGCCATGCTCCTAAGGCAAACATACTCGCCACGAATACTCTGCCGGGTGAAGCGGGTGAGGACAGCCGACAGAGCGTTGCGCTTCTTCATCTTCATTGCCTATCTTAATGTGTTGTTCATTTTTGAGAGCTGTTCGTTGATGTAGAAGGGTGTTTTGGACTGAATGCCAAGCAACTCCAGGCTAAGTGGTTGCTTAGTCTGTCGCCGATGTTATCCAGCCCGTTGCAGCAGCATGATTTTAATTATGATGACAGGATCGACAATCACATCGTGTGCTTGCTCCCGCACCTTAACAGGCCTAACGAGTAGAAGAGGCTGTTAAAGAGAGTTTTTAAATACTCCCCTTCCAGTAATGGCGCTCTAACATCATTTGCAGTGCTAGCTTCAGCATCTGCGTCACCGTTGGCTTATAGTTTTGCCTCTAACTCCTCCATCCTGCTGCATAGCGCAGATGCAGAGAGAGAGAGCGCAAGATGAGAGAGCGCAATATGAAAGAGCGCAAGATGGGAGAGCACGTAGCAGGCTCGCGTATGCTTTCCGCGAGAGCGCTGAGAAATGAGTAACCAGCAAAAACAATTGCCTGCACAAAAACAATGTTATGCAGAACTTTCGCTTGGCCGGGTCGGTATATAAAAAAAAAAATATATTAAAAAAAAAGAGGAAATAAAGGTAAAATATAATTCGGTGTGGGGCAGGGGCGATGTCTTTAATCTTGTGTTACACAATTACGCGCACAGATGCAAGCAAAAAAAGTCACAATAACAACAATCATACGTCCACCAACGACTTATACACATAGTGACGAAAGAAACACATGGAGTCAATCACAGAGCGGCGGCTAGCGCAGTTCGTGTATGTTAGAGTGAAAATAGATAAGCTGGAGGTAGATAAAACAGAGAGCGGCTCAGAGAAGGTAGGAGTTCACGATAGGATTTCAAATCGGAAATAAATATACAAAAATAGGCTTAATGCGTATGCACTGATAACGAACAGATTGCACGATTGGTTATAAACAGAAGAAACAATTAAAAACACAATCACTTTTCTTTAATCAGCGGATTGTAAATTTTTTGGTAGGAACGAAGTGCTCAGGTGCCCTAGCGGCCCTGGCAGTCGCCTTTACCTAAAATTACCTAACTCCATAAGTGAAGACGGATGGGAAAACTGTTGACCTTCAGATCGTGTCTCATAATTACTTAATATTATTATATTTTGCTGGGTGCTCTTGGCAGCGCTGTCAGTCAGGTCTTTATGCCTCCTGCTATCGCTCCCTTGCTGGCATAAGCGGTGGTCTGCCTCTCATGCTCTTGCTCATACATTTCCTGGTATTTCAACGCTGGCATAAGTGTGTGGTCTGCCTCTCATGCATTTGTAGATGTTGCTGATTCATGCAAATTAGGCTGTAAAGTATGCCTTCACATTCCGTTGGACATCGGCGTGGGCGTGTAGGTATATTCTTGGGTTCTGGGCAATGATATTTTTGTTAGCTTAATTTCAATTTTATGTGAGGGACAACGAATCGAAGTGTTCGAGTTCGTTATATAATTTGACTGCAGTATTTTATGGTAGGAGATTTTCGCATTTGTAAAGGGGGTTTACGATCTCAGACATTCTGCGCCTGATTCGTTGCCACTGCGTCCGGGCTTTTGTTTTGCCCCCGAGCTCATACCCTGTACTCATTCAGATGTCAAGTATTGTAGGATCCCTCATAAACGCTCTATGTGGCGTTGTCGGTGCCCGTATGCCTTTTTTAATTCACTTTGACTTAAGTTCTGGTTCTCCTTTTGAGATCTTGTCACGGTCGCCATGTGATGTCCCAAGGTTTTGATGTCCTTTTTTGACTAGCTCCAGCTCGTTGTCGAGTGCTTCGATCTCCGAGGCAACGTCCTGCTCGACTGGGTTGTCGACTGGACGAGCCTCGGGTTCTGCGTCCGACTTATACACAGCTTGGTTTGTCGGTCCGATTACCTTCTGTGGTCGGTAATCCTGGGTTGCACATCTGCAACATTTTGAGGATGCGCTCAGGCTCCTTGAAGATAGCCGGCACCCATAGACTTGCCGGCGGTCTACTGGGCACCTCGTCCAAGGCTACTGCGACGAGCTTCGCCCCAGCGCAGACCTCTCCGATCTGCGCAACAGTTGCATTATATAGCTTCACGGAGCGCTCGTCTTCACAGGCTATTATTTTGGTGTTGCCCTGGAACCACCTCATGTCTTTGCAGACTGGAGGTGCCCCGGGGTCGTTTTCGAGGAGCTCGAGTATGTTCCCTGCACTCCTCTTTTCGGCATATAAGTATTTCTTGGCTTGGGCACTTGCCGATGGCAAATCAACCCCCGCCACTTTACCAGAAGGTCGGGCAACCGCAATAATGCTTAGCTTCTTCTCAAAGGTGTCGGTTTTGGGAGGTGTTTGGCCACCCGCCCCAGATTCGGGATGGGACCCTGTTCATTAACATGAACAGGAACCGACACAGACCACCACATTAACAATACAGTCCACTTGAAGGAGGCCACTTGAGAAAAAGGACACAGTTCGACCATAAAATCAAATCAGTCACTTCGAACCCATATCTGTTAACACATGTGGCTTGCATGTAGTAGGTGTCAGTAGAAGGAATGAGAGTGGGAACAAGTGCCCTCACATCTCTCCTTTTCTTAGCGTTGGTCTTAGTTTTAATTACCTTATATTTTCCTATATATAGTGCATAAGTTTTGAAAATAAAACAGTTCAAATTTACAACTCAAATCATCAAGATTAACATTTGCTGCTTTGAGCCAGATTCATCATTGATCAGGAGAATAGAAGCGGCAACAACATTTGGTCCTTCGAGCTTGATTTATCATTGATCTGGAGAATAGAAGCAGCATCAACATTTGATCCATCGAGCCTCTGTATTTCCCCCACCCGTGGTAAGAAATTCAGAAGTATCAGCGCCAGTAAGCGCCCTTGTCTTCCATAGTAAGGTCGCAAGCTAAAAAACACCAAGCCTCTGTTCTCCCCCACCAGTGGTAAGAAACAGTAGACCCTTGAATTTTATAACAAGGTGCTAGCGGCTTGGGTTTCCAAGCTATCCACTATCCATAATTAAAAATGACGCCAATAAGTTACTGATCTCCCCCACCAGTGGTAAGAGACACAGTAAATAAAGTCGCAAAAAATACACTGATTTCTCCCACCAGTGGTGAGAGACACAGTAGATAAAATCGCAAAAAGGACACTGATCTCCCCCACCAGTTGTAAGAGAAACAGTAAATTAAATCGCAAAAATAATATAAAAGACGACACTAAAATTCTGATCTCCCCCACCAGTGGTAAGAGACAGAGTAGACCAAATCGCAAAATAACCTTAGCCTAAGTGAACACATCCAAATTGTGAGTCGTGGCACAACGTAGTCAACAAGGCGATCAAAATAAAAACACCCCCAACGGTTCACTTAGGACTGAAAGATTTAAAAAAAACGAGGGGGAACGTTGTGAGCCGCGACTACGGCTGCGGCTCTACTTTATTCCCGGTACTTATTCAGTATATATGTATGTGAGCTTACGACGTATGAAATTAATTACATGTTCGCGAAAGGGACAAATTAAATTTTTTGCCAAAAAAGAAAAAAAAATTAAGTCGAACCCTTTCCATTTTTGTTTGCATTTGTTTTTTACCTCTGTAGTCTCTACATTTCCAAATTTACATACGTCTTTACTACGACTCGTGGAAATGTGTGCGAGAGAGAGAAAGAATGAGAAAGCGCTTGGAAGGCGTTGCGTGGCCATTGAAATTTCATTTGTTCTTTTTGGCTATAATAATGATCCGATCTGATCCAGATTCGGCAATCTGGTTCATACGGTTATTTTCCATGATTCTGCATGGATGCATGGATAGAGAGTGCATGGATAGAGAGTTTGGTTGCTCAAGCTCTTATAGTCTCTGGGATCTAGGCACTCATCTGGACGAATGTTCACGGCACCCACCCCAGTGTGTGAGAGAGAGCGAGAGGGAACGATGCATTTCGAAACGGTTTTCTTCATTGTGACTATATTTATGATCCGATCAGATCCAGATTCAACACTTTAATAGTATATGGTCTTTCTCTGTAACTCTTTAGTTTTCTCGTATTTTTAAAATTGTGCATGCCTCAGATTTTCGTTCTTTGAGTGAGCGGAAGGGGGCGGGGCGAAATTTTGAAATACACTTGTAACAGTGTGATATCACAGGAGTCTGGGTATAGAATTCGGTTGTTTTAGCTCTTATAGTCTCTGAGATATAGGTGCTAATGAACGCGGACGGACGGACAGACAGACATGGCTATATCGACTCGGCTATTGATCTGATCAAGAATATATATACTTTATGGGGTCGGAAACACTTCCTTCTGGGTGTTACACACATCCACTTTTGGCACAAATCTAATATACCCCTATACTCTTCGAGTACCGGGTATAAAAATGGCCACGATTCGGCAAAAGTTGCTAAAAGAGAAGGAGCAGTTAGAGGACAAAATTTTAAAGCTTCAAGATGTATTTGAAGAAAACCCGCTTACTAAAAACACAACAGTAGACGCCCTGAAAAGTTTGAAGACGATAAAGAAAGTTATTGTAGCAAATCACAAAATATTAAAGAAGGATGGTGTCGGAAAGGAAAAATATTTCGAACGAAAAATATTCTATTTCTTAATAGAAAAATACATGAAACTAATCATACAACTGAATGGTGAGAAAGGTGTAATTTTAGAAAGAAACATCTTAGACGAAAGGCACTACAGGAGAAACATGCAAAAAGGCTGAAAGCGCTCGGATTAGAATACAACATCTTAGATGAAAGACACTACAGAAGAAAAAGGAACAACGACGGCAGCGACCAACAGCAGCATCCCCGGCAGCGTCAACTTCGGCATCGAGCAGCAGCAGATACAGCAGCGGCAGCAGCAGCAGCACCAGCAGAAGAAGAAGTCATCAGTTAAGTCAGAATATTTTTTCTAATTTACTTAATAAGATGTTGTCGAAGACCTGATGGAACACACTGCGAAACGGCTTATTGAGAGTTTACCTCACCATCAGATTGAGAGTCTTCCGCAAAATCTCACATTGATCAGCAAATGGGGCTGTGATGGATCTTCTGTGCAAAGTGAATATAAGCAAGCAATATCCACAGACGATAAAACCATAACAGATTCTAACATGTTTATGGCTTCTCTTGTACCCCTGCGGCTTAAATCGGATACATCGGAATATTGGAAAAATCCCCGACCTTCGTCTGCTCATTATTGCCGCCCTATATTATTCAAATACGCCAAATAATCTTCGGAGTTACTAAAGTCCACAGTAAAAGATATTAAGAAGCAGATTTCTAATATAAGGCCGGTAAAAATAATCAAGGAGGAAAAAACCATTCATGTCAATTTCGAATTGTTCCTTACAATGATTGATGGAAAAGTACTTAACGAACTAACTAATACTAAATCTACCTTGAAATGTGCATTTTGCAAGAAAACCCAAAAGGATTTTAAAAATTTGGATGATTCCATAGTTGAAGAGGAAAATTTGAAATATGGTATTTCCCCATTGCATGCAAGAATAAGATGTATGGAGTTCATTTTATAACTTGCATATAACATTCAGCGAGAGGGAGAATCTTCTGACAAAATCACGACAGCCAAGGAAAAACAAAACAATAGGAAACATATTATTCAAGAAAAATTCGTTGAAAAACTATCACTGAAGGTGGACTGCCCCAAACAAGGATATGGAAACACAAACGATGGAAACTCATCACGGACATTCTTTGAAAAAGTTGAAATTACTGCAGAAATAACTGGTGTGGATATTGACATAATTAAGAGATTGGGTGTCATTTTGAATGATTTTAACTGCAAGGAAAAAATTAACATCCACAAATTTGGTGAATATGCCTCGAAAACTGCACACCTGTCACAGGAAAAATATCCTGAAAAGAAACTTACTCCTACGCTTCATAAAACTTTGACACATGGTCAAATTTTAATTGAATATCAGAGCTTACCAATTGGAGAGATGTCAGAGGAAGCACGGGAAGCGAGAAACAAGGATTACAAGAAATGCAGGTATATGAATACTTGCAAGATATCATGAAAAACCCAAAACAGGGATCTTTTCAATATGTTAGTAGCCTCTTCAGATCCATATATTTCATCCATTAGACATGTCAGATCCCAAAAAAAATCGGAAAATAGTTATTCTTTAGAAATGTTAAGGTTGTTAGATATTCCTCCCTCTAAATTCGAAGTGGAGGCATTTTACAGAAAACAATAAATTAAACCAAATACCAGAATAACAAATTTTTTTTTTTTTAAATCAGATTGAGCTAAACAAAATGATGTAAAATAATTATGTATAGTAAAATTGACCAATAAAAGTACTTTATCGATCCAAACAAATTTAAATTCAGCACATTACATAGGAAAATATGACCGGCAACATAGTTCAACTTTGGCTTGTTATGGGTAAGCTTCTAAACAATGTAGCGCCACGATATATTGCATACTACATTTTGAAAGATTTATCTTTCAAATGCTGTTTATTTTATGAAGATATCTTTATTCGTTCAGAAGTTATTAATTTAGCAAGCTGAAATGGCAGAATGTCCCACTGTGCGTCGGTGCAAGGGGCGGTACTATGCCTCCCGCACTTCCTCGTGCTATTCTTCGCACAGGTTTTTATTCTTCCCGGGGCCTATGGGCTCAGGCGGTGCCGGTTCGGGTCTTCGCGCAGGTATTTCTAAAATTATGCACGCTCTTTATAGCGTTGTCGGTGCCTCTTTTTTCCTTTTCAATTCCACTGTCTTTTTTTAATTATTTTTGTTTCTCGAATTCTTACATAAATATAAATATATATATTTACGCTCCTTGAGTAGAATTTTGGCAGATTTCACACGGTCATACCGGTTACGGGTTACGGGTGTGAGATGCGGTTTTGGTTATGTGCATGCGGGTTTTGTTGCGTGTTTAAATCCAGCATGTAACTGTAGTAGTTGTATGACTTATCAAAATTAATTGGAGTGTTTTTTTTTTAATCACAAGTCAATTTTGCATCACTGTTCACGGTCCTTGGTCCTGGATCTTCCAGGATCCATTTCAGCAGGTCCTAGGTCCTCTAGGACCTAAGTCGCGGTCGCCATCTAATATCGTCGTATCACCAAAGGTTTAAAGTCTTGATATTTCTGACTGCTCAAGGCAGTGCCTGTTTATTGAATGTCTCTTACAATATTTCATATGCCTTCATGAGGCTAAGCAGCCGAAGCAGCGCTGTCTGTGTAGCCGGCAGTGCAGCGGCTGAATTGTAAATTAGATTATGTATATGTATATGCTCGACGCTGGTATTAGCGGGAGCGCGAGGGGATATGTATGTATGCATGCCATGTGCCCTCGAGCCATGCTAATATGCTGACGCTGCACTTGTGTTGCCAGAGGCACTCTTAGGCGTTCGTAATACGATCGCTCAGTTATGCTTCGGACTTTATGATTATGTAAACACTGAACAGAGTATTACGGTGTGTATTCTTAATGTACCCTTAGTACAGTGGGTACCCGATATAAGAGCATGCTAAACATACAAGTTTCCCGACATATTATTTTTTTACGGTTATTGAATATTCCTGTACCTATGTTTACAATCCCTACTCTCGAAAATGAGGCGTTTGGCTTCTAGATCGATTTAAGTGACCCACGCTTCGCTCTTTCCACTAGTCTGTAAGCTCGAGCCCAGACATTCTCGCTTCCACCCCCGTTTCAATCGGCCCCACTTATTTCTTCGTTTTGTATATACATATATATTTATAACTACGCCCGGAAATATTGAATTATTGGATATTGAAAAATACATTGTGCTGGAAAGAAATCGACGCTCTGCATTCATTCCTTTGGTTTTTGGTTGGAGCATCACCGGACCCGCCCTCCTACAAACATTGGTCCTTCGAGCCGGATCTTCGCCAAATCAAGAAAGGAGAAGTCCATCCCAGCACGCATTCGCGGATCCTCCCAGAATCAAAAGATAAGTAAGATCAATCCTAAGCCAACAGTGCAGTGCTTGTGTGTTTCCAGCCTGGTCCGAGTCCCGTAACACTTGTATTTACATTCAGCGGTATACCAATATCGCTATATCATTGTACACCTTCTTTTTTCCCGCGCCTTCTTTTTCGGTGGCATATTATCGGCTATTTCGTCCGTTCTCCGATGTTCCGTTCCGATCCTTCGTTCCGTGGGTCTGTGTTTTCTGTGTTCCGTGGTCTTTGCCGGCTCCTCTGCCATTGTGCAGTCCAATTATTTAAAAAAAACAAGCCCATACATAGATACACAGACATCCACATATATATATACATATATAAGCAACGCAATCCCAGTCAAATAAATACACTATCCTGTGTTTCATTTCATGTTCATTCCTAGTCCAAATAAAATATAAAAATTCCTACAGTCCACTCCGAATTACCGAAAATATACGTACTTACATATTCCTTTACATCTCTCCTTTTCTTAGCGTTGGTCTTAGTTTTAATTACCTTATATTTTCCTATATATAGTGCATAAGTTTTGAAAATAAAACAGTTCAAATTTACAACTCAAATCATCAAGATTAACATTTGCTGCTTTGAGCCAGATTCATCATTGATCAGGAGAATAGAAGCGGCAACAACATTTGGTCCTTCGAGCTTGATTTATCATTGATCTGGAGAATAGAAGCAGCATCAACATTTGATCCATCGAGCCTCTGTATTTCCCCCACCCGTGGTAAGAAATTCAGAAGTATCAGCGCCAGTAAGCGCCCTTGTCTTCCATAGTAAGGTCGCAAGCTAAAAAACACCAAGCCTCTGTTCTCCCCCACCAGTGGTAAGAAACAGTAGACCCTTGAATTTTATAACAAGGTGCTAGCGGCTTGGGTTTCCAAGCTATCCACTATCCATAATTAAAAATGATGCCAATAAGTTACTGATCTCCCCCACCAGTGGTAAGAGACACAGTAAATAAAGTCGCAAAAAATACACTGATTTCTCCCACCAGTGGTGAGAGACACAGTAGATAAAATCGCAAAAAGGACACTGATCTCCCCCACCAGTTGTAAGAGAAACAGTAAATTAAATCGCAAAAATAATATAAAAGACGACACTAAAATTCTGATCTCCCCCACCAGTGGTAAGAGACAGAGTAGACCAAATCGCAAAATAACCTTAGCCTAAGTGAACACATCCAAATTGTGAGTCGTGGCACAACGTAGTCAACAAGGCGATCAAAATAAAAACACCCCCAACGGTTCACTTAGGACTGAAAGATTTAAAAAAAACGAGGGGGAACGTTGTGAGCCGCGACTACGGCTGCGGCTCTACTTTATTCCCGGTACTTATTCAGTATATATGTATGTGAGCTTACGACGTATGAAATTAATTACATGTTCGCGAAAGGGACAAATTAAATTTTTTGCCAAAAAAGAAAAAAAAATTAAGTCGAACCCTTTCCATTTTTGTTTGCATTTGTTTTTTACCTCTGTAGTCTCTACATTTCCAAATTTACATACGTCTTTACTACGACTCGTGGAAATGTGTGCGAGAGAGAGAAAGAATGAGAAAGCGCTTGGAAGGCGTTGCGTGGCCATTGAAATTTCATTTGTTCTTTTTGGCTATAATAATGATCCGATCTGATCCAGATTCGGCAATCTGGTTCATACGGTTATTTTCCATGATTCTGCATGGATGCATGGATAGAGAGTGCATGGATAGAGAGTTTGGTTGCTCAAGCTCTTATAGTCTCTGGGATCTAGGCACTCATCTGGACGAATGTTCACGGCACCCACCCCAGTGTGTGAGAGAGAGCGAGAGGGAACGATGCATTTCGAAACGGTTTTCTTCATTGTGGCTATATTTATGATCCGATCAGATCCAGATTCAACACTTTAATAGTATATGGTCTTTCTCTGTAACTCTTTAGTTTTCTCGTATTTTTAAAATTGTGCATGCCTCAGATTTTCGTTCTTTGAGTGAGCGGAAGGGGGCGGGGCGAAATTTTGAAATACACTTGTAACAGTGTGATATCACAGGAGTCTGGGTATAGAATTCGGTTGTTTTAGCTCTTATAGTCTCTGAGATATAGGTGCTAATGAACGCGGACGGACGGACAGACAGACATGGCTATATCGACTCGGCTATTGATCTGATCAAGAATATATATACTTTATGGGGTCGGAAACACTTCCTTCTGGGTGTTACACACATCCACTTTTGGCACAAATCTAATATACCCCTATACTCTTCGAGTACCGGGTATAAAAATGGCCACGATTCGGCAAAAGTTGCTAAAAGAGAAGGAGCAGTTAGAGGACAAAATTTTAAAGCTTCAAGATGTATTTGAAGAAAACCCGCTTACTAAAAACACAACAGTAGATGCCCTGAAAAGTTTGAAGACGATAAAGAAAGTTATTGTAGCAAATCACAAAATATTAAAGAAGGATGGTGTCGGAAAGGAAAAATATTTCGAACGAAAAATATTCTATTTCTTAATAGAAAAATACATGAAACTAATCATACAACTGAATGGTGAGAAAGGTGTAATTTTAGAAAGAAACATCTTAGACGAAAGGCACTACAGGAGAAACATGCAAAAAGGCTGAAAGCGCTCGGATTAGAATACAACATCTTAGATGAAAGACACTACAGAAGAAAAAGGAACAACGACGGCAGCGACCAACAGCAGCATCCCCGGCAGCGTCAACTTCGGCATCGAGCAGCAGCAGATACAGCAGCGGCAGCAGCAGCAGCACCAGCAGAAGAAGAAGTCATCAGTTAAGTCAGAATATTTTTTCTAATTTACTTAATAAGATGTTGTCGAAGACCTGATGGAACACACTGCGAAACGGCTTATTGAGAGTTTACCTCACCATCAGATTGAGAGTCTTCCGCAAAATCTCACATTGATCAGCAAATGGGGCTGTGATGGATCTTCTGTGCAAAGTGAATATAAGCAAGCAATATCCACAGACGATAAAACCATAACAGATTCTAACATGTTTATGGCTTCTCTTGTACCCCTGCGGCTTAAATCGGATACATCGGAATATTGGAAAAATCCCCGACCTTCGTCTGCTAATTATTGCCGCCCTATATTATTCAAATACGCCAAATAATCTTCGGAGTTACTAAAGTCCACAGTAAAAGATATTAAGAAGCAGATTTCTAATATAAGGCCGGTAAAAATAATCAAGGAGGAAAAAACCATTCATGTCAATTTCGAATTGTTCCTTACAATGATTGATGGAAAAGTACTTAACGAACTAACTAATACTAAATCTACCTTGAAATGTGCATTTTGCAAGAAAACCCAAAAGGATTTTAAAAATTTGGATGATTCCATAGTTGAAGAGGAAAATTTGAAATATGGTATTTCCCCATTGCATGCAAGAATAAGATGTATGGAGTTCATTTTATAACTTGCATATAACATTCAGCGAGAGGGAGAATCTTCTGACAAAATCACGACAGCCAAGGAAAAACAAAACAATAGGAAACATATTATTCAAGAAAAATTCGTTGAAAAACTATCACTGAAGGTGGACTGCCCCAAACAAGGATATGGAAACACAAACGATGGAAACTCATCACGGACATTCTTTGAAAAAGTTGAAATTACTGCAGAAATAACTGGTGTGGATATTGACATAATTAAGAGATTGGGTGTCATTTTGAATGATTTTAACTGCAAGGAAAAAATTAACATCCACAAATTTGGTGAATATGCCTCGAAAACTGCACACCTGTCACAGGAAAAATATCCTGAAAAGAAACTTACTCCTACGCTTCATAAAACTTTGACACATGGTCAAATTTTAATTGAATATCAGAGCTTACCAATTGGAGAGATGTCAGAGGAAGCACGGGAAGCGAGAAACAAGGATTACAAGAAATGCAGGTATATGAATACTTGCAAGATATCATGAAAAACCCAAAACAGGGATCTTTTCAATATGTTAGTAGCCTCTTCAGATCCATATATTTCATCCATTAGACATGTCATATCCCAAAAAAAATCGGAAAATAGTTATTCTTTAGAAATGTTAAGGTTGTTAGATATTCCTCCCTCTAAATTCGAAGTGGAGGCATTTTACAGAAAACAATTAATTAAACCAAATACCAGAATAACAAATTTTTTTTTTTTTAAATCAGATTGAGCTAAACAAAATGATGTAAAATAATTATGTATAGTAAAATTGACCAATAAAAGTACTTTATCGATCCAAACAAATTTAAATTCAGCACATTACATAGGAAAATATGCACCGGCAACATAGTTCAACTTTGGCTTGTTATGGGTAAGCTTCTAAACAATGTAGCGCCACGATATATTGCATACTACATTTTGAAAGATTTATCTTTCAAATGCTGTTTATTTTATGAAGATATCTTTATTCGTTCAGAAGTTATTATTTTAGCAAGCTGAAATGGCAGAATGTCCCACTGTGCGTCGGTGCAAGGGGCGGTACTATGCCTCCCGCACTTCCTCGTGCTATTCTTCGCACAGGTTTTTATTCTTCCCGGGGCCTATGGGCTCAGGCGGTGCCGGTTCGGGTCTTCGCGCAGGTATTTCTAAAATTATGCACGCTCTTTATAGCGTTGTCGGTGCCTCTTTTTTCCTTTTCAATTCCACTGTCTTTTTTTAATTATTTTTGTTTCTCGAATTCTTACATAAATATAAATATATTTATTTACGCTCCTTGAGTAGAATTTTGGCAGATTTCACACGGTCATACCGGTTACGGGTTACGGGTGTGAGATGCGGTTTTGGTTATGTGCATGCGGGTTTTGTTGCGTGTTTAAATCCAGCATGTAACTGTAGTAGTTGTATGACTTATCAAAATTAATTGGAGTGTTTTTTTTTTAATCACAAGTCAATTTTGCATCACTGTTCACGGTCCTTGGTCCTGGATCTTCCAGGATCCATTTCAGCAGGTCCTAGGTCCTCTAGGACCTAAGTCGCGGTCGCCATCTAATATCGTCGTATCACCAAAGGTTTAAAGTCTTGATATTTCTGACTGCTCAAGGCAGTGCCTGTTTATTGAATGTCTCTTACAATATTTCATATGCCTTCATGAGGCTAAGCAGCCGAAGCAGCGCTGTCTGTGTAGCCGGCAGCGCAGCGGCTGAATTGTAAATTAGATTATGTATATGTATATGCTCGACGCTGGTATTAGCGGGAGCGCGAGGGAATATGTATGTATGCATGCCATGTGCCCTCGAGCCATGCTAATATGCTGACGCTGCACTTGTGTTGCCAGAGGCACTCTTAGGCGTTCGTAATACGATCGCTCAGTTATGCTTCGGACTTTATGATTATGTAAACACTGAACAGAGTATTACGGTGTGTATTCTTAATGTACCCTTAGTACAGTGGGTACCCGATATAAGAGCATGCTAAACATACAAGTTTCCCGACATATTATTTTTTTACGGTTATTGAATATTCCTGTACCTATGTTTACAATCCCTACTCTCGAAAATGAGGCGTTTGGCTTCTAGATCGATTTAAGTGACCCACGCTTCGCTCTTTCCACTAGTCTGTAAGCTCGAGCCCAGACATTCTCGCTTCCACCCCCGTTTCAATCGGCCCCACTTATTTCTTCGTTTTGTATATACATATATATTTATAACTACGCCCGGAAATATTGAATTATTGGATATTGAAAAATACATTGTGCTGGAAAGAAATCGACGCTCTGCATTCATTCCTTTGGTTTTTGGTTGGAGCATCACCGGACCCGCCCTCCTACAAACATTGGTCCTTCGAGCCGGATCTTCGCCAAATCAAGAAAGGAGAAGTCCATCCCAGCACGCATTCGCGGATCCTCCCAGAATCAAAAGATAAGTAAGATCAATCCTAAGCCAACAGTGCAGTGCTTGTGTGTTTCCAGCCTGGTCCGAGTCCCGTAACACTTGTATTTACATTCAGCGGTATACCAATATCGCTATATCATTGTACACCTTCTTTTTTCCCGCGCCTTCTTTTTCGGTGGCATATTATCGGCTATTTCGGCCGTTCTCCGATGTTCCGTTCCGATCCTTCGTTCCGTGGGTCTGTGTTTTCTGTGTTCCGTGGTCTTTGCCGGCTCCTCTGCCATTGTGCAGTCCAATTATTTAAAAAAAACAAGCCCATACATAGATACACAGACATCCACATATATAAGCAACGCAATCCCAGTCAAATAAATACACTATCCTGTGTTTCATTTCATGTTCATTCCTAGTCCAAATAAAATATAAAAATTCCTACAGTCCACTCCGAATTACCGAAAATATACGTACTTACATATTCCTTTACATATATATATACACATAATCGGTTCGTTAGCCCAAGCCGCGGTACATAACGCTCAAACCCAACCATACGTACATACAAGCAGCAATAGCGGTGCCTTCTCCTCGTTTCGCTTTCGCCTCTCCATCGCTGCTCGCGTTGTATTTGTTGGGAGAGTATATGTGCGGTGCCGCTCTTGAGCATAGCGGAGCGCCAAGTGACGCGCTACCCTATATTCCGCGGGTATATCGTTTTCGCCTGTGACTTGCCAAGTGACGCGCTACCCTATATTCCGCGGGTATATCGCATTCGGCTGTGACTTGCCAATTGACGCGCTACCCTATATTCCGCGGGTATTCTATTTTTGATTGTTATCGGTAACATTCCGTATCCATCCGTCCGACCCTCCCGCATCCGATTTCTTTTTTCTCGGGGTGTGACGTTCAAATATGTCCACTGGTGCCGGGGATATCAAGAAACTCTTGTCGTTGTCCGCTCCAGGTGCTAAAAAGGTCCGGAGCTCGTCCGCCCCGGGAACACCTACCTCGGCGTTTCGCAGAGTAAAGTCGCCAGGCTCTCCAAAGCCCATAAGCTCCACTGTTGCGAAGACCCAATCCGTTCTTTTCCCTTCGCCAGTCACGCTCAAGGTGCCAGCACCTACTAACAGCAGTCCCATCCGCACTCAACGCACCCGTACAATGGCTCAATCTGGCTTCATCTCCACACGGGCGAAATTCGTGGCAGCAATCGACAGGCTGACACATTTGGAAGCGCGTTTTACCGCTCATGATACCAGCCCACCATCCGCCAATATCTGTGGAGGTGGAGGTGGAGGCTGAGTTCGAGGCCTGTTCCTTCGCAATGGTCGATGAGGATCCAGAGGCTAAGAAGGAGATTCAGGATATGTACTGCGATTGTTATGAGGGCTATGAACGATACATAGCAGACATCAATGTCCAAGCTGGCGGTCCAACAGTCCCTCCTTCTACACAGCCAAATTCTCATCGTGGCAGTCGATTGCCCCCCTGTGACATAGAGGTGTTCACTGGAGACTACGTCCGCTGGGCAACCTTCCGGGATTTGTTTACAGCGATCTACATCCAGAATCCACGACTGTCTCCAGTGGAAAAGCCGTACCATCTGACTTCCAAGATCAGTGGCGATCCAAGGGCCATCGTTGCGAGGTCCCCGCTGACCAACGACGGGTTCGAGGCGGCCTGGAATACCCTCCGTGACCGGTACGAAAATAACCGACTCCTGGCGACCAACCAAATCCTCCTCTCGTTGTCCCCAGTCATCTCGGAGTCGAGTCGTGCGTTGAAGGAGCTCCAAGGGACGATCCATGGGGTACTTACCGCACTGGCATACTCCAAGGTCTCAACCGAGAACTGGGACAGCTTGCTGGTGACGATTTGCGCCTCAAAACTTCCGAAATTGACCCGGGCTTTGTGGGAAGACTCCGTCACCACGAAGAAGGAGATGCCGTCATGGAACGAAATTGATTCCTTGCTGAGTCAGAGGTACCTGACGCTGGAAGCCATCGAAGCAACCCTTCCACGCACGGGTCCAAAGGCGATCCGAATCCGTTCCGTTCCCAAGGGAGCCCGGTTCCAAGAAGGGTTCACTCGTTCGGACTACCGTGGTTCCAAAGAGGAGAACGTGTGATCTCTGCTCCAAAGAGAATCACCCCATCCGGGTATGCCCTCACTTCCTCCAGATGAACGCTGATGCTCGTTCCAGCTACATTAAGCAGAAACAGCTGTGTCTCAATTGCCTTGCAAGAGGCCATCAGATGCGTGAATGCCAAAGCGCCCACAATCGCGTCACTTGTGGGGAATGACACCACTCGCTGTTGCATCGCGGCATTCCAATTTCCAGTGAACCCCCTTCCACATCCGTTTCGAATCCAAGCTCTTATGAACCGCAACCCAGCGTTCAAAACTACTTCGCCTCTGGCCGACGGGCTGTCCTTCTAGGCACAGCGATCATTAACATATGCCACCTTGGTACGACTTTCCGAGCCCGCGCTCTTATTGACCCGGGTTCCGAGGCGACGTTCATTACGGAGCGGCTCTTCAATATCATTTAGCTGCCATTCCGACTTGTCCAGGCACAGATTTCGGGCCTTAATCAGACAGTGTCTGCTCGATCCCAGAAACTTTGTAATTTTTGGCTCTGTTCCCCGACAAAACCGAACTTTCAGCTCGACGCAGCCGCCTACGTTTTGCCGGAACTGGCAGGCAACCTACCGTCCTATCCGATCCCACAGAATTCAATGCGAGACTTGCCGAACCTGCCATGGGCTGACCCTACATTTTACGAAAGTTTCAGATCGAGGTCCTGATTGGAGCTGACCTCCTTCCTTCCATTCTTTTAAGCGGAGCACAGCCCAACATCTGTGGGTCTCTCTTCGGGCAGGAAACTATTTTCGGCTAGGTACTTACCGGCCCAGTGTCCACTACTGGTCAAGGCAAGATCTCGTCGTTTTCCACACGGGTTTCCTCCGAATGTGAGCCTCCATTAGATAGACTTCTCACAAGGTTCTGGGAAGTGGAGGATTTACCTAGTAAAGTGGTAAGCAAATCTGATTCCTACTGCGAAAGCAATTTCCATCGAATCACGTCGAGAGCGTCAAGTGGAAAGTATGTCCTCACGTTCCCATTCCGCGACCCCGACCATCCCGGATCAGGTCTGGGGTATTCAAGGTCGATCGCACTATCTCAGTTTCTGAGAAACGAAAATCGTTTAAGGAGCGACTTTCCTTTAAAGGAGCAGTACGATTCCGTGATCAAAGACTACTTAGAACTCGACCATATGAACGAGGTTCCTCCGGCTCATGATTCCGCCAATTAATATCTTCCGCACCACGCTGTACTCAAGCCCGAGAGCACGACCACCAAAGACCGCGTTGTATTCAACGCGTCCAGCCCTTCGACCAACGGCGTGAGCCTCAATGATCTTCTGCATACTGGTCTAGTCCTACAGTCAGACTTAACCCTGCAGATCCTGAAATGGCGGTATTTCCGTTTCGTGTTCAATGCCGATATCACTAAGATGTATCGCCAGATTTGGGTAGATCCGAAGCACACTCCGTTCCAGCGCATACTATTCCGAAACACGAATGGAGAAATCCGCGATTACGAACTAAAGACTGTCACCTTTGAAGTCAATTGTGCTCCCTTCCTCGCCATCCGGCTGCTGCAGCAGCTGGCAGACGACGTCCAGTCCCGATTCCCGAAAGCAAGCCATATTATCCGATCCTGCATGTATGTAGACGATGTTTTAGCAGGCGCAAATTCCACCACTGAGGCTCAGCTAGCCATCCGCGAGCTGCAGGCCGCGCTTAGTTCTGCAGGTTTTCCGCTACGAAAGTGGACGTCCAACCACAAGGACGTTTTGACCAGCATTCCGAATGACCATCTCCTACACAACGACTTCCTTGAGCTTGAGGCCGAGAGCACGGCCAAGACCCTCGGGATTCGATGGAAAGCTGCTTCCGACGAGTTCTTCTTTGCCCCTCCCGAATTAGCGATTAAGTCCTCCTATACCAAGCGAGCAGTTCTTTCCCAGATTGCGAAGTTGTTCGATCCGGCGGGGTGGCTGGCCCCCTTCATTGTCCGTTCCAAAATTTTCATGCAGGAAATCTGGCTGCAAGATTTGGAATGGGACGACGATCTCCCTAGCGAAATGTGTCAGCGCTGGCAGAGATTTCTGCAAAGCTACTCCGTGCTCAATCAGATCCGCATTCCCAGATGGATTGGTTCTCAACCATCGGTGACCATCGAGCATCATGGTTTCTGCGATGCTTCCCAAAAGGTGTACGGTGTCGCAATCTACGTGCGCGTGGAGGTTGACCATCGTGTAGAGGTGCGACTGCTTACCGCAAAAACCTGAGTCGCACCCGTGAAGATTGGATCGCTCCCCCGATTGGAGTTGTGCGGTGCGGTGCTATTGTCTGAAATGGCGACGGCTGTCCTGCCAAACATGCCGACGGCGAGCACAAGCGGTTTTCACTGGACTGACTCCACCATTGTCCTGGCGTGGCTGAAAAAGCCTGCGTGCCACTGGGCCACCTTCGTAGCCAACCGGGTTACTCGGATATCGCAAGCCACCGAGGCCGAGAAATGGTTTCATGTTCCATCCGAACAAAACCCCACAGTCTAGCCAGTAGAGGCATGCCCTTGCAGGACCTGGTTGATAGCCAACTCTGGTGGCATGGACCAGATTGGCTGCGAAAAACCAGAGACCAATGGCCAGCACAGGTAGACTGGTCTTCTGGTACGACCTAAGAGCAACGGGTAGTGAAGGTCCACTTCGCACCGAGCCCATCCGAAGAATTCCTCGAACGTTTCTCCAAATGGGAGAGAGCGCTGCGAGTCCGGTCGTATGCCTTTTGGTTCATAAACCGCTGCCGGAAGGTGGCCACCGCAAAGGAGGACCATCTTACCAGCGGAGAAATTGCCGAAGCTGAGGGAGCTCTTATCCTAGAGATTCAGCGCCGCGAATATCCCACGGAGTATCACAGCCTAAGTGCTAAGCGCCCAGTGCCAAGGTCAAGCTCTATCCTGACCCTGAACCCGTTCCTAGACCGACATGGGCTCATAAGAGCATGCGGCCGTGTCGCGAGTTTGGAAGCTCTAAAGTATGACGAACAGCATCCAATTATTCTTCCGTACAGTTGTCGGCTGTCCCAGCTTCTGGCTCAGTTCACGCACCGGATAACTCTCCACGGCGGCAACCAACTAATGGTGCGCCTTATTCGATCCAAGTATTGGATTCCACGGGTTCAGAAGCTTTTGAAAGGGGTAGTCAACTCCTGCAAAGTATGCACTATCCACCGAAGGAAGTTGCAAACCAAAGTGATAGGAGACCTTCCAGCGGAGCGGACTTCCTTTTCCAGGCCGTTCACGCATACAGGAGTTGACTATGCTGGTCCCCTTGAGATACGCAGGTTTACAGGGAGAGCGTGTCTGATTACCAAAGGGTATGTGTGCGTATTCGTGTGCTTCTTCACGAAGGCGATCCATTTGGAGGCCACGTCCGATCTCACCACCGAAAAGAGCCCCGTGAAGAGACTCCGAGCCGTGCTCAGCACCAAGTACTGCGCGAACTGCTTGGCGCATCAGCACTCCGGCAGGGACTGTCGCAGTGGCGGATTGTGCAGGGTGTGTGGCAAAAACCACCACACGCTGCTTCACCTGCCCGCGTCGCGTCGCCCTTCCGCAGCAGCAACGTCGCCACCTCCGCCGTCCCATGTCATCCGCCGCCCTCGGCGCCGCCCCAGCCGGCCTGTCGGAGAAACTGCCGCATCCTCGCCCTCTGTGTCAGCATCCCAAGCCGAGCGCCGCCCGCGTCTCTCCGTGAGCCAACCCATGGCAGGGGCCCCAGCGCCATCCGTCCACTCGCTTCTCCAGCATCGGAGTCTCAAACTCCTCCCGACGGCACTGGTGGTCCTGGATACGGGTTTTCAAAACTATGAGACGGCGGCGCTCATCGACCCGTGCACTCCGGTGAGCTGCATTGACGACTCCTTGGCTAACGCCTTCAAGTTGGCTACCACTCAGGTCGGAGACGAAAAGGTGTGCACCGCCGTCATCCGGTCCAAAACGAGCGAGTTCCGATTGGAAGTGGTACTTAAGGTCGAACCCAGCTTGCGCATCCGCACGCCGATCCGACAGTTGAGCGACCCCGTCCGAGCCCGTTTCAGCGATCTTAGGCTCGCTGACGAGCAGTTCCATCGACCGGCCACCATCTCTCTGGTCTTGGGAGTGGACGTATACCCGAAGGTGATCCAGCCCGGGCTCCTTGCACGCGACGAGGGCCTTCCTGTGGCGCAGAGCACCGTTTTCGGATGGATCATATCCGGGGCGTGCACGCAGCCATAAGACCAAACTTTGCATCCTGCAAGGGGGGGGGAGGATGTTCAGGGTAGCAGCAGACTGGTAAATAGCACTGTGGGCGGCGCTCACGATCCCGCTCTCGCGCGGTCGTGGGCGCTCTCGCGATCCATGCTTCGCTCTCTCCACTAGTCTGTAAGCTCGAGCCCAGACATTCTCGCTTCCACCCCCGTTTCAATCGGCCCCACTTATTTCTTCGTTTTGTATATACATATATATTTATAACTACGCCCGGAAATATTGAATTATTGGATATTGAAAAATACATTGTGCTGGAAAGAAATCGACGCTCTGCATTCATTCTTTTGGTTGTTGGTGTTGATGTTCCAATCACCGGACCCGCCCTCCTACAAACAATATACAAAAAATATCTCGGGAAAATTTGATGATCTTTTTTTGTAAAGACAGGTCAAAGATGAAAAACAGCCAAAAAAGTATATGGTTTTGAAAATACGTTTTTCTTTATAACTGTCTATGCAATAGACCAGGGTTTTATTGAGTATATAAAACAATGGAAATACCCAAAAGGACACACTAAAAACAAGATCATACAAAACGTAGCTTGAAAAAAGATGAAATAATTTTTAGCTTTGAATGCTCATATCTCCTAAACTAAAAGATTATCTTACAAATTTGATTTTTGAAAGCTCTGGGAAACACATTTCTGACCGACCAACTGTGGTACAGCTGGATCTGGTTTTGCCTTCTTATTTTCTTCCACTAGTCACAGCATCCACGCGCGATATACACGCGCCCGGAAACGCAGAGGCGCGCGCAACGACCCACGTCTTGGACAAAGACTGGGAGTGACGCCGGCCGAATTCTTAATGGTGCGGGTCACGTTACACCTGCAGGAAAGCGCCAGCGGCGACACAACCACGATTGCGCGGATGGCACAGCAGCGGCAACAAAGAGAGACGCCCAGGAGAGGCGTAGCGGTGACACGGTAACAGGGAGCGCGGTAATCCGTCGGCAGCCGACGGCGGCCAGAGCTGAACCAAAGAGATATATAAGGAGGAGCCCAGGTTGCGAAAATCGAAAAAAAATTGAAGTCCGAGCTTTCAACCGGTACGCACCGTGTCAACGAGTGAAAAATCAAGTAACCATATCCCAGCAAGTGACATATCCTTACTCAGGATCCCTGACCACAGCGCTAACCCACACATCCTGCCACGCGATAGTCACTGCACTCATATCGTTATCCAGCATCACTGACCACAGTAATAATCGACGTATCCTCCCACTTTACGACGTTCTCACACATATCCTTACTCAGGATCCCTGATCCGTCGAATTAACAGTGCTGCCGCGCCGAGTACCGTATACCTCCGTCAAGCGCCGCCGAGCCCGACTACCGTGCCGCGTGTCCTTTCGCAGGATTGCCGCCCCGCCACATTACGTACCGCAGTGTCGTTTCAGATCATCGATCCTCCGTGTGGCGTGCACACGTCCACCAAGTGTCACCGGTAACCAACGTAGTGCCGCGCACTCTGATTGAAGGATCACCGATTCTTTGTGTAGCCCACACGCCGGACATTTTTTCCACAACAATCCAGTAAATAGTAAAAAAGCAACATGGGTACGCGTTAGATATCCTACCGCCAGAAAGACGAACTCCTTGTTCTGGCCCAGGAATTCGGCCTGGACGAGATCGGGGGCATGGACGAACTCCGCGCCCGGGTCACCACCTTCATAAACCGTAGTGGCCATCCGGAAGTGGTGCAGGCATGGATCAAGGCATTGGATGCGCATTTCGGTAGTATCCCTAGCCCGAAAAATCCAGCAGTGTCACCAGTACCGGAACTCCATACGAAGGAAGAGAAGTGAACCGAAGGAAAACCAACTCTGTTGACGATCCCCGAGCCAGCCAGAGCAACTAGAACGACCGGACCAAAATGCCCCGTGCGCCAAGGGGACACCGGATCTGTAGCGCAAGCCACCGATAGCAAGGAATCGCACGGCTTGGCAGCTCCTGAATCCCCAACGACGAGTCAACGATCAGGTGCCCTTTCCACCTTACCACTCATGCAGCAACGGCCAACCCTCAGTTTAACCAAGGTGCCCACGCATCGCACGCCCTCCAAGAGCCCTTACAGGTGATGATACCTGCACCATATAACAGACCTCGAGGATCCAGCCCTAACACGATCGTATCCCGCCCTCTTGCAGGCGAACCCCTGAACATCAGAAACGACTATCAGTGCCGTTCCGCACAGAGTCAATGAATCTTAAGGCCAGTAGGCGGCAAGATATCATATTCTGTACTGGCAGTTAAGCTCCAAAGTGGGAACTCACTTTCGACGGCGACACCGACCCCTTGGCGTTCATCGAGCGGCTCGAGGGGCGAGTCGAGTCCTATGCACTATGGGGAATTATGCCACTTTTTCTGGCATTAATTAATAACTTCCAAACGAAACAATATTTTTTGGTTTGGTTTTTTAATATAAGTTTGTAATAACAAAAGAAAGTTATTTTGAAAAAATGGGCGTGGCAGCCCTTTTTATACCCGGTACTCGAGAGTACCGTCTTCATGAGCGCCTAGATCTCAAAGACTATAAAAGCTAGAGCAACACAATTTTGTATCCAGACTCCTGTCCTGTCACACTGTTCCAAGTGTATTTCAAAATTTCGCCCCGCCCCCTTCCGCCCACTCAAAGAACGAAAATCTGTGACATGCACAATTTTAAATTTAGGAGAAAACTAAAAACGCAGAATAATAGGGAATAACTATATTTATCCAAGTGTTGAATCTGGATCAGATCGGATAATTAATATAGCCACAATGAAGAAAATCATTTCGAAATGCATCGTTCCCTCTCGTTGAGCGCCTCGATCTGCGAGACTATAAACGCTAGATCAACCAAACTTTTTATCCAATATCCTGTTATATCCCATTATTACAAGTGTATTTCAAAATTTCGCCCCACCCTCTTCCGCCCACAAAAAGAACGAAAATCTGTGGCATCCAAAAATTGATATATTCGATAAAACTAAAAACGCGAAACCATTAAGAATAGCCATATCTATCAGAGTCTTGAATCTGGACCAGATCGAATCATAATCATGGCCGCATGGGAAACAACACTGAATTTGACAAACTTAGGTTAGGGCCTAAAATATCAAATTTCAGAGAAAGTGCGCAAAAGTGCACATAAATATGACATGCATTTAAAAGAGAATTGAAATCTCTACAATATGTATTAAATCTTATGGTTGGAATAGGTTGGACTCTTTTTGTACGCCTCTTGAAAGACTAATATTTGTCACAAAATGATACCCGTAAACGATTAACAATTACAGGAAATATAAGGAGTATTTTTACAGTTCAAAAACAAAAATACATATTACAAACCTCTTCAATTCGAATACATTGTAAAAATCGCACTTAAATTGGTCAGTTACCAACTTTTTAGCTCCTTCAACTTAGAGAAAAATTACTCGTTGTATGAAAACTTGCACATCGGTAGTAAGCAGCTGTTTTTGACAGCTGTTAACTTAACAGTGGTTCGCTCTGTTAAAATTTCGACTACATAACATTGAAGACTAATGTTATTCTGGTACATAGCGGTTAAAAATATTTCATTTTAACGACTTCTTGAAAATGGGTTTTGGCCAGAAAAAGTCTCAAAATTCCCCATAGTGCTATGGAGGAAGCCCCGAGCAGCTGCCGCGTGCAATATCTGGCCTCCTCGCAGGAAAAGCGGAGGGATGGTTCAGGACCTTCCACATGCAGACGCAAAGCTGGACAGATTTCCGCAAGGATTTCCTAGACTTCTCCTACCTCCGCGTTGTTTCCAGTGGTTGGAAGACACGATCCGCCCAAAAGCCCAACGAATCCTTCAGGGATTGGATGACTGACTTACGCCTGATGATGCAGCAAGCGCGAAACTCCAAGGAACTTGAACTGGTTCTTTGCCCCGAATATCAGATGTACACCAGACGACAAGACTTTTATTCGCTCACGGAGCTAATACAGCTCGTATCAGCATACGAGACCGCCAGGGATCGGAACTCTCCTCGAACAGAATAATCGACCACGAACATCGCATGAAGACAATGGAGCAATGACACCACCGTTCCGTAGGCATCCGGGAGACCTGATGTCGCAAATCGCATGATCAACCAATAGGAGGAGCCCCCAATAAACGCACGACGGGCCTGCAGGAATTGTGGTGAGGAAGGGCATTTCAGCAGCGTATGTTCCAACAGACGGAAACTATTCTGTTGGGAATGTGGCCTCCGTGGTGTCCGTACAATCGACTGCTGTCGTAAGACCGAGTCGGGAAACGGGTCAGGTCTCCATTCAGCCCACCCATTGAGTTTGACTGTTGAAAGGATCGCCGCGCTGGTAACTGTCAATGGGAGCGCTCGCTTAGTGACTTTCGACACCGGTGCAACCCGATCTTTCATCAGCCAACGTGTGGCCGAGAAGATAGGGACGGACGAGAACAGGTGGGCCATGAGGACCAGGATCAGCCTCGTTGACGGATCACGGAAGGAGATCACCCTTGCCATAAAGGTGGCGATACGCCTCGACCAGCAGGAAACCCAGGAATTTCTCATCGTCCTGCCTACCATTTTAGATGACATCATCCTGGGCCTCGATTTTTTATGTGGCATCCAAGCAAAAATCTGTTGTGGGCGAGCATATTTGCAGCGGAAGTTGCCCCAGCATCTTCCAAGTAACCGGTCTGGAAACAAAACTCTGTCATGTCCTCGCGCAGTAACGCTCGCCAATCCTCCCGGCACCGCAGTTCTTTCTCCGATCGTACCAACACTTCGGACCACAACCTCAACCAACGAGTCGATACCCAGTCCCAACCAAATCCGACTCCCAGACACCGGAAACTACGGCGCCTATGGATTCTACCATGGCCAGCCCCCCCGTTCGTAGCCCAACTACAACGCCACGACAGCGACAAGGAACTCCGGCAGCGACAGCTGTGACTCCTCCAGCTCGTCTAACTGGAAGTTGTCCTCTACGCATTGAAAAAGAACTTCGGCAGCGACAGCTGTGACTCCGCTAGATCAATCCAGGGTCAGCTCGTCTAACTGGAAGTCGCCCTCTACGCATCGACAAGGAATTTCGGCAGCGACAGCTGTGACTCCGCTGGATCAATCCAGAGCCAGCTCGTCTAACTGGGAGTTGCCTTCTACAACCACGACAAAAATCATCACTTCGACCCCAAACGAGTCACAATCACCGAAACCCGACAAGAAACAACCAACATCGCCAGGAATCAGCGCCCGGACCAGCCGAAAGAAACAAGCATTAACAAAGGAGCCCACGGTGCATTCCCGCCCTACGGACAACACACCCGAAGAAGTCGAACGAGATGAACCAGCTAGCAAACGTAAAGCCCCGGGGAAACAAGACGAGAACAACTGGAGCCCCTAGCTGACGCCGCGGTAACTCGGAAATGGAACGCTTTCTGAACGGTGGTACTGGAGGACTTCGATGAAATAGTCTTAGTACACATCACGGCGGAGGAGCTTGAGAAGCTCCGCAACGCGTGTTACATCTCAACGTTGGATCTCAAGAACGGCTATTGACAGATTTCCATGGCCAAGGGAAGCCGGGAGTATACGGCGATCACCGTTCCTTGCAGAGGACTTTTCCAATAGACCGTAATGCCATTTGGCCTACACACAGCGTCAGCGACCTTCCAGCGGGCCTTAGACCCTACGCCTTCTCCTATCTTGATGACATCATCGTCATCGGGTCGACGCTGGAGAAACACGTCGAGAATCTACGGGAAGAGTTCCGTCGTTTACGAGAGGTGAATCTCCGGCTGAATGGAAACAAGTGTAGTTTTTTTCAGAAAAGCATCGTCTACCTCGGCCACGTGATCAGTGAAAAGTTAATCCACACTGACCCAGATAAGATAGCAGCGGTGCCGAAACTAATACCATCGAGCACGATCTAGGATTTGATGCGCTGCATAGGAATGGCCTCGTGGTACCGTCGTTTCGTCCCAAACTTCGCCACGATAGTCCAACCCATGACAAGCCTGCTCAAGAAGAATAAGAAGTTTGAGTGGACTGAAGAGCAGCAACAGGCGTTCGAGAACCTGAAAAAGAAATTAACCCAGACCCCAGTACTAGCATGCCCCGACTTCTTCGAGAGATTCACCTTGCAAACAGACGCCAGCGCTTAAGGCATCGAAGACGTCTTGACGCCGGTGAAAAAGAGTCATTGCCTACGCCAGCCGTCGACTGCTTTAAGCCGAGGAGAATTATTCTGCTACGGACAAGGAGTGTCTGGCAATAGTCTGGTCGATTCGTAAACTACGCTGTTACCTCGAAGGATACCACTTTAATGTTATCACTGATCACCTGGTATTGAAGTGGCTCAATACGATCGATAAACCGACCGTTCGCATCGCTCGCTGGGCGTTAGAGCTCCAGCAATACCGCTTCGCCATCCACTACAAGCGCGGGAGCCAAGACACCGTCGCCGACGCCCTGTAACGCAACCCATCGATTCGCTACAACGAATAGACGACCCACCACAGTGTCCATGGATACGTCAGCTGTCAAAGCGGATACAGGAACAGCCGGAAAAATGTTCAGAGTTTACCATCGAAAGCAACCAGATCTATAGACGGCTTGGAAATCATTCGGAGGAGAAAGCTCTCATACAATGGAAACTCTGCGTCGACCGCTACAGTTGCCAAAGAGTACTACAGGAGTGCCACGATCACCCCACGGCCGGTCATCTTGGGATCCGGAAAACCGCAATACGAGTGGCTCAGAGGTACTACTGGCCCGGTCTTTATAGAGACGTTGCCAAGTATGTGCAACGTTGCGAGAAGTGACACAAGTTTAAGGTGAGTCAGAACGAACTCGCCGGATACATGCACACCCATCAGGCCAAAGACCCTTTTGACATTTTGTGCGCGGACTTCATGGGACCTCTTCCCCAGTCAAAGCACGGCAACACGATGCTATTAGTGTTCTTCGATTCGTTCAGAAAATGGGTGGAACTCGTGCCCCTACGCAAAGCCACCAACGCCCAACTGGAAAAGCGTTCAGGGAACACACCCGATTCACTAGTCGGTCATTCCAGGGCTTTTGCAAGTTGGCCGGACTAGAACTCGAACACACTGCCCCCTATACGCCTCAACAGAACCCCACCGAACGAGCCAACCGAACCATCAAGACAGTGATCCCACAATATATCCAAGAGCACCAACGAACGAGGGACGATCTACTACCGGAACTGAGTTTCGCCATCCAGGAGGAGGACCAGGAGAAGAACCAGAGCCAGTCAACGACAAGGCGACCTGTCTCCAGAACATCTTCAAAGTAGTTCAAGCAAACACCCAACGCGTGGCGTAAGAGCAAAGTCGAACGTACAACTTACGGAGACGCGAGTGGCGACCCGCCTTCGGAGATCTGGTCTTACTACGGCAACATCATTTATCCAAAGCAGCCGAGAACTTCGCAGCCAAACTCGCCCCTAAGTATGAGGGACCCTACTCCGTAATAAAGTTTCGTTCTCCCAATATAGTTCGAATGCAACAGCGCCAAGGAAGACAACGGAAGACAGCTAGTCTGGCAGACTTAAAAACTTTCTACGCAGATGACCCCGGAGAGGCACAGCCGAAAATCACCGACGCTGATACTAGCCAGACGATCCACCGCGCATCCGAGTAACCTCGATGCAGATTCATAAGGGCCACTTATGGTAGCGCGCTGCCATTACGTCCTTGCTCCACCAACTCCAACTTAGTTAAGGTCTCTTCTATCACAGACGATCAACCATAAGTCCGGCCTCGCGGATGGTCAACCTCCGTGGGTAAAAAGCGACCAAAAAGGGCATTCCAAGAATACGCCGCCAATACCCACGCAGGCGTTGTCAGAACTTCCGCCTCATGCGTCAACTTTAGTCGCGCTAACACCGCCTATGTCGGTCCCGCATAAACATCTGCCAGACGCCATCGAGTACAGCGACGGGAGATCAGGTACCATCACCCAACGGCAGCCCACCAGAGGTTTTTGCGTGCCCATCGACAACCCACCGTTCCATTGGGGTTCGTATCCAGAAGATGACCAACCATCAACGTCCCGAGAGGGACGATGCATTCTCGCTACTACGGGTAAACCCTCCTAGCCGCCTTGGTTATCAACGCCACTATCCAACTCCCTCAGCACCCCACTGCGGCTGCGATCACCACCGCCCGACGTCAACGCCCGACGCGGGCGACAACTCCACTTTGGTCGACTACGTGCAGAGTCTAGCAACGAAAAAGGATTCGACGAGAGTCGACTCCTCGGCGCCGAACGACGGTGGGAGCAGGATACCACAGAGGGAAGCGATGAGAGTGATAGGGAGGTCTTGTACGATGGAAGCTTCGGTAAGCTGCCGAACCGAGCTCCACCGTTACACAATCTCGACGCGCTAAACCGTGCGCTGAAGGCCCCCGGTTCAACTTACATACACGTTGTCACTAGTGGCGAAGACAGCGACGCCTCCCTACCTAACGACACCAGAGGAGTGCCAAAGACCCCATGGGCCATCGCGGCGGAGGTCTTCCAGGCTCTGCTGGCCAAACATGCCCAAGCCCTTTCAAGTCCGGCACCGACCGACACCAGTTACGAGGACAGCTCGAGCGCTGTGGAAAATGCTAGTAGCGGCGCCGGGGAAGACAGCGAGGTAGAGTCCATAGAAGATGAGCTGGAGCGAGGAAAGTTCGACCATAAAATCATATACATGGGCACGTCGAACCCAAATCTATTAACACATGTTGTTTGCATGTAGTTGGTGTCATTAGAAGGGATGAGCGTGGGAACAAGTGCCGCACATCCCTCCTTTTCTTAGCGTTAGTCTTAGTTTTAATTACCTTATATTTTCCTATATATAGTGCATACGTTTTGAAAATAAAAGAGTTTGAATTTGCTACTCAACTCGCAAGTGTTTTGACTTTTCCTTTAAGGTCTTACCACCTAGTGACGCCACCACCAACAGTTTCGTACCTCAGACTCCGTCGTACAGTTCAACGGGTTGGATGCTAGTCTGGCCATTCATACCGGGCAACCGATTCGGTGGGTTGTCGTCGGAAGCCAGCGCCAGGAGTATCTGAGGATCGAGTTACGATCGAGTCTGACGATGAAGACGAAGCCCACGACGAGAGCTCCATGATGGCCAAGCCAGAGGTCGGCCCTAATAGGCCACACGATACGCCGACAGGGTCGAATATGTGACCCAAAATAGAATCACCACCGATGCCGACAGAGCCTATCGTCATCAGCGACGACGAGGAGGAAAAGGTCACCGATAACGCGCCCAGACACCCTGATCCAGAGTCGTCGGCAGAGGAAGCGATCTTTCCCTGGGGCTCGGAGACGTTGAGGCAGGCACGACGTGTAAGGGCTCGATGGACTGCAGGAAGAAGTCGAATAACCAAAGGCACCAGAACAATGGCGAAAAACCGCAGGACGACGTATCTCCCGTAGCTCGATTGCTCGCATCCATGAATTGGAAAATATGGCAACACGTCGCATCCGGACCTTGGGAGTATACGACCGACAAAGGTTCCGAGTCTCGCGGGATCTGCAGAGTACGGTCCACATCTTTTCTCGCCCTCCCCGAGAAAAGAAGGGAGTGTGAGGGAGTGACCCTCACAAAAGTCGAACAGACGAGACAAAGCGGCTGGAGCCCGCCGATCTTCGCTATCATTTTTTTTTTTTTAGCATCGACAGCTTCAATAGCGGCGAAAAGTATAGGCTTGAGCCTAAGGTTATTAATTTTGTTTCCCCTCCATAAATAACCATAAATATAATTATTAAGTAAGGAAATTAATTAGTAAGTAAGGAAAAAGAAGCAGTAGATTTTACTAGGGATGGGTCATGCTAAGAGGAAGTATCATTGGGAGCTAACGCCCCAGGACCCAGCTTAACCAGCCAGAGTTCATCAGGTCACAGTTCGTCTCTACTATCGGCACAACGACCATCGCTAAACGGCAGTTGGACCAGCAACGTACCGGACGGTATTTTTTCAGGTAAAATGAGGTTTGAGTCAAATGGCTGCAACTTGGCCGTTTATCAATCGATTCTTACTAACGATGCCATAAACGACACCTAATCTATCTAAAACTAAAAATTCATAACAATTCCTGAGTTTTTAAAGTCCAAACTTAGGGCAAAAATACCGCAAAAAAATTATCAAATTTGAATTTGAAAGCTTAATATCTTACAGGGCCCAGTATCTGGGTGTCATAAAAAAAAAATAATTGTATAAACATTTTTAAATTCTGAAATCTATCAGAAATAGTAATTTTCGGCCACAGTGGAAATTTCGTATCGACTAGTGTGACTAGGAATTTAGTGATCAGTCCTTTTTTTACGTTTAGTTACTCTCAATATGTCGCCAGTACAACATACCCCTGAAGATAAGGCGTTGACCCCGAAATCTGTGATATATGTCAAGAGGCATTAAGAAGAAATAAATTAATATTTACGGCATCTTGTGGTTATCGGTACCATGATATACTGTATGCAAGGGTTCGTGAAGAACAACAAAAACTGCCCAGTTTGTCGGGTTGAGTTTAATCCAGAGGAACTTTCTTTTGAAGAGAATACATTAGCCGTGGAATTACCATCCGGAATGAGTTCGGTAATAGCGCCGTTAGATATGGGTTCCAATAAGTAGTCTAATTCTCTAGAAAGAGGACATCGAAAACAAGAGGGCCAAGTCATAAAGGGACGCGGAAATATATCCCGTAGAGGAATGCAGGCTAGATTGCAAACACAACATTTAAGGGACCATTCTTTCGGTAGTACCAGTCGTCGGTCGGCTGGAGGAGATTTGCCCGAAAGCACCATGGAGGTTATGCAGGCCTTTATAAAAGGTAAGCAACAGAACTAGCTTCGGATAGTACACCGGTGCGAAATACGGAACATAATGTGTCAAGAAGCTCGTCGTCATCTGCTAATGAAAGGGAAATTGGAACACCTAACCCAAATGTCTTTAATAGCTCTTGGAAAGGCTGCTAATATATTAACCAGTTAGCGACTAAAGTTTGATGGATCCAAGGACGAATTAATTGTTTGAAATTGTCTTTTTCAGCTCAAATTTTATTTTTCCCTTTTGCGAACATATAATATATAAAATATATTGTATAAATTTCATAAATCGTAAGTTCACATATATAGATACTGACTGAGTACCGGGTATAAAGTGGAGCCGCGGTTTTGCAGCGGATTAAAGCGTTCGCCCTCTTTAAAAAAAAGTTGATGAATATCAAAATATATAAATGTATGCCGGGCTATCGATACTTTACTTTGCACGAACATCTGCATGAGTAAGCCTCCATATATCGAATAGTGACAGATCTTCCAGAGCATTATACGGTCGTTATCTACGACCACTAAGCAAACAACAAATCGATAAAAAGGGACTGCATAAGATGTCTGGGTTATTGGGTCCCATGCCATATCGAAATTTTTTGTTTGATATAGGGAGAGAGAGATTGAACAGTATGTGTGCAAGTTAACGTACCCAATTACATTGGTCGCTTATACGAGTTGTAAAAAATTTTTGGTGTTCCCAGAATCAATCTTGATCTTTGAATTTCAATCTTTAGCACATAATTAATAAACAATCTTTTCTCACACCCCACCAAAAGTGGAACACAAACTTTTCTCACACCCGCTGTTTGAGATGCAAAGCTTTTTGGCACCTATTTATGTCCAGAAACAAAATGAGGACGATTGTTTAAAGTTTATAATATTTATTAATACCGGCGGCTAGCAGACGCCGATTGCGTGCTCTTTGCCCAGCCAGATAAATGTACACGAGATCGATATGCAAGCAATGCGCAGAGAGATTAGCACAGCACTAAATTTCGCAACGTCGGCAGATCAATGCTAGAGCCAAAGCGGCGGCTGCGGAGAGCCCTTAGCATGGAGAGAGCGCAGCAGCGCTGCCGAACGTTAGCGTTTACATATGTTGTTGTATTAATGTTCAATACAGTGGGTTTTAATTACGATGATGCTGCTGGCCCGAACATACTCCCCCCGTTGGAAGCCAGCCTTTCAACAGACTCCCTAAGGGGCAGTAGACATAGCCGTGTAACGGCCCTCCTGATGGTTCCTGATGCGGTCTTCAAGTCCGCTACGCGGCACACGCCATCCTTGTCCTGGACGACATCGACAACTCTAGCCAGTGGCCAACGCATAGGAGGAAGATTTTGTCCTTCACCAGAACAACATCATTCACGCAGAGGTTTTGCGTGGGAGTCAGCCACTTCAACCGCTCTTGCAAGAGAGTGAGGTACTCTTCGCGCCAACGGCTCCAGAAGATTTGCAGCAGTTGAGTGACCCGCTGCCAACCATCCAGACGATTGTAGCTGAGCTTCGATAGGTCAGGCTCGAGGACTGTCTCATGTGGGCCACCTAGAAGCAGATGAGCCGGGGTCAAAACATCTAAGTCATCAGGATTTTCTGAAAGCGAGAGCAAAGGGCGAGAATTAACAATTGCCGTGATCTGGCAGATCAGAGTACGCAGCTCGTCGAAGCCAGCCAACTGAGCGGTACAGGTGATGTTTTGCAGTCTTCACGGCCGCTTCCTACAATCCGCCAAAGTGCGGAGAGCATGGTGGGATGAAACGCCAGTCGATCAAGTCAGCCAAGCAGGATTCATGGACCTCCTTCACATGCGAGTCGCTCACGAAAAGCTTCTTTAGCTATAGCAGCTCGTTCTTGGCGCCAACGAAGTTTGTCGCATTGTCAGACCAAATTTGACTTGGCCTTCCTGCGCCTAGAAACGAAGCGGTGGTCAGGTCCTTTACAAGCTCCATGTTTATTGCCTTGGAAGTGAAGCAAAGGAATACACTGATGTAGCTCTTGATCGGAGGCCTCGTGCGGATTTCTGATCGGTAGAAAAAGGCCCACAATAATCCACTCCAGTGACTTTAAAGGGTCGAGATCCTTCCAAACGCTCCTTAGGCAGGTCTCCCATGATGTGCTGAACAATGCGCGGCTTGGTCCTGAAGCATCTCACACACTTGCTGACTTCCTTTGACACTGCCTTAATTCCTTCAATTGGCCAATATTCCAGTCGAATTTCGCCAAGCAAGGCGCGAGGTCTGGCATGAAGGTTCCTCTCGTAATAATATCTTATCAGAGCATGGGATGTCCCTTTGGCGAAATAAGCTGCTGCTAGCGATGAGTTTCCAAAGCGACCTCCAACTCTAAGTAATCCAGACTGATCGATGAACGGAGAGAGCGAGCTGATGGAACTGGATTTCGTGACTTGACCATTGCGTGGAATCTCCTTTATGTCCATCCACAAATTCGCCAGCTGAATGTGTCGAATTAGAAGGTGCGTTCCTTGCTGAATATCGGAAAGGGTGAGTCCAGAGTGTCGAAGACGATGTGTAAATTTATGCATGTAGGCTGCATGCAAAAAAATTAGTTTGCAAATTTACATGCTGATGTGAGATCGGCATGTGAAGATGCGATTAACAAAGCTTTTTTGCGGAGCTCTATAGTCGGTGCTTCAGGAACAAGAAACACAGGCCACTTTTCCTTGGAGCCTACCAAAAACGATGGACCGTGAAACCACAGTTCTCACAGGATAAAATGGTTGGGAAGTGAGCCTCTAGAGAGGATGTCAGCCGGTTTTAAAGCTGTGGGAACAGAGCGCCATTCCATGGTTGCCGTCAACTCCTGAATTGATACCACTCGATTTGCCACGAAAACTTGAAATTTGGCTGACTCATCTCGTATCCAGGATAATGCTGTTGGGGAGTCCGACCAACAGTAAAACTGACCTGTAAAGATTCCAATCTCTTTCAAATTATGCATTATTTTCGCATGCAAATGGGCTCCACTTAATTTCAGCTTGGGGATTGTAGAGACTGTGAGCACAAAACATTGCTCAACGACTGCCCTTCCCTGGATACGACATATATGCAAGTGCCATAGGCTTCTATGCTGGCATCACACAACCCATGAACTTCTACAGCCGTAGTGGAATGATGAACCACGCGAGGAAATTAAATCCGAGTGATGCTTGCCAAACTGTTTCTCCAGTCCATCCAAGTTGAATGCAACGCTGAGGGTAGGCTTTCATCCCAATCCAAATGTTCTTTCCAAAGCTGCTGAAGGAAGACCTTGCACCTGACAATGATAGGATTTATTAATCCCAGGGGGTCGTAGAAGCGAGCATTCGTGGACAAAACCGATCGCTTGGACGGCTTTAAATTTGTGTCCAGCGCAGATAAGGTGAAAAGCAGCTGATCTGAAGTGGGATCCCATGCTAAGCCAAGAGTTTTAGTTGTGTCGCTTCCATCATGAAACCTTAGAAATTGCTCTATGTCATCTTCAGGTGTTCTCTCAAGTTCTTCCTGGTGACTAGAACACCATTTCCTAAGTTTGAAGTTTCCGCGAGACAATATAGCGGAAGTTTGGTGCATCTTCTCCATGACCTCGGCAACTGAGTTACCGCCAGAAATGAGATCATCTACGCGGAACTCTTGTTGCAGAGCAGCTGAGCCAAGAGGGTAGGACTCACCCTCGTCGATGGCCAGCTGGTGCATTGCGCGTACAGCTAAAAATTATACAGCCCTAGTACCGTATATGACGGTGTCTAATGTGTAGACTTGAATCTCGGACTGGACGGAGTCTCGCCATAGGATGCACTGATAGTAATTGTCAGGTGGAGACACTTGTACGCAACGATACATCATACAAATATCCCCTGTGAGAGCAACTGGATATGTGCGAAACCGAATTAAAATGTTAAACAATGCCGTCTGAATGACAGGGCCTGACATCATTACATCATTAAGAGAACATCCCGTTGATGTATCTGCGGAACCATCGAAAACGGAGCGGAGCCATCTTCCTTTAGGTCACAGTGATGAGGAAAAAAGTATTTGCAGAGGCTACGGGAATCAGGTTTGACTTGGGACATATGATTCAAATCAATGTTCTCTTTAATAAAGGCGGAGTACCGCTCCCTGATGGTTGGAATACGATCCAACTTCCGCTCCAAGCTGATGAATCGTCGATACGCCTGAGTATAGGATTCCCCTAAGAAATTAGCATAATGTTTTAATTAGAGACGAACTGAATACTCCCCCGATGGTAAAAGTGAAAAGTGGCTTACGAAGTGCGCTTCACAATCTAATTCTTCCTTGGTATTTACACTTGCTTCCACACAAATTTCGATTTCTCAAAACATACAAAGTGTTTTATCCAACCTTGAATCCATGTAAGATTCCGATTTCGGAGAATTTTGAATTCCCAAGAGCGCCGAGTTTTCTACCCTTTGTCCACCGCTAGATACGATCCAACCGAGCCGGGTCTTCTGCAGCAGTGGCAGGCCATTAGTAAGTTTGATTTGCCCTACGCAGAGGAGATCGTAAAAAAATGCTCGCACCAATGAGAAGATCCACTCGCTGAAGGTTGAAAAAGGCAGGAAAGGAAGGAAGGAAAGGAAATACTCCAGTCGGATACATTGAATGCCAGAATTGGTTGGCAATCGGTGATCGTAGAGGAAATGAGAGCAGTAAGAGTCGTTGTGTAGCTAGATGTGCGAGAATGCTTGCAAATGCTGACGGTGCTTCCCTCAGTGGACACGCTGGTATCGCCGAGCTCAGAGACAAGTGCAGACGATTGAGTTCTCCTAAGCTGGATGTGCTGGGCGAACCTAGATGTGACGAGGTGAAGTTGTGATCTTGAATCTAGTATGGCACGACAAGGGACTAAAACGCCAGACCGATTCCACGGACCACGGATGTAGCCAGAAGCACAACATCAGAGTGAAGACCTTGGGCAGCAAGAGAGGTAGACGCAGGTGAAAGAGAGCTGCTAACAGAATCCTGAACTGCAGAAATAGCTTCCGATTGAAGCGCTAGATCCGGGGTAGATGGTGGGGAGCCTTGCGTTATGGATCGCAGATCTTCAAAATGGAGCAAACTATGATGCCTTCCATTGCATACGCGACATTTTCCACTGTTGCATGCACGAGTGCGATGCCCTGAATTTAGGCAATTAAGGCAGAGGGAAAGCTTCTTCACTTCCTTGTGGCGCAGCAACGGGGACAAGTTTCCGAATAATTTGCAGGAGTATATGCCATGGCCCGCTGAATGGCAAAAGGGTTTGCGGAAGACTTGGAGGTAACAAACGTTTTCTTTAGATGAGGCGTAGAATGGGTTTTTCCCACCAGAGCGCTACTAGCGGGTGTCGCTGTAGCGTATTCCAAGCTCTCTATTTTCCGGCAGCGCTTATCCAAGAATTCGTAGAATTCGACTGCGGTAGGAATGGCGTCCGACAATGTGTCCTCCCATTTACTTCGCATCTTAGCATCCAGCTTCTGCAGCAGAACGTGGATTACCATGCAGTCAGAGATCTCCTCATCTGTTCCCAATGTCCGCAACGCACGCATATGGAGATTGACTGCGTCCGAAAACTCCCGCATCCTTTTCGGCACTGGAAAGCTCCAATGATCGAACCGAATCCAAGGCCACATCTGCGAGACACGAGCGAAGATGCTGGAAGTTCTCGATGTCGCTGAGATCCGCATCCGATCCAATGATCGATTTAAACATCGCCATAAAATCGGAGTATTCCATGTCTCCACCGGAAAACTTAGGTACCTTCAGCTCAGGAAGCCGATGCTTGTGAGCCATGATGTTCAGAATGGCCTGGTAGGGTGGTTGAATTGGCAGCGGCGCGTGATTCGCCCATTTCGATAGCAGCAAGCAACTCAGCTTTCAGCGATATGAAGAGCACATCGAAGTCGCCGCGCATCTCACTCCAAATCTCATCTTGATTGAGAGCTTCCAGCTCATTGTGGGACTTATTAAACTCCTCTCGCATTTCAGCCAACAAATCGATGCGAACGAAGATTTCCACGGCAGTTAATTTGTCAATTTTATCGCCGGCGAATTATTTGCCAAGCCTTCGCATCCGATTATATACCGACTGAACTTTATGCTTATAAAGGTTCAGCCTAGTATCATAAAGTCACAATATTTCCGCCCGCGCCTGTATTCGGATCGCTGTCCATGGTAAACGGTTTGCAATGCGACGAATCGGAGAATAGACTACCGCTTAAGCGACGGTGTGCAGAGCAAGAGCGAGAATGAGAGACACGAAAATCCAAGAACTTTGGCTGCAGTCGAGCATAGAATGAGAGACTCGACGATTATGAGACGGTGTGCAGACGAAGAGAGCGGGAATGTGAGACACGACAATCTAAGAACCGTGGCTGAAGTCGAGCATAGAATGAGAGACTCGACGATTATGCGACGGTGAACAGCGAGAGCGAGAATGAGGGACACTAAAAGTCAAGAACCGTAGCTGCGGTCGAGCATAGAATGAGAGATTCCACGGTTAAAATAACGGAATCTCAGACGGCCAGCACTCTCACTGACTTGCACATAAAACTGTTCTTAATTGTGCACCAAATGAATTTGTTGGTATTAAAACTGCACAGCAACGAATGTATTGTTAAATTTATATGTGTTTTAACGAAACACGATTAACAAATGGCTTTAATCACGTCGGAGTCACCAATGTTTGAGATGCCAAACTTTTTTGGCACCTATTTATGTCCAGAAACAAACTGAGGACGATTGTTTGTTTAATTGTTTATTTATACTGGTGGCTAGCATAAGCGGATTGCTTGCCCTTTGCCCAGCCAAATAAATGTTACGAGATAAAATATGCGACCAATGCGCAGAGAGATTAGCATAGCACTAATTTCACAACGTCGGCAGATCAATGCTAGAGCAGAAGCGGCGGCTGCGGAGAGCCCTTAGCATAGAGAGAGCGCAACACCGCTGCCGAACATTAGCGTTTACATATATTGTTGTATTAATGTTAAGTACAGTGAGTTTGAATTACGATTGCATTTTATTGTTAGGATGAATTGGCTGCTGGCCCGAACATGAACCTTTCAATAATATACTTTTATAATGAGGTTAATAAAAGGATGACATTGCTATTTAACAAACTTATGGTAAGGACAGTGAACCAAAGAAACAAATAACAAAATTAGAGAGAATGCCTTACGCATTTTCATGACTGGTCTCAACGGCGGTTGAGATAACAGGCGGTCACAATTTGCCTACCAATTCAATAACCCACCAAAGAATCCAGGAAATACCCAAAATACCTTGAGGTTCCACCAGAGACAACAAAGAGACTACAATGGACCTTTCGAACAGAAAAACAACTTCCAAAAAAATAATATGTCTTGGGGACAACCTTATTTTCTAAATAGCAGAAAACAAAATCAGGACCCCGAACCAATGGAGGTGGACGAATCTTTGCAGATAAAAAACCGACCAAATAATAATCCCTACAGGGGAAATCATAATTCTAACTATAACCGAGGCTATAATACTAATAATTATTATGAGAGGAATAACAAATATTGTAACCATGCCAAACAGAATAGAGTCAACACTGGACAGAACAATCAGTTTAGCCCAAATCTACCGCTTAAACGAAAATCAACTGACTAGTTGAATCAACCTCAACCGGTAATTAAAACCATGAGGGTGAACAATATTGAAGAGGATCATTTTTTAGATCAGCCCCCGAAAAAGGTCTGCCCTACTTAATAAGAATAGATAAAAAATTAAATACAAATTTAAAGGTCTTAATAGATACGGGAGAAACATCCTGTTACATAAAAAAACGAATTTATAAAAATAAAAAAGAACTACTAATTTATAAGAGGGTTGCCACAGTAAATTGGTTTTCGATAATCAAATATTTTCATTTAATAACCATATTTAATACAAAACAAGTATTTTAGAAAATCAAGGGTATGGAAACAGATTTAATTATAGGATTTAATCTACTAAAAAAAATAGGAGCGGTAATTGATACCGAAAAAGGGCTTTTAAGATATAATAATAGCGAAAAGCAGATAATTTTCGATGAGACCGTTTCTCTACATAAAATAACCCTCACAGAAGGGAAAATTATCCTTCCGTTAAAAGAATTTGTTGGGTTCCGCAGCCTGATAGAGCCCAGGAATTTGTAGAACCTAGCCAGTGGTGCAGCAGTAAAGTAAATTCCTATAATTGTTGTTTGTTATTTGTACTGCCCACTGTACATCATTGTCATACCTACATATATATGCTCCCACACTCTCTCGTCTTTCTTTCTTTCTTCTTCGCTATCCCTCTCTCGATCCGTCGTAGAAATATCCGACTTAAATAAACATATAAATTCTGAATCGGAAATGATCAGATTGAGTAAGACACTAATTCATGAAGCGAAAAATGTTGAGAAACTCAGGGAAAGAATGATAGATATAATACAAGAGGACCATGCAAATATAGATTTGCAGTTACCGTTTAGAACGGATATAAAAGGAGAAATAAATACTGAACATGATAGGCCGGTATATAGTAAGAAATATCCATATGCTTATTCGGTTAACGATTTCGTTAATAAAGAAATAAATCAAATGTTAGACGATGGTATTATTAGACCTAGTAGGAGCCCATACAATTTGCCAGTGATAGTTGTACCAAAAAAAGGAGTAAATGAAGATGGAACTCCTAAAGATAGGTCCGTGATAGACTTTAAAAAATTAAATGATAATACAATACAAGACAGATACCCCATGCAGGATCCTGCAGTAATTCTTTCCAATTTGGGGAAGGCAAAGTATTTCTCTGCAATTGATTTAGAATAGGAATTCTACCAGATATTGATGAGAGAATCAGATATAGAAAAAACATATTTTTCCATAAATAATGGTAAATATACATTTTTAAGAATGCCAATAGGTTTGACAAACGCACCCAGAATCTTTCAGAGGGCAATGGACGATATACTTAGAAAACAAGTAGGGAAAACCTGCCATGTCTATATGGATGACATAATAATATTTTCAAAAACTATTAATCAGCACTATACAGATATAATTAGAATAATACAGATTTTATAGAATGCTAACATGAAAATTTCCCTTGAAAAGTCCAAATTTTTTCAACTAGAGACTAAATTCCTGGGATACGTCGTTTCCCAAAATGTCATTAACAGACCCGGAAAAAATAGATGCAATACAGAAATCTCCAATTCCGAAAAATGTCCGAAAGCTACGCAGTTTCCGAGGATGAACAGGGTATTATAGAAAACTCCTCCGGAATTATGCGACAATTGCTAAACCACTAACAAAGTATTTAAGTGGAGTCAATGGGAATATTTCAAAAAGAGCATTAAAAAAAGCTGGATGAAACAGCAGTGGAAGCATTTAATAATCTAAAAGATAGTTTAATTGCATATATAGAATTATTACAACCGGATTACAATAAAAAATTCACTCTAACCACAGATGCATAAAACATAGCAATAGGTGCAGTATTATCACAAGAGGCGAATCCCATAACATTTATTTCCAAAACCCCAAATAAAACTGAGCAACTTTATGCCACAAACAAAAAAGAACACTATTAGCAATAGTGTGGGCACTGAAGAATTTAAGAAATTATTTATACGGAGTTAGTGGAATTGAAATTCAAACAGATCACCAACCATTGTCCTTTACCATGCCACAGAACAATCCAAATATAAATATGAAACGGTGGTACTACTTTATTGAAAGTTTTGCACCAAAGATCATACATAAACCAGGCTCAACCAATATAGTAGCAGACGCTTTATCTCGAATTCAAATAAATCATATAACAGACAGTGATGATGAACAAATGGAAATAGATACAGATTTACATACCCAACATTCAGCAGAAAGCTGTTTTGAAAAAATCATTCAAGAAATCAGGAAGCCCTTAAACCAGTTTAAGCAACACTTACTCATAGAAAAAACTAGAATCACAATTCATAAGCTAGTAAAAATTCATGAAAATACCCGGCATATAATTGAATTTGTCACAGTTGAAAATTTACTGCATATTTAAAAAAAATATATTCAGCCAAACTTAACCACTGGAATACGTTGCACATTAGAAGAACTTATTCAAAAAGTACTAAAGGATAATTTCATAAACAAATTTCTCTTCACGAAGAAATTCCTCCAAGATATTGAGAATCCAGAAGATAAAGCTTTAATTATAGAAGAAACACATTGCAGAGCACACAGAGGTTTAGATGAAAACTGCAAACAGATAACTAAATTGTATTATTGGCCAAACTTATACAAAAATTTGAAAGAATATATAAAAGGTTGTGATTCCAATAGGCGAAGCACCCATTCCGACAAGAAAAGGCAAGCAATTACATATAGACATATTCTATGCCCAAAATCTGACATTTATAACCTGTATTGATTCCTATTCAAAATACTTGGTGGTAAAAGAGATTCAAAATAAACTAAATTTGTAACATAAGGTATTTTCCTTTAGCGACATCAATAATGACAGATAACGAACCAAGTTTTACTTCAGCACAATTTAGATCTTTCATACAACGAAATAATTTTACCATTTATTATGCTGATCCCAGGCATAGCACCTCCAATGGACAGGTAAAAAGAGTGCACATTAACAGAAATATCACGATGTATTAAAGAGGAACTATACTTAACAATCTATACAGAAATAATATTGAGGGCAGCGCAAAAATATAACCTCACAATACATTAAAAAATAAATCAAGTGCCTCATGACATCTTATTTAATAAAATCCAACACGAAAATGTTCCATTATTACTTAAAGCAGCTCAACATAAAATTCTTGATGTACACAATATGATTCTGCGTTTTTAGTTTTCTCGTATCATCAATATTGTGGATTCCACAGATTTTCGTCCTTTGTTGAGGCGAAAGAGGCGTGGCAAAATTTTGAAATACACTTGTATTGAAAAGCTATCACAGGAGCTTGGATAGAAAGTTTGGTTGATCTAGCTCTAGTCTCTGAGATCTTGGCGCTCATCTGGACGAATGGGCACAGCAGACGGGGTCGCGTGTGAGAGAGAGCGAGAGGGAACGATGCATTTCGAAATGGTTTTCATCATTGTGGCTATATTCATGATTATAAATTATATATAATTTAGCTCAAAATTTCACCCCAAACAGTTACGATATACCCGTTTCGTGGGTCTAGCTATAATAATAATATAAAATATCATATACATGGGCACGTCGAACCCAAATCTATTAACACATGTTGTTTGCATGTAGTATGTGTAATTAGAAGCGATGAGCGTGGGAACAAGTGCCGCACATCCCTCCTTTTCTTAGCGTTGGTCTTAGTTTTAATTACCTTATATTTTCCTATATATAGTGCATAAGTTTTGAAAATAAAAAAGTTTGAATTTACAACTCAACTCGCAAGTGTTTTGACTTTTTCTTTATGGTCCTTCGAGACACTCAGTTGTTTCCCCCCTGTGGTAAGACCACGGAGTTAAACCAGCTCCTTTAAGACTGCAGAAGTGTCAAGTGCACCTACAGCTAAAGGTAGCAAAAATAAAAAACTCTGGTTTTCCCTCTTGGAGTAAGAAACCGAGTATAAAATTAATAAAACGTAAGTTTCTATTAATAAAAAAAAATACATGCTATACAGGCAGTATTTTTTGTCGTGTAAAACAAAATATTCCGCGAAAGTGTTCGAGGCCTGATACATCGAACAAAAATTTGAAAAAAGAAAAAATATAAATCCCCAACTTCGGAAGTGCAAGGTGAAGTGGAGGCCAGCGAAAAAAAAAAAATTCGCAAACGGCCGAATAATATAAAAAAAATAAATATAAAAGGACTAACTTAATGAAAAAAAAAACATTTGTGTGTGTTTCAAAAATAAAGCTACAACAAAACCAAAAAAGCAACAACGACGGCAGCGACCAAAAGCATCCATGGAAAGCGTCAACTACGGCATCAAGTAGCAGCAGCGCCAGCAGAGTGTAATAATACGGGTTTCAAATCAATTAATCATTATTAGCCTAAGGCGGTAGGGGTGGGGGGTGATTAATGATCTGTAAACTGACAGGTTTGGGGTGTAAGGAGTTTTTTAATGACCCAAAATGATCGGTAACGGGTTGGGTTGGGGTGTGAGGAGTTTTTTAATGACCCAAAATGATCGGTAACGGGTTGGGTTGGGGTGTGAAGAGCTTTTTAATGATCCATAATGATCGGTAACGGGTCAGGTTTGTTGGTGTGAGGAGGTAAAAAAGAGGTCACGTGTGATTGAATGTGATTATGTCATTAAGTAATGACCCCATAATTAGCGGTAACTGAGATGAGATTAGAGTTGGGTCGGGAGCTAAAAAAAGGGTCATGTGTGACTGGAGGTGTGGAAGGTAATTAGTGACCCATAATTATCAAAAGAGTACACGTGCTCATGCGTGAGTTGTTTACAGGGTTGGGGGAGTGTGCTTGCACGATCATGTCTGTAGCGTGCTCATGTGAGTGGAGTTGGGGATAATTAATGACCCTACGATCATGTCTGTCGCGTGCTCATGTCTGACGGTGGTAAAGTAGCTGTCGTCGGTGGTTTTGTTTATCAGGTACTCTTGTGTGTGAACACATTAATTGATTGATTGATTATGTTTGTGTAAAGAGGGTAATAAAGGAATGTGTTGAACATGTGTACCTTTGCTTACACTCACAACTGATCAGTAGAAACCCAGATAGATCTTAGAGGCTAGATTAGATGGCACGTCACTAGATTGCTAAGGAGGGAGGGGTCCCCGCACAGATTACCTTTTTGTTAGGTATTTAAAGGGGATTCTTATGGAGGGGGAAATGGTATCTGGGGAAGGGTAGATGCTGATGGTGGTACCTGTTTTTTGTTTTTGTTTTTGCTACCGTTGGCTGGCAAGAAACCCTCTAGCTGAACCCTCCCCGAGGGTGCCGGCTGGGCAATGGGCACTGCATTATCCCGGACAAGGGTAATGCATTGTCGCTTGCTCTGTCCGAGGCAATGCAGTGTCTAGCTAAGGCAATGATTCAGCGTCCTCTCGATCTCGAGTCGGGGGCGCTGGGTCAGAGCCATGGCTAGAGGTGCCTGGCGGTCAGGCCTAAAACGCTAGGGGGTGGCTCCCCCGAAAAACATTAGCCGCATGGACCTTCGGGCCAACCATGGAGGGGACAAAAGGGAAAACAAGGGTTGGGATGTCAACCCAAACGTCGGTGGGAAGCGTGGCTGCTACCACCGGCGGGCACGGAGAGGAGCAATCCTCTCTGCGTGTCGCCAGCGGTCACACCTCTGACGTGGCGGGAGCAGGCCAAGTCAGCTGTAAAGCTACTGCCAACACCACACTCAATCACTCCAAGCTGAGCCGCACGGATGCCGTTGTCGATACAGACACGGATCTGGAGAGCGTGCTGTCAATCAGCAAAACGGAGGAAGAAAGCCTTCTCCGCTCGCCTGAACCAGGTTCCAGCTCCCCGCGTAGGGAAGGGCCGAAGCGTTCGAGGGAGGGGATGAGGGCAAAAGCTCAGTATAAGGCGGCCCTGAAGATTTTTAGCAGGCTACAAGGCAAGGCAAATATCTCCCCGGAGGAGAAATCCAAGCTAGCTTGGGCCGAGCTGAAGGTGGAAGAGGGCCGTAGATACTACGCACGGTTGCCTCAAATGAAGGCTTCCACTAGTGAACACGCAAATAAGGTGGAGGAGTTGCTAGCTACTAAGAGGCAGCGCTCGACCGACAACACCGCCACCCCGGCAGGCAAGCGGCAGCGCGGGCCCAAGAGAGCGGAACCATCCCCACCACCACCGAAAACGGCGAAGCAGAGGTCTGTCAATGCTTCAAAGGTCAGCGATGTGTCCAAGAGACACCTGATCGTAGCTCTCATCGACAGACGTGATGAGAACGGGAAGATGACGGCGGCGCAGTGGAAACTGGTCCACGCACGGCTCGTCGACTCCCTGCTTGCACGGATGGAGGAAGACCCCACAGTGCCCATGCCCACTTTTGATGGCGCTGGATGGCTGAATGGGGTCAAAATCCTGAAATGCAATGACGACCCGACGCTGAGGTGGCTGACGCAGACGGTCTGCCAATTGGAGGCGTTGTGGGAGGGGGCCAAGCTGGAGGTGGTGGACAGGGAGCTAATCCCGTCCATTCCAAAGGCGAAGGTACTCTTCCCCATCGTCATCCAAGTAGACCGCGCGCTGAAGCTCCTTCAGCGTCAAAACCCGGACATACCAACCGCAGACTGGAAGGTACTGCACGCTGGTAGCCCACTACCCAACGAGGGGGGCCAGCATGTGATCCTCCAGATCAACAAAGACGCAGAGGACGTCCTTTACCCCAGATACGGGAAAATGGCGTGGGGCATGGGCAGTGTGTACCTGCGCCTCAAGAAGCGCCGCCCCGAAGACACAGACACACACACCCTGCAGGCAGGCGAGGTGGAGAAGGACCTCGGTCTAGACACCATCGTGAAGGCCGCCCAGGGTCTGGCTCTTGAAGACTCCCAGGAAGATGAGGACGGTGACCTGACGATTACAGTCAACCCGTCGTATGCAGTTGAGCCAGCCGCCCATGAAACTGAGTGTGCTGCAAATCAACCTGCATAAAAGCAAGGTAGCATCGGCGGAGCTCCTCATAGCCATGGAGCAAGGGCCCGCCGATATAGCTTTGGTCCAGGAGCCCTGGATTGCGTCAGGCAATTCAGTGGCCGGACTGAAGTTCGCAAACTACAACTCGTTCTACCCAACATCGGTAAGCAGGAATAGAACCGTCGTACTAGTACGAAAGGGAATCCACGCTTACCTTATGTCTCATTACAGCACAGACGACCTGACAGTAGTGATGCTGGAGAGGGAGGAGAAGCGCCTTCTGGTAGCCTCCTGCTACATGGCACACGACAGGCCCGCACCACCTGAAGAACTAAGGAGTCTGGTGGAAAAAGCCGACTCCAAAGACCAGCAACTCATCATTGGTACGGACGCCAATGCCCACCACAGTGTGTGGGGAAGCCCCGATATCAATGACCGAGGTGAGTCACTCCTAGACTTTATATTATCAAATAACATAGATGTAGCAAACGTGGGAGAGGACTACACTTACGTAGGTCCCACCTCGTCCAACGTGCTAGATCTAACCCTCGTAACAGGAAAGAGTACCTTGGTATCTGGATGGAGAGTCCTTGAAAGACCATCCTTCTCGGACCATAAGTACATTCAGTTCGAGTGCGATTTCAAATACACTCCGAAGGTGACAGTCTTCAGGAACCCCCGGAACACAAACTGGGAGAAGTTCAGGAAGACCGTTACCTCGAAGCTCGCGAATCCGGGAATAGTGAAATCCGCGGAAGACATAGAGAAGTCCTTGGAGACCCTCTCCAAGGAACTTCTGTCTGCCTACCAAGGAGCATGCCCGCCATCAAGAACGAGAAAGAGGACCAAACCACTCTGGTGGAATAGGGACCTCTCCCTCAAGAGAAATAACCTCAGGGAACTCTTCAAACTCGCCAGAGTAGCGAATGAGAAGATCATCAATGAGGAATACAAAACACTACTCAGAGACTACAAGAAGGAAATACGCAAGGCACAACGTAGCTCGTGGAGAAACTTCTGCTCGAACATCGAGAAAGTGCCTGAAACAGCAAGACTCAGGAAGCTGCTCTCGAAGCAGCCCACCATACAGAGTCAGCTACAATTAAATAACGGACAGTGGTCAGAAGACAGCGAAGAGGCTCTGACAGCACTAATGGAGGCCCACTTCCCGGGATGCACCGAGGTCACTGATGCCGAAACGCATCAGGACCTAGCAACCGAGGAACAAACACCCCCTACAGATCTAATAACCCACAAGAAGATCCAATGGGCCATAGACTCCTTTGCGGGCATCAAAGCACCTGGACTGGACGGAATATTCCCAGCCATGTTGCAGGCGACCAAAGAGACGATCATCCCATGGCTCTTCGCAATATACTCGGCATGTCTAAGTACAGGCTATATCCCTATCCAATGGAGAACGGCTAGAGTTGTCTTCCTCCCAAAGGCAGGAAAGTGCAGCCATGCTAGTCCCAAGGACTACAGACCGATAAGCCTTACCTCTTTTATGCTAAAAACACTGGAAAAGCTGCTGGACGGATACATCAGGAAGGAGGTGGGAGGACTGATGTCAACCAACCAGCACGCTTATACCAAAGGGAAATCGGTGGAAACAGCTCTACATTCACTAGTAGCTACCATCGAGAAGGCTCTCAACAATAAAAAGTATGCACTAGGAGTATTCGTAGATATATCCGGAGCATTTAACAACGTAGCCACGAACGCAATAATGGATCGCCTTGAAGCGACCCACACACACCAAGCAATCAACCTATGGATAAAGAACCTCCTGAGTTGTAGACGGGTGCAATCTGAGTGGGGCACCGCTTCCACGGTAAAGGGAGCGCATAGAGGCACACCTCAAGGTGGAGTCTTGTCGCCCCTCCTGTGGAATCTGGTGGTCGACGACCTCATCAAGAGATTCGAGAGGAAGGCCCCAAAAATAACAGCTTATGCAGACGACATAAGCATAATTATTACGGGCGTATGTCCATCGACTCTCAGCTCCATAATGGAACGAACACTCAGGGAGATATGCGAGTGGGCGGACGAAGTAGGACTCGATATCAACGCGGACAAGACGGACCTCATCCTCTTTACAAAGAGGTACAAGGTACCGGCATGGATCCCCCCAAAAATCAACCAAACAAGGCTAACCCCGAAAACACAGGTCAAATACCTCGGCACAGTACTGGATAGCAAACTGGCATGGAAACCCAATGTAGTGGAAAGGGTGAAGAAGGCCACCATTGCGCTTTATGCATCCAAGAAGATGCTTAGCAGCACATGGGGCCTGTCACCCGCCCTAATGCATTGGATCTACATCTCGGTGGTGCGACCAACTCTGCTGTATGGAGTCCTAGTGTGGTGGCAAGCAACTGAGAAGAAGACGTACCACAAGCTTATGGAAAGGACCCAGCGACAGGCTTTGCTATGTATCACAGGGGCGCTGAGGTCAACCCCAACTATAGCACTCGAAACCATACTTGGGATCGATCCCCTCGACATCCACGCTCGGCTGACTGCGGGTAAAGCCGCACAGCGACTTATCGCATCGGGGAACATGTCACCCCAAGGATACGGGCACAGTTCAATTGGGAGGAACATGACCAGTCATACAGACTACATGACCCCCCGAACTTGCCTAGAGGTCAAAACCAACACATTTTTGGGACCCGAAGACTGGAAAAAGGGACGGGACCAGACTCAACACCTCAACATATATACCGACGGCTCCAAGATGGACGGAGGAGTAGGAGCGGGCTTATATTGTACAAACCCCGAAATAAGGGTGTCATATAGGCTACCAGACCGATGCAGCATATTCCAGGCGGAAGTTTTCGCTATAAAGAAGGCAGCAGAGGTCGCTCAGCAAATAGAGCGACCACACAACGTGGTGAACATATTCGTCGATAGCCAAGCAGCGATAAAATCCATGCAGTCGTTCGCAGTCGGCTCCAGAAGTGTCCTGGCAAGCAGGGAGGCATTAGACTCATTATGCACGACCAAGTCAGTGCGAATCTACTGGGTTCCCAGCCACCAGGGCATCGAAGGAAACGAGGCTGCGGACGTTCTGGCTAAGGAAGGCGTTGGGCTGACGAGCGAAAGAATCGAAAACGTGCCTATCTCCCTTAGAACGTTACAAAGCGATCTAGAGAAGCAGGCCGCCCTACAAACCAAGAACAGATGGAGGAACGCAACCACCTGCAGAACCTCGAGAACCATGTGCAAGGAGCGCAATGAAAAGCTAGCTCACTATCTACTGCATCTTCCACGGAAAGACTGTAGACTGATAGTGGGAATACTCACAGGTCACTGTCTGGCTGCGGCGCACGCGGCCAAGCTAGGCATTACCAACATAGACAGCTGTAGGAAATGCGATGAATCCGGGGCTATCGAAACCCTGGAACATCTCATCTGCAACTGCCCGGCTCTTTCACGGGCAAGGACAAGATACCTAGGCGCACCGGAGATGGCATCACTAGAAGATGCCTCCAAGAGGACGCCGAGGGAATTACTTGCCTTTGCGAAACACACCTCGATACTCGAGGACTTCCAAATCTCAGCAATACCCCCGTAAAGGTCCATCTACATCCGGATCACTAAGGGCCAGACTGGCCTATGAAAGTCCCCGCTGAGAGACGTCCGGGTTAACCTAACCTAACCTTTGCTACCGTTCAAAAGGAAAGAAGGTAAGAAGAAAAATGGAATAGATATATTTTGTTTTTGTTTTTCAGACAAGTATTTCTTTATTTAGAAAATTGTATTACAACTGGTTTTGTGTTTCATCAGATATGTTTTTGTATGTATGTATGCATGTGTGTATGTGTCTCTATTTTCTAGTTTTTGTAATCAAACGTTTATATGTATACATAACTTGTAATATTTTGAAATAAAATCCTTAGCGTCTGCCTGGTCTCAGACATATTATTAAATGAGTCCCATAACGAGATTTAATAAATGATTTATTTTCATATTCCTTTACAAAACAGTGAATATTTTTCAACTGTTGAGCATGATCAAGAAAAATTCTATGCAACAAATTTTCAATCTCCACAGCCAACAAGTACGTTCAATTTCGCACAAGCCATTGGGTAATTGCATGAATTGGGTCAGATCAGATAATAGGAATTCCCCGCTCGTTTTTTGGACAGCCTAATGTAGCTACCTTACATTACATCCCTTACATCTCATTCTCCCCATACTAATGTTGATGGGTACACCCTAATCATAAGCTAATGATTTTATATGCTCTACTGCTCTAGTTGTCCTGTCTGGTTGATCTGAGAACAGGCTGATTGGATGAGAACTGATGAGCAGCAAGTGATCGTGTCTGCCAAAAGGAGATCAGTAGAAAGAAGAATATTGTTAATTTTATTGAGGATTGATTTGAATAAAAATATTTTCATACAAATTCTTGAATTTTAATAAACATAGTTTAGTTTCAAACAACACAGGTGCTCATGCATTCCGATGGTTGGTTGCGCATGCGTATGAGATTGCTAGTGTTTGGGAGGCGGTGTGTATATATGGAAATAGGTATGAGCTGTGTGAGTGTTGCGCATGGGTATGAAGGTGGTTGGTGTTTAGCTGCTTAGGTGTCCAGGGGAGAGTAAGTAAACATGAAAATAGGTAGGTGGTGTGGGTGTAAACGCTACCGATTAATTTAGTAATGATATGCTGCTGCTGCTGCTGCAGCTTTTGTACCTTTTGGAGGAATGTTTTGAGCATGTGCGCCTGCACATTAGTCATTGAGTTGTTAAATTAAATGTATAAGTGACTGGCTAATTGAATGAAGTGGGTCAGATCAGATAATAGAAATTCCTCAGCTCGTTTTAGGGAGAGCCTAATGCTACCGTATATTTTCCACATACTAATGTCTTAGGAAAAGCCCAATAATATGCTAGATCAGGGATGCGCAAAGCTGTCTTATGGATGTGCATGCACAAATACAAATAAAGGAATTCGCACTCACACATGTAACGATCACTTTTTTGTTATTTCAATGTGTACACAGAAAAAAATATGAACATGTTTCTTAAAAAATAACAAATGCGTCTCATGGTTTACAACGAGGTGAACTTTTTCGTTTTTCAGTGTACAGACAACAACAATATATATTGGAGGGACGGCAAAACGAAGCAATAAAATTGTTGTTGCTTTGCCAGCAACGAAAGTTGACGCAAAGCGAAAAGTGAAAAATTGTTTGTGTAATTGTCAATGTGCAAAATAACCTTACCAGTGAGTAAGATCACACACTTCCCATATGCCATGTGCAAAACAAAAACAAATGTGCATCGTGAGCATAGGCACTGCGCACCCCTGTGCTAGATGCTCTGGCTGTTCTAGTCGAGTAAATCAGAGAACAGGTTTATTGAATGATCATTGTGTTGACAAGCCACAACATAAATTATATATTGGAATCTCATCTTTGGTGCCTCGCCAGCTTGTTAGGGAGGGATCTCCCATAGAATACCTGTTTACTTTTCTAAAGGAAATCATTAGAAGGAAGAGGGAGGGATGTTCCTAACAATAACAGATGTTGGGAAGCAGATTTGGTTTTACCTGTTTATTCAAATGGAAAAAGTAGTCATTTCCCTGTAAATAATTGTTTATTTTAAAAATTGTATTAAATTTATGACAAGTATGAACATGTCTATGAATTAGTATATTCTGGCACAATTTGTAGCTGGGAATGGAAGAACAAAAGAATTTTCAAAAGTGGGGTGATTTGCTATTTCTGTTCTTTCCAGTGTTATTTCTGGTTTGGATACGCTACAGGTGTTGGAACAGGTACAGTACAGGTACAGGTACAGGGCTGATACACGAGCTGTTTTAGTGGATACAGGAGCTGTTTAGCTGATACACGAGTTGATGTACCTGATAAAAGAGCTGTTGTAGTTGATATTTTAGTTGTTTCTAGAGCTGTTGTACCTGGTTCTGGAGCTGGTGTAGCTGATGCAGGAGCTGTTTCTGCTGGTGTTGATCTTTTTACTCCTGTTCCTGTTCACATTGTTGTTTTTACTCATGAAGGTCTTTCAAATTGAACTAAAGGTATCCTTGAGTTATCGTCTTTTTGTGCCCAGAACCTCATAATTTCACTCACTCATACCAAGCGCATAAGCTGCTCCATACGAACACATCAAAACACTTATTTTGTATTATGCATAGCCTATCTAATCGCACTACAACCGCTTCGTTATTAATTACACCACCCTCTAAATCGAATAAATAGCCATGCTTTCTATCAAAGGCTAACATCTTATCATAGATTTCACTCTTATCGTTTGCAACATTTATGCTTTCAAAATAATTTTTCTATTCCCAATTCCTCTTCTTGCCTTTTCTATTTCAGGCAGGTATTGCAATATGCTGTGAATAATCATACCCCCTTTTATAATTATCCTGTTGATTTTGTTAAACCTGGTGGAAGCAAAATAGTCACGTTTTATATAAATATGGTAGTGTAGTTTGGATTTAAACATGATATTTCTGTTTCTCCTTTAAATATCGCACACAAGTTTCTCTGCTTCTTTTCATATGGTGCTCCACATGAAGTTATCAGGTCATACTAAGAACCCATTTGTTTTCGATCTTTGCTTAAAATGTACAGCTCATCTTTAGCGCGTGTGAGTGCAACATATAGCAGACATTTGTTATAATGATTATCACCAAAATGGCACTCCTGCCTGATCAAAAATGATGCTCCCACTATTTCTTGGAGTTGTGTTTGTATCCACTGAGAACACTACCGGAGCTTGCAAACCTTTTTGCTTTTTAATTGTCAATATTCATACAGCATTACACCCTGATTCAATATCATCCTTGATCTCTGGGTTATTCGATTTTACCCTTTGGATAAATGTTTGAAGTGACGTCGTATTTTCATGTTCAAATTGCAATAATTAATTAATTAACTCATCTATATTTTTAAAGCACTTAACACCCAGCCTTGAAGCAAATTTCTTCTTACCTGCACGAAGTATATGTGTAAATACTAAAAGAGAAGATTCTATAGTAGAAACATTTAGAATAGCATTTAATCCATCATAAATAACTTGGGAGTAATCCTTCAGTCTTTCTCATAAAGATTGTTTTTGCGGTTGTATGCGATATTAAATAAATAACGATGACCTTAAAGAGTTTGCAATGGCTAAAAAATTTGGTGAAAGAATTAAGTTTCGTTTTTTTAAGTTCGCTCATGATATAATCAACTAAAATATTTCGTTGTCTGATCAAAGTCATGATGTCTTTTGGTTTTATATGACGATCTCTAGCAACCAAAATACGGCCCTCAATTAATCAGCTATGTATTTTTGTTTTAGATATTGCTTGAGCTAGTAGCCTACCTGGTATCAGGTTAACTAACCCAAGAGGCATACCTCAGTTTCTGATGGCAAGTTTGTCGTTGAAGCTTTATTGCGCTTCTCAAATACTTTCGAGTGTTCTCTTTTCACAAAGAGATCTACTCTCTTTACCTGCTAGTTTAATTTTTAAATTGGCCAAATTTCTTCATATCCTTGGAAATTTTTCCTGTGCGGAATATGTTTTATCGCATTATTATTGAAGGTAATTTGTTCTTGAGAGTTGTAAAATATTCTATCTACGAACGCTAAAGTTTCGGAGTTGATCTAAATGATTTCTCAAGTTGGCATGATATCCAATCTATCCCGGCAGTTTTTAAACAAATATATTCCTGTATATAATTGAATACATAAGTGATGATTTTCTCCCTGAAATCTGCAGATAGACTGCTTTACATCTCCCACTAAAAAGCCAGGTATGTTTTTTCTTGCCATCATCAAACAATTCATCATGTAGGGTTGTTAAAATCTTCCATTGGCTTACACTATTTTCCTGCGCTTCGTCAACTAGAATATTCTCTATTTTTTTTTATTTATTGAAGTTAAATCAATTTCTTTTCATTTTTTCACTGTTATATAAATCAGTGTATATCTTAGATATATTGAGCAATCTGTAAGTTCATTTAAATATTTTTTACACGTTTATTTTTATATGATATAGGAAAATATTATTTTTTGTACTTGTTTTTATTAATTCTTCTGCATTTGGAAATTCTTCTAGCTTGATTTTTATGATAACGGATGAAACGTTTTTTTTATTTAAATCTGATTTTATGGATACTTTAGGTAAATCTGCCCATATGATATCATTCCAGTACGTTACGCTGGAGTATATTTGTTTTTTTCTGGATCCCAGTATCAAGGATGACATAATGTTTTGCAATATTGCACCAACTAATTTTGGTCTATTTTGATTCCTTCACTTAATATCTCAGCGAATTTGTATATTTTTTTAAATCGAAAATTTCATTTGGTGCATTAAGCTTATTTTGTATATATTCCAAGTCATTTGCTGTTCTCTTCGTACATAAAGTATCATCTTGTATCGCTTCATTGTGAAGAGTTTTATCAAAAACTATAGGATGCAGTTCCTTACATTCGTTCGTTGTGCAACTGGGGACAATACAAGTTTCTATAGGAAAGATTGAGATTAGTTTATGACAAAAAGCATGTATAGCTTGTATTGTTACACTTAGACCTTCCGATTCAGAAAAAAGCCTTCATACCGTATCTATCAGGATTTTTGTTTTACCTGTACCAGCCGTATATGTATATATGTACGTTATGGAAATTAAATAGCTTTAAGTGCTCAGCAAGCATCGATAGTAGGCCAGTCTTTGTTAAAGGCATTGAAGAAAAATATTGTGCTTATAAAACCTAAAGAAAAGTTTTTAAGTACAAAATAGGTATTTTTAAGATATTCGAAAGGTTTTTCTCAATCAATTGATTGGCATGAAGACGCTGATTTGCTAAAGCTTCTTAAAGAGACAAGAAAGTATCTTCAAGAGACTGCAATAAGCATTTTTTTCTGATATAGAATAAGTTTTATCAGCACTTAAGCCCCAAAAAGGATGCATATTTGCCAGAATGTCAGGTAGTACTGAGAATGTAATACACAATTAATAGTTTGATGATATGGATATATGTATGTAACTCCCTCAGTTTCTAAGTATAGAAACTTAATAAACGCTTATCAAAACGGAAAATTATTGGTGAGTGACAAAGAATACTGTGGCTCAATAGTGGTTTACCCTGTGATACCCAAGTGATTGAACTTGGTGAATTTTAAGTACATAATAGAGAATATTTTGAAACTTGGATATTGATATGATAGCCATATATTTGGATCAGCTAATGCAGCATACACATGATTTAGTTGACAACCGTATTATTTATATTTTACTAATATATCATGGAAATCGTATAGATATGAAGTATGCTTTTGACAGTTTACTCATCTTTATTATTGTTTTTTGTGTAATTGCTCTTGTCAGTTTCTGACAGCTAATCATTATGAATTTTTCATTATAAATTACAGCAAATATTAAAGATTAAAAATTGAGAATGATATTTCAATTAATTACTCAATCCACGAAATGTAACGCCAGTTGTGCAAAAGAGCAAGTGGAGTAGGTTTATTTAGTTTTAAAGAGACTTCGGTCAATTTCGATGGTGTGAAAAAAGCATTATATCAAGAATATGCAAGATACCGACTAAAAAAATACATATAGAGCAGACAAATTGTCCATATTTTTCGACAGACAGCGTTTGCACTACAGAAGATGCCTTATGCCTTTTGTGCCTCCTTTTGTGGCAAATTTGTCAAAAAAACCGAAATGTAGCACGCACATATGGGGTCCGATTTGCCATTTCATATGTGTGTAGACTTAAGCCCATTCGATGTAATTGGATTTGCAAAAGTGAATGCATAAATTGATATCATCTTTGCTTTCCTTTCAGAAGCTCAAACAGCAGGGCGGAAAATCAATCACAGTTCGGTCTGATTGTTTTTTTATGATTGCGACTTAATACTGTAACATCGTCGGGCTTTAGGATGCTTAAAAAGGTCCTACCTTTCCGTCTTCTTTTTACTTCCTAAAATTCAAATATTTGATTAGCTGTTGAGCAGAGGTCAGGCAGAACCTTTTGGTTCTATATTTATTGGCAACCGAAAGCTGACTTCTCTCCACGCCAAACAATTTCGCGTCAGACAAGCAGCGGGATGCTGTACTTGAAGGAACTTCAGGTCTCAGTCTTCAGCCACTCTGCTGTCGAGGAAAGTTGGGGTGAAAACTTTTGGCACTCAGCTGCTTTCTGGAATAAAGGCTTCCACTTTCTGTGCAGTCCCCTGCATGACTACAAGTTCTGACAGTAGATGGTGCCCTTCCTGGAGGTGCAAAAACAATGCCAGAAAATCTTTACAATCAATGTGGAATGTGGTGGGGAAGCCAGAGAAATGCGTCCGAGAAATAATTGAAAATTTGGCTACGGCGATAAGGATGCCTTAGGCATATAAATATTTATAGGGGAAAATGTAAGGTATTCTACATTGATTTGTCAGCATGGATACATATTTGTTTGCTGTGGATTTCCATTCAATGTTAAAAATAATTTAAATATTATCCATGCTGTTATTGTGTTTGAAATATGTATTATTTGAGCCGCTCTTCAGAGTAGGCTCTATTGGCGTCTCTTTATTACTGATTATTCAATGATAGTTTTATGTCGTCATTGATACATATTCTATAGTTTTCGATTTCCACTCACGTTTGAGCAATACAAAAAAAATACTCGTTCGTCACGCAGAATATAAAAATTACTACATGGCAATTTCTCTCTGCTCGACTCCACATCTGACCACGTCTGACTTGGGGATCACGAACACAGTTTTTTCATTTTTGCATCATTAGGTGGAGAGGATGTGGTTCAGTGGCGCTGTGGCCCAGTGGCAGCCTGAAAATATGCTAATAAATGTATGTGTGGCACTCAGCAGTCAGTCGGTTGCTATAAAGCAAACAGCAGGACGCAGGACATTGCACATACGCCATGTTGTCAAGGGCTATTGCCAGAGTCTAAGTGGATCGATTTCCAGGCTCTGGACGGATAAACAGATAAAACCCTTGCCTTTGAAGCTGCCACAATGATAACATCTTATCTGAAAAGCTTTTGTTGAAATACTTTCTTTAGAAGTAAATTATTATGGCCGCATAAACTGTGGAAAAATAATAAATCCTGCACAGCAGGCAAAGACAGCTTTAAATTTTATTAAACTTCGTACTCGCCGCACGGTAAACATAACATAAACATATATACATGTGGGCTGGGTTTTGCGTTCCCTGGACAAACGAGCAAACGCGAATTCGCCCCCAGGCGAATTCCCAGTCAGCACGAAGAGCGCACAATGGAGAGAGAGCAGCGAGGGAGATCAGCGAGAGAGAGCAGCGAGAGAGAGCAGCGCGAGCAGTAGAAAGACAACCACCGACGAAAAGGGTTGCGTGTAGAACAAAACGACGACGACGTCCAATTTTAGTTCCTTGTATCTTTAATATCAATATTACTGTACCGAAACCTTTATTTTAACCTTACTCTGATTAATAAACAAAAAACCCCACAATTGGGAGCTCGTGCGGGATCGGAGTGAAGGAAACGAAGTGACGGTACGACGGCGGTGCAAGCAACGGAACTTGGAACAAAAAACGACGCGGAGTTTAACAAATTTAAACAGCGGGGAAAAAGAAATAGACGATTTTTTTTATCTCAGCAAAATGACGTGTTTGAACGAGTTAATTCAAAAAAGCCTACGAGGGGCAACGAAATCGAGCATTTGTGCATTGCACAAATTCGTGTTTGAAAAAGAAGGAGACCGAAATAATAGAAGCCGGTTGCGCGAATTTAGTGGATTCGAATACGACGAAAACGACGCCAGATTCTTAGCAAAGCGCGTATACATACAAGCAAAGCTAACGGACCGTGATCTTGTTTCAATATGTGTTACATTGAAAATAAATCACAATGCGGAAAATTTGGAACTTCATATTTTTCGGAATTTGATGGAAGGCAGGCTGCTGCAAAACAACAACGACGATGAGAACAACGACGATGATGAAGACGAGGAAAAAGACGCAAGCGACGAGAATGGTATAGATGAAAACGAAGACGAAGAAAACGACGAAGAAGCTGTGTACGAGAGGCGCTCGAGTGAGAGAGACAACTACAGCGACGTACATAACATACACACAAGCGAAATCCCAACAACAAGCCGAAAAGGGAATACAGATAGAAGCAACGTGCAAAGACAAAACTACGATGAGGTGGTCGCGCCACGTTTTGCCATAAGTTTCCGCGACATAGAAGACTCTATCCGAGTGTTTGATGGCTCTGATGATATAGCCGTCGAGGAATGGATAACAGAATTCGAAGAACAGGCTGAGTTCATGCATTGGAGTGATCTACAAAAACTTATTTTCGCAAAGAAGTCGCTTAAGGGCATTGCCAGGTTATTTGTTTTGAGCGAGAAGCATATGAATTCGTGGACAACGTTGAAGAGTGCGCTTTTAAGAGAGTTTAAGTCGAGAGTCAATAGCAAACAGATACATATGCAGCTCAGTGAGAGTAAACGACGGTCCAAAGAGAGTGTTCTGGAATATTTTTATCGCATGAGAGATATTGCAGCGCGAGGCAATGTGGAAGACGACGCGCTTATGCAATATGTAATCGACGGTATTGACGAGATGGCTTTAAACAAAACAATTTTATATGGTGCGAAAATGATGAGTGACTTTAAGAATAAATTAAGAGATTATGAGAAAATAAGCGATAAAATAAAAAAGAGTGACAAAGCTGGAAGAGAGAAGAAGATGCCGTTTGGGCAAAATAGTACCCAAGTGAGCAAAAAAGAGTTTGTTTGTTTCAACTGTGGAGAGAAGGGACATTTGTCTAGCAGTTGCGTGAGCAAAGAGAAAGGAAGAAAGTGTTTCAAGTGTAATCAGTTTGGGCACATATCAAAGAACTGCAAAGAGAAGAATGAAAAGCAAAACGATGAAAAACAAAACTTACGTGTAGTTTCGAATAAAATGGAAATAACGTCTAAAGAAGTTTCGATTAAAGATACGAAGTGTATGGCACTATTTGATACCGGTAGTAAATTTAACATTTTACGCCAAGATTTGTACGACGAACTGCGCATGCCAAAATTAAAAGATTGCAGAGTGTGTTTGGTCGGTTTTGGAAGTGAGAGTAAAGCTGACAATATCAAGCCGATAGGTAAAGTGGAGCATACGCATTGACAATGAAGAATATGTGTTAAACTTTTATGTTGTTGCTTCAAAGTTCATGGATATTAAACTGATCATCGGAGAAGAGCTTTGTTTGCACGCAGAAGTGTCGTTTAATCGTAATGGAGTGAAAGTAAATAGAATGGCAGATGAAAATAATGAAGTACCGTATGACGAATCGTCCATAATGAGAATCGACGTAGCGGTGGACAATTCCGAGCTAAAAATAAACAGCGCTGCAAACGAGATTACCCGACGCGAAGTAAACGAGATAATATCGACGTATAAACCAAAAAAATCAAAAACAACGAACATTGAAATGAAAATTATTCTAAAAGACGAAACACCAATCTTTTCGCGGCCTCGGCGATTTGCGATATCTGAAACGCGCATCATAGAAGACCCGATTGACGAGTGGCTGGACAAAAAGGTAATAGAGGAGTCCGATTCAGAGTTCACAAGCCCAGTTGTACTTGTGAAGAAGAGCGACGGCACACCACGACTATGTATTGACTATAGACGTATCAATAAAGTTCTCGTAAAAGATCATTTCCCGTTGCCGTTAATAAAGGACCAGCTAGATCGTTTGCAAGATGCTGTAGTATTCAGCACCATTGACTTGAAGAATGGGTTCTTTCATGTTCCTGTAGCTGATGATAGTAAGAAGTACACCTCATTTGTGACGCAGAGCGGCCAGTACCAGTTCCGCCAGGTGCCGTTTGGATTGACGAATTCTCCCGGAGTATTCCAGAGGCACATTAGCGCAATATTTCGACCGCTGACTAGAAAAGGCATTGCACTACCATATGTCGACGACGTAATCATCCCAGCCAAAGACGAACAAGAAGCTTTAGCAAATCTAAAAGAAGTTCTCAAGACGTGCGAAGAGTATGGGCTAGAGCTGAATTGTAAAAAGTGTCAGTTTTTACAAACACGAATCCAGTTTCTCGGCCATATCATAGAGAACAAAAAGCTGTATCCGACCCCGTTGAAGATTGAAGCCGTTTCAAAGTTCAAGACGCCACAGACACTGAAGCAGCTTGAGAGTTTTTTGGGTCTTACAGGATATTTTAGAAAGTTTATCTACAATTACGCAGTTATAGCCAAACCATTGACTGACCTAACGAAAAACAATGTGAAGTTTGCAATTGGCCCGGACGAAGAAAACGCCATATACGTGTTGAAAAAATGTTTGATATCAAACCCAGTGTTAGCCGTTTACAATCAGAAGTACAAAACAGAAGTCCATACGGATGCATCAATAGATGGTTTTGGCACCGTGCTTATGCAAAAATCACCAGACGACGGCCAATTGCATCCAGTATATTACATGAGCAAGAAAACAACAGAGGCACAACGCAAATACACGAGCTATGAATTGGAAATACTTGCGGTCATCGAAGCATTGACGAAATTCCGAGTTTATCTATTGGGTATCCCATTTAAGATAATAACAGAATGCAACGCGTTCACCAAAACATTAGAAAAGCAGAATCTTTGTACTAGGGTAGCAAGATGGATAATGTTTCTTCAGGAGTACAACTATGAAGTTGAGCACCGCGCAGGCTCACGAATGCGTCATGTGGATGCACTTTCACGGTATCCCATTATGCATACAAGCGACGGAAGCATCTTAGGTGGAATAGAACAAGCGCAAAAACATGACGAACATCTAAAGACGATTCTGAAACTTATTAACGACGACAATCAACAATACGAAGACTACTTTGTAAAGTCTGGAATTCTCTACAAGTTAGTCAACGATGCAGAATTGATGGTGGTTCCAAGGGATATGCAGAAAACCATTATCGGCAGAGCTCACGATAGAGGGCACTTCGCTATGAAGAAGACGAAGGAGCTAATTTGCAACGAGTATTACATACCAAATTTAGACGACAAAATCAAAAAGTATATCGACTGCTGTATACCTTGCATATTGGTAAATCGCAAGCGAGGTAAACAGGAAGGACTTCTGCACCCCCTGCAAAAAGATGCCGTGCCGCTACAGACGTATCACATTGACTTTTTGGGTCCACTGGAATCAACCGGCAAGAACTATAAACATATACTTGCTGTTATCGACGCCTTCACGAAGTTTTGCTGGTTATACCCTACAAAGTCAACTACATCTAACGAGGTCATATTAAAGCTACGCAGCCAAAGCGTGACGTTTGGCAACCCTGCTTGTATCATTTCAGATAGAGGTTCGGCGTTTACCGCTCAAGATTTCCTGCAGTACTGCGACGACGAAAACATCAAACTGGTAAAGACGACTACAGGACTTCCACGGGTAAACGGGCAGGTGGAAAGACTCAACGCAGTGATCATCTTCGTGCTTGCCAAGCTCAGCATAGACGACTCTTCAAAATGGTTTAAGCACGTAGATCGAGTCCAGCGAGCCATAAACTCGACGTATACCAGAAGCATCGATACCACCCCTTTTGAACTTCTAATGGGTATCAAGATGCGCACCAAAGATGACCAGCAGCTTCAGAGTTTGATCCAAAAGGAGTCCATTGTTGCATTTGAAGATGACCGCAATGAGCTACGGACAAAAGCGAAAACTCAAATTCTGAATCTGCAAGCCGAGAACAAAAAGACGTATAATTTGCGACGTAAGGCAGCTAGACAGTATGACGTTGGCGACCTAGTTGCCATAAAGAGGACACAGTTTGGTAGCGGGCTCAAACATAAGTCAAAGTTTTTGGGTCCTTACCAGATCATCAAGGTGAAGCAGAACAATGCCTACGACGTCAAAAAAGTTGGCAATTCCGATGGTCCAAAGCACTCCTCTTCGTGTGCGGAATATCTGAAGCCATGGTCCACAAGCAACAACGACGATAGCGACGATGCATTCGAGGCGAGTGCATAGTCAGGACGGCCGGATGTGGGCTGGGTTTTGCGTTCCCTGGACAAACGAGCAAACGCGAATTCGCCCCCAGGCGAATTCCCAGTCAGCACGAAGAGCGCACAATGGAGAGAGAGCAGCGAGGGAGATCAGCGAGAGAGAGCAGCGAGAGAGAGCAGCGCGAGCAGTAGAAAGACAACCACCGACGAAAAGGGTTGCGTGTAGAACAAAACGACGACGACGTCCAATTTTAGTTCCTTGTATCTTTAATATCAATATTACTGTACCGAAACCTTTATTTTAACCTTACTCTGATTAATAAACAAAAAACCCCACAATTGGGAGCTCGTGCGGGATCGGAGTGAAGGAAACGAAGTGACGGTACGACGGCGGTGCAAGCAACGGAACTTGGAACAAAAAACGACGCGGAGTTTAACAAATTTAAACAGCGGGGAAAAAGAAATAGACGATTTTTTTTATCTCAGCAAAATGACGTGTTTGAACGAGTTAATTCCAAAAAGCCTACGAGGGGCAACGAAATCGAGCATTTGTGCATTGCACAAATTCGTGTTTGAAAAAGAAGGAGACCGAAATAATAGAAGCCGGTTGCGCGAATTTAGTGGATTCGAATACGACGAAAACGACGCCAGATTCTTAGCAAAGCGCGTATACATACAAGCAAAGCTAACGGACCGTGATCTTGTTTCAATATGTGTTACATTGAAAATAAATCACAATGCGGAAAATTTGGAACTTCATATTTTTCGGAATTTGATGGAAGGCAGGCTGCTGCAAAACAACAACGACGATGAGAACAACGACGATGATGAAGACGAGGAAAAAGACGCAAGCGACGAGAATGGTATAGATGAAAACGAGGGCGAAGAAAACGACGAAGAAGCTGTGTACGAGAGGCGCTCGAGTGAGCGAGACAACTACAGCGACGTACATAACATACACACAAGCGAAATCCCAACAACAAGCCGAAAAGGGAATACAGATAGAAGTAACGTGCAAAGACAAAACTACGATGAGGTGGTCGCGCCACGTTTTGCCATGAGTTTCCGCGACATAGAAGACTCTATCCGAGTGTTCGATGGCTCTGATGATATAGCCGTCGAGGAATGGATAACAGAATTCGGAGAACAGGCTGAGTTCATGCATTGGAGTGATCTACAAAAACTTATTTTCGCAAAGAAGTCGCTTAAGGGCATTGCCAGGTTATTTGTTTTGAGCGAGAAGCATATGAATTCGTGGACAACGTTGAAGAGTGCGCTTTTAAGAGAGTTTAAGTCGAGAGTCAATAGCAAACAGATACATATGCAGCTCAGTGAGAGTAAACGACGGTCCAAAGAGAGTGTTCTGGAATATTTTTATCGCATGAGAGATATTGCAGCGCGAGGCAATGTGGAAGACGACGCGCTTATGCAATATGTAATCGACGGTATTGACGAGATGGCTTTAAACAAAACAATTTTATATGGTGCGAAAATGATGAGTGACTTTAAGAATAAATTAAGAGATTATGAGAAAATAAGCGATAAAATAAAAAAGAGTGACAAAGCTGGAAGAGAGAAGAAGATGCCGTTTGGGCAAAATAGTACCCAAGTGAGCAAAAAAGAGTTTGTTTGTTTCAACTGTGGAGAGAAGGGACATTTGTCTAGCAGTTGCGTGAGCAAAGAGAAAGGAAGAAAGTGTTTCAAGTGTAATCAGTTTGGGCACATATCAAAGAACTGCAAAGAGAAGAATGAAAAGCAAAACGATGAAAAACAAAACTTACGTGTAGTTTCGAATAAAATGGAAATAACGTCTAAAGAAGTTTCGATTAAAGATACGAAGTGTATGGCACTATTTGATACCGGTAGTAAATTTAACATTTTACGCCAAGATTTGTACGACGAACTGCGCATGCCAAAATTAAAAGATTGCAGAGTGTGTTTGGTCGGTTTTGGAAGTGAGAGTAAAGCTGACAATATCAAGCCGATAGGTAAAGTGGAGCATACGCATTGACAATGAAGAATATGTGTTAAACTTTTATGTTGTTGCTTCAAAGTTCATGGATATTAAACTGATCATCGGAGAAGAGCTTTGTTTGCACGCAGAAGTGTCGTTTAATCGTAATGGAGTGAAAGTAAATAGAATGGCAGATGAAAATAATGAAGTACCGTATGACGAATCGTCCATAATGAGAATCGACGTAGCGGTGGACAATTCCGAGCTAAAAATAAACAGCGCTGCAAACGAGATTACCCGACGCGAAGTAAACGAGATAATATCGACGTATAAACCAAAAAAATCAAAAACAACGAACATTGAAATGAAAATTATTCTAAAAGACGAAACACCAATCTTTTCGCGGCCTCGGCGATTTGCGATATCTGAAACGCGCATCATAGAAGACCCGATTGACGAGTGGCTGGACAAAAAGGTAATAGAGGAGTCCGATTCAGAGTTCACAAGCCCAGTTGTACTTGTGAAGAAGAGCGACGGCACACCACGACTATGTATTGACTATAGACGTATCAATAAAGTTCTCGTAAAAGATCATTTCCCGTTGCCGTTAATAGACGACCAGCTAGATCGTTTGCAAGATGCTGTAGTATTCAGCACCATTGACTTGAAGAATGGGTTCTTTCATGTTCCTGTAGCTGATGATAGTAAGAAGTACACCTCATTTGTGACGCAGAGCGGCCAGTACCAGTTCCGCCAGGTGCCGTTTGGATTGACGAATTCTCCCGGAGTATTCCAGAGGCACATTAGCGCAATATTTCGACCGCTGACTAGAAAAGGCATTGCACTACCATATGTCGACGACGTAATCATCCCAGCCAAAGACGAACAAGAAGCTTTAGCAAATCTAAAAGAAGTTCTCAAGACGTGCGAAGAGTATGGGCTAGAGCTGAATTGTAAAAAGTGTCAGTTTTTACAAACACGAATCCAGTTTCTCGGCCATATCATAGAGAACAAAAAGCTGTATCCGACCCCGTTGAAGATTGAAGCCGTTTCAAAGTTCAAGACGCCACAGACACTGAAGCAGCTTGAGAGTTTTTTGGGTCTTACAGGATATTTTAGAAAGTTTATCTACAATTACGCAGTTATAGCCAAACCATTGACTGACCTAACGAAAAACAATGTGAAGTTTGCAATTGGCCCGGACGAAGAAAACGCCATATACGTGTTGAAAAAATGTTTGATATCAAACCCAGTGTTAGCCGTTTACAATCAGAAGTACAAAACAGAAGTCCATACGGATGCATCAATAGATGGTTTTGGCACCGTGCTTATGCAAAAATCACCAGACGACGGCCAATTGCATCCAGTATATTACATGAGCAAGAAAACAACAGAGGCACAACGCAAATACACGAGCTATGAATTGGAAATACTTGCGGTCATCGAAGCATTGACGAAATTCCGAGTTTATCTATTGGGTATCCCATTTAAGATAATAACAGAATGCAACGCGTTCACCAAAACATTAGAAAAGCAGAATCTTTGTACTAGGGTAGCAAGATGGATAATGTTTCTTCAGGAGTACAACTATGAAGTTGAGCACCGCGCAGGCTCACGAATGCGTCATGTGGATGCACTTTCACGGTATCCCATTATGCATACAAGCGACGGAAGCATCTTAGGTGGAATAGAACAAGCGCAAAAACATGACGAACATCTAAAGACGATTCTGAAACTTATTAACAACGACAATCAACAATACGAAGACTACTTTGTAAAGTCTGGAATTCTCTACAAGTTAGTCAACGATGCAGAATTGATGGTGGTTCCAAGGGATATGCAGAAAACCATTATCGGCAGAGCTCACGATAGAGGGCACTTCGCTATGAAGAAGACGAAGGAGCTAATTTGCAACGAGTATTACATACCAAATTTAGACGACAAAATCAAAAAGTATATCGACTGCTGTATACCTTGCATATTGGTAAATCGCAAGCGAGGTAAACAGGAAGGACTTCTGCACCCCCTGCAAAAAGATGCCGTGCCGCTACAGACGTATCACATTGACTTTTTGGGTCCACTGGAATCAACCGGCAAGAACTATAAACATATACTTGCTGTTATCGACGCCTTCACGAAGTTTTGCTGGTTATACCCTACAAAGTCAACTACATCTAACGAGGTCATATTAAAGCTACGCAGCCAAAGCGTGACGTTTGGCAACCCTGCTTGTATCATTTCAGATAGAGGTTCGGCGTTTACCGCTCAAGATTTCCTGCAGTACTGCGACGACGAAAACATCAAACTGGTAAAGACGACTATAGGACTTCCACGGGTAAACGGGCAGGTGGAAAGACTCAACGCAGTGATCATCTTCGTGCTTGCCAAGCTCAGCATAGACGACTCTTCAAAATGGTTTAAGCACGTAGATCGAGTCCAGCGAGCCATAAACTCGACGTATACCAGAAGCATCGATACCACCCCTTTTGAACTTCTAATGGGTATCAAGATGCGCACCAAAGATGACCAGCAGCTTCAGAGTTTGATCCAAAAGGAGTCCATTGTTGCATTTGAAGATGACCGCAATGAGCTACGGACAAAAGCGAAAACTCAAATTCTGAATCTGCAAGCCGAGAACAAAAAGACGTATAATTTGCGACGTAAGGCAGCTAGACAGTATGACGTTGGCGACCTAGTTGCCATAAAGAGGACACAGTTTGGTAGCGGGCTCAAACATAAGTCAAAGTTTTTGGGTCCTTACCAGATCATCAAGGTGAAGCAGAACAATGCCTACGACGTCAAAAAAGTTGGCAATTCCGATGGTCCAAAGCACTCCTCTTCGTGTGCGGAATATCTGAAGCCATGGTCCACAAGCAACAACGACGATAGCGACGATGCATTCGAGGCGAGTGCATAGTCAGGACGGCCGGATGTGGGCTGGGTTTTGCGTTCCCTGGACAAACGAGTAAACGCGAATTCGCCCCCAGGCGAATTCCCAGTCAGCACGAAGAGCGCACAATGGAGAGAGAGCAGCGAGGGAGATCAGCGAGAGAGAGCAGCGAGAGAGAGCAGCGCGAGCAGTAGAAAGACAACCACCGACGAAAAGGGTTGCGTGTAGAACAAAACGACGACGACGTCCAATTTTAGTTCCTTGTATCTTTAATATCAATATTACTGTACCGAAACCTTTATTTTAACCTTACTCTGATTAATAAACAAAAAACGCCACATTCATATCAGACTTTATTTATAAAAATGGATGCTGCAGTCAATGTGGATGTACCGCAATCAATAATATTAAAAATGAAAACTGTTTAGCAGTGAAGTCAAATTCAGTATATATTCTATCCACAGAGCTTTTGCTGTTACTGTGTTCCTCCCTTTCCCACAAACTTTTCTAGATTTATTATCACTGTAAGCAAACAGTCCATTGTGTGATCGCATGCGGTGCGATGTTTCCAGAATTGTCAAGGACAGAAATCATAGAGACGCAAAAATCAACCAACAAGCCTTTTTATCTAATTTGAGCGAATTGGTAGATGTATGCATTGAAATAAAAGTAACCCATGTAGTTCTTGCTGGTGGTTTATTTAGAAAAACAAGTATAGAAATCAGGTATCAAGGGCGCAGGTATTAAAGTTATGTGATAATCCACCAGCATTAAGCCTTGCAAAAAGACTAGTGAAAACGGGGGGTGGATGCGTTGAAATGAAATGGTAACAAGCGGCTGTTAAATAGGAAGAATCTTTGTATGCAATTGCTCACAAAAATTTTAAATAAGCGTTTATCAGATCACCTGTACGTAGTGCAGTACCTTCTGTATAGCTAAGTCCTGATTTTTCAGTTATTCAAGTAATCAATAACATCAATAACAAATAAGACAAGTGATGATTTTAGAAAATGTCAAAAATAAGTTATTGAAAAAAGGTTAAATTTCAAAAGAAGATTGTCAGCTTGAAATAGAAAAAATTCTGGGCGGGAGCGTTAAGAAGAGCAGTAATTAAGGGAGATATTGAAACAGGTTCCCTAAAGGCTGGTCAAAGTTTTGGTATGGTAGATGGAGAATTCCTATGAAGAAGTTATCGACTCTTAAATTCAGCAAGCGGTTAGCGCTATATGTGAAAAAGAATCTTAAAAAAAATATTAATATTTTTTTATAAATTAGCGCGACAAAATTAGCTAAGGTAACTAATTTTAATTAAGGTTTTGATTAATTTAAAGCACTAACCATTAACGCAACCTAAATATTAATAAAACAGTATCAGTAATATATAATTTAGAAAAATCAATATTATGTCACATTGATCAAGAGTTAATGTGTCATCAAATAGTGAATTAATAATACGTACATCAGTATTACACTTGATGAAAAATCTATGTATATTTGTTAAAATTTGTGGTATAGTATCAGCAGAATATAATCTATTAAAGCTTAAAGAAATTAATGCTAAATTAATTCTCCATCCTCATCTTCCCAGTCTACCTCCACCCGTCCAAAAAAAACTAACTTCCTCTCTCTTAATCACCTACCAGAATGTTAGAGGCTTGCGTAGTAAGCTCTGCACTCTGTATCGGGATAGCGTTGCACTTGCATCCCATGTAATTGTGTTCACCGAGACCTGGTTAAAGCCGGAAATTCTCAGTTCTGAAGTTTTGGCAGGTCGGTACACAACCTTTAGGAATGACTGTTCGTCTCGCATGCAGGTGGGGTTCTGATTGCAGTGGACTCTAACTTCACGTCGGAACATTTTACAGTCCAGATTCAACAAGAACTGGAATTCCTGTGTGTAAAACTGATTCTTCACACTCTTTCAGTTTTTATTACATGCTCGCATATTCCACTTTCTTCGGATATCGCAATTTACGAGCAGCACTTGTCCGCCTTAAACACTGTTTCTTCCTCGCTTTCTGATAAAGATCATATGATAGTTCTTGCTGACTTCAACTTACCAGGGACTGTTTGGTCTTCGGTAAGAGAGTATAATAACCTAGTGCCCATGTCACGACATGACTTTATAGACGGCTTAGGAATTCATTAGGAATTTTTATTGGTCCGCTTTGTATTTGTGCACTGACGTTACGATAGGCACAAACATTTTCTACGATGCACTTGACTCACTTTTTGAGTCTTGTGTCCTGCCTTCCTTATTGATGGGCTTATCTTAAAAATCAGAGAAAGTGCAATACCAAGAAAAGAAGGATGAGATAAACTATCACCAAAGACAATATAAATAGTAAGATAAATCTCGCCATACAACATTTTTGAGGTAGATTTTGGCTCGGTGGAATTCATTGTGGAATTGGTTCAAATAGAGAGAGACAGATAGTCAGAGCGAAAGAGAGCGAACCGCTGTCTCGCCCTATACATGAGGCTGAGATTTAACTGTACGTGTGCACACATGTTAGGTCTGCTTTTTTGTATTGGTTTTTGACGACACCGCGCTCCACGAAATACCCAATACCTTAGAATTCTTTGGGGACTATGACACTATTTGAAGACGCATGCTCATAATACAAAAAAAGTAATATTTTGTATATCCCTTATATGCTAATTTTGTTTAATGTACTATACACGAATATAATGAAGGAATGTACCTATGTAAAAATACATAATCTATGTGATAAATGACTTCACATTCGATTAAATGTCTGTTGGGTATTTGTGGGTCGACTTAATATGCAAAGAATTTTGAATTTCTTATGCATGCATGTATGTGCGTTTGTACGTAAACTTGTGCAAAGAAGGCAAAACAATTTGATACAATTTCTTGAAAGGCGAATTGCGGTATAGGGGTTGATTTTGCGATTGAACAGGTTGGATATAACCAAAAATTGTATTGTCTATTATCATATCAATATTTTACTGGATCATTTCAAAACCATAATAATTGTATACCTAATATCAAATGTTCAAAATGGGTCATATATTTACATTGTATATTAAAGAATTATATTATTATTACTATTTAAATGAATAATGCAATTTTATTATCCAAATGTCAATCGCCAACGAATTTGTTTCCTCTGTGTAAATAATTCAAACATGTTACATTGTAAAAAGATAAGCGATAATAAACCTATATCCCGATATTATAATATTATAGGTCCTGAACGCTGCATCTGTTGTCATAAACTCAACGTTTAGGCCTTTTGTACCATAAAATAAGATTTAATCGAGGAATTAGGTACATTTCGCACTTTAAAAATGTTCAAAATATTCTCTATTATGTACGTAAAATTCACCAAGTTCAATCACTTTTTCAGGGTAAACCACTATTGAGCCACAGTATTCTTTGTCACTCACCAATAATTTTCCGTTTTGATAAGCGTTTATTAAGTTTCTATACTTAGAAACTGAGGGAGTTACATACATATATCCATATCATCAAACTATTAATTGTGTATTACATTCCCAGTACATTCATGCTGGCAAATATGCATCCTTTTTGGGGCTTAAGTGCTGATAAAACTTATTCTATACCAGGAAAAAATGCTTATTGAAGTCTCTTGAAGATACTTTCTTGTCTCTTTAAGAAGCTATAGCAAATCAGCGTCTTCATGCCAATCAATTGATTGAGAAAAACCTTTCGAATATCTTAAAAATACCTATTTTGTACTTAAAAACTTTTCTTTAGGTTTTATAAGCACAATATTTTTCTTCAATGCCTTTAACAAAGACTGGCTTACTATCTATGCTTGCTGAGCATTTAAAGCACTAATTTCCATAAGGTACATACATACATATACGGCTAGTACAGGTAAAACAAAAATCCTGATAGATACGGTATGAATCGGAAGGTCTAAGTGTAACAATACAAGCTATACATGCTTTTTGTCATAAACTAATCTCAATCTTTCCTAAAGAAACTGGTATTGTCCCCAGTTGCACAACGAACGAATGTAAAGAACTGCATCCTATAGTTTTTGATAAAACTCTCCACAATGAAGCGATACTCCACAATGATACTTTATGTACGAAAAGCAATGAGAACAGCAAATGACTTGGAATATATACAAAATAAGCTTAATGCACCAAATGAAATTTTCGATTTAAAAAAAAATACAAATTCGCTGAGATATTAAGTGAAAGAATCAAAATAGACCAAAATTAGTTGGTGCAATATTGCAAAACCCTATGTCATCCTTGATACTGGGATCCAGAAAAAAACAAATATACTCCAGCGTAACGTACTGGAATGATATCATATGGGCAGATTTACCTAAAGTATCCCGAGTCCCTCCGCTCACTATACCTGAAGACGCCTACCATCCTACACTTGAAGTGTCGCTCGATATAGGACCAACCGCATTGGATCGGTCGGGTAGGCTACCTCAATGTGTCCGCTGCTTTGTTTGCGAAGCTTAATAACCTCATTAGGGATTTTGATTGGTCCGCTTTGTATTTGTGCACTGATGTTACAATATGCACAAACATTTTCTATGATGCACTTGACTCACTTTTTGAGTCTTGTGTCCCACTTTCCTGTCCTATTAGATCTGGGAAGCCCCTTGGTTTACCAAAGAGTTATCCAGTCTAAAAAACTTAAAATCAAGACTTTACAAAAAATTTCAAGAAGTTGGCTCTCCTTCTTCTCTCTCTCGCTATGTAATGGCTCGGTCAAACTTTTCAGTTCTTAATTCCCAGTGCTATAAGAACTACCTATCTAGATGCAGGATACGTTTTTCTCAGGACCCTAAGCAGTTTTACAGCTTCGTAAACAGTAAGCGTAAAACGTCCGCTCATCCATCCTCGCTATCATTTCTTAATACGTCGGCAAACACTGATCAGGCAATTGCCGATCTTTTTGCCCAATACTTCCAAACAACCTATTCTCAGGAATGCTACTCCGGGCAGCCGTACCCATACGGTTTACCCAGGTCGAACGGCATCTTCAGTCCCTTGCTAAATGAAAGCTCTCTGCTTCTTGACCTCCGGAAAGTTAAGCCGGTGTTTTCACCGGGTCCGGACGGAGTTCCCGGCTGTGTACTTAGATACTGCGCCGAGTCTCTGTGTGGAATGTTGCTCAAACTATTCAGCCTGTCCATTAACTCTTCATGCTTCCCCTCCATATGGAAAGAGTCGTTCATTATTCCTCTCCATAAGAAAGGTAGTAAGTCTAACGCGAAGAACTACAGAGGTATATCAAAGTTATCCGCAATTCCTAAAGTGTTTGAGAAAATTTTAACTCCGCACCTGCAGCATCTTTGCAGATCACTTATATCTCCAGCCCAGCATGGATTTATAAGGCGGAGATCAACAACCACGAATTTATTGGAGTTCACCTCCTTTATCATTAAAGGCTTCCAAGGTAATCTACAGACGGATGTCATTTACACAGATTTCAGTAAAGCATTCGACTCTGTAAACCACACTCTCCTAGCACAAAAACTTGACCTTTTAGGGTTTCCACCCAATCTCTTGAGATGGATTTCTAGCTACCTTTGTTCCAGGTCCCAAAGAGTCCTCTTCAAAAACTCCCTATCTTCACCAGTTATGGTTACTTCGGGCGTACCACAGGGCAGCCATCTAGGCCCCCTACTCTTTACACTCTTTATTAATGACCTGCCTTCGGTATTAACATACTCTCGAGTACTTATGTATGCGGATGATGTTAAGCTGTGTGTCCAGTTCAAGGATAGCTTATCTCACTCCAGGTTGCAATCCGATCTTAATAGCTTTCAGTCATGGTGTTGTGCAAATTTGTTATACCTTAATGCTTCGAAATGTAAAGTAATGACATTTCATCGCTCCAGCGCCTTTCTGGCTCCTTACACACTAGGCGGGGGTTCTCTCGAGAGAATTACCCTAGTTGATGATCTTGGTGTTCTTCTAGATCCCAAGTTAAAGTTCTCTGAACACATTTCTACCATGGTAAATAAGGCCATGGGCGTGCTTGGGTTTATAAAGAGGTGGTCAAAGGAATTTGACGACCCCTATATAACAAAGACTCTCTATGTATCGCTTGTTCGTCCGATTTTAGAATATGGTTCTTGTGTATGGTGCCCTCAGTACAAAGTACACCAGGACCGTATAGAATCAGTACAGAAAAACTTTTTAATTTTCGCTCTACGCGGCCTCAACTGGGATGCAAGTGTGAGACTGCCGTCTTACTCTAGTAGATCGCTTTTAATAAACCTTCCATCTTTAGTTAACCGTAGAACAATGCTTGGTGTGATTTTTGTGCACAACTTGATCAAGGGTGACGTAGATAGCCCTGACTTGTTGAGCCGCATAAACTTCACGATTCTTATTAGAATTACTAGAAATGATATACCTTTGTTCCTTGCGATTTGTAGATCGAATTATTCCTTGCATGAACCTTTTAGAGTTTTATGCTCGGATTATAATTCCCTCTACCATATTATATCGGCAACTAATTCCCTTCCTCTTCTTAAATTACTAATACTCACATACCTTTCTCGTAGTTAGTAATTGTAGTTGTGGTGTACGATAGTTTTAATGCATGATTAACTCCTTTAGTAAGATTAGTTCTAATTTTCCTCGAATACTAGTCTAACATCTATCTTTCCTGCATGATCGCGATCGGTTCGGTTAACGAGTCGCGCGTTTTGCGACAGCGCCCCTCGGTCGGTTGGGTGGGAGGAGGGCTGCGTTTTGGCCTGGGATTCGCGCGTAACAGCATTCGGCTGGTGTCCCATGGGCCACTTGATGGTGCAGTCATTGCACGTCAACGTCCAAACAAGAAAAATCAGATTTAAATAAATGAGATAAAAAAAAAAAACGTTTCATCCGTTATTATAAAAATCAAGCTAGAAGAATTTCCAAATGCGGAAGAATTAATAAAAACAAGTACAAAAAATAATATTTTCCTTTATCATATAAAAATAACCGTGTAAAAAATATTTAAATGAACTAGCAGATTGCTCAATATATCTAAGATATAAGTTAACAGGAGTTAACTGAATTGTCCATTGGGTTGGACGAATTCTGAGTTAACAAGAGTAAACTGAATTGTCCATTGGGTTGGACGAATTCTGCGATATTGCAAGATAAGCAGTTTCGTCACCCGTGGGATCGCCGTCGTCGCGGTCGCCGGATGCCGGCCGCCACTGGACACCACACACGAGGCGCAAGGTCAGCACTTTTGCTGGACAGCGACGAGCGCCGTGACTGGCAGCTAAGGGTCCGCAGCTCGGAGGTTTAGGTTCTTAAGTTAGTTATTAATTATCTGCCGAGTGGCATTCACGTCTTACGTCTCGCATTGCGGGTATTAATCTCTCACTGTATTCATTGCCAGTTTAATCAAATAAATAATACTTCATATCGAATACCCGCTTTGTATTTAAACATTACTTATACACTGATTTATATAACAGTGAAAAAATGAAAAGAAATTGATTTAACTTCAATAAATCAAAAATCAAAAAAAATAGACAATATTCTAGTTGACGAAGCGCAGGAAAATAGTGTAAGTCAATGGAAGATTTTAACAACCCTACATGATGAATTGTTTGATGATGGCAAGGAAAAACATACCTGGCTTTTTTGTGGGAGATGTAAAGCAGTCTATCTGCAGATTTCAGGGAGAAAAACATCACTTATGTATTCAATTATATACAGGAATATATTTGTCTAAAAACTGCCGGGATAGATTGGATATCATGCCAACTTGAGAAATCATTTAGATCAACTCCGAAACTTTAGCGTTCGTAGATAAAATATTTTAAAACTCTCAAGAACAAATATCCTTCAATAATAATGCGATAAAACATATTCCGCCAGGAAAAATTTCCAAGGATATGAAGAAATTTTGCCAATTTAAAAATTAAACTAGCAGGTAAAGAGAGTAGATCTCTTTGTGAAAAGAGAACACTCGAATGTATTTGAGAAGCGCAATAAAGCTTCAACCACAAACTTGCCATCAGAAACTGAGGTATGCCTCTTGGGTTAGTTACCCTGATACCAGGTAGGCTACTAGCTCAAGCAATATCTAAAACAAAAATACATAGCTGGTTAAGTGAGGGCCGTATTTTGGTTGCTAGAGATCGTCATATAAAACCAAAAGACATCATGACTTTGATTAGACAACAAAATGTTTTAGTTGATTATATCATGAGCGAACTTAAAAAAGCGAACATACCGGTTATTGGTAGGGGTTATTTCAGAAATATGGATTAGATAGCAGTGCAAGATTTGATAGCCTTGACTGCATTTTTAATTCTTTCACCAAATATGATGGATTAAATGCTATTCTAAATGTTTCTACTATAGAATCTTCTCTTTTAGTATTTACACATATACTTCCTACAGGTTAGAAGAAATTTGCTTCAAGGATGGGTGTTAAGTGCTTTAAAAATATAGATGAGTTAATTAATTAATTATTGCAATTTGAACGTGAAAATACGACGTCACTTCAAACATTTATCCAAAGGGTAAAATCGAATAACCCAGAGATCAAGGATGATATTGAATCAGGGTGTAATGCTGTATGAATAATGACAATTAAAAAGCAAAAAGGTTTGCAAGCTCCGGTAGTGTTCTCAGTGGATACAAACACAGGCAGGAGTGCCATTTTGGTGATAATCATTATAACAAATGTCTGCTATATGTTGCACTCACACGCGCTAAAGATGAGCTGTACATTTTAAGCAAAGATCCAAAACAAAGGGGTTCTTTGTATGACCTGATAACTTCATGTGGAGCACCATATGAAAAGAAGCAGAGAAACTTGTGTGCGATATTTATAGGAGAAACAGAAATATCATGTTTAAATCCAAACTACACTACCATATTTATATAAAACGTGACTATTTTGCTTCCACCAGGTTAAACAAAATCAACAGGATAATTATAAAAGGGGGTATGATTATTCACAGCATATTGCAATACCTGCCTGAAATAGAAAAGGCAAGAAGAGGAATTGGGAATAGAAAAATTATTTTGAAAGCATAAATGTTGCAAACGATAAGAGTGAAATCTATGATAAGATGTTAGCCTTTGATAGAAAGCATGGCTATTTATTCGATTTAGAGGGTGCATCTGAAATTTCACTTAGTGGTGTAATTAATAACGAAGCGGTTGTAGTGCGATTAAATAGGCTATGCATAATGCAAAACAAGTGTTTTGATGTGTTCGTATGGAGCAGCTTATGCGCTTGGTATGAGTGAGTGAAATTATGAGGTTCTGGGCACAAAAAGACGATAACTCAAGGATACCTTTAGTTCAATTTGAAAGACCTTCACGAGTAAAAAAACAACAATGTGAACAGGAACAGGAGTAAAAATATCAATACCAGCAGAAACAGCTCCTGCATCAGCTACACCAGCTCCAGAAACAGGTACAACAGCTCCAGAAACAACTAAAATATCAACTAAAACAGCTCTTTTATCAGGTACATCAACTCGTGTATCAGCTAAACAGCTCCTGTATCAGCTCCTGCATCCACTAAAACAGCTCGTGTATCAGCCCTGTACCTGTACCTGTACTGTACCTGTTCCAGCACCTGTAGCGTATCCAAACCAGAAATAACACTAGAAAGAACAGAAATAGCAAATCACCCCACTTTTGAAAATTCTTTTGTTCTTTCAATCCCAGCCACAAATTGAGCCAGAATATACTAATTCATAGACATGTTCATACTTGTCATAAATTTAATACAATTTTTAAAATAAACAATTATTTACAGGGAAATGCCTACTTTTTCCATTTGAATAAACAGGTAAAACCAAATCTGCTTCCCAAAATCTGTTATTGTTAGGAACATCCCTCCCTCTTCCTTCTAATGATTTCCTTTAGAAAGGTAAACAGGTATTCTATGGGAGATCCCTCCCTAACAAGCTGGCGAGGTACCAGCGATGAGATTCCAATATATAATTTATGCTGTGGCTTGTCAACGCAATGATCATTCAATAAACCTGTTCTCTGATTTAGTCGACTAGAACAGCCAGAGCATCTAGCATATTATTGGGCTTTTCCTAAGACATTAGTATGTGGAAAACATACGGTAGCATTAGGCTCTCCCTAAAACGAGCTGAGGATTTTCTATTATCTGATCTGACCCACTTCATTCAATTAGCCAGTCACTTATACATTTAATTTAACAACTCAATGACTAATGCGCAGGCGCATATGCTCAAAACGTTCCTCCAAAAGGTACAATAGCTGCAGCAGCAGCAGCATATCATTACTAAATTAATCGGTAGCGTTTACACCCACACCACCTACCTATTTTCATGTTTACTTACTCACCCCTGGACACCTAAGCAGCTAAACACAAACCACCTTCATACCCATGCGCAACACTCACACAGCTCATACATATTTCCATATATACACTCCGCCTCCCAAACACTAGCAATCTCATACGCATGCGCAACCAACCATCGGCATGCATGAGCACCTGTGTTGTTTGAAACTAAACTATGTTTATTAAAATTCAAGAATTTGTATGAAAATATTTTTATTCAAATCAATCCTCCCTACATACAGATATTGTTAATAAAATTAACAATATTCTTCTTTCTACTGATCTCCTTTTGGCAGACACGATCACCTGCTGCTCACCAGTTCTCATCCAATCAGCCTGTTCTCAGATCAACCAGACAGGACAACTAGAGCAGTAGAGCATATAAAATCATTAGCTTATGTTTAGGGTGTACCCATCAACATTAGTATGGGGAGAATGGGATGTAAGGGATGTAATGTAAGGTAGCTATATTAGGCTGTCCAAAAAACGAGCGGGGAATTCCTATTATCTGATCTGACCCAATTCATGCAATTACCCAAATGTGCGAAATTGCACGTACTTGTTGGCTGTGGAGATTGAAAATTTGTTGCATATAATTTTTCTTGATCATGCTCAACAGTTAAAAAAATATTCACTGTTTTGTAAAGGAATATGAAAATCAATCATTTATTAAATCTCGTTATGGGACTCATTTAATAATATGTCTGTGACCGAGCAGACGCTAAGGATTTTATTTCAAAATATTACAAGTTAGGTATACATATAAACGTTTGATTACAAAAACTAGAAAATAGAGACACATACACACATGCATACATATGTTCATACTAGAGCCCTGCATGTTCGGTCCGACCGAATCAGCGATTCGATACGATCATTGACTCGGATTATTTTCCCAAAACGGACTGAATGAAACCGGTCTTGTCATTTTTACTGTGTCAGATCCGAACAGATTCTTTTTTTGTTTTGCTCTCTTACTCTCCCTTTGATTTGGTAGAGAGAACGAGAAAGTAATACGAAAATTTTCCGGCTTTTTGCTTCCCCGACTGCTTGAAAATATTTATTTGTGTGTGTGTGTCTTTGTGTGACTTTGTGTGTGCGTCATTACGCATTAACTCTTGCCTTTGAGCAAAGCAACAACAAACACACAAAAAATAATGTGTATGTGCACCAAAACCGGGTTTTTTCTTTCGTTGCTTTTGTAAATAGTGTGTACCATGTGTACACGTGGAAACAACTGCGAAGTGCGCACAGTGGAATATGTTGCCAATTCATGGATTAATTCAATTGATGCCGTACTTTAAGAAATATCGACAATTTTTTTTAAATAAATTTATTAGTACGTACAAATTTACAGAATTTTCAAACCTTGCTTTTGTTTTTGTAATAATTTTACTCAGATTCCTGATCAACGCAGCAAATTTTATAAACGGTGTCACCACATTAAAAGAGACCGAGCAGACGCTAAAGATTTAATTTCAAAATATTACAAGTTATGTATACATATAAACGTTTGATTACAAAAACTAGAAAATAGAGACACATACACACATACACACATGCATACATACATACAAAAACATATCTGATGAAACACAAAACCAGTTGTAATACAATTTTCTAAATAAACAATTACTTGTCTGAAAAACAAAAACAAAATATATCTATTCTATTTTTCTTCTTACCTTCTTTCCTTTTGAACGGTTTCAAAAACAAAAACAAAAAACAGGTACCACCATCAGCATCTACCCTTCCCCAGATACCATTTCCCCCTCCATAAGAATCCACTTTAAGTACCTAACAAAAAGGTAATCTGTGCGGGGACCCCTCCCTCCCTAGCAATCTAGTGACGTGCCATCTAATCTAGCCTCTAAGATCTATCTGGGTTTCTAGTGATCAGGTGTGAGTGTAAGCAAAGGTACACATGTTCAACACATTCCTTTATTACCCTCTTTACACAAACATAATCAATCAATCAATCAATCAATTAATGTGTTCACACACAAGAGTACCTGATAAACAAAACCACCGACGACGACGACAGCTACTTTACCACCGTCAGACATGAGCACGCGACAGACATGATCGTAGGGTCATTAATTATCCCCAACTCCACTCACATGAGCACGCGACAGACATGATCGTGCAAGCACACTCCCCCAACCCTGTAAACAACTCACGCATGAGCACGTGTACTCTTTTGATAATTATGGGTCACTAATTACCTTCCACACCTCCAGTCACACATGACCCTTTTTTTAGCTCCCGACCCAACTCTAAACTCATCTCAGTTACCGCTAATTATGGGGTCATTACTTAATGACATAATCACATTCAATCACACGTGACCTCTTTTTACCTCCTCACACCAACAAACCTGACCCGTTACCGATCATTATGGATCATTAAAAAGCTCTTCACACCCCAACCCAACCCGTTACCGATCATTTTGGGTCATTAAAAAACTCCTCACACCCCAACCCAACCCGTTACCGATCATTTTGGGTCATTAAAAAACTCCTTACACCCCAAACCTGTCAATTTACAGATCATTAATCACCCCCCACCCCTACCGAATTAGGCTAATAATGATTAATTGATTTGAAACCCGTATTATTACACTACTCAGCAGAAGAAGAAGTCCTCAGTTAAGTCACAAATTTTTTTTTATATATAGATATTACTTCTAATATTCTTAATAAGATGTTGTCGGATAAAATCATTAAGCTTTTAGAGGCTCAGGCCGTAATAGCAAATTAAGTTAAAGGGATTGAAACTGGTATATTGACCAGTGACGAAATCTGTAGGCTAGGAGAGCTAAAAAGGGCTGCAGCAAATAACACTGCATTATTGATATATGGAGTAGTCGATAATGACTCCTACAAGAAAAATCAATTTGTTAAAATGATACAAAATATAGAGGACATAGAAAAGAGTTATGATGAAACGACTACTGAAACTTTGACGAAAGGGAAAGTAGAAAAAGCAAAGTTAGAACCGGTGGTGGAACATTGAAAGAAGATATGGAGCCAAAAGTTGACCAGAGTCTTGAGAAAATATCGGACAGTATCGATACATTTTTGGAAAATCTAAAAACTTATTTAAAAAAAGTATGGAGAGGATGGATCAGGCTAAAACAAGGGAGTGTAACCTAAGAAAAGCCAAAATTGAATTCTTTAGTAAAAGAGGAAGTTGAGGAATTCTATAATGCTAATGAAACAAATGACAGCTTCGACGAACAGATCGCCGAGCTAGGCTTTGATATTCAGAACACGTTAAGCAACTTAGAAATAAGGATGCAGGAAGTTATGGAGGAAAAAGCTAGCGTTAGTAAAGCGTCAGTAGCAAAGAAGGAAGATGAAGATTTTCCGGTTCTACCAAAGGAAGAAGTACCCACATTTTCGGGAGAAGAAAAAGAGCGGGATGGGTTTTCACAATTATTTTGTGAAATAATTCATAATAAAGATGGGCTGAGTAAATCTCTAAAATTAAATTATTTAAAAATGGCGATAGAGGGTGAAGCAAGAAGTATGGTTGCTCACTTATTAACGGGGCCATTAGAAAAGTATAATGCCGCTTGGGAATTGCTGACCAAGCGGTAAGAAAATAAAAGAAAAATATTTTCAGATCAGCTGAATCGGTTGCTAGATTTGCCAATGCTAGACAACGATTCAGCAAAATATATTAAATTGTTTTTTGACTCGATAAATGAGTCAATACATTTAATAAAGTTAAAGTCACAATTAACAGAAGAAGTTGATATGATTTTTGGCCACATAATTTTGAGAAAATCTAATAAAGATGCCCTTCAATTATATGAAAGTCAAATAAAAAGGACAAAAGAGATTCAAACATTGCCCGATGTAATGGAATTTCTGGAACAACGGTATACTTCTCTGTACTCATCGCAGGATGCAGAGAAAAAAGTGGTGCAATATAGCAGCATTAAAGAAAGTTGTCCACTGTGTAAAATGGCAGGCCATACAATAATGCAATGCTATAGGCTTAAGAGATTGAGTCCGATAGAGAGAGACCAGGTTATTCAAAAGCAACGCCTGTGCAAAAGATGCTGTAGGCACGACATGTATAAGAAATGCTTCTCGGAAATGTTTTGTGGGATTTGTAGAAAATCCCATCACACGATGCTCCATATTCCCCATGAAAAGAATGAAAATGTCAACACTTGTTTCACAAAGAAACAATCGTTTTTAGCCACAGCACTTAAAAAAGTAAGAGCGGTGAATGGTGGCTATAAATACCTTAGAGCTCTAATTGATTGTGGGTTACAATGTACAATCATTTCAGAGAAAGCAGCACAAATATTAAAATTAGCGGGCAAAAGGGAAAAAACCAAGGTGAGTGGAGTATCATCGACAGACTCTTCCACTTCAAGGTATGACGTAACTTTAACAGTAAAGACTCGGGATGCCGATAAAAAACCTCTTAATATTGAAGCAATCATTCTCCCAAAACTTATGAAGGCTTTACCTGTAAAGTCGTTCATGATTGACAAATCGAAATGGAAAGATTATGTGTTGGCTGACCCTAACTTTAATAAACCAAGTAGGGTGGATATAATAATTAGGGAAGATTTGTATGCCTAAAGTAGATGGACTACTAAAAGAAGACTAAAAGTAGATGGACTACTTTGTCAAAATACAGAATTCGGATGGATTATATCCGGTTGCACCAAGTCAAAAGGTGATAAATTGATTGTAGCGACAAAAATTGAAGTCGGGGACTTAGAGCGTTTCTGGGAAATGGAAAACGAAAGTACTGACGTGGAAGCAGATGTTTGTGACAAGCATTTCTTGGAAACTACAAAAAGAGATGAAAATGGAAGGTATGTGGTGAAAATACCATTCAAAAAAGATAAGGATCTAGGAGATTCAAAGGCACAAGCTATGGCGCGATTTTACAATTTAGAAAAGAAACTCGACAAAAATAAAAAATTTAAAAAAAATTACATAAAGTTCATGCATGAATATAACAATTTAGGACATATGGTAGAGTCCAAGAAAGAGGGAAAATATTATTTACCCCATCAGGGAGTCAGTAGAGATTCCAGTCTAACGACAAAGCACAGGGTGGTTTTTGATGCGTCAGCAAAAACCACAAATAATAAAAGCTTAAATTATATCATGTGGGTGGGACCAAGAGTCCAAAAAGATAACTTCGATATTATGGTAAAATGGCAAAAGTGGCCATTTGTAGTATCAGCGGACATTGAAAAATGTACCGGCAAATTAATGTTGATGAAGAAGATCAGCATTATTTGCATATAATCTGGAGAGACGATCCAAAGAAAAATTAAAAGAATATAAACTAACAACCGTTACGTACGGTACAGCTTCAGCACCCTACTTAGCTACTAGGGTGCTTGTTGCAATAGCAGATAATTGCGGAAATAATGCAATTGAGAAATCATAAAAAATGATTTTTATATGGATGACCTGATGACAGGTGCTGATTCCATATGGGATGCCAAAAGGCATGTAAAGGAAGTTACCCAGGAGTTTGATAAGGTTGGGTTTAGCTTAAGAAAGTGGATAACAAATATCCCAGAAATTGTTAAGGACGTTAGAGATAACGAAGAAAATAAAGTATTAACCATTGAAGAGAATGAATCCGTCAAAACATTAGGACTTCAATGGGAGCCGGTTAAAGACGAGTTTATGTTCAACTTCCATTGTGAACCTAATAAGAAAACTAACAAAAGAAAAGTTTTATCTTCATTAGCAAATATGTATGACCCTTTGGGCTGGTTGTTTCCAGTTACAATTGTTGGAAAATTGCTTATGCAAAAACTTTGGTTGTCAGATAAAAATTGGGATGAAGAACTATCAGATCAAGATACTAAAAAGAGACACATACACACATACACACATGCATACAAACATACAAAAACATATCTGATGAAACACAAAACCATTTGTAATACAATTTTCTAAATAAACAAATACTTGTCTGAAAAACAAAAACAAAATATATCTATTCTATTTTTCTTCTTACCTTACCTTCTAAAAGAAGGATGAGATAAACTATCACCAAAGACAATATAAATAGTAAGATAAATCTCGCCATACAACATTTTTGAGGTAGATTTTGGCTCGGTGGAATTCATTGTGGAATTGGTTCAAATAGAGAGAGACAGATAGTCAGAGCGAAAGAGAGCGAACCGCTGTCTCGCCCTATACATGAGGCTGAGATTTAACTGTACGTGTGCACACATGTTAGGTCTGCTTTTTTGTATTGGTTTTTGACGACACCGCGCTCCACGAAATACCCAATACCTTAGAATTCTTTGGGGACTATGACACTATTTGAAGACGCATGCTCATAATACAAAAAAAGTAATATTTTGTATATCCCTTATATGCTAATTTTGTTTAATGTACTATACACGAATATAATGAAGGAATGTACCTATGTAAAAATACATAATCTATGTGATAAATGACTTCACATTCGATTAAATGTCTGTTGGGTATTTGTGGGTCGACTTAATATGCAAAGAATTTTGAATTTCTTATGCATGCATGTATGTGCGTTTGTACGTAAACTTGTGCAAAGAAGGCAAAACAATTTGATACAATTTCTTGAAAGGCGAATTGCGGTATAGGGGTTGATTTTGCGATTGAACAGGTTGGATATAACCAAAAATTGTATTGTCTATTATCATATCAATATTTTACTGGATCATTTCAAAACCATAATAATTGTATACCTAATATCAAATGTTCAAAATGGGTCATATATTTACATTGTATATTAAAGAATTATATTATTATTACTATTTAAATGAATAATGCAATTTTATTATCCAAATGTCAATCGCCAACGAATTTGTTTCCTCTGTGTAAACATGTTACATTGTAAAAAGATAAGCGATAATAAACCTATATCCCGATATTATAATATTATAGGTCCTGAACGCTGCATCTGTTGTCATAAACTCAACGTTTAGGCCTTTTGTACCATAAAATAAGATTTAATCGAGGAATTAGGTACATTTCGCACTTTAAAAATGTTCAAAATATTCTCTATTATGTACGTAAAATTCACCAAGTTCAATCACTTTTTCAGGGTAAACCACTATTGAGCCACAGTATTCTTTGTCACTCACCAATAATTTTCCGTTTTGATAAGCGTTTATTAAGTTTCTATACTTAGAAACTGAGGGAGTTACATACATATATCCATATCATCAAACTATTAATTGTGTATTACATTCCCAGTACATTCATGCTGGCAAATATGCATCCTTTTTGGGGCTTAAGTGCTGATAAAACTTATTCTATACCAGGAAAAAATGCTTATTGAAGTCTCTTGAAGATACTTTCTTGTCTCTTTAAGAAGCTATAGCAAATCAGCGTCTTCATGCCAATCAATTGATTGAGAAAAACCTTTCGAATATCTTAAAAATACCTATTTTGTACTTAAAAACTTTTCTTTAGGTTTTATAAGCACAATATTTTTCTTCAATGCCTTTAACAAAGACTGGCTTACTATCTATGCTTGCTGAGCATTTAAAGCACTAATTTCCATAAGGTACATACATACATATACGGCTAGTACAGGTAAAACAAAAATCCTGATAGATACGGTATGAATCGGAAGGTCTAAGTGTAACAATACAAGCTATACATGCTTTTTGTCATAAACTAATCTCAATCTTTCCTAAAGAAACTGGTATTGTCCCCAGTTGCACAACGAACGAATGTAAAGAACTGCATCCTATAGTTTTTGATAAAACTCTCCACAATGAAGCGATACTCCACAATGATACTTTATGTACGAAAAGCAATGAGAACAGCAAATGACTTGGAATATATACAAAATAAGCTTAATGCACCAAATGAAATTTTCGATTTAAAAAAAAATACAAATTCGCTGAGATATTAAGTGAAAGAATCAAAATAGACCAAAATTAGTTGGTGCAATATTGCAAAACCCTATGTCATCCTTGATACTGGGATCCAGAAAAAAACAAATATACTCCAGCGTAACGTACTGGAATGATATCATATGGGCAGATTTACCTAAAGTATCCCGAGTCCCTCCGCTCACTATACCTGAAGACGCCTACCATCCTACACTTGAAGTGTCGCTCGATATAGGACCAACCGCATTGGATCGGTCGGGTAGGCTACCTCAATGTGTCCGCTGCTTTGTTTGCGAAGCTTAATAACCTCATTAGGGATTTTGATTGGTCCGCTTTGTATTTGTGCACTGATGTTACAATATGCACAAACATTTTCTATGATGCACTTGACTCACTTTTTGAGTCTTGTGTCCCACTTTCCTGTCCTATTAGATCTGGGAAGCCCCTTGGTTTACCAAAGAGTTATCCAGTCTAAAAAACTTAAAATCAAGACTTTACAAAAAATTTCAAGAAGTTGGCTCTCCTTCTTCTCTCTCTCGCTATGTAATGGCTCGGTCAAACTTTTCAGTTCTTAATTCCCAGTGCTATAAGAACTACCTATCTAGATGCAGGATACGTTTTTCTCAGGACCCTAAGCAGTTTTACAGCTTCGTAAACAGTAAGCGTAAAACGTCCGCTCATCCATCCTCGCTATCATTTCTTAATACGTCGGCAAACACTGATCAGGCAATTGCCGATCTTTTTGCCCAATACTTCCAAACAACCTATTCTCAGGAATGCTACTCCGGGCAGCCGTACCCATACGGTTTACCCAGGTCGAACGGCATCTTCAGTCCCTTGCTAAATGAAAGCTCTCTGCTTCTTGACCTCCGGAAAGTTAAGCCGGTGTTTTCACCGGGTCCGGACGGAGTTCCCGGCTGTGTACTTAGATACTGCGCCGAGTCTCTGTGTGGAATGTTGCTCAAACTATTCAGCCTGTCCATTAACTCTTCATGCTTCCCCTCCATATGGAAAGAGTCGTTCATTATTCCTCTCCATAAGAAAGGTAGTAAGTCTGACGCGAAGAACTACAGAGGTATATCAAAGTTATCCGCAATTCCTAAAGTGTTTGAGAAAATTTTAACTCCGCACCTGCAGCATCTTTGCAGATCACTTATATCTCCAGCCCAGCATGGATTTATAAGGCGGAGATCAACAACCACGAATTTATTGGAGTTCACCTCCTTTATCATTAAAGGCTTCCAAGGTAATCTACAGACGGATGTCATTTACACAGATTTCAGTAAAGCATTCGACTCTGTAAACCACACTCTCCTAGCACAAAAACTTGACCTTTTAGGGTTTCCACCCAATCTCTTGAGATGGATTTCTAGCTACCTTTGTTCCAGGTCCCAAAGAGTCCTCTTCAAAAACTCCCTATCTTCACCAGTTATGGTTACTTCGGGCGTACCACAGGGCAGCCATCTAGGCCCCCTACTCTTTACACTCTTTATTAATGACCTGCCTTCGGTATTAACATACTCTCGAGTACTTATGTATGCGGATGATGTTAAGCTGTGTGTCCAGTTCAAGGATAGCTTATCTCACTCCAGGTTGCAATCCGATCTTAATAGCTTTCAGTCATGGTGTTGTGCAAATTTGTTATACCTTAATGCTTCGAAATGTAAAGTAATGACATTTCATCGCTCCAGCGCCTTTCTGGCTCCTTACACACTAGGCGGGGGTTCTCTCGAGAGAATTACCCTAGTTGATGATCTTGGTGTTCTTCTAGATCCCAAGTTAAAGTTCTCTGAACACATTTCTACCATGGTAAATAAGGCCATGGGCGTGCTTGGGTTTATAAAGAGGTGGTCAAAGGAATTTGACGACCCCTATATAACAAAGACTCTCTATGTATCGCTTGTTCGTCCGATTTTAGAATATGGTTCTTGTGTATGGTGCCCTCAGTACAAAGTACACCAGGACCGTATAGAATCAGTACAGAAAAACTTTTTAATTTTCGCTCTACGCGGCCTCAACTGGGATGCAAGTGTGAGACTGCCGTCTTACTCTAGTAGATCGCTTTTAATAAACCTTCCATCTTTAGTTAACCGTAGAACAATGCTTGGTGTGATTTTTGTGCACAACTTGATCAAGGGTGACGTAGATAGCCCTGACTTGTTGAGCCGCATAAACTTCACGATTCTTATTAGAATTACTAGAAATGATATACCTTTGTTCCTTGCGATTTGTAGATCGAATTATTCCTTGCATGAACCTTTTAGAGTTTTATGCTCGGATTATAATTCCCTCTACCATATTATATCGGCAACTAATTCCCTTCCTCTTCTTAAATTACTAATACTCACATACCTTTCTCGTAGTTAGTAATTGTAGTTGTGGTGTACGATAGTTTTAATGCATGATTAACTCCTTTAGTAAGATTAGTTCTAATTTTCCTCGAATACTAGTCTAACATCTATCTTTCCTGCATGATCGCGATCGGTTCGGTTAACGAGTCGCGCGTTTTGCGACAGCGCCCCTCGGTCGGTTGGGTGGGAGGAGGGCTGCGTTTTGGCCTGGGATTCGCGCGTAACAGCATTCGGCTGGTGTCCCATGGGCCACTTGATGGTGCAGTCATTGCACGTCAACGTCCAAACAAGAAAAATCAGATTTAAATAAATGAGATAAAAAAAAAAAACGTTTCATCCGTTATTATAAAAATCAAGCTAGAAGAATTTCCAAATGCGGAAGAATTAATAAAAACAAGTACAAAAAATAATATTTTCCTTTATCATATAAAAATAACCGTGTAAAAAATATTTAAATGAACTAGCAGATTGCTCAATATATCTAAGATATAAGTTAACAGGAGTTAACTGAATTGTCCATTGGGTTGGACGAATTCTGAGTTAACAAGAGTAAACTGAATTGTCCATTGGGTTGGACGAATTCTGCGATATTGCAAGATAAGCAGTTTCGTCACCCGTGGGATCGCCGTCGTCGCGGTCGCCGGATGCCGGCCGCCACTGGACACCACACACGAGGCGCAAGGTCAGCACTTTTGCTGGACAGCGACGAGCGCCGTGACTGGCAGCTAAGGGTCCGCAGCTCGGAGGTTTAGGTTCTTAAGTTAGTTATTAATTATCTGCCGAGTGGCATTCACGTCTTACGTCTCGCATTGCGGGTATTAATCTCTCACTGTATTCATTGCCAGTTTAATCAAATAAATAATACTTCATATCGAATACCCGCTTTGTATTTAAACATTACTTATACACTGATTTATATAACAGTGAAAAAATGAAAAGAAATTGATTTAACTTCAATAAATCAAAAATCAAAAAAAATAGACAATATTCTAGTTGACGAAGCGCAGGAAAATAGTGTAAGTCAATGGAAGATTTTAACAACCCTACATGATGAATTGTTTGATGATGGCAAGGAAAAACATACCTGGCTTTTTTGTGGGAGATGTAAAGCAGTCTATCTGCAGATTTCAGGGAGAAAATCATCACTTATGTATTCAATTATATACAGGAATATATTTGTCTAAAAACTGCCGGGATAGATTGGATATCATGCCAACTTGAGAAATCATTTAGATCAACTCCGAAACTTTAGCGTTCGTAGATAAAATATTTTAAAACTCTCAAGAACAAATATCCTTCAATAATAATGCGATAAAACATATTCCGCACAGGAAAAATTTCCAAGGATATGAAGAAATTTTGCCAATTTAAAAATTAAACTAGCAGGTAAAGAGAGTAGATCTCTTTGTGAAAAGAGAACACTCGAATGTATTTGAGAAGCGCAATAAAGCTTCAACCACAAACTTGCCATCAGAAACTGAGGTATGCCTCTTGGGTTAGTTACCCTGATACCAGGTAGGCTACTAGCTCAAGCAATATCTAAAACAAAAATACATAGCTGGTTAAGTGAGGGCCGTATTTTGGTTGCTAGAGATCGTCATATAAAACCAAAAGACATCATGACTTTGATTAGACAACAAAATGTTTTAGTTGATTATATCATGAGCGAACTTAAAAAAGCGAACATACCGGTTATTGGTAGGGGTTATTTCAGAAATATGGATTAGAAAGCAGTGCAAGATTTGATAGCCTTGACTGCATTTTTAATTCTTTCACCAAATATGATGGATTAAATGCTATTCTAAATGTTTCTACTATAGAATCTTCTCTTTTAGTATTTACACATATACTTCCTACAGGTTAGAAGAAATTTGCTTCAAGGATGGGTGTTAAGTGCTTTAAAAATATAGATGAGTTAATTAATTAATTATTGCAATTTGAACGTGAAAATACGACGTCACTTCAAACATTTATCCAAAGGGTAAAATCGAATAACCCAGAGATCAAGGATGATATTGAATCAGGGTGTAATGCTGTATGAATAATGACAATTAAAAAGCAAAAAGGTTTGCAAGCTCCGGTAGTGTTCTCAGTGGATACAAACACAGGCAGGAGTGCCATTTTGGTGATAATCATTATAACAAATGTCTGCTATATGTTGCACTCACACGCGCTAAAGATGAGCTGTACATTTTAAGCAAAGATCCAAAACAAAGGGGTTCTTTGTATGACCTGATAACTTCATGTGGAGCACCATATGAAAAGAAGCAGAGAAACTTGTGTGCGATATTTATAGGAGAAACAGAAATATCATGTTTAAATCCAAACTACACTACCATATTTATATAAAACGTGACTATTTTGCTTCCACCAGGTTAAACAAAATCAACAGGATAATTATAAAAGGGGGTATGATTATTCACAGCATATTGCAATACCTGCCTGAAATAGAAAAGGCAAGAAGAGGAATTGGGAATAGAAAAATTATTTTGAAAGCATAAATGTTGCAAACGATAAGAGTGAAATCTATGATAAGATGTTAGCCTTTGATAGAAAGCATGGCTATTTATTCGATTTAGAGGGTGCATCTGAAATTTCACTTAGTGGTGTAATTAATAACGAAGCGGTTGTAGTGCGATTAAATAGGCTATGCATAATGCAAAACAAGTGTTTTGATGTGTTCGTATGGAGCAGCTTATGCGCTTGGTATGAGTGAGTGAAATTATGAGGTTCTGGGCACAAAAAGACGATAACTCAAGGATACCTTTAGTTCAATTTGAAAGACCTTCACGAGTAAAAAAACAACAATGTGAACAGGAACAGGAGTAAAAATATCAATACCAGCAGAAACAGCTCCTGCATCAGCTACACCAGCTCCAGAAACAGGTACAACAGCTCCAGAAACAACTAAAATATCAACTAAAACAGCTCTTTTATCAGGTACATCAACTCGTGTATCAGCTAAACAGCTCCTGTATCAGCTCCTGCATCCACTAAAACAGCTCGTGTATCAGCCCTGTACCTGTACCTGTACTGTACCTGTTCCAGCACCTGTAGCGTATCCAAACCAGAAATAACACTAGAAAGAACAGAAATAGCAAATCACCCCACTTTTGAAAATTCTTTTGTTCTTTCAATCCCAGCCACAAATTGAGCCAGAATATACTAATTCATAGACATGTTCATACTTGTCATAAATTTAATACAATTTTTAAAATAAACAATTATTTACAGGGAAATGCCTACTTTTTCCATTTGAATAAACAGGTAAAACCAAATCTGCTTCCCAAAATCTGTTATTGTTAGGAACATCCCTCCCTCTTCCTTCTAATGATTTCCTTTAGAAAGGTAAACAGGTATTCTATGGGAGATCCCTCCCTAACAAGCTGGCGAGGTACCAGCGATGAGATTCCAATATATAATTTATGCTGTGGCTTGTCAACGCAATGATCATTCAATAAACCTGTTCTCTGATTTAGTCGACTAGAACAGCCAGAGCATCTAGCATATTATTGGGCTTTTCCTAAGACATTAGTATGTGGAAAACATACGGTAGCATTAGGCTCTCCCTAAAACGAGCTGAGGATTTTCTATTATCTGATCTGACCCACTTCATTCAATTAGCCAGTCACTTATACATTTAATTTAACAACTCAATGACTAATGCGCAGGCGCATATGCTCAAAACGTTCCTCCAAAAGGTACAATAGCTGCAGCAGCAGCAGCATATCATTACTAAATTAATCGGTAGCGTTTACACCCACACCACCTACCTATTTTCATGTTTACTTACTCACCCCTGGACACCTAAGCAGCTAAACACAAACCACCTTCATACCCATGCGCAACACTCACACAGCTCATACATATTTCCATATATACACTCCGCCTCCCAAACACTAGCAATCTCATACGCATGCGCAACCAACCATCGGCATGCATGAGCACCTGTGTTGTTTGAAACTAAACTATGTTTATTAAAATTCAAGAATTTGTATGAAAATATTTTTATTCAAATCAATCCTCCCTACATACAGATATTGTTAATAAAATTAACAATATTCTTCTTTCTACTGATCTCCTTTTGGCAGACACGATCACCTGCTGCTCACCAGTTCTCATCCAATCAGCCTGTTCTCAGATCAACCAGACAGGACAACTAGAGCAGTAGAGCATATAAAATCATTAGCTTATGTTTAGGGTGTACCCATCAACATTAGTATGGGGAGAATGGGATGTAAGGGATGTAATGTAAGGTAGCTATATTAGGCTGTCCAAAAAACGAGCGGGGAATTCCTATTATCTGATCTGACCCAATTCATGCAATTACCCAATTGTGCGAAATTGCACGTACTTGTTGGCTGTGGAGATTGAAAATTTGTTGCATATAATTTTTCTTGATCATGCTCAACAGTTAAAAAAATATTCACTGTTTTGTAAAGGAATATGAAAATCAATCATTTATTAAATCTCGTTATGGGACTCATTTAATAATATGTCTGTGACCGAGCAGACGCTAAGGATTTTATTTCAAAATATTACAAGTTAGGTATACATATAAACGTTTGATTACAAAAACTAGAAAATAGAGACACATACACACATGCATACATATGTTCATACTAGAGCCCTGCATGTTCGGTCCGACCGAATCAGCGATTCGATACGATCATTGACTCGGATTATTTTCCCAAAACGGACTGAATGAAACCGGTCTTGTCATTTTTACTGTGTCAGATCCGAACAGATTCTTTTTTTGTTTTGCTCTCTTACTCTCCCTTTGATTTTCTGGTAGAGAGAACGAGAAAGTAATACGAAAATTTTCCGGCTTTTTGCTTCCCCGACTGCTTGAAAATATTTATTTGTGTGTGTGTGTCTTTGTGTGACTTTGTGTGTGCGTCATTACGCATTAACTCTTGCCTTTGAGCAAAGCAACAACAAACACACAAAAAATAATGTGTATGTGCACCAAAACCGGGTTTTTTCTTTCGTTGCTTTTGTAAATAGTGTGTACCATGTGTACACGTGGAAACAACTGCGAAGTGCGCACAGTGGAATATGTTGCCAATTCATGGATTAATTCAATTGATGCCGTACTTTAAGAAATATCGACAATTTTTTTTAAATAAATTTATTAGTACGTACAAATTTACAGAATTTTCAAACCTTGCTTTTGTTTTTGTAATAATTTTACTCAGATTCCTGATCAACGCAGCAAATTTTATAAACGGTGTCACCACATTAAAAGAGACCGAGCAGACGCTAAAGATTTAATTTCAAAATATTACAAGTTATGTATACATATAAACGTTTGATTACAAAAACTAGAAAATAGAGACACATACACACATACACACATGCATACATACATACAAAAACATATCTGATGAAACACAAAACCAGTTGTAATACAATTTTCTAAATAAACAATTACTTGTCTGAAAAACAAAAACAAAATATATCTATTCTATTTTTCTTCTTACCTTCTTTCCTTTTGAACGGTTTCAAAAACAAAAACAAAAAACAGGTACCACCATCAGCATCTACCCTTCCCCAGATACCATTTCCCCCTCCATAAGAATCCCCTTTAAGTACCTAACAAAAAGGTAATCTGTGCGGGGACCCCTCCCTCCCTAGCAATCTAGTGACGTGCCATCTAATCTAGCCTCTAAGATCTATCTGGGTTTCTACTGATCAGGTGTGAGTGTAAGCAAAGGTACACATGTTCAACACATTCCTTTATTACCCTCTTTACACAAACATAATCAATCAATCAATCAATCAATTAATGTGTTCACACACAAGAGTACCTGATAAACAAAACCACCGACGACGACGACAGCTACTTTACCACCGTCAGACATGAGCACGCGACAGACATGATCGTAGGGTCATTAATTATCCCCAACTCCACTCACATGAGCACGCGACAGACATGATCGTGCAAGCACACTCCCCCAACCCTGTAAACAACTCACGCATGAGCACGTGTACTCTTTTGATAATTATGGGTCACTAATTACCTTCCACACCTCCAGTCACACATGACCCTTTTTTTAGCTCCCGACCCAACTCTAAACTCATCTCAGTTACCGCTAATTATGGGGTCATTACTTAATGACATAATCACATTCAATCACACGTGACCTCTTTTTACCTCCTCACACCAACAAACCTGACCCGTTACCGATCATTATGGATCATTAAAAAGCTCTTCACACCCCAACCCAACCCGTTACCGATCATTTTGGGTCATTAAAAAACTCCTCACACCCCAACCCAACCCGTTACCGATCATTTTGGGTCATTAAAAAACTCCTTACACCCCAAACCTGTCAATTTACAGATCATTAATCACCCCCCACCCCTACCGAATTAGGCTAATAATGATTAATTGATTTGAAACCCGTATTATTACACTACTCAGCAGAAGAAGAAGTCCTCAGTTAAGTCACAAATTTTTTTTTATATATAGATATTACTTCTAATATTCTTAATAAGATGTTGTCGGATAAAATCATTAAGCTTTTAGAGGCTCAGGCCGTAATAGCAAATTAAGTTAAAGGGATTGAAACTGGTATATTGACCAGTGACGAAATCTGTAGGCTAGGAGAGCTAAAAAGGGCTGCAGCAAATAACACTGCATTATTGATATATGGAGTAGTCGATAATGACTCCTACAAGAAAAATCAATTTGTTAAAATGATACAAAATATAGAGGACATAGAAAAGAGTTATGATGAAACGACTACTGAAACTTTGACGAAAGGGAAAGTAGAAAAAGCAAAGTTAGAACCGGTGGTGGAACATTGAAAGAAGATATGGAGCCAAAAGTTGACCAGAGTCTTGAGAAAATATCGGACAGTATCGATACATTTTTGGAAAATCTAAAAACTTATTTAAAAAAAGTATGGAGAGGATGGATCAGGCTAAAACAAGGGAGTGTAACCTAAGAAAAGCCAAAATTGAATTCTTTAGTAAAAGAGGAAGTTGAGGAATTCTATAATGCTAATGAAACAAATGACAGCTTCGACGAACAGATCGCCGAGCTAGGCTTTGATATTCAGAACACGTTAAGCAACTTAGAAATAAGGATGCAGGAAGTTATGGAGGAAAAAGCTAGCGTTAGTAAAGCGTCAGTAGCAAAGAAGGAAGATGAAGATTTTCCGGTTCTACCAAAGGAAGAAGTACCCACATTTTCGGGAGAAGAAAAAGAGCGGGATGGGTTTTCACAATTATTTTGTGAAATAATTCATAATAAAGATGGGCTGAGTAAATCTCTAAAATTAAATTATTTAAAAATGGCGATAGAGGGTGAAGCAAGAAGTATGGTTGCTCACTTATTAACGGGGCCATTAGAAAAGTATAATGCCGCTTGGGAATTGCTGACCAAGCGGTAAGAAAATAAAAGAAAAATATTTTCAGATCAGCTGAATCGGTTGCTAGATTTGCCAATGCTAGACAACGATTCAGCAAAATATATTAAATTGTTTTTTGACTCGATAAATGAGTCAATACATTTAATAAAGTTAAAGTCACAATTAACAGAAGAAGTTGATATGATTTTTGGCCACATAATTTTGAGAAAATCTAATAAAGATGCCCTTCAATTATATGAAAGTCAAATAAAAAGGACAAAAGAGATTCAAACATTGCCCGATGTAATGGAATTTCTGGAACAACGGTATACTTCTCTGTACTCATCGCAGGATGCAGAGAAAAAAGTGGTGCAATATAGCAGCATTAAAGAAAGTTGTCCACTGTGTAAAATGGCAGGCCATACAATAATGCAATGCTATAGGCTTAAGAGATTGAGTCCGATAGAGAGAGACCAGGTTATTCAAAAGCAACGCCTGTGCAAAAGATGCTGTAGGCACGACATGTATAAGAAATGCTTCTCGGAAATGTTTTGTGGGATTTGTAGAAAATCCCATCACACGATGCTCCATATTCCCCATGAAAAGAATGAAAATGTCAACACTTGTTTCACAAAGAAACAATCGTTTTTAGCCACAGCACTTAAAAAAGTAAGAGCGGTGAATGGTGGCTATAAATACCTTAGAGCTCTAATTGATTGTGGGTTACAATGTACAATCATTTCAGAGAAAGCAGCACAAATATTAAAATTAGCGGGCAAAAGGGAAAAAACCAAGGTGAGTGGAGTATCATCGACAGACTCTTCCACTTCAAGGTATGACGTAACTTTAACAGTAAAGACTCGGGATGCCGATAAAAAACCTCTTAATATTGAAGCAATCATTCTCCCAAAACTTATGAAGGCTTTACCTGTAAAGTCGTTCATGATTGACAAATCGAAATGGAAAGATTATGTGTTGGCTGACCCTAACTTTAATAAACCAAGTAGGGTGGATATAATAATTAGGGAAGATTTGTATGCCTAAAGTAGATGGACTACTAAAAGAAGACTAAAAGTAGATGGACTACTTTGTCAAAATACAGAATTCGGATGGATTATATCCGGTTGCACCAAGTCAAAAGGTGATAAATTGATTGTAGCGACAAAAATTGAAGTCGGGGACTTAGAGCGTTTCTGGGAAATGGAAAACGAAAGTACTGACGTGGAAGCAGATGTTTGTGACAAGAATTTCTTGGAAACTACAAAAAGAGATGAAAATGGAAGGTATGTGGTGAAAATACCATTCAAAAAAGATAAGGATCTAGGAGATTCAAAGGCACAAGCTATGGCGCGATTTTACAATTTAGAAAAGAAACTCGACAAAAATAAAAAATTTAAAAAAAATTACATAAAGTTCATGCATGAATATAACAATTTAGGACATATGGTAGAGTCCAAGAAAGAGGGAAAATATTATTTACCCCATCAGGGAGTCAGTAGAGATTCCAGTCTAACGACAAAGCACAGGGTGGTTTTTGATGCGTCAGCAAAAACCACAAATAATAAAAGCTTAAATTATATCATGTGGGTGGGACCAAGAGTCCAAAAAGATAACTTCGATATTATGGTAAAATGGCAAAAGTGGCCATTTGTAGTATCAGCGGACATTGAAAAATGTACCGGCAAATTAATGTTGATGAAGAAGATCAGCATTATTTGCATATAATCTGGAGAGACGATCCAAAGAAAAATTAAAAGAATATAAACTAACAACCGTTACGTACGGTACAGCTTCAGCACCCTACTTAGCTACTAGGGTGCTTGTTGCAATAGCAGATAATTGCGGAAATAATGCAATTGAGAAATCATAAAAAATGATTTTTATATGGATGACCTGATGACAGGTGCTGATTCCATATGGGATGCCAAAAGGCATGTAAAGGAAGTTACCCAGGAGTTTGATAAGGTTGGGTTTAGCTTAAGAAAGTGGATAACAAATATCCCAGAAATTGTTAAGGACGTTAGAGATAACGAAGAAAATAAAGTATTAACCATTGAAGAGAATGAATCCGTCAAAACATTAGGACTTCAATGGGAGCCGGTTAAAGACGAGTTTATGTTCAACTTCCATTGTGAACCTAATAAGAAAACTAACAAAAGAAAAGTTTTATCTTCATTAGCAAATATGTATGACCCTTTGGGCTGGTTGTTTCCAGTTACAATTGTTGGAAAATTGCTTATGCAAAAACTTTGGTTGTCAGATAAAAATTGGGATGAAGAACTATCAGATCAAGATACTAAATAGAGACACATACACACATACACACATGCATACATACATACAAAAACATATCTGATGAAACACAAAACCATTTGTAATACAATTTTCTAAATAAACAAATACTTGTCTGAAAAACAAAAACAAAATATATCTATTCTATTTTTCTTCTTACCTTCTTTCTTTTTGAACGGTAGCAAAAACAAAAACAAAAAACAGGTACCACCGTCAGCATCTACCCTTCCCCAGATACCATTTACCCCTCCATAAGAATTCCCTTTAAGTACCTAACAAAAAGGTAATCTGTGCGGGGACCCCTCCCTCCCTAGCAATCTAGTGACGTGCCATCTAATCTAGCCTCTAAGATCTATCTATCTATCTATCAATCAATCAATCAATCAATTAATGTGTTCACACACAAGAGTACCTGATAAACAAAACCACCGACGACGACGACAGCTACTTTACCATCGTCAGACATGAGCACGCGACAGACATGATTGTAGGGTCATTAATTATCCCCAACTCCACTCACATGAGCACGCGACAGACATGATCGTGCAAGCACACTCCCCCAACCCTGTAAACAACTCACGCATGAGCACGTGTACTCTTTTGATAATTATGGGTCACTAATTACCTTCCACACCTCCAGTCACACATGACCCTTTTTTTAGCTCCCGACCCAACTCTAAACTCATCTCAGTTACCGCTAATTATGGGGTCATTACTTAATGACATAATCACATTCAATCACACGTGACCTCTTTTTACCTCCTCACACCAACAAACCTGACCCGTTACCGATCATTATGGATCATTAAAAAGCTCTTCACACCCCAACCCAACCCGTTACCGATCATTTTGGGTCATTAAAAAACTCCTCACACCCCAAACCTGTCAATTTACAGATCATTAATCACCCCCTACCCCTACCGAATTAGGCTAATAATGATTAATTGATTTGAAACCCGTATTATTACACTACTCAGCAGAAGAAGAAGTCCTCAGTTAAGTCACAAATTTTTTTTTATATATCGATATTACTTCTAATATTCTTAATAAGATGCTGTCGGATAAAATCATTAAGCTACTAGAGGCTCAGGCCGTAATAGCAAATTAAGTTAAAGGGATTGAAACTGGTATATTGACCAGTGACGAAATCTGTAGGCTAGGAGAGCTAAAAAAGGCTGCAGCAAATAACACTGCATTATTGATATATGGAGTAGTCGATAATGACTCCTACAAGAAAAATCAATTTGTTAAAATGATACAAAATATAGAGGACATAGAAAAGAGTTATGATGAAACGACTACTGAAACTTTGACGAAAGGGAAAGTAGAAAAAGCATAGTTAGAACCAGTGGTGGAACATTGAAAGAAGATATGGAGCCAAAAGTTGACCAGAGTCTTGAGAAAATATCGGACAGTATCGATACATTTGTGGAAAATCTAAAAACTTATTTAAAAAAAGTATGGAGAGGATGGATCAGGCTAAAACAAGGGAGTGTAACCTAAGAAAAGCCAAAATTGAATTCTTTAGTAAAAGAGGAAGTTGAGGAATTCTATAATGTTAATGAAACAAATGACAGCTTCGACGAACAGATCGCCGAGCTAGGCTTTGATATTCAGAACACGTTAAGCAACTTAGAAATAAGGATGCAGGAAGTTATGGAGGAAAAAGCTAGCGTTAGCAAAGCGTCAGTAGCAAAGAAGGAAGATGAAGATTTTCCGGTTCTACCAAAGGAAGAAGTACCATCATTTTCGGGAGAAGAAAAAGAGTAGGATGGGTTTTCACAATTATTTTGTGAAATAATTCATAATAAAGATGGGCTGAGTAAATCTCTAAAATTAAATTATTTAAAAATGGCGATAAGGGGTGAAGCAAGAAGTATGGTTGCTCACTTATTAACGGGGCCATTAGAAAATTATAATGCCGCTTGGGAATTGCTGACCAAGCGGTAAGAAAATAAAAGAAAAATATTTTCAGATCAGCTGAATCGGTTGCTAGATTTGCCAATGTTAGACAACGATTCAGCAAAATATATTAAATTGTTTTTTGACTCGATAAATGAGTCAATACATTTAATAAAGTTAAAGTCACAATTAACAGAAGAAGTTGATGTGATTTTTGGCCACATAATTTTGAGAAAATCTAATAAAGATGCCCTTCAATTATATGAAAGTCATATAAAAAGGACAAAAGAGATTCAAACATTGCCCGATGTAATGGAATTTCTGGAACAACGGTATACTTCTCTGTACTCATCGCAGGATGCAGAGAAAAAAGTGGTGCAATATAGCAGCATTAAAGAAAGTTGTCCACTGTGTAAAATGGCAGGCCATACAATAATGCAATGCTATAGGCTTAAGAGATTGAGTCCGATAGAGAGAGACCAGGTTATTCAAAAGCAACGCCTGTGCAAAAGATGCTGTAGGCACGACATGTATAAGAAATGCTCCTCGGAAATGTTTTGTGGGATTTGTAGAAAATCCCATCACACGATGCTCCATATTCCCCATGAAAAGAATGAAAATGTCAACACTTGTTTCACAAAGAAACAATCGTTTTTAGCCACAGCACTTAAAAAAGTAAGAGCGGTGAATGGTGGCTATAAATACCTTATAGCTCTAATTGATTGTGGGTTACAATGTACAATCATTTCAGAGAAAGCAGCACAAATATTAAAATTAGCGGGCAAAAGGGAAAAAACCAAGGTGAGTGGAGTATCATCGACAGACTCTTCCACTTCAAGGTATGACGTAACTTTAACAGTAAAAACTCGGGATACCGATAAAAAACCTCTTAATATTGAAGCAATCATTCTCCCAAAACTTATGAAGGCTTTACCTGTAAAGTCGTTCATGATTGATAAATCGAAATGGAAAGATTATGTGTTGGCTGACCCTAACTTTAATAAACCAAGTAGGGTGGATATAATAATTAGGGAATATTTGTATGCCCATATTGTAAAAGACGGAGTAGTGAAAATAGATGGACTACTTTGTCAAAATACAGAATTCGGATGGATTATATCCGGTTGCACCAAGTCAAAAGGTGATAAATTGATTGTAGCGACAAAAATTGAAGTCGGGGACTTAGAGCGTTTCTGGGAAATGGAAAACGAAAGTACTGACGTGGAAGCAGATGTTTGTGAGAAGCATTTCTTGGAAACTACAAAAAGAGATGAAAACGGAAGGTATGTGGGGAAAATACCATTCAAAAAAGATAAGGATCTAGGAGATTCAAAGGCACAAGCTATGGCGCGATTTTACAATTTAGAAAAGAAACTCGGCAAAAATAAAAAATTTAAAGAAAATTACATAAAGTTCATGCATGAATATAACAATTTAGGACATATGGTAGAGTCCAAGAAAGAGGGAAAATATTATTTACCCCATCAGGGAGTCAGTAGAGATTCCAGTCTAACGACAAAGCTCAGGGTGGTTTTTGATGCGTCAGCAAAAACCACAAATAATAAAAGCTTAAATTATATCATGTGGGTGGGACCAAGATATCTTCGATATTATGGTAAAATGGCAAAAGTGGCCATTTGTAGTATCAGCGGACATTGAAAAATGTACCGGCAAATTAATTTTGATGAAGAAGATCAGCATTATTTGCATATAATCTGGAGAGACGATCAAAACGAAAAATTAAAAGAATATAAACTAACAACCGTTACGTACGGTACAGCTTCAGCACCCTACTTAGCTACTAGGGTGCTTGTTGCAATAGCAGATAATTGCGGAAATAATGCAATTGAGAAATCATAAAAAATGATTTTTATATGGATGACCTGATGACAGGTGCTGATTCCATATGGGATGCCAAAAGGCATGTAAAGGAAGTTACCCAGGAGTTTGATAAGGTTGGGTTTAGCTTAAGAAAGTGGATAACAAATATCCCAGAAATTGTTAAGGACGTTAGAGATAACGAAGAAAATAAAGTATTAACCATTGAAGAGAATGAATCCGTCAAAACATTAGGACTTCAATGGGAGCCGGTTAAAGACGAGTTTATGTTCAACTTCCATTGTGAACCTACTAAGAAAACTAACAAAAGAAAAGTTTTATCTACATTAGCAAATATGTATGACCCTTTGGGCTGGTTGTTTCCAGTTACAATTGTTGGAAAATTGCTTATGCAAAAACTTTGGTTGTCAGATAAAAATTGGGATGAAGAACTATCAGATCAGGATACTCGTGAATGGAATGCATTTAAAGACAATTTAACAGCATTAGAGAGCATTCGGATACCAAGATGGCTTAATTCTCAGCATAGTAATCCGATGCACATGGTCTTGCCGATGCATCTGAGAAAGCTTATGCTGCCGTAGTGTATGCCAAGGTAGATGGTTCTTCAATTATAATAGCCAGCAAAAGCAAGGTTAATCCGAAGAAGAATCGGAAAACCATTCCCAAATTAGAACTTTGTGCAGCTCATCTTCTAGCAAAATTGATTGAACGGGTGAAAATAGCGGCTGGAAGTGAAGCAGAAAGTTATGCTTGGAGTGATTCTACGATTAATCTAGCCTGGATAAAGAATGGAGACAATAAAGACAAGTTTATTAGGCATAGAACTGACGAAATTAGAAAAGTTAAAGAAATTAAATGGACACATTTCACATCTGAAGACAATCTAGCTGATGAAGCATCAAGGGGCATTAGTGCAGATAAGCTGAAAGATTTTGAAATTTGGTGGAATGGTCCTCAGTGGCTGGCGAAATCTAAAGAAGATTGGCCAAAAGAGGAAATTGAAGAAAAAATAATTGTTAGCACAACGTTTATAATCGATAACGCTAACATAATTAATGAGTTATTACAGAAATGCTCGTATGCATAAACTAGAAAGAGTCATTGCATATATATTAAGGTTTATTCAAATGAAAACCGAAAATAAATAATTTCCATCATATTTGACAGTCAATGAGATTAAGATTGCCAAGATATTGATATTGAAAAAACAACAAGCTATGCAATTCAGTTCTGAAATAGCTAGCCTAGTTAATAAAAAGGAAATAGAAGCATAAAGTAAAATATTGGGCTTAAATCCGTTTTTAGATAAAGATGGATTACTGCGAGTTGGAGGAAGATTACAAAACTCCAGCGCAGAATTTGAGGTTAAACATCCCTTGATTTTAAATAAGTGTCACTTAACATCTTTAATTATCAATAATGCACATAAGGAAACATTGCACGGTGGAATTAATCTGATGCGAAATTATATCCAGCGAAAGTATTGGATATTTGGGCTAAGAAACTGTTTAAAGCAAAAGCTTAAGGAGTGTGTTACCTGTGCTACGTATCGGCAGAATACGGCAGAACAAATTATGGGAAATCTGCCGAAATACAGAACAACAATGTCACACGCTTTTACAAATACAGGGGTAGACTTCGCCGGACCTTACCATAACCGATGTTCTAAAAACCGTGTGCAGAAATCTTATCAGGGATATTTTACCGTATTTGTGTGCATGGCGACAAAGGCTATTCATTTGGAAATTGTCAGCGATCTAACTTCGGATGCCTTTCTAGCTGCACTAAGACGATTTTTTTGTAAGAAGAGAAAAATGTGCAAAAATCTTTTCGGATAATAGAACCAATTTTGTGGGAGCTTCACGTAAATTAGACAAAGAATACCAGAAAGCCCTTAAGGACAATATAAAAGTGGTTCCAATATTAGAAAGAGAACAAATCAAGTGGCACTTTATCCACCCGGCAGGACCTCACTTTGGAGGTATTTGGGAAGCTGGGGTAAAATCGGTGAAATATCACTTAAAAAGAGTGATTGGGGACAATAATTTAACCTACGAGGAAATGGCAACCCTCTTATGTTAAATTGAAGCTGTACTGAATTCACGCCCGTTGTATACCGCTTCAAATGATATTGACGATTTGGATGTATTAACAACAGGTCATTTTATTATTGGAAGGCCAATATTTTGCCCCATTGAAACAGTGTCAGATGAAAGAATTGGAAATCTGGATAGGTGGAAATTAAGATTATTGACACACTCTTCAACAAAGAAATAAATAAAATAGGAATATAGAATATTCAAAAAGGACAGATAGTTTAAATAAAAGATAAAAACTGTCATCCAGCTGGATGGCCGTTGGGGAAAATAGAAGAAATACATAAAGGTAGGGACTATAGGGTCAGAGTAGTCACCATCAAACATCAGGATGGGTCGATTAAAAGACCGATTACTAAAGTGTGTCCATTAGCTGGAATTGAGTCTGCAGAAAAGGACTCAGAAACGCCTCCAAAAGAAGCAAGAAGTACTCGCGGTAGACCTCGAATACCCAAAGTTGGACTCATGGCAGTAATGTTAATGCTTATGTTATTTGGCCAAATATAAAATGCAAGCATAGCTTGCATTGGCTTGGTCAATTGAAAAAATGAACAGCTCCACTTCAATATATTTGGACCCGATGGGAGACGTAGAAATAGTCGCCTCATCTTGGGATCTAATAGTTTATTATAATAAGGACCCGTATTTTCAAATGATAAAAAAGGGAAAAGAATCAATTGGGAAAATGAGAGTAGTGTTGTAAAGTAGTTCTTAAGGCTGGGGTGATGACTCAGGGTTGTTCAGGGTCCTTTACAAGAAATTTGTAAACAGAGGGACCTTTGAGGGATGAAGGCGCGTCTCGTGACGTTTAAAGGGGTCAAGAGAGGGGATAAATGTATAAGACGTGGTTTGCACGTGGGCCAGTAGGAGTTGTGTGATACGGCCACGCTCGTATAGCGCCCCGGACCTGGGATGTCGTCTACCTTGAGTGGATAACTAAGTTGAGACCCCTAATTGTGTATCTCGGTAAAGACCATAGAGCACACCCTGACTATGAGTATGTGCGCGTACAATCGCGTCCCGGTAAAAACCACAGAGCACGACTGTACTAACACGCCTCCCGGAATCTCAAGGTTTCACTGATTGCCTGCTCTGACTAGATTGGTGGGGATCGGGACTCCTAGCTGTGTGTCTCGGTAAAAACCACAGAGCACACCCTGACTATGGGTCTGTGCGCGCACGATCGCGTCCCGGTTAAAACCACAGAGCACGACTGTACTAACACGCCTCCCGGAATCTCAAGGTTTCACTGATCGCTTGCTCTGACTAGATTGGTGGGAATCGGGACTCCTAGCTGTGTGTCTCGGTAAAAACCACAGAGCACACCCTGACTATGGGTCTGTGCGCGTACAATCGCGTCCCGGTAAGAACCACAGAGCACGACTGTACTAACACGCCTCCCGGAATCTCAAGGTTTCACTGGTTGCCTGTTCTGACTATATTTTCGAGTCCCAGTGTGGGAGTGACGGGCGGGGGTTACGCTATGGTCGGGAATAGTTTCGGTACGCCGAAATAAGTAGATAGGCGAGCCACCCAAAGAAAGAATAGACGTCAGCGAACTTCTTATTATATTCTTCTTCTTTATTCGTATTAGCAAAGACTGGGTGAACCTTGGCTCTCAGGCTGCACCAGATCTCTCTAATGATGGCTTACCAGAACTCTGTCGCTCTGTCCCACGTGTTTGATTCGGACCGTTAACTTCTCACTTCCTCGCGTCCTCACTCTGATCGCTATACGCACTCTGTTTAAATCTCCTTATACTTTTCTCTGCGACTGCTCGGATTGCTCGTTCTCTGCCAAGTGTCCCGTCTCCCTACTCGCGTGGGCCGGCTTGCCTATTTCGAACTCTCGTTTCGTCGAGCTTTCGGCCGTGTTCCGTTACTTCGAATCCCTAGCGTTGGTTCGATCTCCCAACAGCGATCGTCGCGAGCCTCTCTTACGGGACTTCTTCGCCTCGTCCCTTTTGTGTTGCTCTTCGTTAGCGCGCGGCACAGTGGGCTATGACTTGTTCTGATGCTGGTAAAAATTCGTGACTTCTAGAGTGGTTCTTAGCTGCCTTTGGCAAAATTAAAAATATATTTGTTGCTTCGTGCAAATGAGGGGGTTTGCTACGCTCCGTGCGTACTTCAAAGGGGGGGAAATTAATAGGAATAATGGTATCTTATGGCTAATTATAATCTAATATGTGGGGCGCTAGGTTAGCGCCTCACACACTCCCCTCATTTCGGGGGGCGTAAGCGGACGGTGACTTTCTCCACTTTCCCTTCTGGCGCGTCGATCGTTACCGCGTACCGTTGGTCTCGGTACGTCCTTCCAAATCGAGCGCGTTTCGCGGAAGCTCCTTGGTTGCTCCGCACCTCTGCTACCAATCTTCTGGGCAGCTTCCGGTCGGGCGTGTGCACTCGCCAGTGTGGAGGTGCCACTACCATCTCCTCGGAGGGTTCTTCCATGGGGTCGTCTAATCGGTGTTCGGACCCTAGGGATGATAGGTATTCCATCAGGTCGTCGATGTCGAGTGGGCACCCGGGACTGCCTGCTGTTCCCCTCGTTAAATCCGGTAGTTCGTCCAGATCGTCCACCAGGCTCGCTAAGAATGGACTGGGGTCACCTACGACGGTGTCTGCTGTGGTTCCTGGCTTGCATTCGATCGGCGGATCGCCGGCGGGATGGGGTGCTGGGATGGTGGGGTCGCCTCGGACTGGGCGGTCGAGATTTTCTGCCGTTTCGGTCGAGGTCGTTGTCCCTGACACCCCTGTCTCCTTTGGACCGTGGTCTGGGCTCGGACTTCTCCACCGCAGTCGCACCTGCGGGAAGGAAGACTCGGTGTCCACCTCCCATTGTCCGCTCCGAGTCCCGTGCGTCGGGTATGTTCTGCGGAAAAGAGGCCTCTCCCCTTCCTCATCAGACGAATTCTGCTCCCACCGCGCGAAGTTTTTGGGTGATGGCGGCCGCGGTCGGCTCCTGTTGCTTTGTCTGGACGCCTCCCGGTTACGTGGCTGTGACGGTTGTCGTGATCGTCGGCGGCTGTGGTGGGATGTTGCCGGGTTTGTTGCCGTTCGGCTCCGCGTCGACGAGGCTGGCCGTTTGTGGTCTCTAGGGTGTCGAGAGCCTCGCTGCGACCGCCGTGTTGATCGCTGTGGGCTACTGGCCCGGGGATGTGTGCTGATCGGGGTTTTCGAGGATGGCCCGGGATCGGGGGCTACTTCTAGTCGCCGGAGCAGCACTATCGGCTTCTTCGGCCGGGTGTTCCCTTTGGTGATGTCGGCCTCGGGTTGTTGGCTGCTGCTCGCCGGGGTTTGGGAGCGTGTCTCGACCGGTAGTGGCGTAGTGCATCTCCTCGCGCCCCTCCACGAACCGGGCTGTCCACAAATCGTCCCTCTCGCTGGTGCCGGGGTCCGGGCTGGGAGACCGGGGCACTATGGACAGTGGGTCGTAGGGTGGGTACACACCACGCCCGCTCCTTGGGTCTCGTCGCCGTGCCTGGTTCTGTGCAGGTGCCTCAGGTGGCCCGTGGCCGGGTCGCGGGGCGGGGTTTCGTCGGGGGGCTTCCCTGTGGCGATCTTCCCGCGGCTCGCCGTCTGGACGGCCTCATCGTTGGCGGCGTGCAGCTCTGTCTCGAGCCCTTCCTCTGTCTACGTCATCGGGTTCGACCGTGCCCATATACACGACGTCGTCGTCGTCTTCCATCGTTGATCTGCTTGCTTAAAGTTAGACATGTTAAGATTACCCTGATTACTCTGACCTGAAACCCTACCTACTGGTGCAGCCTGTGTTAGATATTAGTTCGTGAAATACCAGGGGGATACATGTTTGACTAAAGCTATGTCTTATGCTATGTTATATTTACGGACTCTTCCTCGACTCGCCTGTGTGGGAGCCTTCTCCGGGTCGTCTGGCCGGTGTCGTGGTGTCGTCTCTGGTTGCGTTATCTGGTGTAGTCTCCGGCGTAGAGTCGTCTCTGGTAGACACCGCTGGCATCGTGATGTTATCTTCGGTCACCTCGTCTGGTCCTCTGGACGGCGCGGAGCCGTGGATAGTCGTGTCGCTGCTGACTGGATCGTTCGCTTCGGCCTCGTGGAATTCTTTTAGTTCCGCTATGTTGGCGGCTCTCTGTTTCCGTTCGCCCCTCTTCTGCAGCCGGACGATGTTGGGGGAGATAAAACGCGTTACCCGGAAGGGTCCGTCGAACTTCGGGGCCAACTTGGCCGCGAAGCTGTCAGATGCCTTTGACAACTTGTGTTGTCTCACCAGCACCTGCATCCCTATGGTGGGTCGCCATTCTCTCCGCCGCAAGTTATAGTGTCTACTTTGATCGGCACTAGCGCGTAGGGCGTTGGCCGATGCTACAGCGAAGATTTCCTTCAGTCGTTCTGCCTTTTGGGCGGGCGTCTGGGGTTCACTCGCTGTCCCGGGGGTCGTTTCCTCGTACAGTGAATGGGGTAGGCGTGGTTCCCGCCCTTGGACTAGGAATGAAGGACTAAACCCCGTACTGTCAGACACGCTGGAATTGATTGCTAGGGATATGTCCGGGAGTAGTTCGTCCCATCTGTCCTGGTGGCCGTCCAGGAATTGTGAGACCATTGTTTTCACAGTACGATTCGCCCTCTCCGTCGGATTTTCGTGGGGCGAGTATGGGGCGGTGAACTGGAGTTCGCAGCCCATCTGTTGGATGAATCCTCTGAAGATCCTGCTCGCAAACTGGGCGCCGTTGTCGCAAATGAAGGTTTTAGGCACTCCGAACTGTCCCAATACCCTCTCCCGGAATGATCTCGTCAGATTCGCCGTCGTCGCTTTTCTTAACGGCACGAGTTCGACCCATTTCGAAAACGCGTCCAAGAACACTAGCAACATGGTGTTGCCCCTCTTAGATCTGGGTAATGGGCCGACGAAGTCGGCACACCATGTGGAGCAGGGTTCGTCCACCCGGCGGGTCAACATGTGTCCGGCGGTTTTCATCTGACTGGCTTTGTATTTCTGGCATGCCTCGCAATTCCTCACATACTTGCCGACATCGCGAAACATGCCGGGCCAGTAATACCTTTGCGCGATACGAATTATGGTCTTTCGTATGCCCAAATGCCCGGCTGTGGGTGCGTCGTGGCATTCTCCGAGTACCCGCTTTCGGTGCCCAACGGGGACGCAAAGTTTCCAGGGGATGAAATCGTCGTCGTCAGGTCGATGGCCGATGCGGCGGTACAATTGGCCGTTCTCTACGGTGTAGTCAGGGTATTCCTCCGGTGATGCTTCCACAGCTCGTATTTTCGTTGTCCACCATTTACAAGGCTCCGTCTCTTTCTCCGTCCTTTGTAGAACTGGCAGTGGTTGGCGTGACAAGGCGTCGGCTATGACGTTTTGGTTCCCCTTCCTGTAACAGATCTCGAATTGGTATTGCTGTAATTCGAGAGCCCATCGCGCGATCCGGCCTGAGGGACTTTCGATCGAATTTAGCCATTTCAATGCTAAATGGTCGGTAATGATTTCGAATTTATACCCCTCGAGGTAACAACGCCACTTGCGCACTGCCCATATGATCGCGAGACACTCCTTCTCTGTCGTCGTATAGTTCTCCTCCGCTTTTACTAATCGGCGACTGAGGTAAGCGATAACTCTTTCCGCTCCTTCGGTTTTCTGCGGAAGCACTGCTCCTAGTCCCACGTCACTCGCGTCGGTCTGGACTACGAACTTGGCGCTAAAGTCGGGGCAAGCCAGGACGGGTGCCCGCGTCAGCCGTGTTTTCAATTCCTCGGAGGCGTTTTGCTGTGCTTCGCCCCAATCCCACTTCTTGTCTTTCCTTAACAGTGCTGTCATTGGCTGTACCACCTCTGCGTAGTTGGGCACGAATCTACGGTGCCAGGAGGCCATCCCTAGGCAGCGTCTCAATTCTTTTAGTGTTGTGGGGGGTTGAAGTTCCCTGACTGCCGCGATCTTGTCCGAGTCCGTGTGTATGCCTTCCTCGCTGATGACATGCCCGAGGTACTTGAGCCGTTTCTGGAAGAACGCGCACTTAGCCCTGTTGATGCGTAGGTTGGCCGCTCGTAGACGTCTGAATACCTCCCTCAAGTTTCGTATGTGCTCTTGAAAGTCCTGACCGACGACTATAATGTCGTCGAGGTAGGCGAATGCGGCTGGTTCCATGTCTGGCCCGATTACACTGTCCAACGCGCGCTGGAATGTAGCGGAGGCGGAATGTAACCCGAATGGCATGACACGCCATTGGTATAGCCCCCGCCCAGGTACCGTGAAGGCCGTATACTGTCGGCTCCGGGGTTCCATGGGGATTTACCAGTATCCACTCTTGAGATCTAGGGTGGATATGAATCGTGCTTTCCTTAGTTTCTCTAAGATGTGATTTATGCGTGGAGTGGGATAAGCGTCCGGGATTGAGCAGGCGTTGAGTAACCTGAAGTCTACGCACATCCGCCAGTCGTTAGTCTTCTTTTTGACCAGGACAATCGGGGCGCTGTACGGGCTTTTCGATGGCTCGATGATTCCTTGCTCTATCAGCTCGTCGACCTGCGTGTTGATGATGCGCTGCATCTCCGGGTTCTTAGTGTAGTATCTACTCTTGATCGGGCGATCATCTTTCATATTGATGACGTGTTGCGCGATCTGGGATACTCCGGCCAAACCTTCGAATTTCGGTAGCTCTTCCCTCAAGAACTCGTCGATCTCCGCTTGAATCTCATTTGGCCAGGTGTCTTCCGCTTCGGTGTCGGAAGGGGTGCCTTGATCTGTGTCTGAGTCGTCGTGGTCGACGCGCGCCGAAATTATCTGCTCCTGTTTACCCTCTGTTGTGTCATCACACCTTGGCCTAGGATCGCCGCCCGGTGGAGACGCGAACCTTACGTGCTTCCTTTCGGCGGGTCCCGTCCCGGGTACTGGTGTCGGAAAGCTTATGTGGCCTTTTGGCGGCGGGGTTATGTTACGGGACGATTCCTCTCCGTGATCCGGTAGTGCCCTTGTCCGATTCCGTGGGTCCTCTACGTTATCTCGTGTCTCCTCTGTGCGTCTTTGTGACCCCCCTGTGTGTCCCTGAAGTCCTGCTGCGTTACTCCGCGGCTCCTCTGTGTCGTCTTGTGTCCCTTCTGCGTACCCTGGTGATTCCTTTTCCTGTTCCTGCCGTTTCTCCGTGTTGCCCTGTAGATCCCCTGCGTCGTCCTGCGTGCTCCCTGCTTTCCCTCGTGGTTTCTCTGCCTGTTCCTGCCGTCTCTCAGTGTCGCCCTGTGGATCCTCTGCGTCGTCCTGCGTGCTCCCTGCTTTCCCTCGTGGTTTCTCTGCCTGTTCCTGCCGTCTCTCAGTGTCGCCCTGTAGATCCTCTGCGTCGTCCTGCGTGATCCACGTTTTCCCTTGTGGTTCCGCTACCTGCTCCTGCCGTTCCTCTGCTTTCGTCTGTGATTCCTGTGCGATGGCCTGTGGTTCCTGTGCATCTGGTTGTTTCTGGCCGTTCTGTGATTCATGTGCGATTACCTCTGGTTCCTGTGCATCTGGTCGTTGTTCCTGGTCGTTCTGTAGTTCCTGTGCGATTGCCTCTGGTTTATCTCGGTGTCTTGCCGTGTCCCGTGGCACTTTGGGTCTATTAGATCGCGCTGGCGTGGACTGTCGTTCTTCCGGTTGATCGATCATCGGTCCGACTTCGCGACTGAGACAGAGCCGGGCCCTGCCGCATTGCAGCGTCGTCCCAATGGCGCACAAAAAGTCGATGCCCAATATCACCCTATCAAGCATGGCCGGCATCACCAGCAAGTACATCTCCACTCGCCGGTCTCCTAGACGGATGCTCGCCCACAGCGCTTGTCGGATGTCCACGGTAGTGCCGTCTGCCAACCTGATCCTGATGCAGACTTCTTGTAGCCGTTGCCCTACGTTCCACTGCTCGACACAGTCTGCGCTCACAAAACTCTTGGTGGCGCCACTGTCCACGGTCGCGGCCACCTCATAGCCGCAGACCGTCACAGCGGCTACGATCCTGCCTTCCTCCATTCTCAGCGGTCTCAATTCTGGGAGCCTTGATCTGGCGTCCCCGTCTGCCCCAGTGCCGGACGAAGACGCTGTTCGTTTCCCGCATTTGAGCGTCGGCAACAATCTATTGTCCGGATGCCTTCTTTTCCGCAATCCCAACATACTAAGCGACGCTTGTTTCTACACTCCCGAGCGAAATGTCCTGATTCCCCGCAGTTGAAACAGGTTTCGTCGAGTTGTTGGTCTCACGAATCGTCGTCGGGGGACTGTCTCCTTGGCGCACAACTTGTACCGCCGGGCTATCACTGCGGCCCTCTGCAAGGTAAGCCTGCGGCGGGTTTCGGAATGGGTTCTGCGTAGCAGCCGTCCTCGGCGTTATAGGGGGTTCTGGGTCTCGTCTTGCGCGGGGTCTGAAGGCAGACTCACTCTCCGTGGATGTAAGGGACTGGTTCGTCGTCAGTATCCTGAGTTTGTACCTCTGTTGTATGTTCTCGAACTCGACCGCGAGTTGCACTAGTTGTCCGAGGGTCCTGAAATCGGTACGTTCGATATACGCATGATACTCCGGCAATGCATTTTCGTAGATTCTTTCTACTTCCTGAGAGCTAGTATAATTCGCGTGGCGCATCATCGTGCGGAGTTCTATCACGAAATCCTTGAAGCCCTCCCCTTCCCTCTGACTACGAGAACGAATGTCGTCCTCCAGCCGCTTGAAATAACGTGGGGGGAGGAAAAATTCCAGGAATTCACGACGGAACTCCTGCCACGATGCGCCTTGTAACCCACTCGAGCGGAACCACCGTCCTGCCTTGTCTGTCAGCGTCTCAATCATCGCTCGTGTAAGGTGGTCTAGCGGCACTGCATATGAAAGCGCTCGCTCCTCTATTTCCTCCACAAAACTCAGCGGGTCCGTGAGGCCGTCAAATCGGACGCCCCACTTCCTCACTTGTTCTGCCGTGGAGATATATGACCTGATGCGGCCAATTGGGGCCACGACGGGCGGGCCCAACTGCGGATCAACCGGCGAAAGTGCTCGTACGGGGGTCTCGGGACGTGGTGATCGGGACTTGTGATCAGATTCTGCACGGTGTGGGCCTGGAGAGGGGAGTCGCCGGGTGCGGGATGACGGCCTAGACTCCCTCACTCGGGCAGTTTCCCCCTTAGAGGCATAATCTGGGGTGGGGACTTGAAGTAGGACCTTCTCGACCTCCGGCTCGTCGTCGGCTAGTCTATCGGGTGACTCGTCGGTGAATTCGCGCTCTAATTCGGCCAATCGCTTCCAAGTCGACATGGTCAGCTCGCCTGTCTGTATCACTTGAGCGAAACTCTTGCGTATTGCCCCAGATCGATCGGCACGTTCGTAGCCGAATTCTTCGGCGAAAGCTGTGAGCTCTCGTCTCCTTAAAAAGTATACCCACTTTACGCCCACGCCTGGATTCGGCTCCTTGCGTGGCGTCTGCTCCTCTGGGTCTACGTCTGACATCTCTGTTTCCTAGCGGCTCGTGCCAAACTTTTATTTGTCTATATATTTGTATCCTCCCTGTGCTATCGTCGATAGGACGCTTCGCAGGGCTTTAATCTGCTGGGTGGAACACTGCCTTCCCTGGGTAGCAAATATCCCTCTACGTCCCTGCTCGGGCGCCACTTGTAAAGTAGTTCTTAAGGCTGGGGTGATGACTCAGGGTAACCAGGTAACCCAGGGTAAAAACCACAGAGCACACCCTGACTATGGGTCTGTGCGCGTACAATCGCGTCCCGGTAAGAACCACAGAGCACGACTGTACTAACACGCCTCCCGGAATCTCAAGGTTTCACTGGTTGCCTGTTCTGACTATATTTTCGAGTCCCAGTGTGGGAGTGACGGGCGGGGGTTACGCTATGGTCGGGAATAGTTTCGGTACGCCGAAATAAGTAGATAGGCGAGCCACCCAAAGAAAGAATAGACGTCAGCGAACTTCTTATTATATTCTTCTTCTTTATTCGTATTAGCAAAGACTGGGTGAACCTTGGCTCTCAGGCTGCACCAGATCTCTCTAATGATGGCTTACCAGAACTCTGTCGCTCTGTCCCACGTGTTTGATTTGGACCGTTAACTTCTCACTTCCTCGCGTCCTCACTCTGATCGCTATACGCACTCTGTTTAAATCTCCTTATACTTTTCTCTGCGACTGCTCGGATTGCTCGTTCTCTGCCAAGTGTCCCGTCTCCCTACTCGCGTGGGCCGGCTTGCCTATTTCGAACTCTCGTTTCGTCGAGCTTTCGGCCGTGTTCCGTTACTTCGAATCCCTAGCGTTGGTTCGATCTCCCAACAGCGATCGTCGCGAGCCTCTCTTACGGGACTTCTTCGCCTCGTCCCTTTTGTGTTGCTCTTCGTTAGCGCGCGGCACAGTGGGCTATGACTTGTTCTGATGCTGGTAAAAATTCGTGACTTCTAGAGTGGTTCTTAGCTGCCTTTGGCAAAATTAAAAATATATTTGTTGCTTCGTGCAAATGAGGGGGTTTGCTACGCTCCGTGCGTACTTCAAAGGGGGGGAAATTAATAGGAATAATGGTATCTTATGGCTAATTATAATCTAATATGTGGGGCGCTAGGTTAGCGCCTCACAGTGTGCGGTAAACTTTACACTTTTGAAGATCAATGCCACAATGTTTTAGATAACACTGACAGACAAATTGCAGATCTAAAAGAAAATAATATGACTTTTTATGACTCAAGATAACAGAAAAAAGAAACGAGCACCCTTCGAGGTTGTGGGCTCCTTATATCATATATTGTTCGGAATAATGGACGCCGAAGATAGGGAAACTTTGGAAGGAAATATGAAAAAAATTTTAGAAACCAACATAATATAGACGATTTAATTAAAAGGCAAACGTCAGTAGTAGAGTCTACGGTAAATATTCTCAAAAGAAGAAGAAATAAACGTAAATTTTAGAAGTATGAGCACTAGAATAGAAAACATAACGGAAGTGTTAAAGGAATGTTACTATGTATATAAAGAATCTATAAACTTCTTTATGGTAACAAGGCAACTAAGTTCATTGATTGATGAATAAGAGAAAAACCAAGCAGGAGTCATAAGTCAACTGATATATATTAATCATGGTAGACTGAATCCAAATATTTTAAAAACTATGCAGTTAAAAGCAGAGATATCAAAAATAAAGGATAGGATAAAAACATAAGTTCTTCCAGGAAAAAGAACATGTACGGAATTGAAAGAAATTTATAGCCTATTAATCGCGAAAGGGATTTTCGTGGATAACAAATTGATTCTGAATGTGAAGATTCCACTGTTTGGTAGACACCCATCCCATTTGTTTAGGATTTTTCCAATGGCAGTTGAGCATGAAAGGGAATTGGTCAAGGCAGATTTGAGCTCTAAGTACTTCGTATATAACTTCGAAATTGATTCCTATCATTCGATGACTGAAGCTACTTTAAACAAATGTCAAAAATGGCAAGCAAATAAAAAGGTATGTGAAGGTAATTGGACTTGGAGCAGCGCCAATGACAACTGTTCGGTCAAACTTCGTCCAGCAGCGATTGAATAAATAGGATAGAACTATAATCTTACGCTCAACCTTGTACGCTCTCATTATGCTCTCATTATTTTCGCATATTCTCGGTGCTCATGCACAAAGAGCCCGATAAATTAGTCGTCGACTGATACTCAACAGCACCCCATCGTCTTTTCGTTGATCGGCTTATCTTCGAGTTCGGTTTTAATACGTTTGCTCTAGAGTTAGCACACCCCCACAATTCAAGAAATAATTCTCAGCAAGGAAAAAGCTCCTTGCACAAACATTTTGGCGCCCAACGTGGGGCACGTGTGTTAATTCCTTCGAAATTGCCGAAAACCGTATTCTCTATCGTCTCTCGCTTTGCTCTCGCCGTCTCGGTTAATTCTATCATCCGCTTGTCTCCCATAACGCAAGCAACGGTGGTTGCACTCTCGTTTCGTCGTCTTGCTGCTTTGGTCCAGAGATCAACGCAGTTATCTATTGGAAATTCACCGCTTCATTTTTCGTTTCGCTTTCGTTGCCGTCGTTGGAATTTTCGCTGACTCTCTCTCCCTTGGAACTGCTCTCAACCGTTGCTGCCGCCGTCGCTCTCAACGTTGGATTTGTGCTTTGGATACTGCTGCTCTGCTGCGTTATTGCTGTTGTTGCCTGCATTTTATTGGAAACTCTAGTGTTGTGTGCGTGTAATTACACTACACAACAAAATGTCGACTCTCGAAGATCTGAAACGCCATCGCAAGCCTCTGGGCAAACAGCTAATACTCAGTCATATCAAGCTGCCTCACATTCTCATATGGACGTCTCAGCAGAAGATCAAATCTTGTTGGCGACAGCTATGGTATTGGTCAAGGATGCCTCAGGTGAATACAAACTTGGTAGAGCGTTGCTTGATTCATGTTCCCAGGTTAATTTTGTAACCGAAACCTTTGCACAAAAACTTCGCCTTCGTCGTGAAAGACACCACATCGGTATTCGTAGTATAGAAGATTCCCTTACTAATTTGAAGGCTCGTACGACGACCTCCATTAAGTCACGTACATCTGGCTATCAGCTCACCCTCCAGTTTGGAATTTCATCCCATATTGCCTACCAGCCAAATAGTGAGATCGACATATCGAACTGGAACCTACCTGCCAATACTCCATTGGCAGATGAATCGTTTAATATGACTAGGCGTATTGATCTCTTACTGGGAATCGAAGCTTTCTATGGAGCGCTAGCTGTTGGACAAATTCAAATTGGTCCCAATCTTCCCACTTTGCAAAAGACTCTTTTTGGTTGGGTTGTTGCTGGGAGGTACCAGCGCCAACATAACAGACAGCCACCATTGTGCTTGGCGGCTGTAGAAGAGTCGATCGACGAAAACCTGCAGCAACTATGGAAAGTTGACTCGATTGTCGACCGAAGTGCTTTTATTCGCCCAGATCATCGTCGCTGTGAAGACCACTACAGGAATACAACACATAAGAATGCCAGTGGGCGAATCGTCGTTTGCTTGCCATTCCAAGAAGATCCAAGATGTCTTGGAAGTTCGGTCGACACAGCTCGAAATCGATTCTTTGCCATTGAGAGACGTCTCGCTCGTCTACCGGAAATTCGGCTGCAGTATACATCCTTCATGCAGGATTATGAAAATCTCGGCCATAGGTCCCTCGTGTCAAATCCTAACTTGGAAGAACCGCATTATTATATACCTCACCATTTCGTTCTCAAACCAAGCAGTACCTCGACGAAGCTCAGAGTCGTCTTTGACGCGTCTTGCCGTACATCATCTCAAAGGTCACTCAATGATCTACTCTTAGTTGGCCCTACCATCCAGGACGAACTGTACTTGCAATTGCTGCGTTTCTGCATGCACAGGTTTGGCATCACAGCTGATGTAACGAAAATGTACAGACAGGTACTCCTGGGGGAGGAGGATCGCAAGTTCCAGTACATTTTCTGGCGAGGATCCCCGAATGAGGATATTCAAACCTACCAGCTCAATACAGTGACATACGGAACGGCATCTGCCCCGTTTCTCGCAACTCGTAGTCTGCACTACCTAGCTGAGGATTGTAAAGATGAATGGCCCTTAAGAGCTGCAGCTGTCAGAGCTGCATTTTATGTTGACGATCTTTTGTGTGGAGCTGATGACATAGACACCCTTCTCAGACTGAAATCAGAAATAACCTCAACCCTAGCTTGTGGTCATTTTCCATTATGCAAATGGCACTCGAATCATCCGGATGTAATGGAAGATGATACGACCAAAGAAATAAACATTTCAGAGAATTCGGTTAGTAGCACACTCGGCGTAACTTGGCATCAACAAAGTGATGCATTTAGGTTTACCTTCACTCCCAAGGAAATCTCCCCTCGTTCCCCAAAATCTAGGCAGCGCATGGAGCAATTGTCTAGAATCGTTGAACTCAATGTCGTCACTAGCGGTACCTCGCTTTGTTTACAGCCCGACGTTCGGAGTATTCAAATACATGGATTTTGCGACGCATCGATTCGGGCATACGGCTGTTGTGTTTATGTGCGCACTGAGAATTCGCTTGGACAGGTCTCTGTGAAATTGTTCACGTCCAAGTCTAGAGTAGCACCAGTGAAGAAGCAATCTCTTCCGAAGCTCGAACTATGCGGCGCCCATTTACTTTCTCAGCTGTACAACAAAATCAAGGCCATATTCAGGAAACACACCATCACCACTTATTTTTGGACCGACTCACAGCTCATATTGCATTGGCTGAAACAATACTCAGTCACCCTGTCGACCTTTGTTGGAAACAGAGTGTCCGATATTCAGGATTTAACCTCTGGTGGAAAGTGGCGCTATGTGCCAACACATCAGAACCCAGCAGATCTTCTATCACGAGGCTGTAAAGTCAACGAGTTGATTAAATCCACCTGGTTTGTCGGTCCGTCATTTCTACTCTAGGATTCGCTTAACTGGCCCGCCACAAAGGAAAAACAGGATGTTGACATGGACGTTGTCAACTTGGAGAAGCGGAAAAGTATGTTCACTGCCGTACAGGAGACGAATTATATCCTCAAGATCGTCGATAATGTCAGTTCATATACACATAGTCTTCGTCTCATTGCTTGGATGGTAAGGTTCATACGGATATGTGGGAAGCAATCGACGTACACCACAACCTCACCGACACCTGATGAACTTCGTTTTGCTTCACATTGCCTCATTTGGAACATTCAACAAACCCATTTTGCAGAGGACATTAGGTTACTTCAGAAGCAAAAACCTTTAAGGAGTAACTTAAAGTTTCTTACTCCCTTTTTTGAAAATATGAACGGATTTGAGCTTATCAAGGTTGGGGGACGATTGGAACTCTCAGACCTACCACAAGGCCAAAAACATCCGTTGCTGCTTCCTAGCCAGTCTCAATTCGTATGGAGTTATATTCGTCATTTACATCTCAGGAACTATCACGCTGGACCTAAAGCCTTAGTCGCACTCATTCGCTTGGAATATTGGATTGTAAATGCCAGAGACTTGGCACGTCGAATCGTCCGCCCTTGTGTACACTGCGTTCGCTACAGACCAAAGTTGCTGCAACAACTCATGGGCTCATTACCGCCTGCTCGACTTTCTCCTGCCCGACCTTTCGAGCGCTGTGGTGTTGATTTTTGTGGACCAGTCAACACATATTTTCGAATTCGAGGAAAGGGACCTACTAAATCATACATAGCTGTGTTCGTGTGTCTCATCACCAAGGCTGTTCACATCGAAGTAGTCTCGGACTTGTCAACGAAGGCGTTCTTAAACGCTTTGAAAAGGATGGGAGGTCGCCGCAAGTTGCCGGCAGACATCTTCTGCGATAATGCCACTAACTTTGTAGGGGCATCAAATCAACTGCAGGAACTAAAAAGTTTTATGTTTCTGAAGCAGACTCAGGATGAAATTTATAAATTTTACGCTACTGATTTTATTAATTTCCATTTTATTCCCCCCAGGGCACCTCATTTCGGAGGCCTGGGGAAGCGGCAGTCAAGAGTGCAAAGGGACTTTTGAATCGGACATTGGCTAGTACCAGATTCACCTTTTAAGAGCTCAGCACTGTCGTCGTCGAGATTGAAGCAATCCTCAATTCAAGAAATAACTCGCGACCGTTATCACCGCTGTCGTCAGACCCAAACGACTACAGCGCCCTCACGGCTAGTCATCTCTTGGTTGGCGAATCATAACGATCCCTCCCTGAGAGATCCCTAGAATACTTCAAGCTGTCAAACTTGGACCGCTACGACATGATTACAGCCGTCAAGCAACGATTTTGGAAACAGTGGTCTGCTGACTACGTCAATGAGCTGCGATCGCGTACGAAGTGGACAGCACCCTCAACGAACCTCACCGAGGGCACGTTGGTTATCATCCATGAGGATAATCTGCCCCCTCTACGCTGGAAACTCGGCCGAGTGCAGTCTACTGTGCTGGGAAGGATGGACTTGTATGAGTGGTGCACCTCCGCACTGCAAATGGAACGTGTTGTCGGCCAATACACAAGTTGGCAATTCTTCCGGTGGTTTGAAAGGAGTCCTTTCAACGGGGCCGGGATGTTCGGTCAAACTTCGTCCAGCAGCGATTGAATAAATAGGATAGAATTAAGTGAACGCCTCTCGCACTATAATCTTACGCTCAACCTTGTACGCTCTCATTATGCTCTCATTATTTTCGCATATGCTCGGTGCTCATGCACAAAGAGCCCAATAAATTAGTTGTCGACTGATACTCAACAGCACCCCATTGTCTTTTCGTTTATCGGCTTATCTTCGAGTTCGGTTTTAATACGTTTGCTCTAGAGTTAGCACACCCCCCACAATTCAAGAAATAATTCTCAGCAAGGAAAAAGCTCCTTGCACAAACAATAACTCTTGTGCGATAGCTCCATTCAAACCAAATAGTCATTCAAATTGTGTTTATAGAAAGATAGCAGAGACAAGGTCATTTTGGGTCGAATTAAAAAAGAAAGGTAGTTGGCTCTTCAACGTTCCAGTCAACACTAATGCTAGAATTCAATGTAGAAACACAAATCAAGAGTTAATTGATCTCCCTCAAAAAGGAATTTTAACAATAATAAATGGTTGTACTGTGCGAACCGATGATAAAATATTAGTACCTCATCATAGTCTTTATACAGAAACCTACGAGACAATTTCATCTTCTTATATAAGCAATATAAGTAAAATATCAAAAAATGTTTGGAATCCTTTGAATTTACCATTAATTAACCATATTGAAGAAATTGATATGTTAAAAAAAATAATAAAATTGTTAAAAGAGGGTCATCATGAATTAAAAAAACTTAAGTTCCATTATGTATCTGGAAATGCAGCCTTGATTATCGGAATAATAATGATGTTAATATTAATAATCTATGCCATAAGAAAAATTAAGGTATCGCGAAGACTGCAAACAATAGCACTTCCCTATCCACTGTAATTTACTTTAAAATGATCATCGGTAATTGTAATTATAACTATAAAGAAAATATATGAAACGAGGGGGAACGTTGTGAGCCGCGTCTACGGCCGCGGCTCTACTTTATACCCGGTACTCAGTCAGTATTTAATTATGTGAGCTTGTTGTAATTTATTACATGTTCGCAAAAGGGACAAATTTAATTTTAGCCAAAAAAGAAAAAAGTAATTAAGTGGAACTGTTCGGGCCAGCAGCATCATCATAATTAGAACCCACTGTACTTAAAATTAATACAACAACATACACATGTAAACGCTAACGTTCGGCAGCGCTGCTGTGCTCTCTCGGTATGCTAAGGGCTCTCCGCAGCCGCCGTTTCGGCTCTAGCATTGATCTGCCGACGTTGCGGAATTTAGTGCTATGCTAATCTCTCTGCGCATTGGTTGCATATGATCTCGTGTACATTTATCTGGCTGGGCAAAGAGCAAGCAATCGGCTTCTGCTAGCCGCCTGTATAAATAAATATTAAACATTATTAAATCAATTCGTCCTCATTTTGTTTCTGGACATAAATAGGTGCCAAAAAAGCTTGGCATCTCAAACATTGGTGACCCCGACGTGATTAAAGCCATATGTTAATCGCGTTTCGTTAAAAAAAATATAAAGTGAACAATACATTCGTTTCTGTGCAGTTAAATACAAACAAATTCATTTGGTGCACAATTAAGAACAGTTTTATGTGCAAGTCAGTGAGAGTGCCGGTCGTCTGAGATTCCGTTATTTTAACCGTCGAATCTCTCATTCTATGCTCGACCACGGCCACGGTTCTTGACTTTTCGTGTCCCTCATTCTCGCTCTCGGTGTACACCGTCGCCTAATCGTCGAGTCTCTCATTCCATGCTCGGCTGCAGCCACAGTTCTTGGATTTCGTGTCTCTCATTCTCGCTCTCGCTCTGCACCGTCGCTTAAGCAGTATTCTATTCTCCGCTTCGTCGCATTGCAAAACGTTTACCATGGACAGCGATCCGAATACAGGCGCGGGCGGAAATATTGCGACGGTTGATACCAGACTGAATCTTTATAAGCGCAAGGTTCAGTCGGTATATAATCGGATGCGAAGGCTTGGCGAATCATTCGCAGGCGATAAAGTTGACAAATTAACCGCCGCGGAAATCGACGTTCGCATCGATATGCTGGCAGAAATGCGAGGGGAGTTCAATAAGTCCCACAATGAGCTGGAAGCTCTCAATCAAGATGAGATTGGGAGTGCGATGCGCGACGACTTCGATGCATTCTTCATATCGCTGAAAGCTGAGTTGCTTGCCGCTATCGAAATGGGCGAATCACACGCCGCTGCCAATTCAACCACCCTGCCAGGCCATTCTGGACACAGTACCATCATCATGGCTCACAAGCATCGGCTTCCTGAGCTGATGGTACCCAAGTTCTCCGGTGGGTACGTGGAATACTCGGATTTTATGGCGATGTTCAAATCGGTCATTGGATCGGATGCAGACCTTAGCGACATCAAGAAATTCCAGCATCTTCGCTCGTGTCTCGCAGATGTGGCCTTGGATTCGGTTCGATCATTGGAGCTCTCCAGTGCCAATTATCGTGCGGCTCTGGATATTCTTGATAACCGTTTTAATAACAAACGACTTGTTTTTCAGGCACACATCAAAAAGATTCTGCGACTCAATAGGGTAGATTCGCCATCGCTGAAAAGGCTACGGGAGTTTTCGGACGCAGTCAATTGGCATATGCGTGCGTTGCGGACATTGGGAAAGGATGAGGAGATCTCTGACTGCATGGTGATCCACGTTCTGCTGCAGAAGCTGGATGCTAAGACGCAAAGGAAATGGGAGGACACATTGTCGGACCGCAGTCGAGTTCTACGAATTCTTGAATAAGCGCTGCCGGAAAATGGAGAATTTGGAATACGCTACAGCGACGCCCGCTAGTAGCGCTCAGGTGGGAAAAACACTTTCTACTCCTCATTTAAGGAAAACGTTTGTTGCTTCCAAGTCTTCCGCCGACCCATCTGGATGCACCTTTTGCCATTCAGCGGGCCATGGCATATACTCCTGCAAATTATTCGGAAACTTGTCCCCGTTGCTGCGCCACAAGGAAGTGAAGAAGCTTTCCCTCTGCTTTAATTGCCTAAAGTCAGGGCATCGCACTCGCGCATGCAACAGTGGAAAATGTCGCATTTGCAACGGACGTCATCATAGTTTGCTCCATTTTGAAAATCTGCAATTCATAACGCAAAGCTCCCCACCATCTACTCCGGATCTAGCGCTTCAATCGGAAGCTATTTCTGCAGTTCAGGATTCTGTTAGCTCTGCTGTTGTTTTTCTTCTGGCCACAGCCGTGGTCCTCGTTAAGAATCGGTCTGGCGTTTTAGTTCCTTGTCGTGCCATACTAGATTCAGGCTCACAACTTCACCTCGTCACATCCAGGTTCGCCCAGCAGCTCCAGCTTAGCAGAACTCAATCACCTGCACTTGTCTCGGGGCTAGGCGATACCAGCGTGTCCACTGAGGATCCACCGTCAACATTTGCATGCATTCTCGCACCTCTAGCTACAAAACGACTCTTACTGCTCTCATTGCCCCTACAATCACCGATTGCCAACCAAGTCTGGCAGTCAATGTATCCGACTGGAGTATTCCCTCGAACATTCAGCTTGCCGATCCTGGCTTTTTCAACCCTCAGCGAGTGGATCTCCTCATTGGTGCGAGCATTTTTTATGATCTCCTCTGCGTAGGGCAAACCAAACTTACTGATGGCCGGCTCGGTTGGATCGTATCTGGCGGTGGACAAAAGGTAGCAAGCTCGGCGCTCTTACGAACTCGCAATTCTCCGGTGCCGGAATCTAACCTGGATTCCAGATTGGATAAAACACTTCCCAACCACCTTATCCAGTCAGAGCTGTGGTTTCACGGCCCATCGTTTTTGGTAGGCTCCAAGGAAGAATGGCCTGTGTTCCCTGTTCCTGAAATACCGACTGTAGAGCTCCGCAAGCGAGCATTGTTGATCGTGTCTCCACATACCGATCTCACATCAGGATGCAAATTTCCAAACACATTTTTTGGCATGCAGCGCACCTTCGCCTACATGCATAAATTTGCACATCGTCTTCGGCACTCTGGACTCACCGTTTCCGATATCCGGCAAGGAACTCATCTCCTAATTCGACACATTCAGCTGGCAACCTTGTGGATGGACATAAAGGAGATTCAACGCAACGGTCAAGTCACGAAATCCAGTTCCATCAGCTCGCTCTCTCCGTTCATCGATCAGTCTGGATTACTTAGAGTTGGAGGGCGCCTTGAAAACTCATCGCTAGGATTTGATGCTCAGCACCCGCTTATGGTGCCCAAGGGACATCCCATAACCTGTGCTCTGATAAGATATTATCACGAGAGGAACCTTCATGCCGGACCTCGCGCCCTGCTTGCCAAAATTCGGCTGGAATATTGGCCAATTGGAGGAATTAAGGCAGTGTCAAAGGAAGTCAGCAAGTGTGTGAGATGCTTCAGGACTAAGCCGCGCATGGTTCAGCACATCATGGGAGACCTGCCTTGGGAGCGTTTGGAAGGATCTCGGCCCTTTGAAGTCACTGGAGTAGATAATTGTGGGCCCTTCTTCTACCGATCAGAAATCCGCACGAGGCCTCCGATCAAGTACTACATCAGTGTGTTCATTTGCTTCACTTCCAAGGCAATACACATGGAGCTCGTAAAGGACCTGACCACCGCTTCGTTTCTAGGCGCATTAAAGCGTTTCACTGCCACACGAGGAAAACCGAGTCAAATTTGGTCTGACAATGCGACAAACTTCGTTGGCGCCAAGAACGAGCTTCTGGAGCTAAAGAAGCTTTTCATGAGCGACTCGCATATGAAGGAGGTCCATGAATCCTGCTGGGCTGACTTGATCGACTGACGTTTCATCCCACCACGCTCTCCGCACTTTGGCGGATTGTGGGAAGCGGCCGTGAAGACTGCAAAACATCACCAGTACCGCTCAGTTGGGCCCTCTGTGCTTGGCTTCGACGAGCTGCGTACTCTGATCTGCCAGATCACGGCAATTGTTAATTCTCGCCCTTTGCTCTCGCTTTCAGAAAAACCTGATGACTTAGATGTTTTGACCCCGGCTCATCTGCTTCTAGGTGGCCCACATGTGACAATCCTGAGGCCTGACCTAACGAAGCTCAACTACAATCGTCTGGATGGTTGGCAGCGGGTCACTCAAATGCAGCAAATCTTCTGGAGCCGCTGGCGCGAAGAGTACCTCACCCTTTTGCAAGAGCGTGAATGATGTTGTTCTGGTGAAGGACGAAAATCTTCCTCCTATGCGTTGGCCACTGGCTAGAGTTGTCGATGTCGTCCAGGGAAAGGATGGCGTGTGCCGCGTAGCGGACTTGAAGACCGCATCAGGAACCATCAGGAGGGCCGTTACTCGGCTATGTCTACTGCCCCTTAGGGAGTCTGTTGAAAGGCTGGCTTCCAACGGGGGGAGTATGTTCGGGCCAGCAGCATCATCATAATTAGAACCCACTGTACTTAAAATTAATACAACAACATACACATGTAAACGCTAACGTTCGGCAGCGCTGCTGCGCTCTCTCGGTATGCTAAGGGCTCTCCGCAGCCGCCGTTTCGGCTCTAGCATTGATCTGCTGACGTTGCGGAATTTAGTGCTATGCTAATCTCTCTGCGCATTGGTTGCATATGATCTCGTGTACATTTATCTGGCTGGGCAAAGAGCAAGCAATCGGCTTCTGCTAGCCGCCTGTATAAATAAATATTAAACATTATTAAATCAATTCGTCCTCATTTTGTTTCTGGACATAAATAGGTGCCAAAAAAGCTTGGCATCTCAAACAGGAACCTTTTCGGAGATTTTTATCTATTAGATGTTTCCATATTTGTTTACATACATTTTTTACATCTGCCTTTTCTACGAACGATGTAAAAAATGTATGCTCACAACGTTCCCCCTCGTTTCATATATTTTCTTTATAGTTATAATTATAGATTATAGATTATAGTGCGAGAGGCGTTCACTTAATTCTATCCTATTTATTCAATCGCTGCTGGACGAAGTTTGACCGAACAGTTATCATTGGCGCTGCTCCAAGTCCAATTACCTTCACATACCTTTTTATTTGCTTGCCATTTTTGACATTTGTTTAAAGTAGCTTCAGTCATCGAATGATAGGAATCAATTTCGAAGTTATATACGAAGTACCTAGAGCTCAAATCTGCCTTGACCAATTCCCTTTCATGCTCAACTGCCATTGGAAAAATCCTAAACAAATGGGATGGGTGTCTACCAAACAGTGGAATCTTCACATTCAGAATCAATTTGTTATCCACGAAAATCCCTTTCGCGATTAATAGGCTATAAGTTTCTTTCAATTCCGTACATGTTCTTTTTCCTGGAAGAACTAATGTTTTTATCCTATCCTTTATTTTTGATATCTCTGCTTTTAACTGCATAGTTTTTTAAATATTTGGATTCAGTCTACCATGATTAATATATATCAGTTGACTTATGACTCCTGCTTGGATTTTCTCTTATTCATCAATCAATGAACTTAGTTGCCTTGTTACCATAAAGAAGTTTATAGATTCTTTATATACATAGTAACATTCCTTTAACACTTCCGTTATGTTTTCTATTCTAGTGCTCATACTTCTAAAATTTACGTTTATTTCTTCTTCTTTTGAGAATATTTACCGTAGACTCTACTACTGACGTTTGCCTTTTAATTAAATCGTCTATATTATGTTGGTTTCTAACAAATTTTTCATATTTCCTTCCAAAGTTTCCCTATATTCGGCGTCCATTATTTCGAACAATATATGATAAAGGAAGCCCATAACCTCGAAGGGTGCTCGTTTCTTTTTTTTGTTATCTTGAGTCATAAAAAGTTTATTATTTTCTTCTAGATCTGCAATTTGTCTGTCAGTGTTATCCAAAACATTATTGCATTGATCTTCAAAAGTGTAAAGTTTACCGCATACAACTCTCATTTTTCCCAGTTAATTCTGTTCCCTTTTTATCATTTAAAAAAAAGTGTCCATATATTTTATGTATATATATTCTAATAATAACTATTAGATCCCAAGATGAGGCGACTATTTCTACGTCTCCCATCGGATCCAAATATATTGAAATGGAACTGTTAATTTTTTCAATTGACCACTTCTCTTTTATGTTTCCTTATGTGCAGTATTGATAATTAAAGATGTTAAGTGACACTTATTTAAAATCAAGGGATGTTTCACCTCAAATTCTGCGCTGGAGTATTGTAATCTTCCTCCAACTCGCAGTAATCCATCTTTTTCTATAAGCGGATTCAAGCCTTTTACTTTATGTTTCTATTTCATTTTTATTAATTAGGCTAGCTATTTCAGAAATGAACTGAATAGCTTGTTGTTTTTTCAATATTAATATCTTGGCGATCTTAATCTCATTGACTGTCAAATATGATGGAAATTGTTTATTTTCGGTTTTTATTTGAATAAACCTTAATATATATGCAATGACTCTTTTTAGTTTAGGCATACACGAGTATTTCTGTATAGCTCATTAATTATGTTAGCTTTATCGATTATCGATTGTGCAAACATTTATTTTTTTTCAATTTCTTCTTTTGGCCCCTTGATGCTTCATCAGCTAGATTGTCTTCAGATGTGAAATGTGTCCATTTAATTTCTTTAACTTTTCTAATTTCGTCAGTTCTACGCCTAATAAACTTGTCTTTATTGTCTCCATTCTTTATTCAGGCTAGAGTAATCGTAGAAACACACCAAGCACAACTTTCTGCTTCACTTGCAACCGCTATTTTCAACTGTTCAATCAATTTTGCTAGAAGATGAGCTGCACAAAGTTCTAATTTGGAATGGTTTTCCGATTCTTCTTCGGATTAACGTTGCTTTTGCTCGCTATTATAATCGAAAAACCATCTACCTTGGCATACACTATAGCTGCATAAGTTTTCTCAGATGCATGGGCAAATCCATGAATTTGCATCGGATTGCTATGCTGAGAATTAAGCCATCTTGGTATCCGAATGCTCTCTAATGCTGTTAAATTGTCATTAAATGAATTCCATTCCCGAGTATCCTGATCTGATAGTTCTTCATCCAAATTTTTGTCTGACAACCAAAGTTTTTGCATTAACAATTTTTAACAATTGTATCTGGAGACAGCCTTCCTGAGGGGTGATACATCTTTGCTAATGTAGATAAAACAATTATTTTGTTAGTGTTCGGGTCAGCAGCCATTTCATCCTAACAATACAATGCAATATATTTCCATCGCCAATAAGAATATATGTATTTAAAATTAACAAGGACTCTAAGGACTCTTGGCCGCCGCCACTTCGGCCCTAGCTTAGATCTGCCGAAGTTGCTAAATTTAGTGCTATGCTATTCTCTCTTCGCATTGGTTGCATATTCGATCTCGTGAACATTGATCTGGCTGGGCAAAGGGCAAGCGATCGGCTTCTGCTATCCGCAGGTATAAATCAACATTATTCAATCAATTCGTCCTCATTTTGTTTCTGGACATAAAACAGGTGTCAAAAAAGCTTAGTATCTCAAACATTGGCCCCGACGTGATTAAAGCCATGTGTTATTTAACAATTGAACAATAATTTCGTTGCTGTTCAGTTTCCCTACCAGCAAAAACATTTGGTGCATAATAAAGAACAGTTTTATGTGCAAATCAGTGAGAGTGCCGGTCGTCTTAGATTCCGTTAGTTTAACCGCCGAATCTCTCATTCTATGCTCGACCGCAGCCACGGTTTTTGACTATTCCCGCTCTCGCTGTTCACCGTCGCATAATTGTCTAGTCTCTTATTATATGCTCTTGGATAAGCGTTGCCGGAAAATAGAGAGCTTGGAATACGCTACAGCGACACCCGCTAGTAGCACTCAGGTGGGAAAAACCCATTCTACGCCTCATCTAAAGAAAACGTTTGTTACCTCCAAGTCTTCCGCAAACCCTTTTGCCATTCAGCGGGCCATGGCATATACTCCTGCAAATTATTCGGAAACTTGTCCCCGTTGCTGCGCCACAAGGAAGTGAAGAAGCGTTCCCTCTGCCTTAATTGCCTAAAGTCAGGGCATCGCACTCGCACATGCAACAGTGGAAAATGCCGCATATGCAATGGAAGGCATAATAGTTTGCTCCATGTTGAAGATCTGCAAACCCACAATGCAAAGCTCCCCACCATCTGGCGGTGGACAAAGGGTAGCAAGCCGGGCGCTCTTTGGAATTCAAAATTCTCCGAAATCGGAATCTTACATGGATTCAAGGTTGGATAAAACACTTTGTATGTTTTGAGAAATCGAAAATTGTGTGGAAGCAAGTGTAAATACCAAGGAAGAATTAGATTGTGAAGCGCACTTCGTAAGCCACTTTTCACTTTTACCATCGGGAGGGTGTTCAGTTCGTCTCCCATTAAAACATAATGCTAATTTCTTAGGGGAATCCTATGCTCAGGCGTATCGACGATTCATCAGCTTGGAGCGGAAGTTGGATCGTATTCCAACCATCAGGGAGCGGTACTCCGCCTTTATTAGAGAGTATATTGATTTGAATCATATGTCCCAAGTCAAACCTGATTCCCGTAGCCTCTGCAAATACTTTTTTCCTCATCACTGTGTCCTAAAGGAAGATGGCACGACGAAAAAACTTCGAATCGTTTTCGATGGCTCCGCAGATACATCAACTGGATGTTCTCTTAATGATGTAATGATGACAAGCCCTGTTATTCAGCCTGCATTGTTCAACATACTAGTTTGCTTTCGCACATATCCAGTCGCTCTCACTGGGGACATTTGTAAAATGTACTTCTGCGTACGAGTGTTTCCACCTGACAACCATTTTCAGTGTATTCTGTGGCGAGACTCCATCCAGTCCGAGGTTCATGGCTACACATTAGACACCGTCACATACGGTACTAGGGCTGCATCATTTTTAGCAGTTCGCGCAATGCACCAGCTGGCCATCGACGAGGGAGAGTCCTACCCTCTTGGCTCAGCTGCTCTGCAAAATGAGTTTTACATAGATGTTCTCATTTCTTTCGGTAACTCAGTATCCGAGGTCATGGAGAAGATGCACCAAACTTCCGCTATATTGTCTCGCGGAAACTTCAAACTTAGGAAGTGGTGTTATAGTTAATAGGAAGTACTTCAGGGAACCCCTGAAGATGACATAGAGAAATTCCTGAGTTTTCATGATGGAACCGACTTAGCCACACCTCTTGGCTTAGCATGGGACCCCACTTCAGATCAGCTGCTTTTCGCCTTATCAGCGCTGGACATAAATTTAAAGCCGTCCAAGCGATCGGTTTTGTCCACGATTGCTCGCTTCTATGACCCCCTGGGATTGATAAATCCTGTCATTGTCAGGTGCCAAATTTTCCTTCAACAGCTTTGGAGAGAACATTGGGTTGGGGTGAAAGCCTACCCCTAGCGTTGCATTCAACTTGGATGGACTTGAGAAACATTTTGGCAAGCATCTCTCGGATTTCATTTCCTCGCGTGGTTCATCATTCCACTACGGCTGTAGAAGTTCTTGGGTTGTGTGATGCCAGCATAGAAGCCTATGTCACTTGCATATATGTCGTATCCAGGGAAGGGCAGTCGTCGAGCAATGTTTTGTGCTCACAGTCTCTACAATCCCCAAGCTGAAATTAAGTGGAGCCCATTTGCATGCGAAAATAATGCATAATTTGAAAGAGATTGGAATCTTTACAGGTCAGTTTTACTGTTGGTCGGACTCCTCAACAGCATTATCCTGGATACGAGATGAGTCAGTCAAATTTCAAGTTTTCGTGGCAAATCGAGTGGTATCAATTCAGGAGTTGACGGCAACCATGGAATGGCGCTCTGTTCCCACAGATTTAAGTCCGGCTGACATCCTCTCTAGAGGCTCACTTCCCAACCATTTTATCCAGTCAGAACTGTGGTTTCACGGTCCATCGTTTTTGGTAGGCTCCAAGGAAAAGTGGCCTGTGTTTCTTGTTCCTGAAGCACCGACTATAGAGCTCCGCAAGAGAGCATTGTTAATCGCATCTTCACATGCCGATCTCACATCAGCATGTAAATTTGCAAACAAATTTTTTTGCATGCAGCGGACATTCGCCTACATGCATAAATTTACACATCGTCTTCGACACTCTGGACTCACCCTTTCCGATATTCGGCAAGGAACGCACCTTCTAATTCGACACATTCAGCTGGCGAATTTGTGGATGGACATAAAGGAGATTCCACGCAATGGTCAAGTCACGAAATCCAGTTCCATCAGCTCGCTCTCATCGATCAGTCTGGATTACTTAGAGTTGGAGGTCGCTTTGGAAACTCATCGCTAGCAGCAGCTTATTTTGCCAAAGGGACATCCCATAACTTGTGCTCTGATAAGATATTATCACGAGAGGAACCTTCATGCCAGACCTCGCGCCTTGCTTGGCGAAATTCGACTGGAATATTGGCCAATTGGAGGAATTAAGGCAGTGTCAAAGGAAGTCAGCAAGTGTGTGAGATGCTTCAGGAGCAAGCCGCGCATTGTTCAGCACATCATGGGAGACCTGCCTAAGGAGCGTTTGGAAGGAGCTCGACCATTTGAAGTCACTGGAGTGGATTATTGTGGGCCTTTTTCTACCGATCAGAAATCCGCACGAGGCCTCCGACCAAGAGCTACATCAGTGTATTCATTTGCTTCACTTCCAAGGCAATACACATGGAGCTCGTAAAGGACCTGACCACCGCTTCGTTTCTAGGCGCAGGAAGGCCAAGTCAAATTTGGTCTGACAATGCGACAAACTTCGTTGGCGCCAAGAACGAGGTGCTATAGCTAAAGAAGCTTTTCGTGAGCGACTCGCATGTGAAGGAGGTCCATGAATCCTGCTTGGCTGACTTGATCGACTGGCGTTTCATCCCACCATGCTCTCCGCACTTTGGCGGATTGTAGGAAGCGGCCGTGAAGACTGCAAAACATCACCTGTACCGCTCAGTTGGCTGGCTTCGACGAGCTGCGTACTCTGATCTGCCAGATCACGGCAATTGTTAATTCTCGCCCTTTGCTCTCGCTTTCAGAAAATCCTGATGACTTCGATGTTTTGACCCCTGGTCATCTGCTCCTTGGTGGCACACATGAAACAATCCTTGAGCCTGACCTAACGAAGCTCAACTACAATCGTCTGGATGGTTGGCAGCGGGTCACTCAGCTGCAGCCAATTTTCTAGAGCCGTTGGCGCGAAGAATACCTCACTCTTTTGCAAGAGCGGTTGAAGTGGCGGACTCCCACGCAAAACCTCTGCGTGAACGATGTTGCGTTGGCCACTGGCTAAAGTGGTCGATGTCGTCCAGGGCAAGGATGGCATCAGGAACCATCAGGAGGGCTGCTACTCAGCTATGTCTACTATCTCTTAGGAAGTCTGTTGAAAGGCTGGCTTCCAACGGGGGGAGTATGTTCGGGCTAGCAGCCAATTCATCCTAACAATACAATGCAATATATTTCCATCGCCAATAAGAACACATGTACTTAACATTAACAACATATGTAAAAGCTCACGATCGGCAGCGTTGCTTCCGCCGCTTCGGCCCTAGCTTAGATCTGCCGACGTTGCTAAAATTAGTGCTACGCTAGTTTCTCTGCGCATTGGTAGCATATTCGATCTCGTGAACATTTATCTGGCTGGGCAAAGGGCAAGCAAACGGCTTCTTCTAGCTGCCGGTATAAATAAACATTATTCAATCAATTCGTCCTCATTTTGTTTCTGGACATAAAACAGGTGCCAAAAAAGCTCGGCATTTCAAACAGTTAGTTTTCTTAGTAGGTGCATAATAGAAGATGAACCTAAACTCATCTTTAACTGGCCCCTTAACTTAACCCCATTGAAGTCTTCATTTTTTGACGGATTCATTCTCTTCAATGGTTAATACTTTTTTTCTTCGTTATCTCTAACGTTCTCAACAATTTCCGGGATATTTGTTATCCACTTTCTTAAGTTAAACCCAACCTTATCAAACTCCATGGTAACTTCCTTTTTATGCCTTTTGTCATCTTATATGGAATCAGCACCTGTCATCAGGTCGTCCATATAAAAATCATTTTCATTTTTTAAGATTTCTCTAATTGTTTTTTTTCCGCAATTATCTGCTATTGCTACAAACACCCTAATAGCTAAGTAGGGTGCTGAAGCTGTACCGTACGTAACGGCTGTTAGTTTATATTCTTTTTTATACCCGGTACTCGAAGAGTAAAGGGGTATATTAGATTTGTGCAAAAAATTAATGTGTGTAACACCCAGAAGGAAGCGTTTCCGACCCCATAAAGTATATATATTCTTGATCAGCATCAATAGCCGAGTCGATATAGCTATGTCTGTCTGTCCGTCCGTCTGTCCGTCTGTCCGTCTGTCCGTCTGTCCGTCTTCATTAGCGCCTATAGCTCATAGACCATAAAAGCTAGAGGAACACTATTTTGTATCCAGACTTCTGTCTTATCGCACTGTTACAAGTGTATTTCAAAATTTCGCCCCGCCCCCTTCCGCCCACTCCAAGGACGAAAATCTGTGGCATGCACAATTTTAAAGATACAAGAAAACTAAAAACGCAGAATCGTAGAGAATGACAATATCTATCTGATTGTAGAATCTGGATCAGATCGGATAATAAATATAGCCACAATGAAGAAAACCATTTCGAAATGCATCGTTCCCTCTCGCTCTCTCTCACACACAGGGGTAGGCGCTATGCCTGATCGAATTTTTTGACGCCTAGTTCTCAGAGACTATAAGAGCTAGAACCACCAAACTTTCTATCCAAGCTCCTGTGATATCAAACCGAGACGAGTTTGTTTTAAAATTTGGCCACGCCCCCTTCCGCCCCCACAAAAGATGAAAATCTACAATTTTGAAGATACGGGAAAACCAAAAACGCAGAATCATAGAAAATGACTATATCTATCAGAGTATTGAATTTGGATCAGATCGGATCATAAATATAGTCAGAAGGAACAAATGAAATTTCAGTGGCCTCCCTAGCGCAGACTGATTCCCTCTCTCTCTCGCACACAGTCGTGTATGTATATGTAGGAAGTAGATAAGAACATGTAGAAATGGCAGATGTAAAAAATTTATGTAAACAAATATGGAAACATCTAATAGATCAAAATCTCCGAAAAGGTTCGACTTAAATTGTTTTTTTTTTGGCTAAAATTAAATTTTTTCCTTTTGCGAACATGTAATAAATTACAACAAGCTCACATACATACATACTGACTGAGTACCGGGTATAAAGTAGAGCCGCGGCGCAGACGCGGCTCATAACGTTCCCCCTCGTTTATTTTTCGTTTGGAGTGTCTCTCCAGATTATATGCAAATAATGCTGATCTTCTTCATCAACATTAATTTGCCGGTTTTTTTTTTAATGTCCGCTGATACTACAAATGGCCACTTTCGCCATTTTACCATAATATCGAAGATATCTTTTTGAACTTTTGGTCCCACCCACATGATATCATTTAAGCTTTTATTATTTGTGGCTTTTGCTGACGCATCAAAAACCCCCCTGAGTTTTGTCGTTAGACTGGAATCTCTTATGACTCCCTGATGGGGTAAATAATATTTTCCCCGTTTTTTTTCAACTCTACCATATGTTCTAAATTTTAACATGCATGCATGAACTTTATGTAATTTTCATTTAATTTTTTTTTTTGCCTGAGTTTCTTTTTTAATTATAAAAATGCGACATAGCTTGTGACTTTGAATCTCCTAGATCATAGATTCCAAGAAATGTTTCTCACAAACATCTTCTTTCACGTCAGTACTTTCGCTTTCCATTTCCCAGAAACGCTCTAAGTCCCCGACTTCAATTGTTGTCGCTACAATCAATTTATCACCTTTCGACTTGGTGCAACTGGATATAATCCATCCAAATTCTGTATTTTGACCAAGTAGTCCATCTATTTTCACTATTCCGTCTTTTACAATATGGGCATACAAATCTACCCCAATTATTATATCCACCCTACTTGGTTTATTAAAGTTAGGGTCAGCCAACACATAATCTCTTCATTTCGATTTTTCAGGTAAAGCCTTCATAAGTTTTGGGAGAATGATTGCTTCAATATTAAGAGGTATTTTATCGGCATCCCGAGTTTTTACTGTTAAAGTTACGTCATACCTTGAAGTGGAAGAGTCTGTCGATGATACTCCACTCACCTTGGTTTTTTCCATTTTGCCCGCTAATTTTAATATTTGTGCTGCTTTCTCTGAAATGATTGTACATTGTGACCCACAATCAATTAGAGCTCTAAGGTATTTATAGCCACCATTCACCGCTTTTACTTTTATAAGTGCTGTGGCTAAGATCGCTTATTTTTTTGTCAAACAAGTGTTAGCATTTTCCTTTTTTTCATAGGGAATATGGAGCATCGTGTGATGTTGTTTTTTACAAATCCCACAAAACATTTCTGAGGATCATTTCTTATACATATCGTGCCTACACCATCTTTTGCACAGGCGCTGCTTTTGTAGAACCTCTCTCTATCGGACCCATTCTCTTAAACCTATAGCATTGCATTATTGTATGGCCTGCCATTTTACACAGCGGACAACTTTCTTTAATGTTGCTATATTGCACCACTTTTTTCAGCGTTTTTTTCTCTGCATCCTGCGATGAGTACAGAGAAGTATACCGTTGTTCCAGAAATTCCATTACATCGGGTAATGTTTGAATCTCTTTTGTCCTTTTTATATGACTTTCATATAATTGAAGAGCATCTTTATTAAATTTTCTCAAAATTATGTGGGCAAAAATCACATCAACTTCTACTGTTAATTATGACTTTAACTTTATTAAATGTATTGACTCATTTATCGAGTCAGAAAACAATTTAATATGGTTTGCTGAATCGTTGTCTAGCATTGGCAAATCTATCAACCGCTTCAGCTGATCTGAAAATATTTATACCCGGTACTCGAAGAGTAAAGGGGTATATTAGATTTGTGCAAAAAATTAATGTGTGTAACACCCAGAAGGAAGCGTTTCCGACCCCATAAAGTATATATATTCTTGATCAGCATCAATAGCCGAGTCGATATAGCTATGTCTGTCTGTCCGTCCGTCTGTCCGTCTGTCCGTCTTCATTAGCGCCTATAGCTCAAAGACCATAAAAGCTAGAGGAACACTATTTTGTATCCAGACTCCTGTCCTATCGCACTGTTACAAGTGTATTTCAAAATTTCGCCCCGCCCCCTTCCGCCCACTCCAAGGACGAAAATCTGTGGCATGCACAATTTTAAAGATACGAGAAAACTAAAATGGCAGAATCGTAGAGAATGACAATATCTATCAGAGTGTTGAATCTGGATCAGATCGACTCATAAATATAGCCACAATGAAGAAAACAATTTCGAAATGCATCGTTCCCTCTCGCTCTCTCTCACACACAGGGGTAGGCGCTATGCCTGATCGAATTTTTTGACGCCTAGTTCTCAGAGACTATAAGAGCTAGAACCACCAAACTTTCTATCCAAGCTCCTGTGATATCAAACCGAGACGAGTTTGTTTTAAAATTTGGCCACGCCCCCTTCCGCCCCCACAAAAGATGAAAATCTACAATTTTGAAGATACGGGAAAACCAAAAACGCAGAATCATAGAAAATTACTATATCTATCAGAGTATTGAATTTGGATCAGATCGGATCATAAATATAGTCAGAAGGAACAAATGAAATTTCAGTGGCCTTCCAAGCGCAGACTGATTCCCTCTCTCTCTCGCACACAGCCGTGTATGTATATGTAGGAAGTAGATAAAAACATGTAGAAATGGCAGATGTAAAAAATTTATGTTAACCAATATGGAAACATCTAATAGATCAAAATCTCCGAAAAGGTTCGACTTAAATTGTTTTTTTTTGGCTAAAATTTAATATTTTCCTTTTGCGAACATGTAATAAATTACAACAAGCTCACATACATACAAACTGACTGAGTACCGGGTATAAAGTAGAGCCGCGGCGCAGACGCGGCTCATAACGTTCCCCCTCGTTTTCTTTTATTTTCATACCGTTTGGTCAGCAATTCCCAAGCGGCATTATAATTTTCAAATGGCCCCGTTAATAAGTGAGCAACCTTACTTCTTGCTTCAGCCTTTATCGCCATTTTTAAATAATTTAATTTTAGAGATTTACTCAGCCCATCTTTATTATGAATTATTTCACAAAATAATTTTGAAAACCCATCCCACTCTTTTTCTTCTCCCGAAAATGTGGGTACTTCTGCCTTTGGTAGAACCGGAAAATCTTCATCTTCCTTCTTTGCTACTGACGCTTTGCTAACGCTAGCTTTTTCCTCCATAACTTCCTGCATCCTTATTTCTAAGTTGCTTAACGTGTTCTGAATATTTCAAAATTCTAGCTCGTCGAAGCTGTCATTTGTTTCATTAACATTATAGAATTCCTCAACTTCCTCTTTTACTAAAGAATTCAATTTTGGCTTTTCTTAGGTTACACTCCCTTGTTTTAGCCTGATCTAACTTCTCCATACTTTCGTTTAAATAAGTCTTTAGATTGCCCACAAATGTATCGATACTGTCCGATATTTTCTCAAGACTCTGGTCAACTTTTTTCTCCATATCTTCTTTCAAAGTACCAGTCACCACTGGTTCTAACTTTGCTTTTTCTAATTTCCCTTTCGTCTAAGTTTCAGTAGTAGTTTCATCATAGCTCTTTTCTATGTCGTCTATATTTTTCATCATTTTAACAAACTGATTTTTCTTGTAGTAGTCATTATCGAATACTCCACATAGCAATAATGCAGTGTTATTTGCTGCAGCCTTTTTTTTAAGCTCTCCTAGCCTACAGATTACGTCACTGTTCAATATCCCAGCTTCAATCCTTTTAACTTCATTTACTAGGCCTGAGCCTCTAGTAGCTTAATGATTTTTTCCAACAACATCTTATTAAGTAAATTAGAAGTAATATCTCTATATATAAAAAAAATTTGTGGCTTAACTGAGGACTTCTTCTTCTGCTGGTTCTGCTACCTCTGCTGCAGCTTGATGCCGTAGTTGACGCTGCCGGGGATGCTGCTGTTGGGCGCTGCCGTCGTTGTTGATGCCGCTGCTGCTGTTGTTTGTCGCTGCTATCTTCTGATGGCGTTGATTGGGTCTTCTACCGATTCCAGTTTCGTATTTACGGCGCCGCTGTATTGGTACTGCTGATGTCCGAATTCTTTCTCGCTGTCACAGATTTTGCACTAATTTTGCCTGTTTGTTGTGGTTGTGCCTGTTTTTTGTGATTTTGTTGTGGCTTTTTTTTTTGCCTGAGTTTCTTTTTTAATTATAAAATTGCGACATAGCTTGTGACTTTGAATCTCCTAGATAATAGATTCCAAGAAATGTTTCTCACAAACATCTTCTTTCACGTCAGTACTTTCGCTTGCCATTTCCCAGAAACGCTCTAAGTCCCCGACTTCAATTGTTGTCGCTACAATCAATTTATCACCTTTCGACTTGGTGCAACTGGATATAATCCATCCAAATTCTGTATTTTGACCAAGTTTTCCATCTATTTTCACTACTCCGTCTTTTACAATATGGGCATACAAATCTACCCCAATTATTATATCCACCCTACTTGGTTTATTAAAGTTAGGGTCAGCCAACACATAATCTCTTCATTTCGATTTGTCAGGTAAAGCCTTCTTAAGTTTGGGGAGAATGATTGCTTCAATATTAAGAGGTATTTTATCGGCATCCCGAGTTTTTACTGTTAAAGTTACGTCATACCTTGAAGTGGAAGAGTCTGTCGATGATACTCCACTCACCTTGGTTTTTTCCATTTTGCCCGCTAATTTTAATATTTGTGCTGCTTTCTCTGAAATGATTGTACATTGTGACCCACAATCAATTAGAGCTCTAAGGTATTTATAGCCACCATTCACCGCTTTTACTTTTATAAGTGCTGTGGCTAAGATCGCTTATTTTTTTGTCAAACAAGCGTTAGCATTTTCCTTTTTTTCATAGGGAATATGGAGCATCGTGTGATGTTGTTTTTTACAAATCCCACAAAACATTTCTGAGGATCATTTCTTATACATATCGTGCCTACACCATCTTTTGCACAGGCGCTGCTTTTGTAGAACCTCTCTCTATCGGACCCATTCTCTTAAACCTATAGCATTGCATTATTGTATGGCCTGCCATTTTACACAGCGGACAACTTTCTTTAATGTTGCTATATTGCACCACTTTTTTCAGCGGTTTTTTCTCTGCATCCTGCGATGAGTACAGAGAAGTATACCGTTGTTCCAGAAATTCCATTACATCGGGTAATGTTTGAATCTCTTTTGTCCTTTTTATATGACTTTCATATAATTGAAGAGCATCTTTATTAAATTTTCTCAAAATTATGTGGGCAAAAATCACATCAACTTCTACTGTTAATTATGACTTTAACTTTATTAAATGTATTGACTCATTTATCGAGTCAGAAAACAATTTAATATGGTTTGCTAAATCGTTGTCTAGCATTGGCAAATCTAGCAACCGCTTCAGCTGATCTGAAAATATTTTTCTTTTATTTTCATACCGTTTGGTCAGCAATTCCCAAGCGGCATTATAATTTTCAAATGGCCCCGTTAATAAGTGAGCAACCATACTTCTTGCTTCAGCCTTTATCGCCATTTTTAAATAATTTAATTTTAGAGATTTACTCAGCCCATCTTTATTATGAATTATTTCACAAAATAATTTTGAAAACCCATCCCACTCTTTTTCTTCTCCCGAAAATGTGGGTACTTCTGCCTTTGGTAGAACCGGAAAATCTTCATCTTCCTTCTTTGCTACTGACGCTTTGCTAACGCTAGCTTTTTCCTCCATAACTTCCTGCATCCTTATTTCTAAGTTGCTTAACGTGTTCTGAATATTTCAAAATTCTAGCTCGTCGAAGCCGTCATTTGTTTCATTAACATTATAGAATTCCTCAACTTCATCTTTTACTAAAGAATTCAATTTTGGCTTTTCTTAGGTTACACTCCCTTGTTTTAGCCTGATCTAACGTCTCCATGCTTTCGTTTAAATAAGTCTTTAGATTGCCCACAAATGTATCGATACTGTCCGATATTTTCTCAAGACTCTGGTCAACTTTTTTCTCCATATCTTCTTTCAAAGTACCAGTCACCACTGGTTCTAACTTTGCTTTTTCTAATTTCCCTTTCGTCTAAGTTTCAGTAGTAGTTTCATCATAGCTCTTTTCTATGTCGTCTATATTTTTCATCATTTTAACAAACTGATTTTTCTTGTAGTAGTCATTATCGAATACTCCACATAGCAATAATGCAGTGTTATTTGCTGCAGCCTTTTTTTTAAGCTCTCCTAGCCTACAGATTACGTCACTGTTCAATATCCCAGCTTCAATCCTTTTAACTTCATTTACTAGGCCTGAGCCTCTAGTAGCTTAATGATTTTTTCCAACAACATCTTATTAAGTAAATTAGAAGTAATATCTCTATATATAAAAAAAAATTTGTGACTTAACTGAGGACTTCTTCTTCTGCTGGTTCTGCTACCTCTGCTGCAGCTTGATGCCGTAGTTGACGCTGCCGGGGATGCTGCTGTTGGGCGCTGCCGTCGTTGTTGACGCCGCTGCTGCTGTTGTTTGTCGCTGCTATCTTCTGATGGCGTTGATTGGGTCTTCTACCGATTCCAGTTTCGTATTTACGGCGCCGCTGTATTGGTACTGCTGATGTCCGAATTCTTTCTCGCTGTCACAGATTTTGCACTAATTTTGCCTGTTTGTTGTGGTTGTGCCTGTTTTTTGTGATTTTGTTGTGGCTTTCTTTTTTTTTATCACACACAAAATGTTTTGTTTTTGTTTTGTTTTGTCACTCAGTTGTTTTTATTATATTTTTATATTATCGGCCGTTTGCGTTTATTCTTATCGCTGGCATCCCCTTCACCTAGCACTTTTCGATGTTGGGGATTGTTTTTGTTCACGATCGATGTTTTAAGCCTCGTGACGCCGACCGACGTTGAGCAGTTGCGAGTTGCCTTGAACACCACGTATCGATTCAACGCCGAAACGAGAAATAGCCAGATCCCGTAGCGTAAATATGAAGTGCGATAATAGGAGCGTTTTATTCTAGGTATAACAATACAAATCTCAGTTTAACCTAGAATTCCAATAGTAAATCTACGTAGCGCAGTCTCGCCTCCCACTCGGGAACCATCGGGAACCGTGGCTTGACTTTGGCACTTTTAAGCGTGACCGTACACAACAAATAATACATACATCTTGACAAATACTGAAACAGACTATCGATTACACGCGCGCTGCACTACATTTGAATTTCGCGATTATCGAGCCGATCCGTTCCGCGACACCTCGCATAAATATTTTTTTTTTTTTAATCTATTAAAAATACTGCCTGTACAGCATGTATTTTTTGTTTATTAATTGAAACTTACGTTTCATAAATTTTATAATCGGTTTTATTCTACAAGAGGGAAAACCAGTGTTTTTTATTTTTGCTTCCTTTAGCTGTAGGTGTACTAGACACTTCTGCAGTCTTTAAGGAGCTGGTTTCACTCAGTGCTCTTACCACAGGAGGGAAACAATGGAGTCTCGAAGGACCAAAATTTTAAGACCTTAAAAGAAAAGTCAAAACACTTGCGAGTTGAGTTGTAAATTCAAACTGATTTTTATTTTTCAGATTCTAACCCTGTATGTAAATTTTACAGCAATGTTTGAGGTACAATCTTGTATTCTATTATTATAGCTAGACCCACGGAACGGGTATATCGTTACCGTTGGGGTGAAATTTTGAGTTCAATTATAAGTATTTTTGGACTACATTAAATACATAAGTGGCTCTAGTCCACTTGACTCGGGTTTGTCTTGTGTGGCTTGAGTTCACAGATTATTTATCCGCTCAAACCTTAGCAGTCATAAATTACTTATTTATGTACGTTTCTCAGTTATATATAGATCAGTCTTTGTGTTTACATCAGTGAACGTGTGAAGACTAATGTGCTTGAACACCGATAGTCCTACGGCACATCGCAGTTGTATAATACACCCAGCACTTCGATAATAGGGGAAATCGAGGGTCTCTTAACGTCAATCACAAAAAATTTCACAATACGAAGGAAATTTTCCGCAAATAGTCTCGAACGAAGTATAGGATATATATGGACAGAAGGTTAAGATAATAGATACAGCGAACATAAACCAGGACCCAGTATGAGTGGAACCTAACAACACAATGTTAGGATAAAAATAGACGGGATAAATTTACACCAAGATTCAATACACACAAAGTAGCAACAGACAATAATTTAAGAGTAACCACGACAAGACCACAGAAAATCAGAAGAAGAACAAAGCTAACGAGTAACTCTAATTTCAGATGGTTTGTGACGATGGCAAAAATGTTCGAAATCCGAGAATTAATGGAAGACAAACCAATTGCACAGATCGAAATGGAACCAGCCCGGTTAATGCAGACATATAAAACCTTCGTGCCCATTGCTCGGTGAGGGAAGTATATAGGGAATATCGCCCAATTGGAGAGGATGCATAAAAATATAGAAGAAGAAAAGGAAACACAAGATCTAGTTAAATCACTCCAGCTTTAAGTAGAAACTAGGCCCCAAAAGCAGGAAGACAAGGTGGATGGTTAACGGATTAGGTTCAGTAGTGAAGGCATTTACAGGAAATATGGATGAGGAAGATGCAAAAAGATTTGGACAGGAAATCAGAAAAATGCTGGAGGAAGAGAGGAAGATAAACGAGGTACTAGCTACACAGGAGAATAGGGACAGTAAGTTTGTTGGTATGCTTAGAAACTTAACACAATACATTAATGAAGAGAAGGCTGGAGTAAACGCTTTCATAAATTAACGAAATAACGAGATAAGTAAGACGTCTGTCGAGGAGGACAGGAGAATTGATAGGGAAGAATACATGGATAGAACATCAATGGCAATAGACATATTTGCGGTAAACTTGAATGATTTAACAGAAAGAATATTATTGGCAAAGATTGGAGTGACTCCGAAATTTATATTATACACAAGAGAAGCGCGGAGAATTATCCAAGCCCTGGAGGAGCAGAACATTCAGATAACTTCAGACACTAACCATACAATATATAGATGTGACATTTCATACAAACGGCTGTCGCAAACGAAGTCTGAGAAATGCAGTACCAAGCGTTCGGCTCGGTACAAGAACTGTTCGGCTCATGACGTGGCGCTAGCAAAACCCGACAGCAACGAAGTAATTGCATTGGTGTATGTGTTATAATGCACAAAACATTTTGGATTGTATGCATTGTCAGTTCTTGGGCTCTTGGGCTTTTGGTTTCTGTTTTATTTTGTTTTGCTTCAGCGTATTTGGATGTATGGGTGCACATATATGCTCACGTACATTGTTTAAGTATTGCTGCCTGTTAGAACGAAATTTGTCAATTCGTTTAAGATTCTTGGATTTCTGGGCTCTTGTCACCCTTTACTTTGGCATTTTTAGAGTCGACTCGTTTTGATAATTTTTTTTAATATAGAAAATATGAATGTAATGAGCGGATATGCATATGTAAATATATATAATATATTTCATACATAACTCCCATTGGAATAATTTTCCATTAGAGTATTCAAGGTGCAAATTGTGAATAAGCAAATAATTTTCATTTAATATATACATTTTTATATAATTAAGTCGTATAAACATAAAGACTATACAGTGTGTACTATATGTACACATATGTATATTTAATTGTATGGTATATCATATAATATATTAATATATATGATCACATATGTATATGTATATCATCCATGATTATGGATATTAATGACATATAAATAGGTATTGAATGGGTGCATACACATTTTAGTGTCATAGCCCAACAATCGTTCCTCGCCTTCTGAAGCGAATGAAAAGAAAATAAACATGATTGTCGAAAAAAACACCCATTACTTTAGAATTCATTGGAGATTATGACTTTATGAAGACGCTTGCCCACAATACAAATAAAAATAATAATATAAAATAACCCTGTGGTTCTGGCTTGGACTTCTTGCTCACATGAACTAGCCCATTGCCTAGTTCGAATAGACTAGTCTATGGTCTAGTATAGACTGGTGCAAAGAAATATATTGGGTGGGCACTCGGGACACTTAGGTTTGGCCTTAACTGATCCACGTAGACTAGTTGTGGGCCAATAAATGCAAGTGAAACGCCGGGAGATTCTGCCAAAAAACTCTCTTGCCCATTTGCTTGAAAACAGCCTATCCCACTTGGACTAGTCCAGGGCGCATCGAGGTAGATGCAACGCCGGGAAACCGATTACCGAACAAAACGGAGTTCGTAAAATTTAAAACTGAAACAGCGCCGAACCGAGCTGGTCTTCTGTCTCCGTTTTAATATTTTTCGTTGCCTCTTTTTTGCCTTCTTCGCTTTTGGTAAATGTTTTTTCTAGAATGTTCTAAACCAGGGCTCGGCACGGCCCTATCTAATGAGGATAGGAAATTGTCTCTGCTGCTGCGCTGCCGCTCACGGACAGTATAAAAAAGCAGCAAGCCTTCGTGTGGCTTCGGCAATGCGACTTCGGCTGTTGCTATCTCGTTTCTTAGACTGCGTGTGCCGTAAAATGTTTTCAGTTGCTGCTGAGCCGTGGAAAAGGCAAGACCACGCTGCGCAACTGTTTGATTTAACACTGGGAGAAAATTATGTTCAACGAGAAGTGGGAAGAAAATTCTTTGTTTCATCTAAAATATGGATGGCGATGCGCAATGCGTTATATGCTATTATATTGCCTGCAAATGCGATTCATTTGCTATTGAAAGACATTTTAATAATTTGTATTTTATACGACAGTTTCCGCATGAAACATTTGCCATTTAACTACAAATTTTGTCGCAGTGTAAAGCAGTGAATCGGTTTCGCCATCAGGCATGTTCGGGTTTTTGCTACACACACCAGCATGTTGAGTGTATGCGTGCCGAGCCCTGTTCTAAACGCACAGTGCACCTCTGCAGCGGCAGCGTGAGTGGAAACGAGACGGCAACAGGTATTATGACATTGCTATGACTTTTAATTCTTGGTGATTTTGGTGATTGCTGCTGCATTGACTGGAAGAAGTGATCGAGCTGCGGTGTTTTTTTCTGTGAGCGAATAATTAAACCTAATAAAAGTTAATCGGTAAGTAAAAGTGATATTTAGCATCAAAGAGCATATGTATAATTGTTTTTGGCCCTGCATTTGTGAAAATTTGTGTTTTATTTTATTATTTCACTGCATTTCAGCCATAAGGCTAGTATCCAGCACCGCGGAAACGAAAAATTACTGCCAAACTCCATATAAAAAAAACTGGGTCAGGAGTTTCTCGGTTGCGTTTTACCACTAACCATACAATACATAGATGTGCCATTTCATACAAACGGCTGTCGCAAGCGATGTCTGAGAAATGCAGTACCAAGCGTTCGGCTCGGTACTACAACTGTTCGGCTCATGACGCGGCGCTAGCCGAAGCCGACAGCAACGAAGCAATGGCATTGGTGTGTGTGTTATTATACACAACAAATTTTTGATTGTAGGCATTGTCAGTTCTTGGGCTCTTGGGCTTTTGGTTTTTTGTTTTATTTTGTTTTGCTTCAGCGTATTTGGATGTATGGGTGCACATATATGCTCACGTACATTGTTTAAGTATTGCTGCCTGGTAGAACGAAATTTCTCAATTCCCTTAAGATTCTTGGATTTCTGTGCACTTGTTACCCTTTACTTTAGCATTTTTAGAGTCGACACGTTTTGAAGACACTTGCCTTATAATATCAGAATAACTCTCGTTTTGTATATGCTCTAGATAATAATTTTGTTTATTATAAAAAATATGAATATAATGAGCGGATATGCATATGTAAATATATACATATAATATATTTCATACATATCTCCCATTTGAATAATTGTCCATTAGAGTATTCAAGATGCAAATTGTGAATAAGCAAATAATTTTCATTTAATATATATATTTGTATATAATTAAGTCGTATAAACATAAAGACTATAAAGTTTCTACTATATATACACACATATGTATATTTAATTGTATGGTATATCATATAATATATTAATATACGCTTGCCCACAATACAAATAAAAATAATATTTTGTATATCCTTTAAATCAAATTTTGTTTGATGTACTATAAACGAATATAATGAACGAATGTAAATGTGTAAAAATACAAAATGTATAGCATACATGACTTCACATGAGAATAATTGTCTGTAGGGTACTCTATCGTCATTGCCTATGCAGCACTCAGTAAATACATTTTTCTCGTCGCAAATTCGGCAGCTCGAAGTCGAGCCATGGATCTAAAAATAGAATGAGCTTGCATGTGTGAGTGCGCACAGAGCTGCAAGTTCTTACATATGTGTGTGTGCGTACTTGTGCCGAGCTGCGTCTTCATAAAGTCATAATCTCCAATGAATTCTTTGCATTCGCTTAAGAAAGCGAGGAACGATTGTTGGCTATGACACTAAAATGTGTATAGACCCATTCAATACCTATTTATATGTCATTAATATCCATAATAATGGATGATATACATATATATAATTTTTTCAGCGCATATAACTTTTTTGTATGTGATCATATATATTAATATATTATATGACATACCATACAATTAAATATACAGATGTGTATATATAGTACAAACTGTATAGATTTTATGTTTATACGACTTAATTATATACAAATATATATATTAAATGAAAATTATTTGTTTATTCACAATTTGCACCCTGAATACTCGAATGGACAATTATTCCAATGGGAGTTATGTATGAAATATATTATATGTATATATTTACATATGCATATCCGCTCATTATTGTTTATTGTTTAAAGTTTAACAATGTGCAGTTAAACTGTAGGGGGATAAATTAAATGAAAATTACTAGACTTAGGCAAGATACAAGATAAACTTAAAATATAATTTAAAATTATTACAGTATGTTATTTATTAGGATAGTTTTGACAGTGTTAGTACTAGAATCAAAGGAGAACAGATAAAAAAATTTGTTATAATTTCGGCAAAGGCTACGGAAAGACTCCTGATCTGAGTAGTTAGAAAGGCAGAGTTGAAGGTGGAGAGGAAAGTAATGCCTAGTCGGGCGGGACGGGACAGCAAAACTAATAAGACTTATAAGGGCAGATGATTCCACCTCACCGGAGAGAAGCTTGTGGAGAAAAAGAACTCCATGACAGATCCTACGGGACTTCAGAGATTGGAGGTTAATGAGGCGCAGCCTGCTTTCGTAGGAAGGGAGATGTATCACAGGGTCCCAATTAAGTGCACGGAGTGCAAAGATGAGGAATTGTTTCTGCACGGATTCAAGCATATCTTGAAATTTTTGGTAATGTGGTGACCAGACACAGGAACCATATTCCAAGATAGGCCGGACCAGAGAAACGTATAAGACTTTAGTGGTGTAAAGGTCAGTAAATTCCTTAGACCATCTTTTGACAAAGCCAAGAACTCCTTTGGCTTTATTCGAGATGGAGGAGATATGACAATTAAAAGAAAGATTAGGAACAAAGATGATGCCTAGGTCATTAACTTTGAACTGCTGTTATTTATATTCATATTTTCTATATTAAACAAAATTATCATCTAGAGCATATACAAAACAAGAGTTATTCTGATATTATAAGGCAAGTTTCTTCAAAACGAGTCGACTCTAAAAATGCTAAAGTAAAGGGTAACAAGAGCACAGAAATCCAAGAATCTTAAGGGAATTGAGAAATTTCGTTCTACCAGGCAGCAATACTTAAACAATGTACGTGAGCATATATGTGCACCCATACATCCAAATACGCTGAAGCAAAACAAAATAAAACAAAAAACCAAAAGCCCAAGAGCCCAAGAACTGACAATGCCTACAATCAAAAATTTGTTGTGTATAATAACACACACACCAATGCCATTGCTTCGTTGCTGTCGGCTTCGGCTAGCGCCGCGTCATGAGCCGAACAGTTGTAGTACCGAGCCGAACGCGGTACTGCATTTCTCAGACTTCGCTTGCGACAGCCGTTTGTATGAAATGGCACATCTATATATTGTATTGTTAGTGCTTCAGAGGAACATATGTGTTATAACACCTATCGATATATTAAAGTATTCTATAACTATCTGGATTCAGTCACACTATTCTTCTTTGTATATACATATTCAACACACTAATACCACGCTCAATAAATAAAGAATAATCATTACTAAATAAGTGCTTTTAAATACCCGCGAATTATTACAAGGATACAACAGTTAGCGACGAGGATAAAGCACAGTTTCAACATGGATGATGATCAATTCAAGGAGTTTATAACTATAAAACAACAAATGCTGACAAGCAACTCCACATTTAATGCACCAACAACAACGACGACAAGTACCGCTGCCATTCGAAATGTTGACACCTTCGACTCATCTAAGGAAAGTTACAATAACTACATTCAGCGGCTCGGAAATTACATCGAAATGAAAGGCATCAATTCAAATGTGGATTATTGCAAGAAACTCCTACTCAATTGGTGCAAAAGTATTCAACGCAATTTCAACGATAGCAGCACCAGCAGAGCTAGAATATGCAGCACCACTCAAATTGCTCAAAGAGCAATTGGGTGCGTTCACCAGCACAACTTGATCAGTGATTAGCGCTCAGTTTGGTGAAATATTGCCTGTAATAACCGGTTTTTACTGGATTTCACCCACACATGCATAAATCAGAAAGAGCGTAAAAATAGTACGTTCTTTACGATACATTGCTTTAGCTTATATCGACAAGAAAAGGCATAAGAAGAAAAGTAAACAAACGCCAAATTATTAATGCCCATATGACATTAGACTTTGCTAAATTTGCTGCGAAGAGAGAGATAGCATGATAGACATCGATAAATTAATGCTGGTAAACGTCGCGCCGTAGTTGAACATATGTTTTGCTTTGCGGCGGGAAGCATTTGTATACTGTAAACAAATTTTTACTAAAAATGTTGTGAACGGAGGAAGCTACAGTGTTCCTTATAAATGTTGCTAAGAACTTCAATCACGTTTGGGATTGATCGCATACCCGATATAAAATCAAACACCTAAAGCAGGCTTACCTGTACTTACCTTATGTACCTACCTTTTTACTCGCGTTTCAATAGCCATTTCGCCGACCAAATATTTCTCTTCTTTTTTGGTTCTGCTGTTGCAGCATGTGACACGCAATCATATTATTATTTTGAACTATTAAAAAAGCTGCACAAAGCATTTTTCGTCTGTGTAAATCCAATATGCTTGCCATTTTTTTAGTTGTTTACATTTTTTTCATCTTCTCTTCCTCTTTTTACGAATTATAAATACTGCATTTATGATATTATACAACACACATTGCCACCAAGCCAGCAAAATCGTATCTAGAAACTTTAGCAATCGATAATCCCTGCCGCAGCGCTGCTCCCAGCTCAACTGGAAAAACAACTGGACGCATATATATGTCTCGCTCTCACTGCATGCTTTTTGCATAAAGCTATCTCTATTTTTCAAGTTAGTCCAGCTTCAAAGTCTAGTGTCATATGGGTATAAGAAAATATGAATTTCGTTCAATACTTCAGCTTTATGGAAGAAATGTTCCAATATAATGTTGCCAGGAATGCGGTGTGCAATTCGTGATCCGCCCAAACTCAATAGAGGAACTACGACGATTTCTGAGTATGGTTACATACTATGCTAGATTCAATCCCAACGTTTCTTCAATTACAGCACCACTAAGGAACCTGTTGCAAACAAATTCAAAATTCAAATGGCGGCTAGATTGTAAAAAACATTTAGCGTCCTAAAGGAGTAAATTACAAGCGAAAAAATTAAATTACGGTCTAGACACAGTGAATTCTATCGAACAAGAAATACTTTTAATATACAACGAATCAATTAATCTTTTATGTATGCATGAGTTACTAATTAGTTGTTTATTTGTTCTAAGCGGATTGTTACTATAATACGTGACACAAATATGCAGTTCTGTGGAATGACTAGTCAGTCTTGACATCCGTGTAGAGAACTGATTCCCAGAGCGAACTTCACGAGACCAGTGTTGCCACACGTCCGTATACACACACATACATAACACCCCTTAACACCCAGATGGGTCGTAGCTCTCTCCGGTGCGTCTAATGCGACTAGATCTGCGTGGTGCTTCCTCTGCGGTGATGCCTGCGGCCCTGGCAGTGACTGCTGGGGCGACTGCGGTGGTGACTGTGCTGGTAAAGAGTACTCGTCTATGTCATCAGAAAAAGTTTCTAGCCCATCGTCCTCTGCTGGTGGTCATAGCTCTCGACCACGTAGTTGATCTTGATAACGTTTGACTACTCGAGAATTGTTTAGTCGTCTAATGCGACTAGATCTGCGTGGTGCTTCCTCTGCGGTGATGCCTGCGGCCCTGGCAGTGACTGCTGGGGCGACTGCGGTGGTGACTGTGCTGGTAAAGAGTACTCGTCTATGTCATCAGAAAAAGTTTCTAGCCCATCGTCCTCTGCTGGTGGTCATAGCTCTCGACCACGTAGTTGATCTTGATAACGTTTGACTACTCGAGAATTGTTTAGACGGACATTGTACATTGCTCCGATACTAGACCTTCGATCCACTTGGGTCCACTTGGGACCTGTTAAAAAATGTTTGGAAGTGTGGAAGTTGCAGACTTTACCGAATGTTATCTTCTGTGGTTGTATCCTGTCAAAATAAGACTGGAGCTCTCGATTGAGCAGCAGTTGTGCCGGCGAACGGTTTGTTGTGTAATGTGCTGTCATATGTTGGCTGAAGAAGTATAGAGCGAGGGAGAGATTTATGTCCGTGTTGCGATCGAACTTCTTCAAATAGTTCTTTGTATTCTGCACCCTGCGCTCAGCTTGGCCTTTCGCAGCAGGATAAAAAGGAGCTGATCGAATGTGTCGGATTAGATTTTTATCCATGAAAACCTTGAATTCATCTGACGTAAGTGCGGTTCCATTGTCTGATACAATTTCGTCTGGCAATTCATTCATTCATAAGTTGACGCAGGAGCCCAATGGCGAAAGCAGCTGCAGTTGACTTGATAACTGAAGCCATTTAGAGTATGAGTCAGCTAAGAGGAAAATGTGTGACCTTGGAAGGGGCCAGCAAAGTCGATGTAAAGTCGGGACCATGGTCTTTTGGCAGATTTCCAGTGGTGAAGAGCTGTGTGATGTGGCTCATTTCAATTTTGCTGACACAAAGAGCAACGCTTTACAACCATTTCAATATCGGCATCGATGTTGGGCCATCACACATAGCTTCGTGCAATGGACTTCATTTTTACAATCTTCGGATGAGGGGCCTTCAATAAAGTTTGTCTGACCGGAACAGGTATAACTTCGCGGTTTCCCCAGACTAGTACTCCTCTATTTGCTGATAGTTCACTTTAGCTAAATAAGGATCTTTAGCAGTTTGTGCAGCCAATTTGTTTGCGCTCACAATAGGCGTAGCTGCCCATTCGATCATTAAGATTTCCTTTGAAAACGATGATACCTGATCCGATGGTATAGGACAACGGCTCAAGAAGTCTGCGTTTCCAATCTTGGTTCCGGGTTGGTGAATTAGATGAAAATTATATGCGTTCAGGAATACTGTTCTACGAAGCATTTGAATGGAGATCACATTCGGAACTACTTTCGTAGTTGTGAAGATCCCCAGTAGTGGGCGATGATCTGTAACCAAAGTGAATGGCCTTCCATAGAAATAGTTATTGAACTTCTTGACTACTGTGGTCAGTGCTACCGCTTCTCTGTCTATTTGTGCATAATTCCGTTCCGTTTTGGACAAAGTTCTAGAATAGAAGCCAACGGGCTTCTCTACTCCGTTGGCCAGCTGATGGCTGAGAACTGCCCCGATTCCGTAGGGTGAAGCGTCGCATGATAGTACTAGCGGAAGGTTCCCGTCATAATGAATGAGTACGTCGTCAGACGCTATAAGCTAAAGGATTCTTCATGTTTCCTTTTCCATTGCTAGGGTGTATTTCTGTCCAGCAGACGATGTAACGGTTAAGCCACTGTTGCTTTATGTGGAAGGAATGAATGGTAGAAGTTAATAAGACCTAAGAATGCCTGCAGTTGTTTCCTGTCTTTCGGAGCTGGAGCGTTGTGAAACTCAACTGATGAGACACCAAACTCACATTTATCCTTGCGTAAACGTAGTCCTGCTTTATCCATGCGCGAAAATACTTTATTTACCCTTCCAGCTAACTGCTCCTCTGATTTTCCCATTATGACTATGTCATCGAAGTACGGCAGAACTCCTGAAATGTTCTGCAGGATGTTTTCGATGAAACTTTGAAATATTCCTGGTGCTGATGAACTTCCGAACTGAAGACTAGTTACTTTGAATGCACCCTTGTGCGTAGAAATTGTTTGTAAAAGCGCCGAGCGCTCATCGACCACGAGTTGCTGGTATGCTTGTGCTAGATCAATTTTTGCGAAAATTTACCAACCTTCTATTGAAGCCAGAAGTGTATTGATTGCAGGAATTTGATGGCCATGTGGCTTAACGGTGCGGTTAAGAGTGGATTTGTAGTCTCCACATATGCGAACAGATCCATCTTTTTTGATTACTGGAACAGTGGGTGTAGCCCATTCAGAGTATTCCACAGGTTCGAGAATTCCTTGTGAGAAGAGGCGGCTAAGTCCTTCTTCGTAGATTCCCTTGATAGCGAACGGAATGCGACGTGGATGCAACCTCACTGGCTGTGCTTGTGCATCAAGCTGCAATGACACTGGAGGCCTTGTAGAACGGCCCAGATCGGAAGAAAATAAGTGCTCGTACGTCTTAAAGATTTGCTTGATACTGATTCCACAGGTGATAGCATGAATCCCTTCAATGTGTATGCCTAAGGGCTCAAACCAATTGCACTCTAGAAGATTAGATCCGGTTCCGGATACAATGATTAGCGGCAAATTAGCAATTTTACGCCTATGGTAATGAATTGATGTGTCGACGATTCCCTTAATTGGTATCGGATTCTGTTAATAATCGCTAAGTTTCATGTCGCACTTAATAATATCCGGATTTCCGCGAGGCCAGATGTATCGGAACGTGGATTCTCTCAGAATCGACACTGGTGACCCGGAGTCTACCTCGAATTTACAAGTGCGGCCACTGATAATAATGGACACCGACTTCTTTTGAATCCCCTCGTAAATGTCTCGATTGAGATGCGCCTTGTCGAGCTGACTGCGAACTTTGAATGGGAGATGAGCATCCCGATGATCTCGATGTCGACCTTTGTGTGCTTCGGCAAACGCGTTGTATGTGGCCCTTCCGGCCAGGGACACTGCTGTCGTTCATCGGGTCCACCGCAGCCGTTGCACGGCTTCTTTGAGTGGCTTCGGCTAGAGTGGATCAAACGGTTGAAAATTACCAACAAAAGACATGACAATGCGTTGGTTCGAGAATTTTTTCTGCAAATCGAGTCCTGTATGTGTTCATACGAAGCATACAAAATTTTAACGCAACAATAAACTCGGGTGCACCAAGTTTTGGATGATTAATTAGCATCCCATCCTCGTCGGCAGTTTTATGTATGCACGAGTTACTAATTTATTGTTTATTTGTTCTAAGCGTACTGTTGCAATAATACGTGACACCAATATGCAGTTCTGTGCAATGACTAGTCAGTCTTGACATCCGTGTAGAGAACTAATTTCGAGAGCGAACTTCACGAGACCAGTGTTGCCACACCAGTGTTACACACACATATATAATATATATATATTCTAATCTCCTTTCTTAAACTAAATGGCAAAACGCTTCAAATGAAATCAGAAAAGTATGAGACTCTTTCAAAGATAGTTCGCGATCTACGTGAAAATTCCTCAGTCGAATCAGAGACCAAAATATATTATTTAGAGGACAACGGATTATCCCAAAACCATTTCTTTCTCGTGGTTGTAGTCGCCAAATCAAAATGGTCAGAAATGGGTTTTTGCAAATCATCACCATCATCGATTTCCACCATTGGAATATTAAATAACATATTGCCCAGGACATCCAGCTACAAACGGACTTGCTAAAACGAATATTCAAACTCTTAAAAACAAATTATTTACCATATCAAACGAAGATCTATCCATACCAAAAAAAGTGATGTAAATATTATTCAAATATCGAATCACACCATTGCAATGCGGAAAATCACCATCTGAATTATACCTCAACAGACAGATAATATTAAGCTTGAAACTTTTTAGCCTTCTAAGCCACAATCCAAAACGTCAACATTCGGCTCCCGACAGTTAAGCGTGGGAGATAGGGTTCAAGCTCGATACTACACCCAAAATAAATCGACACGGAAACTAGGCACTGTAACTGAAAAATTGGGTAATCTCCACTACATCGTCAAATTGGACAACGGGTTTATCTTCAAGCGACATATTAACCAGTTGCTAACTACAATAACTCTAAAACCAGAAGAGTATCAAAACGGCCAGCAACCGTACGTTTATATTCCCTTCCCGCAGCTATCCATCGATAACGCTCAGCATCCAGTACTATTAACTCTGGATCTGGAGCCTTCAGTACCATCAACTCTGGATCCTGAGCCTCCAGTACTATGTATCATCTCTTGATCCTGAGCCTCCAGCACCATCTACTCTCGACGCAGAGCCTCTTCAAACTGACGAATCTGGACCCAATTCCCGCAGATCTACAAGACTACATGTTCGACATAAATACTTAGATCAATAGGTTTTAAAGTAAAAAGCGTGGGCGAATTTTTATAGCCCATATCGATAGGGGAGAGTAAGGTATAGTGGCGGACACTTTGGTTTTTTGCATCTATCTCTCTCAAAAATCAATATTTTTCCAAATTTTAAAAACAGGCAGTGGCTGGCATCAATTGAACATATTTCTGTCAAAAGCGGTTGTTAGAATTTAAATGGAGTGAAATTTTATAGCTCTTCGAGCGAACCATTATTTTTGTTTGTATTTTCGAATGCAAAGGCAATTGAAACTCTTGCAAAAAATTATCCTATACCTTACAAAAACTACGCCACAATACCTTACAAGCTAGTGTTGGAAATATGATGGGGATACTATCATACGGCGCAAATTGAGAAAAATTTAAACTACCCAAAACTGTTTGTTCAGGGTAGCAGCAGATTATTGCTGCGCACTGTGCAGAAGAATGCACTCTCCGGTCCCAACTCGCTCTCGCGGTCGCTCCCACGATCCACACGGCGTTAACCGAAGCATAGATTGTAAGATAATTCAGTTACGTTTCCACCCCCGTTTCGAGTGATACATACATTTGTGGATAAACAAGTCCGAGCATTCCGCTGCTTACATACGTAAATAATACATGACAGATATATTGGAAAAACCACTGCCCCCGTTGGAATCTCACCCGATCCGCCCTCCTGCAAATATTGGTCCTTCGAGCCAGATCTTCGCTATCAACGGAAGGAGAAGTCCATCCCACAACGCATCCGTGGATGATAAAAGTGTTTTCAAGATAAGTACGACGCTCCGGGTTCTCCAGTGCAGTGATTTGGGCAAGTTTTCCGCATCCAAGCGGGAGCTTCCGGACCGAAAATATATGCATATATGCATATATATATGAAATATTATGCATAAGCAACATGATACATACATAACAATGCAGACATATTATGTAATACACATGACACTTTTACCAAAACAACAACTTCACCCGGTCAACAGGATATATGATGACTCAGCATTATAGCTGAGTCAACAATAAACCGCCTCGGAAGCGAATTCTGCTGACAATGCGATCATTCCTCAGAGACCAACAACACTGGTGCAACAGCTGACCATCACAATTGCCCAATTTGCACACCAGCCAATAAAATCATATTAAATCAATATTAATTTCACATTAATTATTTTATACCATTTTACCATATTCTTATTTAATCAGCACTTTTTGTACCTTTTGTTATCTATAAATAGAGCTAAGTTTTGTTGAATAAAATCAGTATCAGAAACAGTACCAAAGCTGCCTGTCACTCAATTCCCACTGCAATCATCAGATCCTCAATTGCGCACCGCGACGACCTAACTGTAGACGGTTTATGTACCGTATACAACCCAGCTTCATACACGCACACACACACATTAACACATATCTACACACTTATTTTACATATATCTAAAATGAGCGTTTTACTGTAATCTCTATCGCCCCGTTACCATCTCGTCTGAATTTCGTTAACCCAAGCAGCGGTACATAACACGTACATACGCCAACATACATACAAGCAGCAGTAGCGGTGCACTCTTTTTTTTCATTTTCGCTTCTCCATCGCTGTTCGCGCTGTATTTGTTGGAAGACTATATTACCGGTGCCGCTCTTGAAAATAACGGAGCGTCAGTGACACGCTACCCTGCATTCCGAGGGTATATTGTTTTCGTGTTTGATTTGCCACATGACGTGCTATCCTACATTCCGAGGGTATGTTTTCGGTTGTGACTTGCAACCGACTCGATTTATACTTCGAGCCTCTACATCCAATAATAATATTCATCCTCGATTGTTGTGCTAGGTTAACCATTAATGTAGCGTAGCGTATCTAGACATTCCGGCCACTATCGGGTGAACTATCGCCGTAGCCCCCGTAAGGACGAATAACACGCCACTCGCGAGCCATATATCGTACAGAATTTCCATATGCATACGCCTCCGCCACTGTGAATGAAGAACTATTCACCGAAATCCAGCCCCGCATATACCGAGATCCACAGACATACGTACGCTTCCGCATATATATGTACATACACACATGCGTTGGCATTAACGGCGACGTCTAGCTCCGAATTGAACAATACTTCGTTCTGCTGACTCCGCTCCCCTACATTTCCAAAGGTTTAATTCGATCCGAGCTAGCTCCTACGGTCCGCCTATAGACCGTACCTACATGTCTATGTATGTATGTATATATTATCATTACGCTGCCAATGAAGACACTATCCTGTGCTTACTTTGATGAATATGTAAGGAAGTGATCTCGGCTGGGGTACATCTCTCAGTCTCCCAGGGCCCAGTCCACGCATACAGCAAATTTGTGTAGGTGGGCCTCAGGGACAGATCAGGGCAATTCATACGGACGCCGGCCACGAACACGTGGATCTACGGACTCTAGGTTATAGCTAGGTGGGGCCCTACCTACTATCGCACCATCCTCTATGGTCTCCTCCTCGCCTACGGCCTCAGCTTACCCCTTATCTCTTTCCCTTTGGCAAAAGGTTCTTGCGGCGTCGCCCTTGATGGCAGATCCTGCGGTCGGCTATTCTCTTCTACTCCTGGCACTCGATAATCCTCCGGTCACAAGACTTTTCACTTTCACTTCTTATTTTCGAATCCCCTGTTCTTGCCGGCCGGCACGCGTCAGAGCTGTGCTCTGCTCCCTTTTGTCGCGCTGCGTAGTTTCGCTGCGCTCTCTTTTTATGCTGTGAGCGTAGATCTTCTCGCTGCGTAGTTTGGAGCGCTCTCTCGACCGGCCTCTCTCGCTTGGTGCTGGAAATTTACCGTTAAGGTTTTCCGCGCTCTCTCCCTCTCTACGTATGCCAGGGCCGCCGCTCGCGTTGGTTTTACTACTGCGTAGTTACGCTGCGCTCTCTTTGTATGCCGCGCTCCTTATGCAGCTTCACTCTCTGGGGGAGGGTGTTTGTTTAGCGATGGTCATTGTGCCGATAGTGGGACCTGATACGTGGGACCTGATACGTGGGACCTGATACGTGGGGCCTGTTCCGCTGGGACCTTATGGTATTTTCCCCCTAGTAAAACCTTCTGCTGGCTTTCCCTACTGTCTAACCTTATATTTCTTTTAACCCTTAAATTCTAATAATCATTATAAGCTAGAAAATAACTAAAGGTAAATGAAACTAAACCACGTAAATAATAGTGAACTTCGGGTAAAAGTGGGCACCAGCCCATTTTGTCGCAGCCACTTACGAGGGCCGCTCGGTCTAATAACAAAATTACAAGAAAAAGGTTTGGGGCTCCGCCCCGCTCCGTCTCGCCACTGTCCGATTCACCGACGGTGTTTCCTCCGCCGGGGGGCTGTGTGTGCGCGTCAGGTGGCGTTGTGAGGGTCACTCCCTCACAAATATTAACACAGCTCCCAGCCAAAGGCCCAGCGCCAACTTACATACACGCATACCCAAGCAAACAACTCAATCCAAGTTGCAGTAAATAAGTCATGTTCAATAAATACACTATCCTGTGATATATCTGTTCGTGTTATTCCATTACAGCTAAAGCTTGCGCCCTTTTTCCGACACGAGTGGGTTTTTTGTTTTTTTTGTGTGTTGTTCTTTTTCGTATCCGCTTTCCGTATCTATCTAAGGTCGTGTCTATCCGTAACACAATAACGTGAATGTGAATTTGATCCGCTACTAGTTCGTCACTGCTCTTTGACTTTTATTCCCTCCTAGTTCTTTTCGAATCCAGACATGGCCCTACGTTCCCGCGCCGACCGCATCATGGAGTGCGCAACTCATACCGGGTCTGCCCAGAAATTCATCCGCTACGGACCTGTCCCCGATTTCTTCGTCTAGAACACGTGAAAAGACTTCGAGCCGTGCTTATTATTATTTATTGCGCAAATTGCCTGGCTTACCAGCATTCCGGCAAGGATTGTCTCAGTGGCGCGCTGTGTAGGGTGGTTTGCAAAAACCACCACACGTTAATGCATATTCTCGCTTCTCGTCGTCCAGCTCGCTCTGCCTCGGCTTCATCGTCACCATCTCCGTCGACCCACGCCAGCGCCCTGCCAGCCGTCCTGTCAGAGGAGCTGCAGAACCATCGCCTGCTGCTTCAGAATCCCGAGCTGAACGCCGCCCTCGGCACCGCGGTCAACAACGAGTGACTTTAAGCTGGAAATGGTCCTGAAAGTCGAGCCTCGTTTGCGCATCTGCACGCCGATCCGGCAACTGAGCGACCCTATCCGAACTCGATTTAATGATCTGAAGCTCACCGACAAGCAATTTCATAGACCAGCCACCATATCTTTCGTTCTAGGAGCCGACGTTTACTCGAATGTGATCCAGCCCGGGCTCCTTGCGCGCGAGGATGGCCTTCCTCTTGGGGGGGGGGGAGGATGTTCCGGATAGCAGCAGATTATTGCTGCGCACTGTGCAGAAGAATGCACTTTCCGGTCCCAACTCGCTCTCGCGCGTTCTCGCGGTCGCTCCCACGATCCACACGGCGTTAACCGAAGCATAGATTGTAAGCTAATTCAGTTACGTTTCCACCCCCGTTTCGAGCGATACATACATTTGTGGATAACCCAGTCAGAGCATTCCGCTGCTTACATACGTAAATAATACATTACTTCTTATTTCTCCGTACTCATCGTTGGAATCTCAAACGATCCGCCCTCATACAAACACTGTTGTTCATGGAATAAATATACGTTCCACATACTTAACTGACTGAATTTTCAAAAAAAGGTTCTCTCTGGCACTGTTAACACACATGCCCGAAACACTTTTTTTTTGATTTTTCACTACTTTTCCATTAAAAATCACTTAATGTACAAAGCACACGTCCCCTCATTAATACTACTACTATAAAATGTCAGCACGATAAAAGACACAATACCTCTCCCCTATATAAAGATATTTTATAACTATCTGTATTCGGTCACACTATTCTTCCTTGTACATACATGTTCAACACGCTAACACTACGCTTAATAAATAAAGAAGAAGATACTCTAGCATATTGCAAGCAGCCAAGAACAAACCCCTGCTGCAAAGCTGCTGCATCAGCTGTTTTTTTGATGGGGCCAGGTAGAATCGTAGTTTCATATCTGTTAAAAGCCTGCTTACACTATGGCAAAACTCAAGTTTAATTAACAAGGGGAATTATAGGGGCCCTAGAGGTGGCGGAAATTTTGAATTTTAGTTGCGTTTCAATTGCGTTTGTCCGATTTTCCGAATATTTCAACCCGGATCTGTCTATCGTGGAGCTGTTACCACTAGAAAAACTAAAAAAACATATGGGACAATGGAGAAAATAAGTAAACAAACACATTTTTTTTAAAACAATACTTTAAATTCAATTTGATCAATAGATAAGACACCGTGGGCAGCACGCAGTCCTGTTTGGTTATTGATGCTGCTTCTATTCTCCAGATCAAGGATGAATCCGGCTCGAAGCAGCAAATGTTGATGAGTTGAGTTGTAAATTCGAACTGTTTTATTTTCAAAACTTATGCTCTATATATAGGAAAATAAAGGGTAATTAAAACTAAGACCAACGCTAAGAAAAGGAGGGATGTGCGGCACTTGTTCCCACGCTCATCCCTTCTATTGACACCTACTACATGCAAACAAAATGTGTTAATAGATTTGGGCTCGACGTGCCCATGTATATGATTTTATGGTCGAACTCTATGTGTCCTTTTTCTCAAGTGGCCTCCTTCAAGTGGACTATATTGTTTATTGATTGGCCTGTGTCGGTTACTGTTCATATTTTATGAACATATTGCCCGCGGATTGCTAAAGATGTGATAACTGCGAGTTTGTTGGCCTCCTTCAAGTGGACTGTATATTTTTATTTTTTGTGACGCTACCTGCTGTCGGGTCCTGTTCATGTGCATGAACACTGGTGCTTGCAAACGCTTGCTGAGCTCTAGAAAATCATGTGAAGTGGACAATAACGGTGTGGATACAACATTCCGCAAAAGAGTCCTTACCCTGTCTAGCGAACTAAAAGTCGCCTTTCGCTGCTTCATGATGAACCTGACGACCGCCCAGTTTAGGCACAATATTGCCTTTCGCGAGCTTTTGGAAAATTCACATTCGCAAACCGACATGGTCTTCAACATGAAAAAGAAAAAGTACAAGGCCTGGCGATCGACGAAGGCTTCACTCCCATACATAGAGTGAATTTTTATTTATTTATTTATTTACTCGCCAACGGTTAAACCTTAACTGGCTAAACTAACTTACATCTATCTTAAACAATAAAATATAAACACTAAACAAAAAAAGAAAGAAAGAATAACAAATTAATTATTAAACATGAAAAAATCAGAAAGTAGCGGTCTGACGGATGCTTTCCCATGGCAAAAGTCGAATCGCATCCCAGCTGGCAGCGCATTATACTGACGAAGCGCCCTACATAATGGCTCATTATTCCCGCAGTTGGTCCGGTGGAGATCAACAGCAAAAAGTGCGTGGTCCCTAAGGCTCCTGGCAGGCGTGTTGAAGCCAATCCTACTAAGCAGGACAGGGCAATCGATGTTACCCACTAATATGTCATATAAAAATAGCTGAGCCGCAATGGTCCTTCGATCCTCGAGGGAGGAGAGATGCACGAGGTGGCATCTGCGCTCATAGGACGGCACTGGACTGGAAAATTGCAAAGTCTGGAGTGCAAACTTCAAAAACTTCCTTTGCAATCTCTCGATACGCGCAATCTGAACGACACCAGTGGGTTTCCAAACCACTGAAGCATACTCAAGGCGAGAGCGACCAAGAAATGCATAAAGACTCAGCCTCGTATATGGATCCTTAAACTGGGATGAATTATGCGTTACAAAGCCGAACATGGCATAAGCTTTTGGCAAAATGAAGTTAAAATGCTCGATAAAAAGAAATTTGGAATCGAACAAGACTCCAAAGTCAATTTTGTGTCGAAGTTTCTCGACAAGGAAAAGAGACTGTACAAGATGTATTTGATGGAAAAATGAAACGTTTTATTCTAATGTGAATATTCGTTGTTCAATATTTTTAATGGACCAGTCTATTGAGCTGAGAAGCTTCTCTCCAGTCACAGCGCTAACGCCAACCATCAGCCAGTGGTGTGATGTCATCCAAATGTAGTATCCACAAATTAAGCCGTTTAATAGCCTTTTTATATTGGGAACGTTTCCCATCGATATCGGCAAAGACGCAGCGAAAACAAATTGGCGTTAAATTGACAGACGCGCGTCTTTGCATCTTGAGAACAGCTGACGAGAGCACAAATTGTGTTGCAGAAATTTTATAAAAATATTTAATTATGAGAAGCTTCTCTCCAGTCACAGCGCTAACGCCAACCATCAGCCAGTGGTGTGATGTCATCCAAATGTAGTATCCACAAATTAAGCCGTTTAATTGCCTTTTTATATTGGGAGCGTTTCCCATCGATATCGGCAAAGACGCAGCGAAGACAAATTGGCGTTAAATTGACAGACGCGCGTCTTTGCATCTTGAGAACAGCTGACGAGAGCACAAATTGTGTTGCAGAAATTTTATAAAAAAATGTAATTATGAGCAAAATACCACAAAAGGTAAGGTTAGGTTAACCCGGACGGCCCTCAGCGGGGCCTCTCATAGGCCAGTATGGCCCTTAGTTATCCGGATGGGGTGTATGAAAATTTACGGGGGTGGTGGTGAGGTTTGGAAGTCCTCGAGAATCGAGGTATTTCTCGCTAAAGCGAGGAGTTCCCTTGGCATCCTCCTGGACTCGTCTTCCATGGATGCCAGCGCCGGTGCGACAAGGTGTCTGCGCCTTGCTCGGACAGAGAGAGCCGGACCAATAGATCCGCACTGACTTGGTCGTGCTTAGTGTGTCTAGTGCCTCCATGCTTGCCAGTACATTTCTGAACTGACCGCAGACGCCTGCATAGATCTTATCGCCGCTTGGCTGTCAACGAATAGATTGACCACATTCTGTGCTCATTCGGTCTGTTGAGCGACCTCTGCAGCTTTCTTGATGACGAAAACTTCCGCCTGGAATATGCCGCATCGGTCCGGTCAACTATATGACGACATTTTTTCTGGGTCTACGCAGTATAGGCCTGCTCCTACTCCTCCGTCCATCTTGGAGCCGTCTATATATATATATTGAGGTGTTGAGTCTAGTCCCGTCCTGTGTTCCAGTCTTCGGGTCCCATAAATGTGTTAGTTTTGACATCGAGGCAAGTTTGGGGGGTCATGTAGTCAGTAGAACTGATCATGCACTTTCCAATTGAACTGTGTCTGAATCCTTGTGGCGACTTTCTGGCTTCCTTTCCTGCAGTCAGACGAGCGTGGATGTCCAGGGGATCAATTCCTAGTATGATTTCTCGGTAGCTATCCACCACACTAGGACTCCATACAGCAGAGTTAGTCACACTACCGAGATGTATGCATAACGCGCAATGGTGGCCTTTTTCACCCTTGTATTTGACCCGAGGTATTTGACTTGTGTTATTGGGGTTAGCCTTGTTTGGTTGATTTTCGGGGGGATCCATGTCGGTACCTTGTACCTCTTTGTAAAGAGGATGAGGTCCGTCTTTTCCGCGTTGATAGTGAGTCCTACTCCATCCGCCCACTCACATATCTCCCTGAGTGCTCGTTCTATTATGGAGCTGAGGGTCGATGGACAGACGCCCGTAATAAGTATGCTTACGTCGTCTGCATAGGTTGTTATTTTAGGGGCATTCCTTTCGTATCTCTTGATGAGGTTGCCGACCACCAAATTTCACAGGAGGGGCGAGAGGACTCCACCCTGAGGTGTGCCTCTGTGTGCTCCCTTTACCATGGAAGCGGTGCCCCACTCTGATTGCACCCATCTACAATTCAGGAGGTTCTTTATCCATTGATTGATTGCTGGGTGTATGTTGGTTGATTCTAGGCGATCCATTATTGCGTTCGTAGCCACGTTATTAAATGCTCCGAATATATCTACGAATACACCTAGTTCATATTTTTTGTTATTGAGAGCTTTCTCGACTGTAGCTACTAACGAATGTAGTGCTGTCTCCACCGATTTCCCTTTGTTGGAAGCATGATGGCTGGTAGACATCAGTCCTCCTACCTCATTCCTGATGTGTAGATCCAGCAGTTTTTCCAGTGTTTTTAGTAGAAATGAGGTGAGGGTTATCGGTCTATAATCCTTGGGACTAACATGGCTGCACTTTTTTGGCTTTGGGAGGAAAACAACTCTAGAGTTCCTCCATTGGATTGAGTTATAGACATGCCGAGTATATTGCGAAAAGCCATGGGGTGATCACCCTTTGGTCATCTGCAGCACGGCTGGGAACATTAGGCAAAATGTGAACCTTTTAAGCTGGACTGAGAAGGGCTCACCCGATTTAAATATAATCGAAAATGTTTGGGGATGGCTGACACGTCAGATATATGGCTCACGAAAGTAATATTCGTGTGTACCCGAGCTCATCAAAGCGATCAAATTAGCTTGGGACTCGATTTCATTAAATTACTTGGCCAGTTTGTATCAATCCCTTCTAAACCGGATAACTGAAGTTTTGGAACGGCAATGTGGCTCGACGCATTATTAAAAACCGTTTTGTTTTTTTTTTATATTAAGCCAGATACCTTATATTTAAGTTATATGTATGTTTAAAAGAATCTGAGATCTCTGAAATGTTTTTCTGTTTAAAGCCTAGTATCCAGCACTGCGGAAAATTACTGCCAGGAATTTGCTATTTATTTCGTGTGTGAGGAACGAAACTGAAATAGTGAGACCACGTACCCAATAAAAGGTCGGTCACTCTGATGAATCAGCTGAGTTTTGTGAACAGCGCCTAATGTGATAGTTCAATTAAAATTAAAAAAGGAGAAAATTTGACTCTGATGACGAATTTATTGTGTTTGGGGCGGCATATATTGTTGCAAACAAAATATAGGGGAAGTACAACGCAGACGGAGGCACCAAAATGTCAAAATGTATTTTCCGTAATCCGCCAAAGACATGGCCTTGCCTTGACTGCTTTTATTAAAGCAATCTTCTCACGTTGAAAATTTGCATATCTTTTTTTTGGTTTTGCGCCCAATTTTTGACTCCATTTTTCACAATCACTTCAGTAATAATAGGCGCATATATTTTACTTGCGGGAATACCAGCTGATCTCTCAGTCCACAATCGTGTCGATAGGCTAACTATCGATAAGAATCTGTGGATTTCGTTCAGCTTGCTGGATACTGAGGCCAGTAAAACGCAACCGAAAAATTCCTGGCCCAGTTTTTTTTATATGGAGTTTGGCAGTAATTTTTCGTTTCCGCGGTGCTGGATACTAGGCTTAAGTGTCCTATTCAAGTGACACAATATTTTAGTCCCGGAAGTTGAGGGATTTTGCTTAAGAATTTCTGGTTATTAATTTATAATGATTCATGAAAAATTTCATTTGGTTAAGGCAACGGTATTAAATGATATTAAATTTAAAAAAAAAAATTAAGTCTCTATCATCATTGGTTTGCGAGCAGTTAGCGATAGAAAACGCACTTAGGTGGTGTCCTATTGAAGTGATGAAGAGTGTGTTTCTGGTCTTCCAAACGAGACCTTTCTAGAAAGCCTGGAATGTAAGCCTGGAATGTAAGCCTGGAATTAAGCCTGAAATTTGCATTCCATCCTCTTGTTTTTCATTACTTTAGACAATTACCTTTGAAATCTGCTGCTCATTGGAAAAGAAGAGCGGGGCTAAATTATTTTTAAAAAATGTAAAAACAAACCTAAGTCGCCATCAGTAGCTCAATTTACCTATCGAATATTTTGATGAAAGACATTTTTGGACAATCAAGCAAGACCAAGGCTAAAGTATTAATTACTGTTGTAATTCTCCAGCTTTCTTCTCGCTCTTTGCAATCATGAATTTGCCAATTTGTAAATATTCGCTTTTTTGTGTGTTCTTTGTCTTCTTGCCTTTCATTTTGAATGTCCATATGCGAGCGACAAAAAATATAGAATATTTATATTCTTTACTGGAGCCCAGAAAATTCCCCCAGCGACAAAAAAATGCCGCACTCTGAAATTTCATGCATTTTTGACTTCTCCAGTTCCAAGTTAAATCAATTCCCAAAAAAAGTACATACTAGATTTTTTTATATCGTATTCATATAATTAACAAAAATATTTTCCCAAATCACACTTTTTCTACGGTCATTTAGAAATTTGACCAAACGATTGAAAAAAAATTCAGTAAAATTATAATAACGATTTATTCAACAAGAACTTAATTTTTTCCATTAGTTTATTTTGTTTCCTGCAAATTAATAAAAAATTCATAATAACATTCATAATTTGCGAACATTTGCTTCATGTTTCAAGTTGGGTGCCAAAAGTGCCAAAACCAATATTATCTGACTTCAAAGCCAATTTGCCTGCCATATAAGACAACATTGACAAAATTGAACTTTTTTTTGCGCTGAGAACCAAACCGATTTTTCTGATAGATTTGAGGCTTTTAAAATATTTAAGGAATCTTTATGGCTTATTTTTGTATTAACCATTTTTGAAAAATGGTATTTTGTTTTACCGAAAAAATTGGGGCTTTTAAAATATTTAAGGAATCTTTATGGCTTATTTTTGTATTAACCATTTTTGAAAAATGGTATTTTGTTTTACCGAAAAAATTGAATTTTTTGTTTTGCCTAATAAGTATCCTTATTCTATGGAGAAAGGATATTTGTAAATCCCATGTAGTTCTCGAGATATACTCGATTGGGCCGAACAGCCTGGGATTTTACAGTACGATTTTTGTACTACATACAACTTTAAACGCGTTTTTCTCGAAGCATGATTTTCATGCGCGGTACCTTCTACAGCTTCAAGGAGTCAACCGATTTCAATTTTTCACCATTGAAATAAAAGCTAATTAAATTTGGGGGGCCTTAACGGAGCGATTTTTTTAAAAATATTTTTATAAATATTTGTTTTTAACGCTAAAACGCAAAAAAGAGCATGAAAAACGAGTTTTTTTTTTTAATGGGCGCCAGTAGCCAGTCAGGACAGGGTCTGTGCAGTATAAGACCGCTCCTAGTCCTCCGTCCATCTTGGAGCCATCTGTATATATGTTGAGGTGTTGAGTCTAGTCCCGTCCTCTTGAATCTCTAGATGAGGTTGTCGACCACAAGATTGACGGGCGACAGGACTCCACCCCGAGGTGTGCCTCTGTGTGCCCCCTTTACCGTGGAAGCGGTGCCTCACTCTGATCGCACCCGTCTACAACTCAGGAGGTTTTTTATCCATAGGCTGATTGCTGGGTGTATGTTGGTCGCTTCTAGGCGATCCATTATTGCGTTCGTAGCCACGTTATTAAATGCTCCGGATATAGCTACGAATACTCATAATGCATACTTTTTACTGTAGAGAGCTTTCTCGACGGTAGCTACTAACGAATGTAGTGCTGTCTCCACCGATTTCCCTTTGGTGTAGGCATGCTGGTTGGTTGACATCAGTCCCCCTACCTCATTCCTGATGTGTAGATCCAGCAGCTTTTCCAGTGTTTTTAGTAGAAAAGAGGTAAGGCTTATCGGTCTATAATCCTTGGGACTAACATGGCTGCACATTCCTGCCTTTGGGAGGAAGACAGCTCTAGAGGTCCTCCATTGGATTGAGTTATAGACATGCCGAGTATATTGCGAAAAGCCATGGGGTGATCACCCTTTGGTCATCTGCAGCACGGCTGGGAACATTCCATCCAGTCCAGGTGCTTTTCTTGTGAGTTATCAGATCTGTTGGGGGGGTTTTGTTCCACGGTTGCGTGGTCCTTTTGCATTTCGGCATCAGTAACTTCAGTGCATTCTGCGAAGTGAGCCTCCATTGGTGCTGTCAAGGCCTCTTCGCTGCTCTCTGGCCACTGTTCGTTAATCAACTTGAGCTGACTCTTTATGGTGGGCTGCTTTGCGAGGAGCTTCCTGAGTGTTGCTGTTTCAGGCACATTCTCGATGTTGGAGCAGAAGTTCCTCCACGAGCTACGTTGTGCCTTACGTATTTCCTTCTTGTACTTTCTGAGTAAGATCTTGTATTCCTCGTTGATGATCTCTTGGTTCGCTTGTTAGGCCAGCTTGAAGAATTCTCTGAGGGTATTTCTTTGAAGTGAGATGTCCCGGTTCCACCAGGGTGGTTTGGTTCTTTTTTTGTTTTGCTTTTGAGGGTGGGCATGTTTTGCGGTAGGCATATAGTAAAACCTTGGAGAGAGTCTCCAAGAACTTTTCTATGTCTTCCGCGGATTTCACTGAGCCTGGATTCGCGAGCTTCGAAGTAGCTGTCTGTTTAAACTTTCCCCAGTTTGTGTTCCAGGGGTTTCTGTAGACTGTTGCCTTCGGAGTGTATTCGGATTCGCACTTAAGCTGAATATACCATTGATCTGAGAAGGATGGTCTTTCGAGGACTCTCCATTCAGATACCATTACGAGAGTTAGTTCTAGCACGTTTGACGAGGTGGGACGCCTACGTTTGCTACATCTATATTAGTTGATAGTATAAAGTCTAAGAGTGACTCACATCGGTCGTTGATATCATGGCTTCCCCACACACTGTGGTGGGCATTGGCGTCCATACCAATGATCAGTTGGTGGTCTTTGGAGTCGGCTTCTTCCACCAGACCCCTTAGCTCTTCAGGTGGTGCGGGCCTGTTGTGTGCCATGTAGCAGGAGGCTACCAGAAAGCGCTTCTCCTCACTCTCCAGCATGACCAATGTCAGGTTGTCCGTGCTGTAATGAGACATAAGGTAAGCGTGGATTCCCTTTCGTACTAGGATGACGGTTCTTCTCCTGCTTACCGATGTTGGGTAAAACTAGTTGTAGTTGGTGAACTTTAGTCCGGCCACTGTATTGCCTGACGCAATCCAGGGCTCCTGGACTAAAGCTATGTCAGCGGGCCCATGCTCCATGGCCATGAGGAGATCCGCTGACGCGATCTTACTTTTATGCAAGTTGATCTGCAGTACATCCAGCGTTATTGGTGGCTGGCTCAACTGCACTTGACGGGTTAACTACCAATCTCCGAGTCTTCCGAGTCACTTAGCACTAACCCCTGGGCGGCCTCCACGATGGTCTCCTGACCTAAGTTTTTCTCCATCTCGCCTGCCTGCAGGGTTTGCGCGTCCTGATCTCCGGGGTGGCGTTTTTCCAGGCGCAGATAATTACTGCCCATTCCCCATGCCATCTTCCCGAACCTGGGATACAGAAGGTCTTCAGCCTTCTTGTTTATTTGTAGTATTACATACTAGCCCCCCTCGTTAGGTAGTGGGCTCCCAGTATGTGACACTCTCCAGTTCCCTCAGGGAACATTTGGGTTCTGGCGTTGTAGTAGCTTCAGCGCCCGGTCCCCTTGAATCGCGATGGGGAAGAATACCTTCACCTTTGGTATGGACGGGATCAGCTCCCTGTCCACTACCTCCAGCTTGGCCCCTCCCACATCGCCTCCAACTGGGAGACCGCTTGCATCAGCCATCTGAGCGTTGGATCGTCGTTGCATTTCAGGATTTTTACCCTGTTTAGCCACCCAGCACCGTCGAAGGTGGGCATGGGATCTGTGTGGTTCTCCTCCATCCGTGCAAATAATGCGTCGACCATCCGCACATGAACCATCTTCCACTGCGCCGCCATCATTTTCCCGTTTTCGTCGCTTCGGTCAATGAGCGCCACGATCAAGTGTCTTTTGGACATGGCACTGACCTTCGACTGTAGGGGCTTCTTCGTGGGGGGCTTGAAAATCTGCCCTCTTCCACACGCTGCTCGGCGCAGGCTAGCTTGGCTTTTTCCTCCTGTGAGATGTCCGCTTTGCTCTTAAGCCGGCTCAGTGTCTTGAGGGCCGCTTTGTACATTGCTTTGGCCTTTATCCCCTCCCTGGAACGCTTCGCCCCTTCCCTGCGCAGAGAACTGGTACCTAGTTCCGGCGAGAGGAGAAAGCTTTCTTCCTGCCCTCTTCCACACGCTGCTCGGCGTAGACTAGCTTGGCTTTCTCCTCCTGGGAGAGGTCCGCTTTGCTCTTCAGCCGGCTTAGTATCTTGAGGGCTGCCTTATACTGTGATTAGGCCTGCATCCCCTCCCTGGAACGCTTCGGCCCTTCCCTGCGCAGGGAACTGGAACCTAGTTCCGGCGAGAGGAGAAAGCTTTCTTCCTGCCCTCTTCCACACGCTGCTCGGCGTAGACTAGCTTGGCTTTCTCCTCCTGGGAGAGGTCCGCTTTGCTCTTCAGCCGGCTTAGTATCTTGAAAGCTGCCTTATACTGTGATTAGGCCTTCATCCCCTCCCTGGAACGCTTCGGCCCTTCCCTGCGCAGGGAACTGGAACCTAGTTCCGGCGAGAGGAGAAAGCTTTCTTCCTGCCCTCTTCCACACGCTGCTCGGCGTAGACTAGCTTGGCTTTCTCCTCCTGGGAGAGGTCCGCTTTGCTCTTCAGCCGGCTTAGTATCTTGAAAGCTGCCTTATACTGTGATTAGGCCTTCATCCCCTCCCTGGAACGCTTCGGCCCTTCCCTGCGCAGGGAACTGGTACCTAGTTCCGGCGAGAGGAGAAGACTTTCTTCCTCCGTCTTGCTGATTGATAGCACGCTCTCCAGATCCGTGTCTGTATCGACAATGGAATCCGTGCGGCTCAGCTTGGAGTGATTGAGTGTGGTGTTGGCAGTAACTTTGCAATTAACGCGACTTGCTCCCGCCACGTCAGAGGTGTGACCGCTGGCGACACGCAGAGAGGATTGCTCCTCCCCGTGCCCGCCGATGGTAGCAGTCAGGCTTTCCACCGACGTTTGGGCTGACATCCCAGCCCGTGCTTGCTCCCTTTCGCCTTCCATGTTCGGCCCGAAGGTCCGTAGAAGTTAATTTTTTTCGGAGGGATCACCACTTAGCGTTTTAGGCCTATCTGCCAGGCACCTCTTGCCATGGCTCTGATCCTGCGCTCCAGACTGAAGGTCGAGGAGACACCTGGCCATTGCCTAAGCTAGATACTGCATTACCTCAGACGGAGCAAGCGGCAATGCATTACACTCGTCCGGGATAATGCAGTGCCCATTGCCCAGCCGGCACCCTCGTGGAAGGTTCAGCTAGAGGATTTTCGCCGGCCACAAATAGCATTGATTTTTCATCTGCGGTGGTGAAAAAATAAGAAGGTAAAAGGTACAAAGGTATATAATTTCTAGAAATTCTAATAGGAATCGTGAAGTTTATTCGGCTCAACAAGTCAGGGCTATCTACGTCACCCTTGATCAAGTTGTGCACAAAAATCACACCAAGCATTTTTATACGGTTAACTAAGGATGGAAGGTTTATTAAAAGCGATCTACTAGAGTAAGACGGCAGTCTCACACTTGCATCCCAGTTGAGGCCGCGTAGAGCGAAAATTAAAAAGTTTTTCTGTACTGATTCTATACGGTCCTGGTATTCTTTGCACTGAGGGCACCATACACAAGAACCATATACTAAAATCGGACGAACAAGCGATACATAGAGAGTCTTTGTTATATAGGGGTCGTCAAATTCCTTTGACCACCTCTTTATAAACCCAAGCACGCCCATGGCCTTATTTAACATGGTAGAAATGTGTTCAGAAAACTTTAACTTGGGATCTAAGAGAACACCAAGATCATAAACTAGGGTAATTCTCTCGAGAGAACCCCCGCCTAGTGTGTAAGGAGCCAGAAAGGTGCTGGAGCGATGAAGTTTCATTACTTTACATTTCGAAGCATTAAGGTATAACAAATTTGCACAACACCATGACTGAAAGCCATTAAGATCAGATTGCAACCTGGAGTGAGATAAGCTATCCTTGAACTGGACACACAGCTTAACATCATCCGCATACATAAGTACTCGAGAGTATGTTAATACCGATGGCAGGTCATTAATAAGGAGGGTAAGGGGTAGGGGGCCTAGATGGCTGCCCTGTGGTACGCCCGAAGTAGCCATAACTGGTGAAGATAGGGAGTTTTTGAAGAGGACTCTTTGGTATCTGGAATAAAAGTAGCTAGAAATCCATCTCATGAGATTGGGTGGAAACCCTAAAAGGTCAAGTTTTTTATGATTGATGGAAAAGTTCTTAAGGAATTAACTAATACTAAATCTACCTTGAAATTTGCGTTTCGCAATCAAACCCAAAAGGATTTAAAAATTTTGATGATTCCATAGTTGAAGAGGAAAATTTGGAATATGGTATTTCCCCATTGCATGCAAGAATAAGATGTATGGATTTCATTTTAAAACTTGCATATACCATTCCGCGAGAGGGAGAATCTTTTGACAAAAGCACCACAGCTAAGGAAAAACAAAACTATCACTGAAGCTGGACTACCCCAAACAAGGATATGGAAACACAAACGATGGAAACTCATCACGGACATTCTTTGAAAAAGTTGAAATTACTGCAGAAATAACTGGTGTGGATATTGACATAATCAAAAGATTGGGTGTCATTTTGAATGTTTTAAACTGCAAGGAAAAAATTAACACCCACAAATTTGGTGAATATGCCTCGAAGACTGCAGAGCTGTTACAGGAAAAATATCCTGAAAAGAAACTTACTCCTACGCTTCATAAAATTTTGACACATGGTCAAATTTTAATTGAATATCAGAGCTTAACAATTGGAGAGATGTAAGAGGAAGCACAGGAAGCGAGAAACAAGGATTACAAGAAATACAGGTACATGAATACGTGCAAGATATCACGCAAAACCCAAAACAGGGATCTTTTCAACATGTTAGCAGCCTCTTCAGATCCATATATTTCATCCATTAGACATGTGAGATCTCAAAAAAAATCGGAAAATAGTTATTCTTTAGAAATGTTTGTTAGATATTCCTCTCTCTAAATTGGAAATGGAGGCATATTTTACAGAAAACAATAAATTAAACCAAATTCCAGAATGAAAAATTTTTTTTTTGTGAAATCAGATTGAGCTAAAAAAATTGTGTGAAATAATTATATATAGTAAAATTGACCCATATAAATACTTTATCGATCCAAACAAATTTAAATTCAGCACATTACATAGGAAAATATGCACCGGCAACAAAGTTCAACTTTGGCTCTTTATAGGTAAGCTTCTAAACAATGTAGCGCCACGTTATATTGCATACTAAATTTTAGAAGATTTATCTTTCAAATGCTGTTTATTTTATTAAGATATCTTCATTTGCGAATGACTCACAATCGAAAATTGATGAACTTGAAGCTTTATGCTGAAGCTTATACCTATTTTTTTAAACGCATGTAATTGGCGGGGTTATCTGCAGAAAAGCTATAACTTGTCTTGAAACTGCATTGTCCTCCACGCGTTTGGAACCTTTTAAGTAAAGGGCAGATAATGTTATTTTTTTCAATTAAATAATGTATTATAAATTGCAACAGCCACGATATGGTTCATTTTGGGAGGAAGATGTTGTAAACAACTCTGACGAGTTTTTTAAAGACAACTTCCGCATGAAAAAGAGTACTCTTGACATTCTTATGGGACTGCTGCCTTATGTCCTTATGTCCAAAAGCAGGATACGAATTTTCGACAGGTCATCTCTGTAGCATACAACGTACAGAAATTCGGAGCAGATGGAAGTTAAAATGATGGAGGAAGTACGCGCTGGCTTCGGCTTTTGTCTCTGGTCGGCGGGGTGTGGGCATTGGGGAAATTGTACCACCAATTTAGGCTCTCGTGTAGAGTTTCAGTCTGAATGTTTACAAATTATAAAGTAAATCGCGTACGAGTATGGAAAGGAGAACGGGAAAAGGAATGCAGGAGGCAAACAAAAACAAACGGATCAGCATCCATAAGAAAAAATCAGGAAAATTACCACAAGTCAGGTCTTTGCTGGTTGTGTGAACGCACAGTTACGAACACGCCCACCCTACCATGATCCTCGGGGCCACATATAATCTCGATAAAGGATCCCTCCAACAAAGACTTCGGTAGATCACACTTCTATCAAACGAGGCTGCATGGTTCCTATCAAATATATTTAGCCTGGCTTCATGTCAAAACTAAATTTATTTACGAAATCCATAATAATTCATTTATAGTAATAAACAACCTAACTCTTACTAAACCTAGTATTAAGTATATGCAGGAATAACTAATTGCCTTATATATTATGATTATTAGTATAGAATATAGATGGATAATATAGAGATGTAATAGTTAATGTATAATATGCGGAGGTAATTCATTTGATCTTATAAGGAACGGTAATATTGTAACTATAAGGGAAATGGATAGGCTAGGTGCCAAAACTAGGGTAACAGTTCGTAACAATTCAATTTCAGAGGTCAATGCAAAACCACATAAAAAGAAAAAAAAACGGGCTTCAAGTCAAGGTCAATGTGAATATATAGGTCCATATGGACTCGTAGTGAGTTAAAGGCAAGACAAGGCAAGGTACCTCAAACTCATTGTCTCAGATGGCTACCATTGGGTAATCTCGTCACTTACTTTACTTTTCGTTGTTTTGACTCCCACGCAGAAAGATCTTTCCTTGTGTAGATGGCTGGATGATGAGATAATCAGATGAGTAGTTGATAACATGAGACGATTAAGGTAGGGTAAGCCAAAATCATAACTGTAAAGTTAATACCATATTAATATAATATTCACATTTCAATACGATTTAGACCATGGACAGGAATTCCCTTTTTTTTTCTATCTCGTTCTAACGAGGTTAGTTGGCATTTACATGTTCAAAATTTCAGCCGCCAATCTGATGAAACAAAAAGGTTTTTCGTATCGGGTCTATAATCGTCGAATAAACAAATTAAACTAAGACAGCAGCTCAATCGATGGTTCGCTGCTGCGTTGCGAGTGAATTCTCGACGGCGGTAGACGGCGCCAGATTACGTTTTCCACGAAGCAGGTACTGTAACCAGCTGTTGAGGCAATGGGGTCAATGACCGTGGTACACCGACTGTGAAGAGGTAATGTGCCGCTGTAACTTTCTGGCGGTGACGAGGCCGGTAGGTCAGCACGTGGATACGGGATACTAATATTACATAAGTCGGTATCTCCAAGTCAGATTACAGATGAAGAAACTCCGTCCTCGAGATCGCTGGGCTCGCCCCGGAATATAGAACGATGGCGTTCCAATATATTCGCAATTGGGGGGTACGTGTACGCTACCGGAGAGTCCGGCTTATGGAATGGTCCACTATACCAATGCGGTATCCTCTGGGCGGGCTATACACGCAACTGTACGGCTTTTACTACGTTCGAACTAGTGGTGCTAATCCTATATAAGGAAAGGAACACGTTATACTCCTATATTTGGGAAGTAGCTGGAAGGATATTTACCCCAGAGGGAATGGCACCACTGCAATCGAGATAACTTTTGAACTTTCGGACTTCTTTCTCCCAGTGGATGATCAGACCGAATGCCTGGCCACGCAGGTGCTGCCGTGGGCGTGCAGGTTAGGTACACCTTCGCGGTATACCGACAACTACTGTGAAAATGCACTTTATTTCAGACAATCGACAGACAATATTTCAGGCATCGTCTGTTCTCAAATCATACTCACGGGTTTGTTTTTCGTTTAATGATAGGGGTTGAAAATGATTTTCACTGCGCGTGGTGTCTGGCTGTACCTAAAGTTGAGGGCCAGCTAACAGACGGAGCACCAGCGTATTGCACTACTGTACACTTTGACGGCCACGAGGAGAAAAGAATGACCCTCGGATTTGCAAACTACAGAAGCCCACGTTTTTTTTTAATCTCTTCATTGCCTTTTTCTTCGGATGAAAGCAATTGCAATGAATATAAGGGCAATGCGGAATCAAAACAAGGGGAAGGGCGTTGCCACTTTTGGTAACAAAACAGATGTTTCGTCAAAAGCTCTATGAATGCTTTTACGATCGTAACCCAGTATTTGTGCTTAACGACTTAATAGCGAACACCCGTTGAATTTAAAAAAAAATAAAATGCGGAAGGGCACGACAGTCGTCGAATATTACATCTCTTTGGAAAAATGAATAGCCATAGCGGTATATTTCCTGAGAACCTCTGCGGAATATCACACAATAGGAAATCTATTCGGTGTGTGCAAAGCCATTGGATTACGTAGGATATTGATGGAATTTTGTCGGGAAGTGACTTCTGAACTCGCTGACGAGTATATGCCAGCAGAATTTTTAAGGAATTTATGTCTATTTGTAACTTTTCTTTCAACCATCATTTTTACGCGCAAAAATTTAATTTTCGATCAGCTTTTTTTTGTTGTTTCCAGTGGTGATAGTTTCGCTGATAGGAGCACCCTGGGAAGATCCTGTTTGTTGAAGGCACCAGCAAGGTGGCCCCGGCCAGGCGTTCTTCCTCGAGTAATACCTGCAGCTCCTGTCGGCACATGTCCAGGCGCATTCGATCAGCACATTCCACCATCCACACCAGGCCATCTGTGCACTCAAAGTAGTTACGCCAGTAGGAGCAAAAGGTGCGCTGACCGCCTATTTATTCTGGGTGTAGTCGTTGTGCTCCAGAGTCTTTTACATAAGTCAGCATTAAATCTTTTTCGTTCATATTAATTAAGTAAAATAAACGAAATTTTTGGCCATGTGGTCGTGTCGGCAGCCAAAATTCCATAACTCAACTTTTGTGTAGTGTACACACAAGAATAACTTATATTCTCAAAAAAATGGCGAGGAGCCAGGAGGTTTTCAAAAGCAGATGCTCATTTTTCAGTTAGAAATGCTCAAATTTCTTCGCGAGAAGAAGGCGAATAAATAAAAAGCAACAATTGTAGCTTTACAAATATTTTTATTTGTTTAAGCAATGTGTTGCTTATTACTGGTACACACACTCCGCAAATTTCCTTGGATTTTTCCTCCACTATCACGGACGCTTCAATCCATTGTACAAGGCTCGACTTTTTATATAATGTTGAAACGTTGCACTTTCCTGGAGAGCCAATATTCAATTGCGTAAATCTATATCTGTAGTAAATTTTAATGAAATACATTTGGAGGACTATGACAAAAACAAAAAGTGCTGTACCGCTTCTAAAACAGATGAAACATAGTGTCGGTTGTCCCGCGAGAGTTTCCTTTAAACGGGCCGTGTTCCCGAAAGGAAAAGAAGCTTCTTTCAGTAAGACTGGGGCACGATTAGCCCACTGCTAATGCACGTCACCATCGTTCCCAGACTCCTAATTCAGATGGATTAACGGGGCAATTGAATACCCACTCGAAGCCTCTGCCCGATAGCTCATCCTGAATCCTTTCCAGCTCGAACACCCCGCCAAATCGTCTAGCTTCCCTGTCAGCTTCTACGAAGTTCTTGCCATTGTCACTTGCAGTCTATGTACTGGCCCTCAACGGCAGACGAAATTCCGTATCGCAATTATACAGGAATCCATTGACATGTCATGCGCCAGTTCCAGATGTATCGCCCTGGTTGTCAAGCCCGTGAACAAGGCGACCCATCTCCTTGTGGCGCGAAATAGTGGACCAATAGTGGTCCAAAGTAGTACAATCCAGTATTCTTGAAAGGCCATCCATTGGCCTCCAGGCGATCCTCTGGCAGGGGTCCCATTATTGGCGGCATCAGCCGCGCCCGTAGCAACTCGCACATGTTTCACATTGAGATCACCCTCCGCAGCACACGTTTCAGCTTCGTGATCCAGAACTTTGCCCGTATCTCCGCAATCGTAGCATCCACATTCTGATGCTTAATCTTGGCATGGAAATGATGCACAATCATCTCCGTAAAACTATGCGTGTATGACACGCATACGCAATGCGGCATCCACTCTGCCGTAGGCTCGCAGGACTCCATGGGCATCTATATATGGCGCCAGACCTTGAATGTCGCTTCCACTAGCGACCACTTTGCAGTCTTCTGCCGTCCGCGACTCGTTAGGAAATGCCTCTCGTTGTGCCTGTCTGACCAACAGGTTCTCCGCTGCCTCACACTCTTCTGCAGTGAGGCCGTACTCTCGAGACTCAGGCCGCAGTCCTGAGTAGCCGACTGTAGCTCGAGAATCTCTGAAAGGAAATACAAAATCGTTTGTTCCAACCAACGAGAACTCACTTGGCATCTGCTCATCCTCGTTACATTCCGGTAGCCAGCTACTGCAGCTGGCTGCATCAAAAATGCTGGTCCGCCTAGCCAACGTAACTTCCGACTGCGGTCCACGTGGCACTGCGATCAATTCGGATCAACCCGAATCCTACCCGGCTTATTCGGGTTATCGGCTCCAAAATGTGGCAGATACCAAAATCTGTCGATCTCCACGATGAACTCGTTAGGCTTCAATTGTCGAGCGTATCCCTTAGATATGCTCCTTGATGATCCTAGTGTATTCCTGTGTGAACTGCCCTCATCTGCGCCTCATCTTCTTCTCGACATTGACCAACCGCTTGTACGCCATGTCATAGCTACGTGACAGCACAATGTGGTCATCCTTCCGTAGTAATCCTGTCTGGAAACGTTGGCCCAATCTCACCGTGGTATCTTCGTCGCTCCCTGCAACTGGTTGCGCGGTGGAAGTAGTCTTCCACCATCCTCTGAATAGTGTCATCCGATGACACAGTTAGGAGGCAAGACCTCGGTGAAGGCCACCGATTCCTGTCTGGAAAACCGTCTTGTCCTAAGTGGAAATCCCAAGTGTCCATGATCCAGGCCAATGACTAATTTCGGCACCGCTTTGTTGTAGGGCCTCATTGGCAGGCGGGCATCCTTATACACGCCTTGGACATCTCGTCGGTCAAGAGTCTGCATCGGCAGGCTCAGGTTCGAAACGGCATACACGTTTCGCAATGCATGGCGAATTGGCTTGCCAGCTCCACTGAGCTGCAGGCTTTCCACGTTGGTAGGCTCTCTAGTGGATCTACCTCAAAACCACTGAATATTGAGATGTCGACGCTCACCTTGCACGCCCAGATTTCTCCTGAGATCATCGTCGATCATCGTCACAGATGAACCTTCATCCAGGAGTGCGTATGTATCCAGCCGTCGGCCGGCTCCATACAGAGTTAATGGCGGTAAACGGAACAGCAGGTGATCTCATTCTGCGTCGACACAATTCAATATCCTCTGCACGGGCGCGTCCACTGCCTGCGGTGCGTCTCTGTCCAGGCTACCTCTAGAAACTGCTGACTGCTGGTTTCGTAGCCTGTTGTCTCTATCACCGCCTCGTTGCGGCGACCTCCTGCGCTCGCACCATGTAGCAGACGGTGATCCCTCTTCCGGCATCCGTTAAATTGACACAATTGACACTCACCATGCATAGTCGATGCCTCCTGACATGCCTCCACCTGTCTGGTTAGTGAAGCTCCTCTAAAGTCTACGCAATCCTTAACTGCATGTTGTCCTCCACAGATTGGACAACCTCTGAGACAGCTCTCTTCTTCCTCGCCTCCGTCCTGGTCGATGCTCTCTTCTTGCTCGCTTCCGCCTTGGTCGATGCTTGCATGTTGCACTCGACGCCTTGGTTCCTTCCCTTCGATATCCACGATAGTGCACACTACGTTGGCATACTCTGTAAGCGCAATGGTTGGAAAGGGATTAATAGTCGCAGCATGCCTTGCCCACTCCACTCGCTTACTGGTAGGGAGCATGGACACAAGGTCTTCCATGAGCGTTGGGTTCCAGATGCTAATCTGCCTTCGCTGACTGCAAGTGAAAGGCAGTGAAATTGCTCACACGGGTTGCGAAGGGAACAATCTTCGCCAGGTTGTGCTCCGAAATAGGGGGCACCTCTATTAAGTCATTCAGCTGACTGCGTATAAATTGCTCCTGTCGGTGATACCTAAAGCGCAGTTGCTCCACAACAGCGCTGACGTTACTTGGATGAATCAGGAGCGACTTGACAGTCTCATTCACCGCCTTCTGCAAGCGTTGGTTATTCTCCAGATCCGAACAGTTGTACGCTTGAGTTGTCTCAATGTACGCACAGATGAAGATCGGCCAATCCTCGGGCTGACCTCCGAATACTGGCAGATCGGGAAGCTTGCGTGGCATATAATTTCCAGTCGGTGTCGTCCAGGCGTAGAATCCAGCTAGGGGCGTCGGCATCATGGCGTTGTAGATGCCTACACCCGGCGGCACGACTCCATGCGCTGTCTGCGCGGCGCTAGTTGCGCAAAATGGCGTTGCATAACTGCTACTCGTAAGCAGTGACGCTCCGCTACAAGATGGCTGCTGCACACATGCTGCACCGCTCACACCGACCCCGTTAGGTGGGAGCGGATCGCTGCTCACAGACCATAACGGACCGCTCCAAGATGGCGGCCCACCCCGTTAGGTGGGATCGGTTCGGTACTCACATTGCGGGCCCCTTCTAGCTACTTCTCCAACGCTGCAATTCTCTCCAAGAGATCCAGCACTAGAGTTGGCTGGCTCTGTCCTGGTACAGAGGCTCCAGCTGTGGTCGTAGTACTTCCAGCCTGGCAGCCGTGGTGGTTTGGCTGCCTGTTGGCTGCACCGCTACTTCGAGCTTGGGACGCAGCACTCATTGTGGTAGGGGTCACTTGCCCTTCGTTCAATCGGTTACTCCGTCTGGGGGAGTGTTGCATCCTTCTGATCAACGCTGCCTGCGTCTACTCTGAGTCCCTTGGTCGCTCTGGGTCCCAATGCTGTCCGCGTTCCTGGCAACTCTCTAAGTCGAGGTGGCTGCCTGCCTGTACTCCAGCGCAAATTGCCCTTTCAGTCGTCTAGGACTGCGAGTAAAAGATCATGTCGGTAGTCCTGCGAGAGTTGCCTTTAAACGGGCCGTATTCCCGCAAGGAAAAAAAGCTTGTTTCAGTAAGACTGAGGCACGATTAGCCCACTGCTGATGTTAAGCCTGTTACACAACCTCTAATATGCTAGACAATATTCTTACCGCAGTATCTCCTCCTGCACTTAAACCACGCGAAAATATAAATGCGAAGCTTAAAATATGGCGGCAACTCGTTGCCCTTGAAAAATATGCCCGTTCACAGAACGGCTCAAAAATACATACATCAAAATATACTAGATACTAGATATAGCAGGGCCTATTGGCCGGCGACACATCGTCTTGTACATACAATTCTACTAACAACCATCCGCCTCCTTCTTGGAACACATTCACCAAAATATTTTAGCATTGCAAAAAATTCTTCCTCTTAGATATCATTTATTTGGTTTTCCCAACCATCAATTTTTGCAACAAATTTTGTTGCTGCTGAACCACAGTCGAAACAATAATTCAAAACTCCATATGTAAGCCCGGTATTGGAAGAGTAAAGGGGTATATTAGACTTGTTGAAAAAATGCATGTGTGTAACACCTAGAAGGAAGCATGTCCGTCTTAATTAGCGCCCATAGCTCAGATACTATAAAAGCTAGAGCAACCAGACTTCCGTGATATCACACTGCTACAAGTATATTTTTAAATTTCGTCCTGCCCTCTTCCGCCCACACAAAGAACGAAAATCTGTGGCATACACAATTTTGAAGATATGAGAAAAATAAAATCGCAGAATCATAGAAAATCTCCATTTCTATTAGAGTGCGGAATCTGAATCAGGTGGGATTACTATTGTAGCCGCAATGAAGAAAACCATTTCGAAATGCATCGTTCCCTCTCACTCTTTCTCAAATACCGGGGTGGCTGCTTTGCCTGATCGAATTTTTTGACGCCTAGTTCTCAGAGAGTATAAGAGCTAGATCAATCAAACTTTCTATCCAAGCTCCTGTGATATTAAACCAAGACGAGTTTGTTTCAAAATTTGGCCACGCCCCCTTCCGCCCCCACAAAGGACGAAAATCCACAATTTTTAAGATACGAGAAAACCAAAAACACAGAATCATAGAAAAAAACCATGTCTATCAGAATGTTGACTCTGGATCAGATCGAAATATAAGTAGAGCCTGAAGGAAAAAATGCAATTTCAGTGGCCTTCCAAGCGCATACTCTGTTATAATTCGCCTTTTTACCGCGCTGGTGTACCGTTCCCAGCTAGCTCTCGGGTAAGTCAGGGGTGTTTTCGACCCGATAATCCAGAGGACGGATTGAAAAAAAAAAATACTTACAACAAAAAATTATCATACATAATGTTTTGGTCCTTGTTGGACTCTCATAGCGGGGGCAGTCGGTATTATTGCCCTTAGCTGGGCCCTCCCTTCCATGAGCGCTGCGGATATTTTAGTTTTGTGATCCTTTTTCATATTCCGGGTCTCGCTCTTCTTCTCGCCCTCGTCCCACCCAACTAAAGTATTTTGCATACTGATTGTTTCTTTTCAAATCAATTAATACTATATTTCATGATAATTTTAAGTCCTATCGAATAACACTTAACAATAATTTTGATAAATTGATTTACATTATGTGGACTACTAACAAAAACGTAAACTAACCAAGAAAATATTGAAATATATATAGCAGAAAATTTGTAAATGGTGATGTGGAATGATATTTTAATGCTGGGGGCTTATAAATAGATACATGCATATGGTGTGTGTGTGTGTGATGGTGTAAAGATGATGAACAGATGAAGAAACGGGTAGCAAAGGTTCACTTCCTGCTGATGCCTCGTCGACTCCTGACAGCTCTGCACCGGGGAATCCGCCTCCAGGCGTTGCTCTGTGGATCCCTCCTCCAGCTGCTGCTCTCTAGAACCGTGCTCCAGCTACTTTCCGGCCTGGCCAGCACCGGGCTGTTGCTGTGGCCTCCTTGTTCCCGTCGGTTGCTGCCTCCGCTGTCGTCGTAGTCGCCGTAGTACTGTGGTCGCTGTCGTTCGTTACTTCTCTTCTTTTTTCTGCACTTTCTTAACTTTTTTTTCTTTCGGTCACGTGTGATCCCTCTTCGTTTTTTCGGAAACTGCCCTTCCTCAATCTTAACCTTCTTGGTCACGTTTTTCCTCCTACCACGCATCCCTGTTCCTGACTCTCAGGATCCACACCAGATGCCGCTGTCTTTCCTGCTCTCCAGCCTTAGCAACTATTGGCTCGATTGAAAGCCGGCCATAACACCACACTAACTTTTCCAGGTCTTGCCGTCGAAAAGGTAGTGCAAAACCAGGCGGTTTCCGGATATGATTAGCCCAAACGTAGGCCTTCGCCCACACCCTGAGCTTCATCGTCTCACGCTCTACCGACAGATCTGACCGGGCTACTGCTTCAGATCCTTCGCATGGAACACTCCCAATCGTGTGCCTTGCAATGTTTCCTGATCATATAGACTGTTCCCCATACTCCGGATCACTCGGCCCTTGACATATTTTGGATTGAATTTGGCGTTGAAATTGCTTTTGAAACTACTCAGTCCGAAGTTCCACTTGTACACCTCCTGTCCCGGTAAGTAACGGATTTCTCTGGCTCTCCGATCGTACTGAATTTTTGCTATTTCGTAGGCTGCATGTGAGTTCTTTCGGACTTCCTCTCTGACAATTTCCTGCTGGTCGTGCCTTACCCAGGGTGATACCTGCGCATCATTCACGGCGCCCAGCCTCCGGGCCAGTTTATAATTCCGCCCGCTGGTCAACATGTGCTGTCCGAATAACACAAAGTACGGCGATGCACAGTGGGACATTCTGCCATTTCAGCTTGCTAAATTAATAACCTCTGAACGAATGAAGATATCTTCATAAAATTAACAGCATTTGAAAGACAAATCTTTCAAAATGTAGTATGCAATATTAAGTGGCACTACATTGTTTAGAAGCTTACCTTTAAAAAGCCAAAGTTTAACTTTGTTGCCGGTGCATATTTTCCTATGTAATGTGAAGAATTTCAATTTTTTTGGATCGATAAAGTATTTATATGGGTCAATTTTACTATACATACTATACTACTATACTTTTACTATACTATTCACAAAAAAAAAATTGTTTATTCTGGAATTTGGTTTAATTTATTGTTTTCTGTAAAATATGCCTCCACTTCCAATTTAGAGGGAGGAATATCTAACAAACTTAACATTTCTAAAGAATAACTATTTTGCGTTTTTTTTTTAGATCTCACATGTCTAATGGATGAAGTATATGGATCTGAAGAGGCTGCTAACATGTTGAAAAGATCCCTGTTTTGGGTTTTTCGTGATATCTTGCACGTATTCATGTACCTGTATTTCTTGTAATCCTTGTTTCTCCCTTCCTGTGCTTCCTCTTACATCTCTCCAATTGGTAAGCTCTGATATTCGATTAAAATTTGACCATGTGTCAAAATTTTATGAAGCGTAGGAGTAAGTTTCTGTTCAGGATATTTTTCCTGTAACAGCTCTGCCGTCTTCGAGGCATATTCACCAAATTTGTGGGTGTTAATTTTTTCCTTGCAGTTTAAAACATTCAAAATGACACCCAATCTTTTGATTATGTCAATATCCACACCAGTTATTTCTGCAGTAATTTCAACTTTTTCAAAGAATGTCCGTGATGAGTTTCCATCGTTTGTGTTAGTTTTAGTTTTTTTAGTTTTTCAACGAATTTTTCTTGAATAATTTGTTTCCTATTGTTTTTTTTTTTTTTAGCTGTCGTGCTTTTGTCAAAAGATTCTCCCTCCCTTTTAAAATGAACTCCATACATCTTATTCTGGCATGCAATGTTCTCCATACCATATTCCAAATTTTCCTCTTCAACTATGGAATCAAATTTTTAAAATCCTTATAGATTTTTTTGCAAAACGCACATTTCAAGGTAGATTTAGTATTAGTTAGTTCGTTAAGTACTTTTCCATCTATTAATTGTAAGATAAAATTCAAAATTGACATGAATGGTTTTTGCTTCCTTGATTATTTTTATCGGCCTTATATTAGAAATCTGGTTCTTAATATAGTTTACTGTGAACTTTATTAACTCCGAAGGTTCTTTGGCGTATTTTAATAATAAAGGGCGGCAATAATAAGCAGACGAAAGTCGCGGATTTTTGCAATATTCCGGTGTATCCGATTTAAGCCGCAGGGGTACAAGAGAAGCCAAAACCATGTAAGAATCTGTTATGGCTTTATCGTCTGTGGATATTGCTTGCTTATATTCACTTTGCTCAGAAGATCCATCACAGCGCCATTTGCTGAGCAATGTCAGATTTTGCGGAAGACTCTCAATCTGATGGTGAGGTAAACTCCCAATGAACCGTTTCGCAGTGTGTTCCATCAGGTCTTGAAGTTTTACTTCCGCTGATATCTCTGTAGTTATTGTTGATTCCGGCACTGCCTTTAGTTTTGCTTGTGTAATGTTTCTGTATTCAGGTAGAATGTCTACATTATGATGGATTAAGGAATTCCGCAATATTGAATATTTCTCCTTAGACATTCCCAAATCCAAAAAAAATGCTAAAGCCTCTACAAATGTGTACTTCCTCGGTTGTGAATTTGGTGGCGTGAGGATGCTATCCTTGATCCTGTCAAGTCGCACCGGACTTGCATTAGGAACAGCTTTATTAATACACGATCTCTTGTTTTCCTTGTCGTTCGTGTATTTGATTGACAGTGCCTCTGATAAATGATCCGTACGTATATGACATGTTGCATCTACAAGTTTTCTCTTCCTTGTATAATCTGAACAGTCATCCAAGGTTTTTGTTGGTCTTTCTGTGTCTCGTCCTGTGGAGGTGGAGGGTCCATCATATAGCAAGCTGTTTCCAATCAACCAGTTTGCGTGTGTGCTATTAAAGAAGTCAGTTTTACGGAATGCGCCCTCCCATTTCTCTTTAATATTAAAATGAATAGTGGTAATTTTTTGTCTTATACTTGTATACTGCTTGGGGTTGTACGCTACTAAATTCAATTCATTAAGAACAGATTCCACAAATTCGTTTAATGTGCTTGAAGTTCTATATACATATCTCCAATAACTTTGTATTATCCATAGTCATTTTCACGTTAATTATGCTAACAAATTGTTTTCACTGCAACTTATACGCAACTGGATGCTTAAAAAGTAAAAAAAGACTAGAGTGCTCAAAAAAAGGAATGCAATATATATACCTATGTATGTACTAAACTTTGGCATAATAAAAGACAGGTTACAAAACCAGGTCAAACAAAATAGGTCAGAGGTAAAAAGACTAACCTACATATTCATTATTAACCATTAACATCATTAAGGTAGCGTAAAATTGAAAATTCTTAAAATGCAGAGTGTATTTCTGGGCGTTTTTAAACTTTGACCTGACTTTACAAAAAAACTTCATCAAATTTTCCCGAGAATTTTTTTGTATATGTTCATTGAGAATTCTTTGTTCCTATGGTTCAAATTCCTTTTTGCGTTTTTGGGGCGATTGGCTTCTAGGTGATTTAAAACAGGCAAAAAGAATACTCAATGAACATATCCAAAAAATATCTCGGGAAAATTTGATGAAGTTTTTTTTAAAGTCAAGTCAAAGTTGAAAAACAGCTCAAAAATGAGTTGGTTTTGAAAATACGTTTTTCTTACGTGTATACATTTTCTTCAAAGCGCTCAAAAAATTCTTTGACTTTTGCCACCTCTATTCGTCTGATGTCCCACTGTACGACGTCCCGATACTCGTATGTATGGCGCTCCTGGCCGCACTCTTTATCTCCGGCAGCTTCTCGTCCCAGCGCGTATGGTCGTCGCTGACGTAGGTTCGGATTGCTGCGAGGACGGTCTGGTTTACCCACTCTGCAGCGTTTGCCTGAGGTGCATAGCTCCCCGATCTCATGTGCGTAATATTCTTCTTATTCAGGAATTGAGTGAACTCAGCCGACACAAACTGCTTGCCATTATCGGTATGTACCGTTTCAGGCACGCCAAACTGCGCGAAGATCTCTGCTCCTAGGAATTTGATCACGGCTGCTGAAGTGGCCTTAGATATGGCCTTCAACCAGACGTATTATCAGTATTACCACATTCCCGCTTCTCGTCCTAGGATATGGATCCAAAAAGTCGAGGTATAACTTCTGGATCGGCATCTTGGCTATGGTTTCTGACCCCATGAGTGGACGACTAATCTGGGTCGAATGTTTTGTCTCCTTACAGGTGCCACAATCAGCCACGTACGCCTTCACCTGGACAGCCATACGAGGCCAATAATAACACTGACACAGGCGTCCCAGTGTCCTCGCAACACCTCCATGCATTGCCACGTCGCTATCGTGTGCCTCCTGGATCAAGGTATTCGTCAAGGCTTCTGGAATCCACAGCTTCCACTGGAACTCCTCCAACTCTGGCCGGGCAAACTGCGTGCGTCTAAATAATAGTCCGTCCTCCACCTTCAGGTCCGGAAAATTTTCCCCATCCTGCTGAACTGACGCTATCCGCTTCAGGTAGTCCTCGTCCTCGAATGCTGTGGTGTCGAAGTCCAGGAAGACAATCGCCTCTACGTCAAATGGACGAGACTGCTTATCGGCGACAACGTTATCCTTCCCTTTGCGATCTGGAAGTCATAGGCCTGGAGAGCTAACGACCATCGAGCTAGCCTCCCATCCAGGGCCTTGAATTTTAGCCACTGCAAACTCGCGTGATCCGTTATTACCGTAAACAGCATCAACTCCACGTAAGCCCGGAACTTCTCTATCGCTTTCACCGCCGCTAAACATTCTTTTTCAGGAATGCTGTAATTCAGCTGCGCCTCTCTCAGCTTCGCTGAAAACAATGCAATCGGGTGTTCTGCTCCTTCCTCCTCCCTCTGAAAAAGAACTGCTCCAATCCCTACGCGGCTCGCATCACACTGAATGAAGAAATGCTTCATAAAGTCTGGTAAGTGCTTTTTTAAGCTCTTTGAACGATTTTTCCGCTTCCACCGTCAGCTTGAACGCACTTTTCCCTTTCAGGCAGTCCGTGAGAGGAGCTGACACCGCCGAGAAATTTCGGATAAGCCGCCAATACCAGCCAGCTGTCCCCAAAAATCTCCGAATCTGTCGCACGTTCGTTGGCATCGGTATTTGCGTGATCGCCTGTACTTTTTCCGGATCGGTCCTCAGTGCTCCGTCGCCTACGATGTACCCTAGGTACTTTAGGTATTTGTAGACAAACCTCGGCTTCTTCTTCCCTATGGTCAGGTTTGCCGCCTTGTGACACTGTGCCACTTCCTCCAAAAGCTTCACCTGCTCCTCGAACTTCCGTGAAATGACAAGCAGATCATCCAAGTAGACGAAGACATGGCTTCGCAGTCGTTGGGCAATTACATGGTTCATCAACCACAGCCGCTGTGCTGCCTTGCACAATTCGAAGGACATTGACTTAAATTGATAGAGCGGTCTTCCTGGCACCGTAAATGCCGTACGCGTCCGACTTACGGGCTCCAGCTTTATCTGTCAAAAGGCGTGCTTCAAGTCGATGCTGCTGATGAACACGGTGTCCTCAACGCGGCTCAGGACCGACTCGATGCTCTGCAGTGGGTAAGCATCCTTGACAGTCAGCTTGTTAAGCTTCCTCGCATCCAAACACAACCGATTCTTCCCCGGCTTCCTCACCAGCGTTTCACGGTTACTCCACGGACATTCGCTGAGCTCGATGACTCCCACCCGCAGCATCTCATCGACCTCGGAAAACAACAGCTCCTGCACTGCCGGCGATATCGGATAAAAGCGTTCCTTCACGGGTACTGCTCCATCAACTTGTCGTATCTCGTGCTTCTCGAGCGGCGTCCTCCCTAGACCGTGGGCATCGAACGACCGAAACTGCTCCTTCACTTGGTCCAACCGTGTCTGTTCAGAGTGTGTCAACACATGTGGTTCCGTCGGTCTACTCCTCGTCAGAAGTTCGTCATCGATTTCGGTTACCTCCTCTTCTCGTTCCAGGCCCAATATATGCGGCGCCAGACCAAACTTCCGCCAGAAATCGACCCCTAGGTACAGCGGTTGTTTCAGCGGGACACAGGAAGAATTGCATTGTATGTCTCTGGCCTCCATATGTCATCGCTGCTGTCACATGACCCAGGATTCGATGTGGCGTGCCGCCCGCTGTCTGTACTGAAAATTTCGTTGAATCTTAAAGTGTCAATTCCAATTCTTCAACCAATTCCATTCCACCTCTTCCCAGCAGGCTCACTGATGCCCCCTTATCGAGCAACCCCATCAGCGTTTTCGGACCCAGGCTCACCAGTGCAAACGGCCTGTCATCCTGCCCCATTGCGGAGCGGATTGCTGTACATACGCCTCGTTGCCTCTTCCTGCGTGCCTGGAACCTACACCGAGCCCGTTGGTCTCTGGTTGACTTTGTTGGAGCGGCGTCTGCCATCTCGTCTCCCATTATCCGGATCCTTGCTCGTTCATACTGATCCTGCCGCTCTTCCATCGCCTGACATCGCCTGATTACTTTTATAAATGGTTGTACAAATATTATTATTCCTATTGTAGTAGATGGAACTTTTATTATGTGAATCGAAAGACATCCGTCTTTGTTGAATTTTCTTTATTCAATGCTTTACAGTATATTTCTTAAATTCTACTTAGCTTAGCGCCGCGTAGCTGCGCTGCCAGGAACGCCGACAGCGGAGCGGCCGCATTTATGTATTTAATATATATGTACGTATATATGCCAACCGCTGCTGATAGCGGGGGGGGGGGGTGGGGGGGGGGGGGGGGCGCGAGGGGTTACGTACAAGATGCCGACGTTGCACTCTTGTCCGCGAGGCATATTGGTGCGATCGTATTACCGTCGCACTCAAGATATTCCCGGTTCTTTACGTAAACACTGCAACAAAGTTTTACAGTGTGTTGTACTTAAGTACTCTTGGTACAGTGGGTATTGCCTTTGCATGCATACTACATCTCCCTCCTTTTGAAAAATAACGTAATATTATGAAGTTATTTTATTAATATATTGTTATATATATTTTTTTTTGTTTTTGTTTTTCTTTTAATATTTTCTTACTAACAATATGAAAATGAAAATATGAGAATATTAAAAATATTTATGTTTGTGTATGGCCATACTAAATTTGATTATGAAATAAAAATTTTTCATCTATCCTTATGAACTGTTTGCTTTTTATTTTTATCGTCAGTTATTACTATATTATCTCTCTGACCTATTTCCGTTACTTTATACGGGCCTGTATAATTAAAATCTAATTTATGACCTGTTTCGTTTTTTAGTAAAACTTTATCTCCTCCTGATATATCTATGTTTCTTACTTTTTGGTCATATAATTCTTTATTATTTTTCTTATGCTTTTCTATCATAATTCTAGCTCTTTTATATGCTACTTCCAATCTATATATCTATATCTATATCCTTAGAATAATCTTCTATATTATATATGGGCGCTATGTTATCTATACTATAAAATTGAGTTGGTAGATTTGATGTTCTACCAAATACTAATTCATATGGACAATAATTATGTGCCATAGATGGTGTTGTGTTGAAACAGAAGACAAAGTATTTAAGCCATACGTCCCAATCAGTTTTATCGACTGATATATATGAACGTATGTACTCATTAAAAGTTCTATGACTTCTTTCTACTGTTCCTACTGTCTGGTGGTGGTGCGCTGTTGACGTTATGTTTTCTATTCTTAGATATTTACATAATACCCGATTTACACTGGGGCGCATCATTGCATTTTTCCGTTAAATGGAACATGCGACAATGATGCAGGTAAGAGCCCTGTGGATAGAAGAAGCCGCATCTTTAATCATGCGGCGCATCATTGGCTAGTGTTATTCTGCGATATTCTGTGTAGTATTTTTACAAAATACTGAAATTATCTGAGGTATCGATATGGTATCGAGAGCAAACATATGTTTTTGTCAAACAATAACCGCCAAACCGTTCCTAATGCCCATATGACATTAGACTTTGCTAAATTTGCTGCGAAGGGAGAGATAGCATGATAGACATCGATAAATTAATGCTGGCAAACGTCGCGCCGTAGTTGAACATATGTTTTGCTTTGCGGCGGGAAGCATTTGTATACTGTACAAAAATGTTTACTAAAAATGTTGTGAACGGAGGAAGCTACAGTGTTCCTTATAAATCTTGATAAGAACTCGCCTCACGTTTGGGATTCTTCGCATACCCGATATAAAATCAAACACCTAAAGGAGGCTTACCTGTACTTACCTTATGTACTTACCTTTTTACTCGCGTTTCAATAGCCATTTCGCCGACCAAATCTTTCTCTTTTTTTTGTTCTGCTGTTGCAGCATGTGACACGCAATCATATTATTATTTTGAACTATTAAAAAAGCTGCACAAAGCATTTTTCGTCTGTTTAAATCCAATATGCTTGCCATTTTGTTAGTTGTTTACATTTTTTTCATCTTCTTCTTCCTCTTTTTACGAATTATAAACACTGCATTTATGATATTATACAGCACACATTGCCACCAAGCCAGCAAAATCGTATCTAGAAACTATAGCAATCGATAATCTCTGCCGCAGCGCTGCTCTCAGCTCAACTGGAAAAACAACTGGACGCATATATCTGTCTTGCTCTCACTGCATGCTTTTTGCATAAGGCTGTCTCTATTTTTCAAGTTAGTCCAGCTTCAAAGTCTAATGTCATATGGGTATAAACACTTAAATTTAAATTTGATAAATACAAATCTGATAGCAAATAACAAAATGGTAACACAACAACTTACAAGGGTCCACAAAAACCTTTTGGGATGCACTGAATCCAACTTTAAAAGTGCCACATGAAAATTAAAGTCGTCAGCACAAAATTTTTGTTTGATGGAGTAAAGATAGCTTCTTATACATCGGACTCCTCCTTAACAAGATCCATAAACAATTGGGTGCTCTTCGTAAAACTCCCAAATGCACCGTTTTCCCCATTAAAAAGTAAATCGCTCATTATCTTGACAATTTCTTTAAATTTAAAAGAAAATAACTTTCCTCTCTTCTTCTTACTCACAGCGTTTGTTTACTTTTGCCGCCCGAACAGCTGACAAAATGATGCGAAAAAGATGCGGCTTAGGTGTAAACGCCTCGCATCATTTTTCCGCACCTTCGACAATGATGCGGCAGTGTAAAAAGCCTATAAGTCGTTAATGATTGAATTTTTATATTCTGTTCCCATGTCCGTAATGAACGTCTTCATTGGACCGTACTTCAGAATAAATTCAAGATAGCTTTTGCTACCAGTTTACGCTTTTATTCGTAATTGGGATGGCAACTAGGTATTTTTTCAAGTCACAAATTAAAGTGACTGCATATTCATTTCCCCGTTCTGATTTAGGAAGTGGACCGATCGTGTCCACTATTACCCTATCCATTTGGGGGGTGTCTGTAATTTTTATAGGAGTTTTTGTATTTTTAGTTGTTTTCGACTTTTGGCATTTTTGATACTTACGTATATACTCAGTAATATCTCGAGTCATATTTTTCCAAAAATAATGTCTTTTGACCTTGGCCAAGGTTTTTGTTATGCCTGTATGTCCTCCTTGAATTGGATTATCATGTAATGTGGACAAGATTGCTTCTTTTTCTTTAATATATGTTATTAGGGTCACCGGGTTGAGTAGCGCTACTCTCAATGATTTTAATATTTTATTGCCCATATTTTTGAAACTATCTATTGAAATGTATTCAAAGATGTTTTCCCACGGTGCCACTTTGAATTGGCTGATATCATGTTTACCGGCTTGCATTTCAAGCCTTTGGAAGAATTGACCTAAATCAAAAATTACAATTAGTAATTACATTAGTATACAGATCGCTAACATCATATCTTGCAGTAATTTTCTTTCCATGTTTGAAAAAACATGTCATATTTTTTACATGCATGGTCACTACTTTACGTACTTCGTCATTGTTAATGACTTCATATACGTTGGGCTTTGAAGCTTTTTCTAGAGATTGCCTAGGCAATTATATTTTTTCTTTTCCTGCGCAGGATTTTTGTCCACTTGTCTGTCTTGTAGTGACTTTTAATATATTTACTGTTATGTTTTTTAGTTCATTTATTGTTATTCGTGACAGTGCATCTGCCACGTCTTTAAAGTAAATTGTCTTTACCCTTTCGATACTCGACTGTAAAGTCGTATTCTTCTAATTCAAGCCGCATGCGTGTGAGTTTTGAGCTCGGATTGACCATTGAAAATAGATATGTTAGTGGTCTGTGATCCGTTTTCACTGTGAAATGTTTTCCATAAATATATATTCGAAAATGAGTAATTGCCCAATGAATTGCTGCCAATTCCTGTTCGGTTGTGCTCTTGTTGCTTTCACCCTTTGTGAATGAACGTGATGCATTTGCTATTGGAAGCTGGAGTCCATTATGGTTTTGAGTTAAAAAATGCAAAACTCTTTTTAAAAATCTGGGTATTGTAACAGAGTGGGTTCGATTAGTTTATCTTTCAAGTATTGGAATGCATTTTGACATTCATCTGATCACTCAAATGGAACCTTCTTGTTACATAATCTAGTTATGTGCCAGGAATAGTCGGCGAAGTTTTTAATGAAACGTCTGTAATAATTTAAAAATGCCATGAATCGTCTAGCGCTGTCCGCGTCATGCGGGACTGGATATTTTTTGATGACGTCATATTTTTTGTCATCTGGCAAGATTCCTTTGTCTGTGCATTTATGACCGAGAAAGGTCACTTCATGCATAAACTATGAACATTTTTGTGTGTGTAATTTCAGGTTGTGTTTCCTACATACCTCAAAAATATCTTGTAAGTTTTTGAGCATATGTTTTTCGGAACAACCAATGACTATAAGGTCGTCCATATATAGGAATGCTTCAAGTCCAGAGAATGCAATAGTCATCATTCTTTGAAATGAATTTGGCGCTATTTTTAAACCAAATGGTAGTCGCGTGAAGCGATATGAGCCATTTCTCGTTGAAAAAGACGTTATATTACGTGAACTTTCTTCTAGTTCTATTTTATGAAAACCTGACATTAAATCAAAGCATGAGAAGTATTTTGCTCTACCTAGTTCATCCAAAATGTCATCAATCCTAGGTAATGGAAATTTATCTGACAGGAGTTTTTTATTTATTTGACGATAGTCAACTACTAATCGCCATTTCTTCTATTCTGTGCCCGGAAGGGCTTTCTTTGGTACTAGTAAAAGGGGGCTGTTGTACTCTGAAACGGATGGTTCGACTATTTTGTCGTCTATTAATTTTTCTACTTGATTCTGGATTTCCTCAACTTGGCTATGCGGGCTTCGATAGTTTTATATATATATAGGTTCAGTATCCTTCAATCTCAATTTCTGTTTATAAAAATTATTAGTTGTTATCGATTCGGTTTCAAGTCCGAATATGTCATTATATTTGGAACATAGTTCCGTTAATTGGGTTAATTTTTGTTTGAATGGAGCTGGACAATTTTTTTTAAGCTGAGCTATGACAGTTTGTTTACTGAATTTAGAAGTTGTTTTAACTACATTGTAATTCGAAAGTGGTTCATATTTTAAATTATTTATATTAATTAACTGGTCGTTACTGGTTGTATTTAAAATTCGGACAAATGCGTTTCGAGTGGTTACAACGGTGTTTGCAACATAAATACCAGTTTGAATTTCCTGGTTTGGGATTAGCACACTATCTTCACTTGAAATTAGTTCTATTTTTCGGACAACTTGTGATCTGGCTGGTAGAAGTATTGTATTGTTACCAGAACTGTATGTTATTGGAACATAAATGCGAATGTCTATATTGTTTGATCGTATTATAAACCAGTCTTCTGAAGGTTTCAGATCAATTTGACAATTTAATTCTTTTATGAAATCAATCCCTATTATTTCATCACATGGGATTGCGAAACTTCTGTTTACTAAATGGAAATTGTGTGGAATTATGTATTTATCTGTCTGTAGCTCTATTGGGGCAAGGCCTAGGGATTTTATAATACCTTCACCTATACCTTGAATATCTATTTTATTATTTATTTGTATGTCGTTGAAGACATCTGAAGTTTCTTTTATTAGCGATATGTTTGCTCCTGTATCTACTAGGAATGTTAGATGTTTTCCTGTTTTGGCATTGTCAAATGACACGAAAATGTTGAGATTGAGATTGATGGTTTGAACCTTTGCTTTTAATAATTTTGAGTATCTAAAGGTGCTTGGGAGTTTCCCGAAGCCGTCTGGGTAACGCGGACATTATTGTTGTGTCTTGTGTTCCCAGTTCTGACGTAATTTTGGTTGTTATGGGATGTGCCGTTACCACGGTCATTTCCTCGATAACTACCACGACTTCTATAATTATTTGGCTGGTAATTGTTATGGTTATTGTAGTTACTGTTTGAATTGTTATTATTGTAGTAACCACGACCATTTTCTCTACCTCGATAGTTACTTCGGTAGTTACTACCGCGGTAGGCTTGTCCTCGTCGCGTGTAAAATATTGAACTTGCATTGCCAGTCATCTCAGTACTACATTGCATATACTTTGTGACGGCATCGTTCATGGTCGTGAAGTTACCCGCTTCTAAAATGGTTTTTAGTCTACCATGCTCACAATTTTTAACCATTGTGTTAATGGCTTCTTTTGTACTGAATTTATTAGCATGTTCGGCTGGTAGCCCTTCATCGATGTACGAAGCTTCAAGTAGCTTTCGCAAATTATCGATTTCTGTGGTAAATTGGGTTGACGTTTTCCCTTTTTGGCATACTTTTGCCAATTTTGCTTTGACAACATCAGATGTTTCACCGACTATGGTGTCTTGTAGCTTCTGTATAATTTCGGTTGTGGTTGTGAGTTCTGGAAACTTGTACAGCGTTGATCCTATAATCTTCGATTTTATTACTTCGATTGCTAAAGATTCATGAGGGCCTTTTGTTAGGTTAACTAATTTAATTGCTGTTATGAATCGTTGCAGATGAAGTTTCTGTCCATTGAATTCAGGTATGGCGTGCGAAATATCTTTGATATATGCCCGTTGGGCAACTGGGTCGTCTGCCATTCTGATGTGTTTTCGTTCTACCACACTATTCAATGAATCTGAATCAGACAAATCTTGATCTTGATATTGTGGTACTGTTAACACAGCTAGGATCGTTAGATCGTGGAGATCTTTTTTTTCCACATTAGTTTGTTGATCAATTGATTCAACCTCTTGGTCAAATTCTTTAGTTTGGCTTGTAACAGGTTGTTCTATGTCTATGGTCAATGGAGTATTCAAAACTGTTGAAATTGAAATATCCAAGTTGAATTTCCTTTGAATTGATATCAAATTTGATCGAAGTCTGATCAAAAATGTTGATACCTGCGACCAATTTTGTTCTTTTATGCGCTCTCTATTTTCATGTATTAGTTTACGTGCCTCGTTAAAACACTCAACTAATATTGTCGCATGCTTATTCACTGTAGCTCTTTGGATTGTCCTATTTTGTGTAAGGGATTTGTATGATTTGTCAAATCTACTTTTATTTTCTTCTAAGGATTTGTAAATTTCCTTCCATTCCATTCTTGGTTTTAAGTTTTAAATACTTCAATACTTCCCCATTATAAACTTTCCTAATCGCTTTTAGCGGGGCCATAATTTGAGTTTAATCTTTATTTTATTTATTCTTTATTTGAATATTTGCCATAATTTGAGTTTAATTTTTATTTTATTTATTTTTTATTAGAATATTCATTTTCAATTGTTTGTCATGTGCAGTCCTGATTAAATTTTGTCCAAGTCATTTGCTCGGCTCATATATTTTTTTTTTTAAACATTTATTATGAAGCTTATACAATTTATAAAAAAAGATTTGCACACATGACAACAATGATGACTATTAACAATATATTTGTAAAATTAAGATCTATTTTAGTAGATTCTACTTTATTAATTACGTTGGCAGTGGAATCCACTGACTTAACGTCTAACAAACTAACCATGTTGGATATAATTCCTGTTTTTCTATGAAACAATATGCCATTTATATATGGCTTATTATTGGTATCATTTCCTAACTTACTTATATTATTATCTCTCATTCATATTAATTGAATGTCAAAATTTTATTAATGGTCTAATATCAACTCAAATTTCAATTTCAAATTCAAAAAAACAATTGGAAAAATTTCGAAGAACAAATTTTTGAAAATATTAAGAGAGAATGTGTTAGGGCATATGGCTGATTTACATTGGTTTTGCTCTATATAATTACAAAATCATCCATATGTTTTTAGTAAAAGCCTAACAGATATTAGTATTTTACAAGTAGCGTTTGCACGCATCGACTTGTTGGTGTTCACAAGCAGCTTTTGCACGCATCGACTTGTTGGTAGGAGCTTAAAGTAAAGGCAATTGAGGCATTGACAATAATTAATGCAGCCATTTGCGAAGTTGCTGCTCTATTTTCTCCAGGTTTTTATTCAGGTTTTGGCGCTCCTGGTCCGTTTTTGTTTTATGGAGGAGGTCTTTTATTAATTTCCTCTGTTGAAGAAGCTTGATTCGCTTCCCGCTCCTTTTTTTCTTCTTTTTGGCGGGAGGATTCTGCCGTGCCCTGTATTCAGCTATTGTGAGTGGGCGTGGTCCCGCGGTTGGATACAGCTCTAAAGTCTCTTGCAGGCTTGGCGCATCCCTTTGCTCGATAGGAGCAGCTTCCTCTAATGTAGTATTATCCATCGGCGGTCGAAGTGGGCGGTCTGCCTAGCTCGCATTTTGTTTTCTTTGATTTCGGGGCCTATGGGCTCAGGCAGTGCCGGTGCTGGTCTTCGCACAGGTCATGAAGTACGCTCTATGTAGCGTTGTCGGTGCATGCATGCATATTCAAACGGATCATGTTTGGGTGCCGTCGGTTACGTAAAAGATGCCGACGTTGCACTCTTGTCCGCGAGGCATATTGGTGCGATAGTATTACCGTCGGGTATTGCCTATGCATGCATACTACACTATCCATATTTCTAGGGCTATCCTCTACAGCTTCGTCTAGTTCAACGTTGGAGGGCAGAATTACTTGTTTTCCCCTTGATGCTGAGGAACGCGACTCCTCTACTTGTGTCGTGCCCCTCTTTGCGTTTCCCGGTTGACATTTCGGGCACTTAGGGACGATTACCCCGGCCAAGCCACACTTGTAGCAGAAGGTGTTCCTCACCGCCGACTCGCACTCAAAATATGTGTGCCCTGGTTGAGCGCAATTCCAACACTTCAGCTGTGTACGGTCGCCCCCGGACTCCTCCACCCTGTAGACAGCTTTCAGTGCCTCGGTCTGTTCCTCGGACAGTTCGTCTCTAACTCGTACACCGTGGGGTCTTCCCTGCGCCTATTATTTCCGCTCCTTGTCCATCGCGTCGCCAGCAGCTTCTTGGCATCCACACACTCTTCTCGCAGCTTTTGCAAATTGGTAATCTGCATCGGGTAAATTACCCTGTACACCGCATCTCTAACATTGACTTCTATGATTTTTATTAAATCATAGTCAGAGAAGGGATTCCTTAACTTGGACCTCAATACCAGCATCTCCTGACCTCTCCGTGTCGTTGTCGGCGTTCCCTGAGCTCCTGCTCCTGCTCAAACTCTGTTCGACGCAACTGGAACCGCTGCTGTAGGCCATACCGCAGATTCGGCCAATCTGGAATACCCGCTGTTCTAACATGCATCCAATACCAGTCCCTAGCATGGCCGGTTACGAGTGTGTGAAAGGCTTTCAGCACGTCTGACCACGCTAACTAGTATACGGACTGTAGATGTTTTACCCGAAAGATAAACTCCGCAACGGCCATCCCCTTCGGATCGCACTCGAAGCTGTGCCCCCATCTCCGAATCTGTACATGCTCCTGCCTGAATTCGCCGACGCTCTGACGATTCCTGTTCTGGTTTGCTCCTGAGCCTCTTCCGTTCGTCAGCCAATTCTCCACCGGTTTCTGTTTGGCTTGGGCCCTCTGCTCCGACTCCAACGTCCGATTATCTACGAATAGGTGCGTTGGCTGGGCTTGCTGGTTCGGCGGCATCTCCTGTCCTCCTCATCGCGGGCTAGCTGCGCTCGATCACCGATTACTGCTGTCTACATCACTCGTCGATCGTTCTACTTTTAGGGCTCCCACTACAGCGTTGATTTCACGGATGAATTCCATCATATCGGCTTGCATCGATGCCCTCAGCGACTCCATCTGCTGCCCGAACGAGGCTCGATATGTCTCATGAGCCTGAGCTAACGCCACATTCACCGCTGATCGTAATTCGGCGGGTAGCGCCTGGTCCTTTTGCATGGGCTCTTGTCCTCCGACTGCACCAGCCTCGGGGTCTCCTAGGTACAACAACTCTTGCTTGTTGTTTGTCCCTTGCGTCGCCCCTCCCGTTCTACTGACGGCTTTACCGTCCTGGGACCGAGTCGTCGGCATATTTTATGGTTGGGCTATGCGCCGCGCCGCCGGGCTATGCCTTGCTTTTCCCGACGCTTTGAAAGCCTCCGGATCACTCATCAATAATCCAACCAATCAACTTCTATCTTTCGTCTAATCCCCACACCTATGCATAAGAATATATAAACTAACTCTACATAAATATACAGGTGCAATCTAGTTTGGAAATTTTTCTATTCCACTGACCTATTCCCCTAAATAAACAATACCTGGCTAACTAAACATAAACACATTTAAAGACAAGAAAATAAATAAATAAAAAGTGCAATTGTTCGGAGCAGCAGCCGTCAGTAGATCTTAAGAAAATCAATTATGTATCACTGTATCCACGCTCACATACTCTCGCGCTCTCGGTGCCTACGCTCACACGCGCTCATGGTCCGCGTACTGCTAACAATTGCAGTGCGTCGCGGAACCCACCCCCACTCTGGATTAGTCGTCGTCGAACGCAGCATCGCGTAACACACCCTCGTCATACCAGCCCTATTTCGTTTATAATCACACCTTAAAAACCACCTCGAACTCACGGGCACGCCTTTAAATATAATAAACAAAAAACATTAAATTAAAAACACGGAGAAAACTTTTATTTCGTAAATTGGAGTTCAGAGTTGCCGAAAAAGCTTGGCAGCTTTCAACATTTTGGTGACCCCGACGTGATCCCCGTGACCTTTGAGTGGAAAAAGTGTTAAAAAACATTGAGTTTAAATCTGCATCAAAGATTTAAACCAACTTTCGTCGGAAAAGTAGCGAACAAAAAGTCGTTGTGGCCGACCGTGACAGTTTCTAGCGGGCCGCTATTCGTTTTCGTGTTCTCTTTCGCCGTCTGCTTCAGCCTTACAACGCACTGTCGAGACCGGCTGCATAGCGTTCTAAGCGAAATCCGTTAGCTTTCATCGTCTCCTCTTTCGTCGTTTGCTTCAGCCCGCGCTCGTGAGAGGCTGCATACCGAGAACTCTCTTTCGAACTCGAATTCGAGATCGTTCTCTTGTGCATAACTGTTGGTTTTGTTCGTTGCTTCGCAGCAGTATCGGTCGTCGCTTTTGCCCTCTGTGCCCGTGCAGTGAATATAAAGACATATACACACATATACAGTGTTTCGCCTTCGCTTTCGTCGCTTCGTTTCGTTGTTTGCCGGTGCACATATTTCGCACATAAAGTGCCGCAAAAAGCGAACATACAAACGGTTTGAGCTCTTCAAACATATCAGCTGTGATCGACTGATACACTCCGCGTCAACTGACTATAGCCAAAACCATGGGCAAGAAGAAAAATGGCAGAAGAATCGGATCGTTTGCTATGGGCAATGATAGTGATTCTGTGGCCGTTAGCGCTGCTCCACCTGCCGAAAGTGTTTGTGTGAACGCTGCTAGCACCCAATCATCTTTATCTCGGATTTCCTTCATGAGGCTCAAGGTTCGAGCCATTTTCGACCGGCTAGAAGTCATACGCACAGAGATGGATAGTGAAAGGCTGCGCCAAATGGATGAGTATGACCTGCAAGCACTATTGGAATCGCTGACGGAGCTGAAATCTAGTTTTGTGGCGGCACACACCAACTTGGAGGAAGTGGATTTTGAATCCATGTCCAGTGAAATACCTGAAAAATTCGACTCTTCGATACTATCGTTGAGGACTGTTCTGCAGCGTGAGCTAGGGAGGCGTTCTCAGCCCTCGCATTGCTCCACGTTTCGAGTGAATCCAAATGATTCCCAATCCTTCATGTACATGGCAAATCGAACGCGCCTTCCACAGCTGCAGCTACCCAAGTTCAGTGGAGAATACACGGAGTGGAAAAGTTTCTACTCCATGTTCACAGCGGTCATTGATAGTGAAGCAGAACTGACTTCTATCGAGAAGCTTCAGCATTTGCGGTCCTGTTTGAGTGGAGTGGCATTGCTTGCCATCAGTTCGTTGGAGATGATCGAGGCTAACTATAACGGCGTTAGAGATTCTAAAAAACCGATTTGATAACAAACGTCTTATTCTAGAGGCACACATCAGAGAGGTATTTGGGCTGACGCGTATTGACTCATCACCTTCCAAGTTGAGGGCGTTCGTGGACGTCGTCACCTCACATCTTCGCGCGTTAGAATCGCTGGGAACTAAGGAGGAGATTGCCGCTGCTATAATCGTCCATGCAGTCTGGCGCAACTTGGACAAGTCGACTCAAGCCAAATGGGAAGCAGCTTCATCGGATCACGGGCTTCCATCCTGGGAGAAACTTTATGCCTTTCTGGAACATAGATGTCGTACCCTTGAAAGCATTCATCATTCCATGCAAGGGCAAGATGGTCCTGTTGGCAAGTCTGAAAAAACCGTGAGTACGAAACATAGAAAGGCTTTCGTAGCATCGAGCGCTCCCATTCCGGTTTCTTGTTTTTTGTGCGAGGGCCTGAACCACACGATTGCAAATTGTGAACTTTTTAAAGGTTTATCGCCGTATGAGCGCAACAAGGAATCAAAGAGGCTAGGTTTATGCGGCAATTGCCTACGAAAGGGCCATCGCGTGAATGATTGCAAATCCGGTCCCTACCGTACTTGCCGATTGATGCATCACTCACTTTTGCATTTCGTTCGTCGATCAGAAACAGCCCAATCTGCTTCTCCCAGTGAAGCCTCACAAACCCAACTGAGTCAGACCGCCATGGTTGCAGTCTCGCCCTCCTTGCCGCAAGCCCTCATATCTCAAAGTCCGTCTGATGCTGTGCTATTAGCCACTGTCGTCGTTCTCGTCAAAAACAGCACAGGAGTTTTTGTGCCTTGTCGCGCACTTTTGGATTCTGGATCTCAATTACATTTCGTAACCAGTCGTCTAGCTAATCAGCTTAAACTTCGCAAAACCAAATCGCTCGCCGCAGTCTCTGGCATCGGCGATGCTAGCTTCTCAACTGAAGGTATCTCGGTGGATCTCGTTCTGAAGTCTCGGATTTCAGAGTTCACCACTAGCATCACTGCCGTCGTTGCCCAGAAGATAACGGATCATCAACCTCGCTCGTCGATTAGCACAGCTAATTGGCGTATACCGTCGAATATCCGGCTTGCTGACCCTTCGTTCCACCTGCCGCAGCGGATTGATCTGCTCATCGGAGCTGGACTTTTCTTTGAGCTGCTGTGCGTGGGACAAATTCAGCTGGCGCCTGGATTACCTTTGCTGCAGAAAACACATTTCGGATGGATTCTGGGCACTCGGCCCCCACTCTTTCGTCGTTTATCGCAACCCAGTCTTCGGATGACACCAATCACAGCACTCGGCTCGATGACTTGGTTCGTCAATTTTGGGAAGTGGAGCCCATCTTTGAGCCGATCGCTAGGGCTACAAAGGAGGAGCTTCACTGCGAGGAACATTTCATCAACAATCACACTCGTTTGCTCTCAGGGGAATATTCAGTCCGCTTGCCTATGAAGCGAAGTTTGAGGTCCTTGGGCGATTCCTACTTCCAAGCAAAGCGGCGCTTGGAAAACTTGGAGCGCAAGTTCGTGCGCAATCCAGCTCTTCATGCACAATACTCGGCATTTATGAAGGAGTACCTGTCCCTTGATCACATGTCTCTAGTACCCAGCGAGGACAGGCACAAATGCAAATATTTCTTGCCACATCATTGTGTCATCAAAGAGGACAGCTCCACCACAAAGCTGAGGGTCGTATTCGACGGCTCTGCAGCCACCACATCTGGTCTTTCGCTAAATGATCTGCTTATGTCAGGTCCCACCATTCAAGCCAAGCTATTTCACACACTCATCCGTTTTCGTACATTTTCCATTGCTCTTACAGGTGATATCGGTAAAATGTATAGGTGCGTGCGTGTCTCAATGCCTGACACCATGCTCCAATGAATATTATGGCAGGACTCGATTGACGACGACATACAGATTTTCAAATTAAACACAGTCACTTGTGGAACTAAGCCTGCATCATTTTTAGCTATTCGAGCTATGCATCAGCTAGGATGATTCGTCGTCGTATCCACTGGGATCCGAAACCATTCTACATGACTTCTACGTCGACGACATGATATCTGGAGGCAATTCGGTTGAGGAAGTGCTGGATATTATGCGTCAAACCACGGATCTTCTTGCTCGAGGCAATTTTCAATTGCGAAAATGGTGTTCAAACTCTTCCGATGTGCTTCGTACAGTCCCAGAGGCCGAAGGGGAAAGCTTTCTGAAGCTTGATAATGGCAGTGATGTAACAAAGGCGCTTGGGCTCATTTGGGAGCCCCATAAGGACTGCTTTCTGTTTACATTTGCTCCTGAACTCGGTGTTGGCAAGCTCACCAAGCGTTCTGTATAGTCAACTATTGCACGGTGTTATGATCCTATGGGACTGATCGGACCTACTTTGACCAGAGCTAAAATCCTCATGCAGCGCATGTGGAGAGACAAGCTGCATTGGGATGAGAGCCTTCCTCAGTCACTGGATTCGGCATGGACTGAGTTTTGCAAGGATTTCTCCACTGTGGGTCATGCTACATTTCCTCGCTACGTACTTCAACCCAAGGAAGGTTTGAATTGCATGCCTTCTGTGATGCCAGCCACCAAGCCTATGGGGTTTCATTTATGCTCGTTCGTTTACTGACACCACTGTTAAGGTTCACTTGCTGCTGGCCTGAACGGTGTTCGCCAGAAAGCAACCTTCCGGAAATTCGACACCGGGTTTTGCTGTCGTCTGAGCGCGCCGACATTTCGCTTTCGTTTAAGCACATCAACTCATTCGGAGTCATGATGCGCATCTTTGGCTACATTCTCAAATTCATCAATAGGACGAAGTCACCGGATCTCTCATCAGAGGACCTTCGCAAAGGCTCACCCTTGCTATGCCGCATCGTTCAACGGGCCCACCTCTATCCTGAGTATCTTGTTCTGAGGAAAAGGAACTGCGTGGATTCGTCCAGTACTATCGTATCGCCCTCGCCATTCATAGTTGATTTTGGACTGATTCGTGTTGGCGGCCGCCTGCGGCACTCAACTCTCGGATTCGATGCACGCCACCCAATCATTCTGCCCAGGGATCATCCACTGACATTCGCTATCATTGCTCACTTTCATCGAAAGCATCACCATGCTGGCACGCAGTCCTTACTTGGAGCAATTCGCTTGCAGTTCTGGCCCATCGGCGGCCTGAAGACTGTGGCTAGTGCCTTACGGAAATGCGTCATCTGCTGCAGATCCAGGCCTCGTCTTGTGGAGCACATCATGGCTGATCTACCAAAGGATCGAATACAGGATTCGCCTGCATTCAGCGTCACCGGAATTGACTATTGCGGTCCCTTCTACTATAAGCCAGATGGGCGCAACCTAACTCCTATGAAATGTTACATTAGCGTCTTCATTTGCTTTGCAACAAAGGCCGTCTGGTTGGAATTAGTGAAGGACTTAACCACTGCAGCTTTCTTGAGTGCCCTCAAGCGCTTCGTTGCTACGCGCGGCATTCCCCGATGCATTTGGTCGGACAATGCCACCAATTTCGTGGGCTCAAGGAACGAGTTAGAGGACCTTCGGCGGCTATTTATGAGCGAGAAGCATCGTGCTGAAGTTCATAATCATTGCATCAACAACGGCTTCGATTTGAAATTCATACCGCCTCGCTCGCTTCATTTCGGGGGCTTGTGGGAGGCAGCAGTGAAGATGGCCAAACATCACTTTTATCGCTCCGTGGGATCGTCACTCTTTGGCTTCGATGAGCTGCGGACATTGGTCTGCCAAATACAGGCTATAATGAACTCTCGTCCTCTTATCTCGATTTCAGAAAACCCTGATGATCTTGGCGTCCTTACACCGGGACACTTTCTAATTGGTCATCCGCTGATGGAGTTTCCCGTGCCAGACGTTACGAAGCTCAACTTCAGTCGACTCGATCGTTGGCAACAAGTCACCTGTGCCCAGCAGATTTTTTGGAAGCGTTGGAGTGAGGAATATTTGACCCTGCTCCAACAACGTGCCAAATGGCGCACACCACAACCATCGATCCAGGTCAACGACGTCGTCTGCATCAAGGACGAAAACTTGCCACCATTAAAGTGGCCCTTAGCACGGGTGATCGAGGTCATCGCTGGAACTGATGGGGCTGTGCGAGTTGCCATACTGCGGACACCATCCGGAACCACTCGTCGAGCTGTCAACAAGCTGTGCGTCCTTCCCGTTAAGGATCTTGTTAAAAGCCCAGGTCTTTCAACGGGGGGGAGTATGTTCGGAGCAGCAGCCGTCAGTAGATCTTAAGAAAATCAATTATGTATCACTGTATCCACGCTCACATACTCTCGCGCTCTCGGTGCCTACGCTCACACACGCTCATGGTCCGCGTACTGCTAACAATTGCAGTGCGTCGCGGAACCCACCCCCACTCTGGATTAGTCGTCGTCGAAAACAGCATCGCGTAACACACCCTCGTCATACCGGCCCTATTTCGTTTATAATCACACCTTAAAAACCACCTCGAACTCACGGGCACGCCTTTAAATATAATAAACAAAAAACATTAAATTAAAAACACGGAGAAAACTTTTATTTCGTAAATTGGAGTTCAGAGTTGCCGAAAAAGCTCGGCAGCTTCCAACAGCAATAAATAAATACGCGAATAACTAATTAAATGCTTTAATAAAAAAATTAATTAAATTAATTAAATAAATAAATTTAAATCAATAAATAAATTTAAGTACATACAAAACTCTATTGAAATAAATAAATAAACACCTGAATAATTAAACGACACAATAAATATTCCAATAAATAAATAAATACTTCCTCTCAAAAAAAAACTCTTATTCTGTTGACCTAACTAATACCTACTTCTAAAACTGTCTCCTAACAATATTAGCGAGAATCGTTAGTCCTCCTTCTTTGGTTTCAAGACAATTACTAACATAAACCAAAATTTTTTACTCCACACAATTCACATTAAATTTAGTGGGTGAGACGAGAGATCACTGCAACTTACTGTTGCTGCAGGTGAGCGAACCCTCTATTTTTCCCTCGCTATTTTCTTCCTATTTCTGACAACCCATCTTGCTGTTTCCTTGCTTTCTTTTTCTAGATCATCGTGGCTCCTTCGAGTTGGCAACGATGCTAAATTGCCCCTAGAGAAATGCACGGACCACCACTCGACAGACCCTCGACATCTCCATTTTTCGGATCCGCTCCGTGGATTCCCCGAGACGGACAACGATGCTCGTGCCAATAAAGCACGGCACGGACCACAACTCGCTAAATCAACGGCCGAATCTACGCAGTCTCTAAACGTAGAGCAACGAGGATATTTACCACCTGAAAATGCCTGGACCACAGCTTGAGACCCACTCTTCCACTTCTACTATCCTTCTTTCCCCTCAACGGCTACGATGACTTCGCTTCAATCCTGGTTCACGGACCAGTTGAGCTTCCTATCTATAGGCTCGGTTTTAGATCCGGTATTTTAGCTCAACCTCGTTTAAAACCGATCCCTTCGATTTTAATTGGGCGCCATTTCCCATTTCTGGGGTGTTTTCGACCCGATAATCCAGGGGACGGATTGAAAAAAAAAAAACTAACAACAAAGAATTAACATACATAATGTTTTGGTCCTTGTTGGACTCTCATAGCGGGGGCAGTCGGTATTATTGCCCTTAGCGGGGCCCTCCCTTCCATGAGCGCTGCGGATATTTTAGTTCTGTGCTCCCTTTTCATATTCCGGGTCTCGCTCTTCTTCTCGCTCTCGTCCCACCCAACTAAAGTATTTTACTCACTCATTGTTTCTTTTCAAATCAATTATCTCATGATAATTCGAAGCCCCATCTAATAACATTTTACAATATTGTGATAAATTGATTTAAATTATGTGGACTACTAACAAAAACGTAAACTAACCAAGAAAATATTGAAAAACAAAAAAAAAACTTTGAGAAAAGAAAATACGAACGCTATTCCACCCCAGTTGGCAGCCCCATGTTAGCAAAATATTTTATATGCAAATGAAATGAGATTTAAATCTTACAAACTGACAAGAGCTCTTGTATGGCAGAAATTATGTAAATGGTGATATGGAATGATATTTTAATTCTGGGGGTTTATAAATGGATACATTCGTATGGTGTGTGTGTGGGTGTGTGATGGTGTAAAGATGATGAACAAATGAAGAAACGTGTAGCAAAGGTTGGCTTCCTGCTGATGCCTCGTAGACTCATGACGGCGCTGCACCAGGGAATCCGCCTCCAGGCGTTGCTCCGTAGATCCCTCCTCCAGCTGCTGCTTTCTGGAACCGTGCTCTAGCTACTTTCCGGCCTGGCCAGTACCGGGCTGTTGCTGTGGCCTCCTTGTTCCCGTCGATTGCTGCCTCCGCTGTCGTCGTAGTCGCCGTAGTACTGTGGTCGTTGTCGTTTGGTACTCCTCTTCTTTTTTCTGCACTTTCTTAACTTTTTTTCTTTCGGTCACGTGTGATCCCTCTGCGTTTTTCCCGGAAACTGCCCTTCCTCAATGTTAATTTTCGTGGTCACGTTTTCCCTCCTCCCACGCATCCCTGTTCCTGACTCTCAGGATCCACACCAGATGCCGCTGTCTTTTCTGCTCTCCAGTCTTAGCAATTATCGGCTCGATTGAAAGCCGGCCAAACAACTCATTCCCTGTCTCTCTCGCACACAGCCGTATATGTATATGTAGGAAGTAGACTTAGACATGTAGAAAAGACAGATGTAGAAAACTTCAGTAAACAAAAATTAAAACATCTAATATATAAAAATCTCCGAAAAGGTTCGACCTAATTTTTATTTTCTTTCTCGTCTAAAATTTAATCGAGGTTTCACATGTGTAAAAAAATCTCACCTTTCCCCGTTTATGTGCTGTGTAAGAATAAGCTGTGACTTGTCGGTTATCGATTGGTAACGCACTGTAGTGTAAAAAGGATATATATATCGGACCGTTCTTGATGTTCTCTGTGGGAAAAGGCTATCAGTTTCCAAAATTAAATCGATGTTATCATATATATATCGATATATATAAATCGAGAGATACATTATTGTATATGTCGGAAAGTTGTCGGTATGCTGGGTCTCGTCCGCCATATTGGATTCACGGTTACAGAAACACAGCAAGTTGCAATGTGTAGTGCTGTTTCTTTGTCATCTATACACAGACTGACTTCAACAACCACGGCCACACTTGCGCCATGCTCGACAGCCAGTACTATTCGAATAACATTTACCATGCATCGTTTACTTATTAACTAGCGAAATAATAATGTTTCTTTTTGATCTCCGACACGGCCTTCCTGACGCTAACACGTCCTCGTGTGCCATGCCTCATACAATAACAACTAACATCTTAATAGCTCCCTGCCTCGCTCAAGTCATTTAAAATTTCATTTACACTCGTTCTCTTCTTTACTTTTAACAATCAAATCTTTATCTTTATTCTTACAACGTACCAAAGCCACATGCTTTTCTTTTCAACTTTGCTCCGTACAGTCACCGTACTGTGAAGCATCACCTACAGTACAACTGCTTCTGCTTCTATTTTTCTTCTCTATTACCACTAAACCATCGTATCATCACTCTCACATATTTCTTTTACATTTCTAAATCTCATATCCTTCATACGTCATGGTCTCTCTTTAGACCCTCATGACCCCCGCCACACGACATCAACCGCGCCGCACGCCATGTTCGACTCTCTCTAGCCTACACTTGTGCCATCGGTTGACCATCGTGGTGCGGTCGAAGCCTCGTGTATGATATAATTCACCGCACCCACTAGTGCCAGAGTGCATGGTACATCTTCATCATCCTTGCCCTAGAGCAGGTAATCCGCCTAAGCTGCAACTAGCTCACTTGGAATAGTTCGCAACCGTTAATGGGCATACTTGTACGTTATCTTACTAGATAAGGAATTTAACACATAACTGTCAACTTCAAACATTTCAACTTTCGCAAATGTCCCTTTAAACTAAGGATCCAACTTCATTTAGTATCGTTCCTCGCACTTGAGCAAGACATGGTCGCCTACGTTGAATCTTACAAGTTTGGTTTTATTTCTATTAAATCGCTGCTTATCACACTCTGTATTACTCACCATACTTCGTTGATGAAGCAAATTCGTTGCGCTCAAGTTCTGACACCTTCTACCTCTACCTTTTCTTCTTCTATTAACTTCCTCATACCCAATAGTCTTGAATCCTCCCTCGTGCCAACAACAACCAACATCAAAATAAAGCGCAATCGTATTCGTATTCCATTCTGTATAATTAACACACAATCGATCATTACTGTCTTTCTTTTTCACTAGCAGCATTGGACTCCCAAATGGAGAGCAGCTCGGACGGATAGCACTATTCGCTAGAAATGTATGTATTTTGCCTCTCGTTAACGTTTCCTTTTCTGATCTGGGTCTATACGGGGATACCTCATAATAGTTTTATTTGCATCCATCAAACGAATTTCCAGCTCACTAGCTGTTACTCGACTATTTGGGATACCCCACCACGCAAAATAGGATTTCTAAAGAATATTCACAAATTTTGACAATTTATTATACTTGCAAAGTAAATGATAGAGAGTTTTTGTCAACGCCGCTTAAAACAACCTTATTGTTTATTAATTTTACCACGAATTTTTTTTTTCAGTCAGCTTTTCCTTCAATAAAAAAAAACACTCGGCACCTGAGTCAGAGAAAATGGAACAGGCTCACCAAACTAATGTAGGGTTCCTTTTGGCTTCACCACGGTACAGACATTCACCCGCTTCTCTTATGTGCTGCTCTCGCTCGAAGCTGAGGTACCTTTGGTACATACAGACGCAATGTGTGCAGGGTTTCCACATTTAAAACATGTCACCGCTGCTCGTTCTTTTCCCTGTGTCGTGATGCCGTGCGTCTGATAGCCTTTGAATGCATTCTATTCCCCAGTTCTCCTGTTGCCGCACCTTGCCATTTTATGTCCAACTTTGCCCCAGAAATGGCACCGTAGATCCGATGTGAATTTTTGCTTCTCTTGTTCAGCGCCATGGTCGTGATCCGTCATAGCGTAATCATTCCGTTTGCCAAACGCATACGCTCGCAACTGCTGCTGCAATTCACTGCGTGTTTTTATATTGGTAGTGAATTGTAAGCGCTGCAGTCGGTTGTCTATTTTGGATGTGTGGGCCAGCACAACAGACACTGATATCTCCTCAAAATCCATCGTTTTACATTTAGACAGCAGTGACGTCACCAAGCGGCTGCTATATAGAGACAAACACTCGCTCGGCTTTGGGCTTTGAAGATATTCAGCAAAATGGCTGCCGGCGTCTCTACACCTTCGTAGCGCTGAGCAAGGTGTAGCCATAATTATATCCACAGTTTTGCACCACGCCGCAGCATCTGCACACACAGCTTCGGGGTTATACTTTGGCAGAGACACAAATTTGGCTCGTCTACTTTCTTTGATGCCTGCATTGATCGAAACAGCTCCATGAAATTTCGGTTCTGGGCCTCGAAAAGTGCACGTTATTGATTGCCAGAGTGGTCTGGTGGCGGGGCCGATCCCACTTCTGATATCGAAGCGTTGTCGGTATGCTGGGTCTTGTCTGCCATATTGGATTCTCGGTTACAAAAGCACAGCAAGTCGCAATGTGTTGTGCTGTTTCCTTGTCATCTATACGCAGACTGACTTTAACAACCACGGCCTCACTTGCGCCATGCTCATCTGAGGCGCTCTCTCGCTCTCAGACTATGCTCTCAGCAACATAGGGTCACACTAGACAATATATATCGACAGCCAGTACTATTCGAATAACATTTACTATGTATCGTTTCCTTATTTACTAGCGAAATAATAATGTTTTTTCTTCAATCTCTGACATATATATGTATTTATGCAGGGTGACCGTTTATTGTATTTGTATTGGCCGTTTATTGTATTGGGCAAAAAGTATTTAATTTTTTGTGGTATATACTATTTCTGAACATCTTAATGGTATTCGTTGGTATTTTTCAACCGGGTGATTTTTTTTTTTGCTGGCATCGCATTTTTGTTTGGCTAAATTTATTATTCGAATTTATCATGACCAAACAAAAGTATTGAGAAGACTGGGAAAGCCATCAAAATGCTAAAAATTGGCTTGAAAGGCGCAGCAGAACCGGCAATGCGCTCTGCAAAATATGCCAATGCTCAGTCTTGAACAGGCTGGCATCAATAAAGCAAAAATCTAAAATTTACAGAAGCTGTAAAGTTGGATCCCACCAGTACAGTAAACTTATTATAAATAAATAAAATGAATTTAGGGTCGCGGTTCAACAAGGAATTGCCCAAACTTGCCAAATGTTATGCAAATGAGATTAATTCTGTGTTAATTCGTACGCAAAACTTTTTAATCGAATTATGCGTTCAATTAAGAAATCGTTTTCCTTTCAATGAACGTGCTCTAAGGCTGATGTCATTACTAAGCCCTGAGGTGGCAGTAGATGAAGCATTTTATTCATTGTACAAGCTATATGAACGTTCTGAAAGCGATCTGCAGTTCCTAAAAAATGACATTAATGTTGTTAGCCCGGGCAAGTTATGGCATGACGTAGGAAATATTGTAGACGAAAATAATTGTTTTTTAAATTTCCTAACATATCAAAGTTTGCCAAAAGCCGTCGTATTATGCCTGCTTGTGAACGTCTATTCTCAGAGGTTATCATGATAAAAACTAAAGGACGCAATCGATTTATAAATTAAAACGTTTCCAACTTATAGCCTATTTACACTACAGTGAGTTACCTATCCATAACCGAGAAAACTCAATAACTCAGAACTGGTGTCTACACTATGCAAAAGTTGAGTTATTGAGTTTTGGATTTCTTGCAAACACGAGCGTGCGTTGTTTTGTTTATATTATTAAAGTACACAAATATGAACATCGAGGAAGCATTTATGCTTTATTCGTCAGAGCCAGATGCAATGATGGTGCGATGTATTGATTTGGCCACAATGTCTGCACAAACTGTGGAGTATTTGGATACAATTTTAAATACACGCATTTGGACCCTGGTAAGAAATTGGCATTTCATTTTGTAGTGCTTCTATTTTACAATAAAATTGAATTATAATAGCCACGATATGGATCATTTTGGGAGGAAGACGTTGCGAAGAACTCTGATGCCTTTTTAAAGGAAAATTTCCGCATGGAGAGACGTGCGTTCAACATACTTGATGGACTGTTGCCCAAACTCCAAAAGAAAGATGCTCCTTTTCGAGTGACAATTGCTGTGGAGAAGAGAATAGCCATTGCCTAGGATCCTCTGCGGAATATCGTACGGTAGTGAGTCTATTTGCTGTGTCAAAAGCCATTTCATTAAAATAAAATTAAATAAAAGTTGAAAAAAATACAATTTTGTTTCATTTAATTGTTTATTTATTTAAAAAAATGTGCCAAAAGTCCAGGAATGCCTGTAAGGCCTTAAACAAATCTCGTATCTAGGGATAAAATTGTATTAAAAGTATTGTTTTTAGGAAATATTTGTTTGTTTACCTTTTTTCTCCATAATCACATGTTTTTTGTTGTTTTTTTAGTGGTGATAGTTCCACGAGGGGCAGATCAGGGTTGAAATTTTCGGAAAATTGGACAAAGTCGATTGAAACTCAACCAAAACTCACCCTTAGGGCCCCTATGCTTCCCTATGTAAATGAAACTCGAGTCTTTCCCGAAACTCAATAACTCAACCATAGTGTAAACAGGTTATTACTGTATATAAGGCAAAGCTTTCGAGAAATAAATGGCTGTTTTAACTATGAGCCGGACCACAACATGCTGGCTTAAGTTGTTGAAGAAACGGAGGAATTGATATGAATATATTAAATGAACTGTAGTTTTTTAGTTCCATTGAAACTATCAAAAACAAGAAATGAGAAGGCTGATAATAATTAACAAGAGACTATGGAAAAAAAAGTCTGTTTCAATTTATGAATTACATTTTTAAGTTTGTAAAGTGATTAAAATAAAGGAAATATAGTTTGGAAAATATGAATTATGTTTTTTTATTATATACATATAAAAAACACTTAAAATTAATCGATTTTAATTAATGGTTCTTAATTGGTATGTTTAGAAACTGAAATGGTATTTAATAGTATTTATTTTTGGGCCAGGTGGTATTTGTTATTGTTATCGGCGCGGTCACACAGTATATGGTATGTCTATAAAAAGAAGGTGCGTGCTCACTGATGGTGTGCATGTGGCAGGTTTGCAGATTAGAACAACAATTGTTTAGAAATGTCAGAACTTATTTTGGAACTAAAAAAACTAAGTGATTTGGTAGGTAAGCAATATTGTTGCAATTTTACGGCATTTAATTAAATGTATTTGAAGGAGCGCAAGACAGAAGAGCTTTCTTCCCAAATAAAGTCTTTAACACGAAACGATCACTGTGCTGAAACTGATGCTGATCTTATCAAACTCCAAGTTAAAAATGCTAAGCTCAACCACCGTTTATCCATAATTAGGCAGGTGAGTTGTTCACATTCATAGACTTAATTATGCATCAAAGTAACTTTTGTTTTTAAAGTCCATAGTTCAGGAGTCAGCCATGGAGGTTACAGAAAGTTTTTCAATCACGGAACATTTGGAAAACGTTTTTAAACGAGCTATTGAATTGGCGTTTCCAGAATATGGAAATATACCAGTTATAATTGCTCCAGTAAATAGTGCGTCTGCAAAGTATGGTGACTATCAGTGTAACAATGCGATGGGTTTGGCCAATAAAATGAAAGAAATGGGTGTTAACAGAACACCACGTGAGATTGCCAACGAGCTACGAAAATCTTGTCCACCATCACCGATCATAAATAAGCTGGAAGTTGGCGGTGCTGGTTTTGTAAACGTGTTTCTTAGAAAGTACGTGACATATGTATGTAAATATGAATTTGATATTTCATTGATTTATTTTTTTTTTCTACCAAAAGAGATTATGCAGCTCAAGCTTTAAAAAACATGTTACGTAACGGTATCAAACCTCCAAAGGTACTCAAAAGGCGAGTTTTGGTGGATTTTTCTTCGCCTAATATAGCCAAGCAGATGCATGTTGGTCACTTACGCTCTACAATTATTGGCGAATCAATTTGCCGCTTGCTAGAATTTTTGCAGCATGACGTGATTCGTATAAATCATCTTGGTGATTGGGGAACACAATTCGGTATGTTAATTGCACACTTGGAGGAACGTTTTCCCGACTTTCTCAACAAAAGCCCGCCAATTGGAGATTTACAATCCTTTTATAAAGAGTCGAAGAAACGGTAAGTGATAAAGAACCTTTTTTGTTACACCCTTCGAAATAATGTACATTAAAAAAAAAGGCGTGTAACTACATACGCTAAATATACTTTAAATATTATTATGTCAACTAAATCATACCGATTTGAAGAAGCTTAATTTGTATGCTCTATTGCGGTTGCCAGCAAAGATAGATATAAACAAATTCGCGAACGGCTGTCCTTCGCATCTGAGCTGCTACTTGACGTCGTCTGTTCGTCAATGCCGTGGTAAGCGCAAAGCTAGAACGCAAAAACAAAATATGCCGGGCATAAAACTGCTGCGTCGAGGCTCGAGACATTAATGCTCGACTCAAGTTTATAAGAGTTTTTTTATTGTGAGCAATTTAGTTTTTTATACCTGGTAATCGAAGAGTATAGGGGTATATTAGACTTGTGCTAAAAGTGGATGTGTGTAACACCCAGAAGGAAGTGTTTTCGATCCCATAAAGTATATTCATATATTCTTGATCAGCATAAATAGCCGATTCGATATACACTTAACAGAATAACTATGCGTACAAGCATGTTGTACAACTTTATCGTTGAAGAAACCCGTTTTAAAAAATTAAAAGAAATTTAAATTTTTTAGAAATAATAGTATATTTATCTGGCTTTATTTTGATGCAACTCCTTAATTTCTAGCTTATAAACTTTTCTTAATATAAAAAAAATGTAAACAGTCGTCTGTTTTTCAACCAGAAAAAGTATGCGTACAAAACAAGAACCCCGAAGAAAATTCAGTTTTTTGGAAAATGTGATGAGAAATGAATATGAAGTCGGATACCCTTTACGTTGTATTACTTGTGCCAACCGATTTGATATTGATTCGACCAATTTCTTGGTACCCTGTACCATTCCTGGCTCAATACCTGAAGTATGATTTTTTTGAGCATATCCTTTTATGATGTGGTGTGGAGTCGGATCCAGTGCTCCAGAATGTGCCAGAGATGTTCAGTGGGATTAAGATCTGGTGATTGCGGCGGCGAATTCAACAGATTTTTAACGTTTTATAGCAACCAATGCTTTTTATTATGGCCAGTATGCTTCGGGTCGTAGCCTTCTTCCAACAAAAAGTCCTTTTCGAGTCCAAATTTCGGGGCACTTTGGTGAAAATTTTGTTTTAGAATATTCATTTACTTCGTGTGATCCATTATACATTCAATGAAGTCAAGATTCCCAACACCACAAGTCGCCATACATCCCCAAACCATAACGCCGCCACACCGTGTTTTACGGTTGGGGCAAGGTTTTGGATATCGAGACCTGTGACTTTTTTTCGACAGAAAATCATACGGCATCTCATCCCACATTTACAGAAATTGCTCTCTTCGCTAAAAAGTATTTTTTTCAGAACTCTATAGGCATATTTTTCTATTTTTTGGCAAAGTCCGTGAGTTTGGTTTTGTGGTGATGGCGGCGTTATGGTTAGGGGATGTATGGCAACTTGTGGTGTTGGGAATCTTGACTTCATATATCATCAAAGGATATGCTAAAAAAAATCATACTTCAGGTATTGAGCCAGGAATGGTACAGGGTACCAAGAAATTGGTCGAATCAATACCAAATCGGTTGGCAGAAGTAATACAATGTAAAGCGTATCCGACTTCATATTAATTTCTCATCACATTTTCCAAAAAACGGAGTCTGCTTCAGGGTTTTTGTTTTGTACGCATACTTTTTCTGGTTGAAAATCAGACGACTGTACACATTTTTTTATACCCGGTACTCGAAGAGTAAAGGGGTATATTAGATTTGTTGAAAAAATGTATGTGTGTAACACCCAGAAGGAAGCGTTTCCGACCCGATAAAGTATATATATTCTTGATCAGCATCAATGGCCGAGTCGATATAGCTGTCTTTCTGTCCGTCCGTCTTCATTAGCGCCTATGGCTCAGAGACTATAAAAGCTAGAGGAACAAAATTTTGTATCCAGCCTCCTGTCCTATCACACTGTTACAAGTGTATTTCAAAATTTCGCCCCGCCCCTTCCGCCCACTCCGAGGACGAAAATCTGTGGCATGGAAAATTTTAAAGATACGAGAAAACTAAAAACGCAGAATCATAGAGAATGAGCATATCTATCAGAGTGTTAAATCTGGATCAGATCGGATCATAAATATAGCTAAAATGAAGAAAACCATTTCGAAATGAATCGTTCCCTCTCGCTCTCTCTCACACACAGGGATAGGCGCTATACCTTATCGAATTTTTTGACGCCTAGTTCTCAGAGACTATAAGAGCTAGATCAACCAAACTTTCTATCCAAGCTCCTGTGATATCAAACCGAGACGAGTTTGTTTCAAAATTTGGCCACGCCCCCTTCCGCCCCCACAAAAGATGAAAATCTACAATTTTGAAGATACGGGAAAACCAAAAATGCAGAATCAGAAAATTACCATGTCTATCAGGGTGGTGAATCTGGATCAGATCGGATCATAAATATAGTCAGAAGGAACAAATGAAATTTCAGTGGCCTCCCAAGCGCAGACTGATTCCCTCTCTCTCTCGCACACAGCCGTGTATGTATATGTAGGAAGTAGATAAAAACATGTAGAAATGGCAGATGTAAAAAATGTATATAAACAAATATGGAAACATCTAATAGATCGGCTCACAACGTTCCCCCTCGTTTTTTCCTACTGTAGTGTATCTTAGGGTGGCTGGGAGTTTCCCGAAGTATTTTGTGAAATCCTGACATTACTTCGGTTGTTTGTATTTGTGGCATTGGGTCTGTTTGTGTTTTGGTAGTTCCTGTTGGAATTACCACGACCTCTGTAGTTGTTACTACTATTTTGGGCGTAATGATTGCCGCTATTCTAGTTGTTGTTATTATAACGAAAATGTCCTCTACCTCGGTTATTACCTCTATAGGTATTACCGCGGTAGGAATTACCTCGTTTAGAAAACAGTACTGTGTTTGCATCTCCTGTAACTCTTGTGTTTGTACGAATGTATGAGCTTATGGCTATATCATATCTATCGCCTCTTTAGTGCTTCAAGCCTCAGCTTGGTCTGCTGCGTATCCCTCAACAATATACGATGCTGCGAGAAGCTTTTGTACGTTCCTGATTTCGGTTGTAAATTGTGCAGCCGTTTTGCCTCTCAGTTGTACTGTGGCTAGTTTGGCTCTCACACTTCGCGATGTTTCACCTACGATAGTGGTCTGCCATTTGTTTATAATTGCGTCTATTTTTGTTTCATCCTTTACTTTATAAAGGGTTGTGCCTAATATTTTAGATTTTATTACCTCAACTGCAAGTTCTTCAAATTTTCCTTTTGTAAGGTTTACCAATTTTATTGCAGTAGTAAATCTATGTAAATTGAGCTTTTTCCCATCAAACTCTGGCAATGATGATGCTACTTCTTTCATATACGCCGTCTGGGCGGCTGAATTGTCAGTCATTGTGACTGGTTTATCATCAGAGTTGTCTGAATCTAAATCCTACTCAGGTGTTGTTTCTAATTCCTCCACCGTTAGTACCGCAGGAATGGTCAGATCGTGCAGATCTTCTTCCTCTATTTCGTCGTCAGAGTCGTCCGACGAGTGGAATTTCTGTTGCGGATCAATCTCTTTTGGTATCGAATCTGGTTCTTCATAAGTTTCGACCGTCAGATGAGTGTCTAAGATAGACGGTATCGATATATTCAGATTATATTTTTCTTTAACAGAAAGAAGGTTTGATCTGAGCCTAACTAAATATTTCGATAAAAATGACCAATGATTTTGGGTAAATTATTCCTTATGATAATTTATTAATGTACGTGCCAGATTAAAATATGATACCAAGGTGGTAGCGTGCTTATTCACGGTCACGTCTTGAATGTTTCTATTCTGTCCTGAACATTTATGTGATTTATCGAAATTATCCCTAATTTCCTTAAGCTGGACATATATTAGATTCCAGTCCATGCTGTTCTATGAGCAGGTAGTATATGTTCTTAATTACTGATCGAATTTTTCAATCAATTTCTTGAGGCATCTATTATGTAGCTTGTATATTTTGAAAAACACACTAGCTGACATTAATATAACAATGATGATCAATAATGTACTTATTAAATGCAAGTCTAATTTTTCGACTCCAACCTTGTTTACAATATTTGCGGTTGAATCGACTACTTTAGTGTCTACTAAGCTAACCATTTTAGGTGTGTTCTGTTTTTCTGAGCGTTCCGTTAATAATATGCCATGTATATATGGCTTAGATTCGCTTTTACTGCTTATGCTATTATTCCGCATACTAAATAGAAAACAATTTTTGCAATTGAAAAAAAATTATTTTTTTTTTTTGTAATTTAAATTCTTTGAATGCCATTTGGCCAAATATTTGTTTTTAATGTTTTTAGATCGAAATGTTTCCCTTCCTAGAGTAAGCTATTTTCGTGCCGTTTTCATGGACAGCTCGAAAGTACAATAATGTTTTGTTATAAGTATTTTGGTTAATGCATATTTTATTAACTGTCATTTGCTGCTGCTGCTGATGTCCGGGGCCTATGGGCTCAGGCGGTAGCTTTGCTGGTCCTTGCGAAGGTGTGTTTTCTGCTGCTGATGTCCGGGGCCTATGGGCTCGGGCTGTGTCGGTGCGCGTCTTCGCACAGGTAATTTTCTGCTGTGTGTATGCAGGTGTATTCACACGCCAGTGTGTACAGTGGTCCCTCGCAGTCTCCCGGGCAAGTGTTCTTCAGTTGCGGTACTTTTTTTACTGTTTGCGTATGAGTTTTTATTACTTCTTTGGACCAAGAATAAAGGTTTTTAGTTACGATTTCAAGTGTTGTGTTTCGTTTAGTTATCGTTTCTTTTTTCAGGAATTCTAATTCCGCTTGTAGGAGGCACGCATTCTCTCACGTAGGGGGTCTTGTGCGTTTAATGCAGCTCTGATTTCTGCAATTCTTTTAAAGATTTTTGTACGCAGTCCTCCTTTTCTCTTTGTTTTCATTCTTCCTATCTTTTTTTCCGCATAACTTCAAACACCAACACTCTACCAAAGACAATATAAACAAGGGGGAACGTTGTGAGACGCGTCTACCGCCGCGGCTCTACTTTATACCCGGTACTCAGTCAGTATATATGTATGTGAGCTTGTTGTAATTTATTAAATGTTCGCAAAAGGGACAAATTTAATTTTAGCCAAAAAAGCAAAAAGTAATTAAGTCGAACCTTTTCGGAGATTTTTATCTATTAGATGTTTCCATATTTGTTTACATACATTTTTTACATCTGCCTTTTCTACATGTCTTTATCTACTTCCTACATATACATACACGGCTGTGTGCGAGAGAGAGAGGGAATGAAACTGCGCTTGGAAGGCCACTGAAATTTCATTTGTTCCTTCTGGCTATACTAATGATCCGATCTGATCCAGATTCACCACCCTGATAGACATGGTAATTTTCTATGATTCTGCGTTTTTGGTTTTATCGTATCTTGTGGATTGTGGATTTTCGTCCTTTGTGGGGGCGGAAGGGGACGTGGCAAAATTTTGAAACAAACTCGTCTCGGTTTGATATCACACGAGCTTGGATAGAAAGTTTTGTTGATCTAGCTCTGATAGTCTTCGAGAACTAGGCGTCAAAATATTCGATCAGGCATAGCGCCCACCCCGGTGTGTGAGAGAGAGCGAGAGGGAACGATGCATTCGAAATGGTTTTTTTCATTGTGGCTATATATGGATCAGATCGGATCCAGATTCAGCACTCTGATAGATATGCTCATTCTCTATGATTCTGCGTTTTTAGTTTTCTCGTATCTTTCAAATTGTGCATGCCACAGATTTTCGTCCTTTGAGTGAGCGGAAGGGGGCGGGGCGAAGTTTTGAAATACACTTGTAACAGTGCGATAGGACAGGAGTCTGGATACAAAATTGTGTTCCTCTAGCTTTTATGGTCTTTGAGCTATAGGCGCTAATGAAGACGGACAGACGGACGGACAGACAGACATAGCTATATCGATCGGCTATTGATGCTGATCAAGAATATATATACTTTATGGGGTCGGAAACGGTTCCTTTTGGGTGTTACACACATCAATTTTTTCAACAAATCTAATATACCCCTTTACTCTTCGAGTACCGTGTATAATAGTAAGACGCACTTCTCCATACAACATTTTTGAGGTAGATTTTGGCTCTCTGGAATTCATAATGGAATTGAACGAAATAAAGAGAGACACAGATAGTCAGAGAGAAAGATAGCGAACCGCTCTCTCGCCCTATACATGAGGTTGAGATTTAACTGTACGTGTGCACACATGTTAGGTCTGCTTGTTTGCATTGGTTTTTGACGACGCCGCACTCAAAGAAAACACCCATTACTTTAGAATTCATTGGGGACTATCACACTATTTGGAGACGCTTGCTCATAATACAAAAAAAGTAATATTTTGTATATCCTTTATATGCTTATTTTGTTTAATGTACTATAAAGGAATATAATGAAGGAATGTACCTATGCAAAAATATATAATCTATGTCATACATGACTTCACATTAGATTAAATGTCTGTAAGGTATTCGTGGGTCGAGTCACCCCACCCCAACTCCCAGCAAATACATTTCTGTCTTGTTTACGTCTCGTCAAAATTCGGCAGCTCGGCACAAATACGCACACATATGTGTTTGCAGCTCTGTGTGTACTCACACATGCAAGCTAATTATATTTGTAGATCCGTGTTCTCTTCTCTTCTTCTTGCGAGCGCGACAGCGCGTACTTGAGCATATACAGAAATCCGCGCTGCTCACGATATGAAATTGTATGGGCGTTTGGCATCTTACTATTTACAGTGACTCCATCGCATAATCGGTCACAAGTTTCCTCAGTACAAATTTGCTCGAAAACTATAAAGAAATGCGTTAGAATTGTTGTTTTTTCACTATTATTATAACTTCATACTATTATCTATCTAAAACCTAAAAAAAAACTCAAACTTTCTAGTGAGAACAGTTAGTTTTAGTCGAAAAACAAAAAAAAGTCATTTTTCGAGGCTCAACGAATAATCGGACAGAGCAAAAGTGCCAATAGAAAACACCGTTATTTCTCAGAAATCTCTCGAACACTTTTGTTCTTTTTATGGCATTCGCTGTCTGGTTGTCTGGCTGTCTGATTGACGAAAACAAATTACTGAAATTGTGTAAAATGGCTCCGCAAGGCAAGCAAACCTCCGTAGAACTTCGACAGCTAATAGTAAAGTTTAACTTGGAAGGGAAAACAGTGCGAGAAATCGCGGATTTGGTCGGAAAATCCAAATCAACTGTCCAGGATATAATTACGAGGTTCCGGGATGAATTTAGGCTAGCCAACAAAAGCCGAGAAGGTCAAGGAAAGATTTTAAATGAACGAGAAGAGCGTTCAGTATTAAAAGAAATAAACCAAGATCCTTTCTTAACCGCAAAAGAACTCCAGATATCCCTAAAAAATCGATCGGGAAAAGACGTTTGTCTGAACATAGTACGTAATACTCTCCATAAGTATGATTACTATGGAAGAGTTGCCAGGAAGAAGCCGTTTATAAGCCCAAAAAACAAACTCAATAGAGTAAAATATGCAAGGGAGTACTTGTTAAAAAGTCCACATTTTTGGGATACGGTAATTTAAAGGTATATCATCTCTAAGTTTAATTTTATTAAAAGTCTTTATTATTTAAAGGTTCTATTTACTGATGAAAGTAAATTTAACTTACATGGGTCAGATGGCAAGAAGTTTGTGTGGCGTAAACCAAACACTGAATTCGAACCCAAAAATACAAAGGCCACTGTGAAGCATGGAGGAGGTTCTGTGATGGTTTGGGGCTGTATGTCGAGTGCTGGAGTAGCCAATTTACATTTCATTGATGGAATAATGGACAAATTTGGCTATTTGGCTATTTTAAAGGAAAATGTCAAGCAAAGCGCGGAGAAATTGGGCATCGCGAGCAACTTTGCCTTCTATCAAGACAATGACCCCAAGCACACATCAGGCGTTGCAAAGCTTTGGTTGATACATAACTGCCCCAAAATTGTACAAACGCCTGCACAGAGCCCAGACCTCAATGTAATAGAGCATTTATGGGAAGAATTAGCCAGGAGGGTTTATAAAAAAAAGTTGTATACGCTAAATCAGCTTAAAGAGGCTTTAGTAGAGGCATGGAACTCCATAGAGCCCCAGGTATTCCAGAATTTGGTAAAATCAATTCCAAAACGCTTGCAGGCTGTTATTGAAACAAAAGGATACGCAACAAAATATTAGTTCCTAAATTAATGCTTTTTTTTCATTACTTTTTGGCTGTGTCCGATTATTCGTTGAGCCTCGAAAAATGCCTTTTTTTCGTTTCTCGCTTTAAGCAAAGTGTTCTCATTAGAAAATATTACTTTTTTGTTATGTTTTTGAAAGATAATACTATGAAGTTATATTAAAAATTTAAAAAAAAATTTTTTTCTTCATTTTTTTATACTTTTTGAGCTCATTTGTACTGAGTATGCAAGTGTCCGATTATGCGATGGAGTCACTGTATATTGTCTTTGACTCTACTCACTCAGTACTTTTCTCATTTCCGATCCGTTTTCAATTCATCTACGCTCTTTGTAGCGTTGCCGGTGCCCATTGGGTTCTTTTTCTTCAGGTTTCCCTTAGGTTCTTGTGACCTATGTCACGGTTGCCATGTAATATCGTCGTATCACCATACTACAGGAGGCTGTAGATGGTTCCACGTGGGGTCACCTCGTGCCGGGAGAGGCTTCTTTGGCGGGAGCTAAACCCGCCATTTTAGAATACTTTATTTTAAGTCGAAAATTTTTTTTTAAAGTAGTCAATTTTTGGGCCTTAGAACGGTAACCTCCTCTTAATAAAAACAAGGATTATAAATAAAATAAATTTAATAATATATAGCTTAATCAGACTCGATATCATTTTATTATCCATCACTAATATTAAGAATAAAAGCTGAGCTTAAAGTTGATATTTAACTTTGTCTAATTAATTGCAATTGACAGACAGCTTACTGCTGAGCAAAAGAACTCACCAAAACAGCTGACCGAAACAGTTAACCAACATTTGACACTCAAAAATAAAAGACAACTCTGTTTTCTGAGGTACAGCGCCACTTTGAATTCAAATAACTCTCTTGGGGTAGAACCGGGCGCAAAAACCCTTGGTGGGCACTTAGGTAGATATGTTACACATTTAATTAAGAAATATTGGTTACGTTTAAAGCAACTTTTGTCTATCTAAAGATAAAAAAACCTCTAATTCCACAGGTACTTTTTATTATTATTTTCCCCCTATATTTACTAAACATTTTCGATTCAAACAAATTGACAACAATTGTTAAGGATTCAAATTTATTTTAAAGTGACAAAGAAATATAAATTTTTCGTATTTCCAAAAACGAAAACACAAAGTTTCAAATTTAGCGTTATCTTTTCTATTAAACGTTTGGCCATAATTTTGCCGTTAAGTTAGGTGTTATTAAAACTAGTGTTATTAAACAAATAAACACGGTTCCTAAAAACAAATTACACCTAAACCAATAGCTTATTATTTATTATCCCTTTTACTACTTTTGTGTTACTTTTTCTCTTTTTATTACAGCTTTGACACGGATGAAGAGTTCAAGAAGCGCGCTTACAATCGAGTGGTTTCACTGCAAAGTGGTGAACAAAACTCTAGAAAAGCATGGCAGCTTATTTGTGATGTTTCGCGACAGGAATTTCAGGCTATATATGACCGTTTAGATGTAAAAGTTAAAGAACGTGGTGAATCTTTTTATCAATCCCGTATGTTGTCTGTGGTTGATTTTTTACGAAAGAAAAATATGCTTGAACCAGATCAGGGCCGTGAAATTATGTGGCCAAACGAAAGCAGGAGTGGCGTACCTCTAACAATCGTAAAATCGGATGGTGGCTTCACCTATGACACTTCTGATATGGCTGCTATACGCCACCGCATAGAAGAGGAGCATTGCACTTGGATAATTTATGTTGTAGACTCCGGACAAAGTACACATTTTAACACAATTTTTAAAGCAGCGGAGCGCTGTTGTATTTTGAATCCGACAGCCCACCGTGTTCACCATGTACAGTTTGGCGTGGTTCTTGGTGAGGATGGAAAGAAATTTAAGACACGTTCCGGTGATACCGTTAAACTATCCGATTTGCTTAATGAGGGAATGAAACGTTCATTGGAACAGCTACGCAGTCGAGGACGCGACGAAACTCTAACAGCTCAAGAATTATTAGAAGCACAAGAGGCAGTGGCTTATGGCTGCATAAAGTATTCAGATTTATGCCACAATCGTATCAGTGACTACGTGTTTTCATTTGACAAGATGTTAGACGACCGCGGTAATACTGCAGTTTATTTATTGTACACATACACACGTATTCGTTCTATTGCACGTAATTTAGGTGATGAGTTCTCTAACTTGGTAAAGATTTTAGATTCCGTCGAGATTGTTTTGAATCACGAAAAAGAATGGAAGCTGGCAAAAACTCTGTTAAAGATACATGATATATTAATGAAGTGCTCGAAAGATCTTTTTCTTCATTTTCTTTGTGAGTTTTGCTATGAGGTATGCACTGCATTTACAGAATTTTATGACAGTTGCTATTGTATTAAAAAAAACAAGGATGGAGAGATAGTTGAAGTGAATCGCAGTCGAGTTTTAATGTGCGAGGCAACTGCAGCAGTATTGCGTCAGTGTTTCTATATACTAGGACTAAAACCAGTTTCTAAACTTTAGCTATGGCAGGCAAGTGTTGGATTTTAAAAATACACATGCATTAATAGTATTAATTGCATATATTTTAATAATATTAATTTCATGAAATATAAAAATTATATTAAAGATTATTAAAATAAAGATTGATAATATTTGTTCGGCAGCATAAAGAGCACACAATTTTTCTCAACGCATTGTTGATTGCTGCTGCGCTACGATCTCAATCGCTGCATGGCCCTTGCTTTAAGTTCGTCGTCCGACAAGAGCTGTGAGGGAGTCTCATCGTCGGAGCACGTAAACGCCTTTTCGTTGGTTGGCACAGTGACCTGGCTGCCAAATATTTTTAAAACCATTCACTTAACTGTTGTAAACTTTTTCGATCTCGCCGTCATCAAAATAAACACTGGCCAATTCGGGTCCTATTGTAATAACTCTTGCATCATATCTCCCCAATAACCCATGACAAATAAAGAAAACATACTCAAATATATAGTAAAATTCAATCAATTGTGTTTTTAATTAAATATATCGGTAACTACGGGAAGCTCATTAGATCAAAATTTTTGGTGACCCCCAGACGTAATAAAAAACAAACAATTATATCCTCATTCAGCGTAAGTATCCACATGACATTATTTTCGCTATATTTTTATACACATCAATTTATTTTTTCTTATACAAAAAATTTGTTCCTTTTGCGAGCTGTGATACCAAGCGACATATAAAATCTATTGGCTATATATGTGGCTCAAAACTTTTCAATTACTCAAGTGGTCGGCCGGCAGATATTTCGACACAAACATAGTTGATACCGCCGCGGCGCGCCGTTCCAAACTGGCGTAGTCAGTAACGACGGTTATATACCGGCCCGAAATTGGAGAATCCGTGGCTGGGCCTGAGTCAAAGTCCCATCTTAAATTAGCTCGTGCGCCATGCAACTCGGCCCATGCGAGTGCGCGGTGAGGAACCGGCAGCTCCCAGCTGCAAGGGGCTGACGATGATTTCAATCTTGTAATAAAAGAAGAATCCAATTCGAAAAGAGGGCAATTTGGAGAATATGAAATAGGATGTTGCTACTAAAAGACGGTCGGCTACGGGCGACGACCCTACCGAGAAGGTATGCGCTACCAGTTCGTTAAAAGGTCGGTCGACATTTATGCGAAAACTCAGTAAAGCACCATTTGCATGGATAGCCACTGAAGACACCCAGAAAAACTACGACACAGAAAAACACAGCACAAAGCCCTTAGACAGTAGAGGTAATAGTATTTGCATTTTTATACCCGGTACTCGAAGAGTAAAGGGGTATATTAGGTTTGTGCTAAAAGTGGATGTGTGTAATAGGGTGGAGTGAAACTGACAAAAAAAAATTGTTTTTTCTTTACTCCTATGTGTAAAAAAAATCAAAGTTCTAACACTTCATCTTGAGGTTCCGCATGAAGAATGTTTGAAATGTCATTTGCCAAAAAATGTTTTTTTTTAAGCTTAATTTTTCTTTTGCTTCCGCCAAAAACTAAGAGCTACTTTACAAGTAGTACTCTTGGTAGGAACGACAGATAACAACCATAAACATCAATAGTAATCGCATATAAAAATAATCGATCAAAATAAATATCGTTCGAACTATTGTATGTGAACTTCCCGCCTTTTTGCACGTTTTTTTTTGTTTACTCCACGGACTGGTAAGTTATTTGTTAATCTAAGCCTATTATACATACATATATAACATTTACAACCGTTTAGGTGATCGGCATTTGATATATGATATACGTACATATTATTACATACAGACAATTCGTCAAACAAACTATATAACAAACTCGACAAGATGTGCGCTGCCTTATATTTGGTGATCCAAAAAAAATTAGTGGAAATACTTTGCCAACACATTGCGATATTATGAAACATTACTTGTGGACAAGAATCGACTTTCTTGAGTTGTGTAATGGAAAAGATCCTGCAGTGAAGGAAATATATGACGTGATTGTTACTGACATCGAAAACATTTCGAAAAAGTCATCTATACCGACAATTAGTCACCAACAAGTTGTCAATAGGCTAATTCTGTATCACAAAAAGTATCAAGGTATTAAGAAATAACGCGCGGTCAACAAAAAGCAGACTTTACAAAGATTCTCTCACTAAATTATTATTATTTTACAAAAATATCCGCAAAAGAAGGAAACAAAAAAAAAAGATCTCAAACAGACAACCATCAGATGAGACATAGTCTGCAAAACCTTGCTACAGCATGTGATAGAACTGGAGTTTCTGATCGATCAGCTGCTTTTATAGTAAACGCTGCCATGGTAGATATGAATATGATTAGTTCCAACAACTCATCTAATGTCATGGACCGAAGCAATATTCGTCGAGAGCTCGAAAAAGTTCGCAAAGATTTGCAATGTGTACAACGAGATAAACCTATGATGGCTATTTATTTTGATGGTCGTAAAGACAAAACTGTATATATGACCTGTTCTCAAAATATTTCAACTCGAAAGACTATCACTGAATAACATTTATCAATAATATCTGAGCCGGGCTCAGAATATATCGGTCATCTTTCTATTGATTCGGGGAAAGCAGCCACAATTGGAAAAAATATTGTCGTTTTTAGAAAAATCATTTGAATTTCGTTTTTCTCTTGTGGAAATTGGATGTGATGGAACTGCTGTAAACACTGGACATAAAAATGGAGTCGTTGGCCTAATGGAAAGAAATCTTAATCGACCCTTGCAGTGGTTTGTGTGCTTGTTGCATGCGAATGAATTACCACTGCGCCATTTATTTATTACTGTGGACGGTACGACAACAGGGCCGAAAAGCTTTACTGGAAGCATTGGCAAAATGCTAGAAAAATGTCGTGATCTTAAACCAGAAGCTTTTGATACTATACCTATTCAATTGGCAATCGTCGATAGTGGTTTGTTAAGCAGCGATCAAAAATATCTGTACGACATATGCTCCGCAGTTTCTTCAGGCTCTGTATCACAAAACTTGGCTAGCAGAGACTCAGGAACCCTGGAACGTTCACCATATACAGTTTGGCGTGGTTCTTGGTGAGGATGGAAAGAAATTTAACTTTTGCCTATATAAAGATAAAAAAACCTTTAATTCCACAGGTAATTTTTATTATTATTTTCCCCCTATATTTACTAAACATTTTCGATTCAAATAAATTGACAACAATTGTTAAGGATTCAAATTTATTTTAAAGTGACAAAGAAATATAAATTTTTCGTATTTCGAAAAACGAAAACACAAAGTTTCAAATTTAGCGTTATCTTTTCTATTAAACGTATGGCCATAATTTTGTCACCCTTTAATGCAGAATTGTATCTTCTTTCCCCACATGTTGATTTGATTCCGCAACTCAAAAATTTGTGTTTTGAATTAATCGTCACTTTTGAGGTTGCTCACCCCATTCTGCGTTGTTTAAGGTATCGTTTGTAAGAATCGATACATAAACGGCTAAGGGGGAGCAGTTTGACTAAATCTTCGTATGCCAAATTTTGCCGTTAAGTTAGGTGTTATTAAAACTAGTGTTATTAAAAATATAAACACGGTTCCTAAAAACAAATTACACCTAAACCAATAGCTTATTATTTATTATCCCTTTTTCTACTTTTGTGTTACTTTTTCTCTTTTTATTACAGCTTTGACACGGATGAAGAGTTCAAGAAGCGGGCTTACAATCGAGTGGTTTCACTGCAAAGTGGTGAACAAAACTCTAGAAAAGCATGGCAGCTTATTTGTGATGTTTCGCGACAGGAATTTCAGGCTATATATGACCGTTTAGATGTAAAAGTTAAAGAACGTGGTGAATCTTTTTATCAATCCCGTATGTTGTCTGTGGTTGTAGAAGAAAAAAAAAAAAAGAAAAAAGAAAAATATGCTTGAACAAGATCAGGGCCGTGAAATTATGTGGCCAAACGAAAGCAGGAGTGGCGTACCTCTAACAATCGTAAAATCGGATGGTGGCTTCACCTATGACACTTCTGATATGGCTGCTATACGCCACCGCATAGAAGAGGAGCATTGCACTTGGATAATTTATGTTGTAGACTCCGGACAAAGTACACATTTTAACACAATTTTTAAAGCAGCGGAGCGCTGTTGTATTTTGAATCCGACAGCCCACCGTGTTCACCATGTACAGTTTGGCGTGGTTCTTGGTGAGGATGGAAAGAAATTTAAGACCCGTTCCGGTGATACCGTTAAACTATCCGATTTGCTTAATGAGGGAATGAAACGTTCATTGGAACAGCTACGCAGTCGAGGACGCGACGAAACTCTAACAGCTCAAGAATTATTAGAAGCACAAGAGGCAGTGGCTTATGGCTGCATAAAGTATTCAGATTTATGCCACAATCGTATCAGTGACTACGTGTTTTCATTTGACAAGATGTTAGACGACCGCGGTAATACTGCAGTTTATTTATTGTACACATACACACGTATTCGTTCTATTGCACGTAATTTAGGTGATGAGTTCTGTAACTTGGTAAAGATTTTAGATTCCGTCGAGATTGTTTTGAATCACGAAAAAGAATGGAAGCTGGCAAAAACTCTGTTAAAGATACATGATATATTAATGAAGTGCTCGAAAGATCTTTTTCTTCATTTTCTTTGTGAGTTTTGCTATGAGGTATGCACTGCATTTACAGAATTTTATGACAGTTGCTATTGTATTAAAAAAAAACAAGGATGGAGAGATAGTTGAAGTGAATCGCAGTCGAGTTTTAATGTGCGAGGCAACTGCAGCAGTATTGCGTCAGTGTTTCTATATACTAGGACTAAAACCAGTTTCTAAACTTAAGCTATGGCTGGCAAGTGTTGGATTTTAAAAATACACATGCATTAATAATATTAATTGCATATATTTTAATAATATTAATTTCATGAAATATAAAAATTATATTAAAGATTATTAAAATAAAGATTGATAATATTTGTTCGGCAGCATAAAGAGCACACAATTTTTCTCAACGCATTGTTGATTGCTGCTGCCCTACGCTCTCAATCGCTGCATGGCCCTTGCTTTAAGTTCGTCGTCCGACAAGAGCTGTGAGGGAGTCTCATCGTCGGAGCACGTAAACGCCTTTTCGTTGGTTGGCACAGTGACCTGGCTGCCAAATATTTTTAAAACCATTCACTTAACTGTTGTAAACTTTTTCGATCTCGCCGTCATCAAAATAAACACTGGCCAATTCGGGTCCTATTGTAATAACTCTTGCATCATATCTCCCCAATAACCCATGACAAATAAAGCAAACATACTCACATATATAGTAAAATTCAATCAATTGTGTTTTTAATTAAATATATCGGTAACTACGGGAAGCTCATTAGATCAAAATTTTTGGTGACCCCCAGACGTAATAAAAAACAAACAATTATATCCTTATTCAGCGTAAGTATCCACATGACATTATTTTCGCTATATTTTTATACACATCAATTTATTTTTTCTTATACAAAAAAAAATGTGTTCCTTTTGCGAGCTGTGATACCAAGCGACATATAAAATCTATTGGCTATATATGTGGCTCACAACTTTTCAATTACTCAAGTGGTCGGCCGGCAGATATTTCGACACAAACATAGTTGATACCGCCGCGGCGCGCCGTTCCAAACTGGCGTAGTCAGTAACGACGGTTATATACCGGCCCGAAATTGGAGAATCCGTGGCTGGGCCGGAGTCAAAGTCCCATCTTAAATTAGCTCGTGCGCCATGCAACTCGGCCCATGCGAGTGCGCGGTGAGGAACCGGCAGCTCCCAGCTGCAAGGGGCTGACGATGATTTCAATCTTGTAATAAAAGAAGAATCCAATTCGAAAAGAGGGCAATTTGGAGAATATGAAATAGGATGTTGCTACTAAAAGACGGTCGGCTACGGGCGACGACCCTACCGAGAAGGTATGCGCTGCCAGTTCGTTAAAAGGTCGGTCGACATTTATGCGAAAACTCAGTAAAGCACCATTTGCATGGATAGCCACTGAAGACACCCAGAAAAACTACGACACAGAAAAACACAGCACAAAGCCCTTAGACAGTAGAGGTAATAGTATTTGCATTTTTATACCCGGTACTCGAAGAGTAAAGGGGTATATTAGGTTTGTGCTAAAAGTGGATGTGTGTAATAGGGTGGAGTGAAACTGACAAAAAAAAATTGTTTTTTCTTTACTCCTATGTGTAAAAAAAATCAAAGTTCTAACACTTCATCTTGAGGTTCCGCATGAAGAATGTTTGAAATGTCATTTGCCAAAAAATGTTTTTTTTTAAGCTTAATTTTTCTTTTGCTTCCGCCAAAAACTAAGAGCTACTTTACAAGTAGTACTCTTGGTAGGAACGACAGATAACAACCATAAACATCAATAGTAATCGCATATAAAAATAATCGATCAAAATAAATATCGTTCGAACTATTGTATGTGAACTTCCCGCCTTTTTGCACGTTTTTTTTTGTTTACTCCACGGACTGGTAAGTTATTTGTTAATCTAAGCCTATTATACATACATATATAACATTTACAACCGTTTAGGTGATCGGCATTTGATATATGATATACGTACATATTATTACATACAGACAATTCGTCAAACAAACTATATAACAAACTCGACAAGATGTGCGCTGCCTTATATTTGGTGATCCAAAAAAAATTAGTGGAAATACTTTGCCAACACATTGCGATATTATGAAACATTACTTGTGGACAAGAATCGACTTTCTTGAGTTGTGTAATGGAAAAGATCCTGCAGTGAAGGAAATATATGACGTGATTGTTACTGACATCGAAAACATTTCGAAAAAGTCATCTATACCGACAATTAGTCACCAACAAGTTGTCAATAGGCTAATTCTGTATCACAAAAAGTATCAAGGTATTAAGAAATAACGCGCGGTCAACAAAAAGCAGACTTTACAAAGATTCTCTCACTAAATTATTATTATTTTACAAAAATATCCGCAAAAGAAGGAAACAAAAAAAAAAGATCTCAAACAGACAACCATCAGATGAGACATAGTCTGCAAAACCTTGCTACAGCATGTGATAGAACTGGAGTTTCTGATCGATCAGCTGCTTTTATAGTAAACGCTGCCATGGTAGATATGAATATGATTAGTTCCAACAACTCATCTAATGTCATGGACCGAAGCAATATTCGTCGAGAGCTCGAAAAAGTTCGCAAAGATTTGCAATGTGTACAACGAGATAAACCTATGATGGCTATTTATTTTGATGGTCGTAAAGACAAAACTGTATATATGACCTGTTCTCAAAATATTTCAACTCGAAAGACTATCACTGAATAACATTTATCAATAATATCTGAGCCGGGCTCAGAATATATCGGTCATCTTTCTATTGATTCGGGGAAAGCAGCCACAATTGGAAAAAATATTGTCGTTTTTAGAAAAATCATTTGAATTTCGTTTTTCTCTTGTGGCAATTGGATGTGATGGAACTGCTGTAAACACTGGACATAAAAATGGAGTCGTTGGCCTAATGGAAAGAAATCTTAATCGACCCTTGCAGTGGTTTGTGTGCTTGTTGCATGCGAATGAATTACCACTGCGCCATTTATTTATTACTGTGGACGGTACGACAACAGGGCCGAAAAGCTTTACTGGAAGCATTGGCAAAATGCTAGAAAAATGTCGTGATCTTAAACCAGAAGCTTTTGATACTATACCTATTCAATTGGCAATCGTCGATAGTGGTTTGTTAAGCAGCGATCAAAAATATCTGTACAACATATGCTCCGCAGTTTCTTCAGGCTCTGTATCACAAAACTTGGCTAGCAGAGACTCAGGAACCCTGGCACGTTCACCATATACAGTTTGGCGTGGTTCTTGGTGAGGATGGAAAGAAATTTAACTTTTGCCTATATAAAGATAAAAAAACCTTTAATTCCACAGGTAATTTTTATTATTATTTTCCCCCTATATTTATTAAACATTTTCGATTCAAATAAATTGACAACAATTGTTAAGGATTCAAATTTATTTTAAAGTGACAAAGAAATATAAATTTTTCGTATTTCGAAAAACGAAAACACAAAGTTTCAAATTTAGCGTTATCTTTTCTATTAAACGTATGGCCATAATTTTGTCACCCTTTAATGCAGAATTGTATCTTCTTTCCCCACATGTTGATTTGATTCCGCAACTCAAAAATTTGTGTTTTGAATTAATCGTCAAAGATTGTAAAAGAAAAAAGAAAAATATGCTTGAACAAGATCAGGGCCGTGAAATTATGTGGCCAAACGAAAGCAGGAGTGGCGTACCTCTAACAATCGTAAAATCGGATGGTGGCTTCACCTATGACACTTCTGATATGGCTGCTATACGCCACCGCATAGAAGAGGAGCATTGCACTTGGATAATTTATGTTGTAGACTCCGGACAAAGTACACATTTTAACACAATTTTTAAAGCAGCGGAGCGCTGTTGTATTTTGAATCCGACAGCCCACCGTGTTCACCATGTACAGTTTGGCGTGGTTCTTGGTGAGGATGGAAAGAAATTTAAGACCCGTTCCGGTGATACCGTTAAACTATCCGATTTGCTTAATGAGGGAATGAAACGTTCATTGGAACAGCTACGCAGTCGAGGACGCGACGAAACTCTAACAGCTCAAGAATTATTAGAAGCACAAGAGGCAGTGGCTTATGGCTGCATAAAGTATTCAGATTTATGCCACAATCGTATCAGTGACTACGTGTTTTCATTTGACAAGATGTTAGACGACCGCGGTAATACTGCAGTTTATTTATTGTACACATACACACGTATTCGTTCTATTGCACGTAATTTAGGTGATGAGTTCTGTAACTTGGTAAAGATTTTAGATTCCGTCGAGATTGTTTTGAATCACGAAAAAGAATGGAAGCTGGCAAAAACTCTGTTAAAGATACATGATATATTAATGAAGTGCTCGAAAGATCTTTTTCTTCATTTTCTTTGTGAGTTTTGCTATGAGGTATGCACTGCATTTACAGAATTTTATGACAGTTGCTATTGTATTAAAAAAAAACAAGGATGGAGAGATAGTTGAAGTGAATCGCAGTCGAGTTTTAATGTGCGAGGCAACTGCAGCAGTATTGCGTCAGTGTTTCTATATACTAGGACTAAAACCAGTTTCTAAACTTAAGCTATGGCTGGCAAGTGTTGGATTTTAAAAATACACATGCATTAATAATATTAATTGCATATATTTTAATAATATTAATTTCATGAAATATAAAAATTATATTAAAGATTATTAAAATAAAGATTGATAATATTTGTTCGGCAGCATAAAGAGCACACAATTTTTCTCAACGCATTGTTGATTGCTGCTGCCCTACGCTCTCAATCGCTGCATGGCCCTTGCTTTAAGTTCGTCGTCCGACAAGAGCTGTGAGGGAGTCTCATCGTCGGAGCACGTAAACGCCTTTTCGTTGGTTGGCACAGTGACCTGGCTGCCAAATATTTTTAAAACCATTCACTTAACTGTTGTAAACTTTTTCGATCTCGCCGTCATCAAAATAAACACTGGCCAATTCGGGTCCTATTGTAATAACTCTTGCATCATATCTCCCCAATAACCCATGACAAATAAAGCAAACATACTCACATATATAGTAAAATTCAATCAATTGTGTTTTTAATTAAATATATCGGTAACTACGGGAAGCTCATTAGATCAAAATTTTTGGTGACCCCCAGACGTAATAAAAAACAAACAATTATATCCTTATTCAGCGTAAGTATCCACATGACATTATTTTCGCTATATTTTTATACACATCAATTTATTTTTTCTTATACAAAAAAAAATGTGTTCCTTTTGCGAGCTGTGATACCAAGCGACATATAAAATCTATTGGCTATATATGTGGCTCACAACTTTTCAATTACTCAAGTGGTCGGCCGGCAGATATTTCGACACAAACATAGTTGATACCGCCGCGGCGCGCCGTTCCAAACTGGCGTAGTCAGTAACGACGGTTATATACCGGCCCGAAATTGGAGAATCCGTGGCTGGGCCGGAGTCAAAGTCCCATCTTAAATTAGCTCGTGCGCCATGCAACTCGGCCCATGCGAGTGCGCGGTGAGGAACCGGCAGCTCCCAGCTGCAAGGGGCTGACGATGATTTCAATCTTGTAATAAAAGAAGAATCCAATTCGAAAAGAGGGCAATTTGGAGAATATGAAATAGGATGTTGCTACTAAAAGACGGTCGGCTACGGGCGACGACCCTACCGAGAAGGTATGCGCTACCAGTTCGTTAAAAGGTCGGTCGACATTTATGCGAAAACTCAGTAAAGCACCATTTGCATGGATAGCCACTGAAGACACCCAGAAAAACTACGACACAGAAAAACACAGCACAAAGCCCTTAGACAGTAGAGGTAATAGTATTTGCATTTTTATACCCGGTACTCGAAGAGTAAAGGGGTATATTAGGTTTGTGCTAAAAGTGGATGTGTGTAATAGGGTGGAGTGAAACTGACAAAAAAAAATTGTTTTTTCTTTACTCCTATGTGTAAAAAAAATCAAAGTTCTAACACTTCATCTTGAGGTTCCGCATGAAGAATGTTTGAAATGTCATTTGCCAAAAAATGTTTTTTTTTAAGCTTAATTTTTCTTTTGCTTCCGCCAAAAACTAAGAGCTACTTTACAAGTAGTACTCTTGGTAGGAACGACAGATAACAACCATAAACATCAATAGTAATCGCATATAAAAATAATCGATCAAAATAAATATCGTTCGAACTATTGTATGTGAACTTCCCGCCTTTTTGCACGTTTTTTTTTGTTTACTCCACGGACTGGTAAGTTATTTGTTAATCTAAGCCTATTATACATACATATATAACATTTACAACCGTTTAGGTGATCGGCATTTGATATATGATATACGTACATATTATTACATACAGACAATTCGTCAAACAAACTATATAACAAACTCGACAAGATGTGCGCTGCCTTATATTTGGTGATCCAAAAAAAATTAGTGGAAATACTTTGCCAACACATTGCGATATTATGAAACATTACTTGTGGACAAGAATCGACTTTCTTGAGTTGTGTAATGGAAAAGATCCTGCAGTGAAGGAAATATATGACGTGATTGTTACTGACATCGAAAACATTTCGAAAAAGTCATCTATACCGACAATTAGTCACCAACAAGTTGTCAATAGGCTAATTCTGTATCACAAAAAGTATCAAGGTATTAAGAAATAACGCGCGGTCAACAAAAAGCAGACTTTACAAAGATTCTCTCACTAAATTATTATTATTTTACAAAAATATCCGCAAAAGAAGGAAACAAAAAAAAAAGATCTCAAACAGACAACCATCAGATGAGACATAGTCTGCAAAACCTTGCTACAGCATGTGATAGAACTGGAGTTTCTGATCGATCAGCTGCTTTTATAGTAAACGCTGCCATGGTAGATATGAATATGATTAGTTCCAACAACTCATCTAATGTCATGGACCGAAGCAATATTCGTCGAGAGCTCGAAAAAGTTCGCAAAGATTTGCAATGTGTACAACGAGATAAACCTATGATGGCTATTTATTTTGATGGTCGTAAAGACAAAACTGTATATATGACCTGTTCTCAAAATATTTCAACTCGAAAGACTATCACTGAATAACATTTATCAATAATATCTGAGCCGGGCTCAGAATATATCGGTCATCTTTCTATTGATTCGGGGAAAGCAGCCACAATTGGAAAAAATATTGTCGTTTTTAGAAAAATCATTTGAATTTCGTTTTTCTCTTGTGGCAATTGGATGTGATGGAACTGCTGTAAACACTGGACATAAAAATGGAGTCGTTGTTCTAATGGAAAGAAATCTTAATCGACCCTTGCAGTGGTTTGTGTGCTTGTTGCATGCGAATGAATTACCACTGCGCCATTTATTTATTACTGTGGACGGTACGACAACAGGGCCGAAAAGCTTTACTGGAAGCATTGGCAAAATGCTAGAAAAATGTCGTGATCTTAAACCAGAAGCTTTTGATACTATACCTATTCAATTGGCAATCGTCGATAGTGGTTTGTTAAGCAGCGATCAAAAATATCTGTACGACATATGCTCCGCAGTTTCTTCAGGCTCTGTATCACAAAACTTGGCTAGCAGAGACTCAGGAACCCTGGCACGTTCACCATATACAGTTTGGCGTGGTTCTTGGTGAGGATGGAAAGAAATTTAACTTTTGCCTATATAAAGATAAAAAAACCTTTAATTCCACAGGTAATTTTTATTATTATTTTCCCCCTATATTTATTAAACATTTTCGATTCAAATAAATTGACAACAATTGTTAAGGATTCAAATTTATTTTAAAGTGACAAAGAAATATAAATTTTTCGTATTTCGAAAAACGAAAACACAAAGTTTCAAATTTAGCGTTATCTTTTCTATTAAACGTATGGCCATAATTTTGTCACCCTTTAATGCAGAATTGTATCTTCTTTCCCCACATGTTGATTTGATTCCGCAACTCAAAAATTTGTGTTTTGAATTAATCGTCACTTTTGAGGTTGCTCACCCCATTCTGCGTTGTTTAAGGTATCGTTTGTAAGAATCGATACATAAACGGCTAAGGGGGAGCAGTTTGACTAAATCTTCGTATGCCAAATTTTGCCGTTAAGTTAGGTGTTATTAAAACTAGTGTTATTAAAAATATAAACACGGTTCCTAAAAACAAATTACACCTAAACCAATAGCTTATTATTTATTATCCCTTTTTCTACTTTTGTGTTACTTTTTCTCTTTTTATTACAGCTTTGACACGGATGAAGAGTTCAAGAAGCGGGCTTACAATCGAGTGGTTTCACTGCAAAGTGGTGAACAAAACTCTAGAAAAGCATGGCAGCTTATTTGTGATGTTTCGCGACAGGAATTTCAGGCTATATATGACCGTTTAGATGTAAAAGTTAAAGAACGTGGTGAATCTTTTTATCAATCCCGTATGTTGTCTGTGGTTGTAGAAGAAAAAAAAAAAAGAAAAAAGAAAAATATGCTTGAACAAGATCAGGGCCGTGAAACTATGTGGCCAAACGAAAGCAGGAGTGGCGTTCCTCTAACAATCGTAAAATCGGATGGTGGCTTCACCTATGACACTTCTGATATGGCTGCTATACGCCACCGCATAGAAGAGGAGCATTGCACTTGGATAATTTATGTTGTAGACTCCGGACAAAGTACACATTTTAACACAATTTTTAAAGCAGCGGAGCGCTGTTGTATTTTGAATCCGACAGCCCACCGTGTTCACCATGTACAGTTTGGCGTGGTTCTTGGTGAGGATGGAAAGAAATTTAAGACCCGTTCCGGTGATACCGTTAAACTATCCGATTTGCTTAATGAGGGAATGAAACGTTCATTGGAACAGCTACGCAGTCGAGGACGCGACGAAACTCTAACAGCTCAAGAATTATTAGAAGCACAAGAGGCAGTGGCTTATGGCTGCATAAAGTATTCAGATTTATGCCACAATCGTATCAGTGACTACGTGTTTTCATTTGACAAGATGTTAGACGACCGCGGTAATACTGCAGTTTATTTATTGTACACATACACACGTATTCGTTCTATTGCACGTAATTAAGGTGATGAGTTCTGTAACTTGGTAAAGATTTTAGATTCCGTCGAGATTGTTTTGAATCACGAAAAAGAATGGAAGCTGGCAAAAACTCTGTTAAAGATACATGATATATTAATGAAGTGCTCGAAAGATCTTTTTCTTCATTTTCTTTGTGAGTTTTGCTATGAGGTATGCACTGCATTTACAGAATTTTATGACAGTTGCTATTGTATTAAAAAAAAACAAGGATGGAGAGATAGTTGAAGTGAATCGCAGTCGAGTTTTAATGTGCGAGGCAACTGCAGCAGTATTGCGTCAGTGTTTCTATATACTAGGACTAAAACCAGTTTCTAAACTTAAGCTATGGCTGGCAAGTGTTGGATTTTAAAAATACACATGCATTAATAATATTAATTGCATATATTTTAATAATATTAATTTCATGAAATATAAAAATTATATTAAAGATTATTAAAATAAAGATTGATAATATTTGTTCGGCAGCATAAAGAGCACACAATTTTTCTCAACGCATTGTTGATTGCTGCTGCCCTACGCTCTCAATCGCTGCATGGCCCTTGCTTTAAGTTCGTCGTCCGACAAGAGCTGTGAGGGAGTCTCATCGTCGGAGCACGTAAACGCCTTTTCGTTGGTTGGCACAGTGACCTGGCTGCCAAATATTTTTAAAACCATTCACTTAACTGTTGTAAACTTTTTCGATCTCGCCGTCATCAAAATAAACACTGGCCAATTCGGGTCCTATTGTAATAACTCTTGCATCATATCTCCCCAATAACCCATGACAAATAAAGCAAACATACTCACATATATAGTAAAATTCAATCAATTGTGTTTTTAATTAAATATATCGGTAACTACGGGAAGCTCATTAGATCAAAATTTTTGGTGACCCCCAGACGTAATAAAAAACAAACAATTATATCCTTATTCAGCGTAAGTATCCACATGACATTATTTTCGCTATATTTTTATACACATCAATTTATTTTTTCTAAAACAAAAAAAAATGTGTTCCTTTTGCGAGCTGTGATACCAAGCGACATATAAAATCTATTGGCTATATATGTGGCTCACAACTTTTCAATTACTCAAGTGGTCGGCCGGCAGATATTTCGACACAAACATAGTTGATACCGCCGCGGCGCGCCGTTCCAAACTGGCGTAGTCAGTAACGACGGTTATATACCGGCCCGAAATTGGAGAATCCGTGGCTGGGCCGGAGTCAAAGTCCCATCTTAAATTAGCTCGTGCGCCATGCAACTCGGCCCATGCGAGTGCGCGGTGAGGAACCGGCAGCTCCCAGCTGCAAGGGGCTGACGATGATTTCAATCTTGTAATAAAAGAAGAATCCAATTCGAAAAGAGGGCAATTTGGAGAATATGAAATAGGATGTTGCTACTAAAAGACGGTCGGCTACGGGCGACGACCCTACCGAGAAGGTATGCGCTACCAGTTCGTTAAAAGGTCGGTCGACATTTATGCGAAAACTCAGTAAAGCACCATTTGCATGGATAGCCACTGAAGACACCCAGAAAAACTACGACACAGAAAAACACAGCACAAAGCCCTTAGACAGTAGAGGTAATAGTATTTGCATTTTTATACCCGGTACTCGAAGAGTAAAGGGGTATATTAGGTTTGTGCTAAAAGTGGATGTGTGTAATAGGGTGGAGTGAAACTGACAAAAAAAAATTGTTTTTTCTTTACTCCTATGTGTAAAAAAAATCAAAGTTCTAACACTTCATCTTGAGGTTCCGCATGAAGAATGTTTGAAATGTCATTTGCCAAAAAATGTTTTTTTTTAAGCTTAATTTTTCTTTTGCTTCCGCCAAAAACTAAGAGCTACTTTACAAGTAGTACTCTTGGTAGGAACGACAGATAACAACCATAAACATCAATAGTAATCGCATATAAAAATAATCGATCAAAATAAATATCGTTCGAACTATTGTATGTGAACTTCCCGCCTTTTTGCACGTTTTTTTTTGTTTACTCCACGGACTGGTAAGTTATTTGTTAATCTAAGCCTATTATACATACATATATAACATTTACAACCGTTTAGGTGATCGGCATTTGATATATGATATACGTACATATTATTACATACAGACAATTCGTCAAACAAACTATATAACAAACTCGACAAGATGTGCGCTGCCTTATATTTGGTGATCCAAAAAAAATTAGTGGAAATACTTTGCCAACACATTGCGATATTATGAAACATTACTTGTGGACAAGAATCGACTTTCTTGAGTTGTGTAATGGAAAAGATCCTGCAGTGAAGGAAATATATGACGTGATTGTTACTGACATCGAAAACATTTCGAAAAAGTCATCTATACCGACAATTAGTCACCAACAAGTTGTCAATAGGCTAATTCTGTATCACAAAAAGTATCAAGGTATTAAGAAATAACGCGCGGTCAACAAAAAGCAGACTTTACAAAGATTCTCTCACTAAATTATTATTATTTTACAAAAATATCCGCAAAAGAAGGAAACAAAAAAAAAAGATCTCAAACAGACAACCATCAGATGAGACATAGTCTGCAAAACCTTGCTACAGCATGTGATAGAACTGGAGTTTCTGATCGATCAGCTGCTTTTATAGTAAACGCTGCCATGGTAGATATGAATATGATTAGTTCCAACAACTCATCTAATGTCATGGACCGAAGCAATATTCGTCGAGAGCTCGAAAAAGTTCGCAAAGATTTGCAATGTGTACAACGAGATAAACCTATGATGGCTATTTATTTTGATGGTCATAAAGACAAAACTGTATATATGACCTGTTCTCAAAATATTTCAACTCGAAAGACTATCACTGAATAACATTTATCAATAATATCTGAGCCGGGCTCAGAATATATCGGTCATCTTTCTATTGATTCGGGGAAAGCAGCCACAATTGGAAAAAATATTGTCGTTTTTAGAAAAATCATTTGAATTTCGTTTTTCTCTTGTGGCAATTGGATGTGATGGAACTGCTGTAAACACTGGACATAAAAATGGAGTCGTTGGCCTAATGGAAAGAAATCTTAATCGACCCTTGCAGTGGTTTGTGTGCTTGTTGCATGCGAATGAATTACCACTGCGCCATTTATTTATTACTGTGGACGGTACGACAACAGGGCCGAAAAGCTTTACTGGAAGCATTGGCAAAATGCTAGAAAAATGTCGTGATCTTAAACCAGAAGCTTTTGATACTATACCTATTCAATTGGCAATCGTCGATAGTGGTTTGTTAAGCAGCGATCAAAAATATCTGTACGACATATGCTGCGCAGTTTCTTCAGGCTCTGTATCACAAAACTTGGCTAGCAGAGACTCAGGAACCCTGGCACGTTCACCATATACAGTTTGGCGTGGTTCTTGGTGAGGATGGAAAGAAATTTAACTTTTGCCTATCTAAAGATAAAAAAACCTTTAATTCCACAGGTAATTTTTATTATTATTTTCCCCCTATATTTACTAAACATTTTCGATTCAAACAAATTGAAAACAATTGTTAAGGATTCAAATTTATTTTAAAGTGACAAAGAAATATAAATTTTTCGTATTTCGAAAAACGAAAACACAAAGTTTCAAATTTAGCGTTATCTTTTCTATTAAACGTATGGCCATAATTTTGTCACCCTTTAATGCAGAATTGTATCTTCTTTCCCCACATGTTGATTTGATTCCGCAACTCAAAAATTTGTGTTTTGAATTAATCGTCACTTTTGAGGTTGCTCACCCCATTCTGCGTTGTTTAAGGTATCGTTTGTAAGAATCGATACATAAACGGCTAAGGGGGAGCAGTTTGACTAAATCTTCGTATGCCAAATTTTGCCGTTAAGTTAGGTGTTATTAAAACTAGTGTTATTAAAAATATAAACACGGTTCCTAAAAACAAATTACACCTAAACCAATAGCTTATTATTTATTATCCCTTTTTCTACTTTTGTGTTACTTTTTCTCTTTTTATTACAGCTTTGACACGGATGAAGAGTTCAAGAAGCGGGCTTACAATCGAGTGGTTTCACTGCAAAGTGGTGAACAAAACTCTAGAAAAGCATGGCAGCTTATTTGTGATGTTTCGCGACAGGAATTTCAGGCTATATATGACCGTTTAGATGTAAAAGTTAAAGAACGTGGTGAATCTTTTTATCAATCCCGTATGTTGTCTGTGGTTGTAGAAGAAAAAAAAAAAAAGAAAAAAGAAAAATATGCTTGAACAAGATCAGGGCCGTGAAATTATGTGGCCAAACGAAAGCAGGAGTGGCGTACCTCTAACAATCGTAAAATCGGATGGTGGCTTCACCTATGACACTTCTGATATGGCTGCTATACGCCACCGCATAGAAGAGGAGCATTGCACTTGGATAATTTATGTTGTAGACTCCGGACAAAGTACACATTTTAACACAATTTTTAAAGCAGCGGAGCGCTGTTGTATTTTGAATCCGACAGCCCACCGTGTTCACCATGTACAGTTTGGCGTGGTTCTTGGTGAGGATGGAAAGAAATTTAAGACCCGTTCCGGTGATACCGTTAAACTATCCGATTTGCTTAATGAGGGAATGAAACGTTCATTGGAACAGCTACGCAGTCGAGGACGCGACGAAACTCTAACAGCTCAAGAATTATTAGAAGCACAAGAGGCAGTGGCTTATGGCTGCATAAAGTATTCAGATTTATGCCACAATCGTATCAGTGACTACGTGTTTTCATTTGACAAGATGTTAGACGACCGCGGTAATACTGCAGTTTATTTATTGTACACATACACACGTATTCGTTCTATTGCACGTAATTTAGGTGATGAGTTCTGTAACTTGGTAAAGATTTTAGATTCCGTCGAGATTGTTTTGAATCACGAAAAAGAATGGAAGCTGGCAAAAACTCTGTTAAAGATACATGATATATTAATGAAGTGCTCGAAAGATCTTTTTCTTCATTTTCTTTGTGAGTTTTGCTATGAGGTATGCACTGCATTTACAGAATTTTATGACAGTTGCTATTGTATTAAAAAAAACAAGGATGGAGAGATAGTTGAAGTGAATCGCAGTCGAGTTTTAATGTGCGAGGCAACTGCAGCAGTATTGCGTCAGTGTTTCTATATACTAGGACTAAAACCAGTTTCTAAACTTTAGCTATGGCAGGCAAGTGTTGGATTTTAAAAATACACATGCATTAATAATATTAATTGCATATATTTTAATAATATTAATTTCATGAAATATAAAAATTATATTAAAGATTATTGAAATAAAGATTGATAATATTTGTTCGGCAGCATAAAGAGCACACAATTTTTCTCAACGCATTGTTGATTGCTGCTGCCCTACGCTCTCAATCGCTGCATGGCCCTTGCTGTAAGTTCGTCGTCCGACAAGAGCTGTGAGGGAGTCTCATCGTCGGGCCACGTAAACGCCTTTTCGTTGGTTGGCACAGTGACCTGGCTGCCAAATATTTTTAAAACCATTCACTTAACTGTTGTAAACTTTTTCGATCTCGCCGTCATCAAAATAAACACTGGCCAATTCGGGTCCTATTGTAATAACTCTTGCATCATATCTCCCCAATAACCCATGACAAATAAAGCAAACATACTCACATATATAGTAAAATTCAATTAATTGTGTTTTTAATTAAATATATCGGTAACTACGGGAAGCTCATTAGATAAAAATTTTTGGTGACCCCCAGACGTAATAAAAAACAAACAATTATATCCTCATTCAGCGTAAGTATCCACATGACATTATTTTCGCTATATTTTTATACACATCAATTTATTTTTTCTTATACAAAAAAAATGTGTTCCTTTTTCGAGCTGTGATACCAAGCGACATATAAAATCTATTGGCTATATATGTGGCTCACAACTTTTCAATTACTCAAGTGGTCGGCCGGCAGATATTTCGACACAAACATAGCTGGCGTAGTCAGTAACGACGGTTATATACCGGCCCGAAATTGGAGAATCCGTGGCTGGGCCGGAGTCAAAGTCCCATCTTAAATTAGCTCGTGCGCCATGCAACTCGGCCCATGCGAGTGCGCGGTGAGGAACCAGCAGCTCCCAGCTGCAAGGGGCTGACGATGATTTCAATCTTCGAATCTTCGATTTCAATTCGAAAAGAAGGCAGTTTGGAGAATATGAAATAGGATGTTGCTACTAAAAGACGGTCGGCTACGGGCGACGACTCTACCGAGAAGGTATGCGCTACCAGTTCGTTAAAAGGTCGGTCGACATTTATGCGAAAACTCAGTAAAGCACCATTTGCATGGATAGCCACTGAAGACACCCAGAAAAACTACGACACAGAAAAACACAGCACAAAGCCCTTAGACAGTAGAGGTAATAGTATTTGCATTTTTATACCCGGTACTCGAAGAGTAAAGGGGTATATTAGGTTTGTGCTAAAAGTGGATGTGTGTAATAGGGTGGAGTGAAACTGACCAAAAAAAATTGTTTTTTCTTTACTCCTATGTGTAAAAAAAATCAAAGTTCTAACACTTCATCTTGAGGTTCCGCATGAAGAATGTTTGAAATGTCATTTGCCAAAAAAGGTTTTTTTTTAAGCTTAATTTTTCTTTTGCTTCCGCCAAAAACTAAGAGCTACTTTACAAGTAGTACTCTTGGTAGGAACGACAGATAACAACCATAAACATCAATAGTAATCGCATATAAAAATAATCGATCAAAATAAATATCGTTCGAACTATTGTATGTGAACTTCCCGCCTTTTTGCACGTTTTTTTTTGTTTACTCCACGGACTGGTAAGTTATTTGTTAATCTAAGCCTATTATACATACATATAAAACATTTACAACCGTTTAGGTGATCGGCATACAGACAATTCGTCAAACAAACTATATAACAAACTATAAAATACGAAATGCCTAAAACTCGACAAGAAGTGCGCTGCCTTATATTTGGTGATCCAAAAAAAATTAGTGGCCAACACATTGCGATATTATGAAACATTACTTGTGGACAAGAATCGACTTTCTTGAGTTGTGTAATGGAAAAGATCCTGCAGTGAAGGAAATATATGACGTGATTGTTACTGACATCGAAAACATTTCGAAAAAGTCATCTATACCGACAATTAGTCACCAACAAGTTGTCAATAGGCTAATTCTGTATCACAAAAAGTATCATGGTATTAAGAAATAACGCGCGGTCAACAAAAAGCAGACTTTTTACAAAGATTCTCTCACTAAATTATTATTATTTTACAAAAATATCCGCAAAAGAAGGAAACAAAAAAAAAGGATCTCAAACAGACAACCATCAGATGAGACATAGTCTGCAAAACCTTGCTACAGCATGTGATAGAACTGGAGTTTCTGATCGATCAGCTGCTTTTATAGTAAACGCTGCCATGGTAGATATGAATATGATTAGTTCCAACAACTCATCTAATGTCATGGACCGAAGCAATATTCGTCGAGAGCTCGAAAAAGTTCGCAAAGATTTGCAATGTGTACAACGAGATAAACCTATGATGGCTATTTATTTTGATGGTCGTAAAGACAAAACTCTATATATGACCTGCTTTAAAAATATTTCAACTCGAAAGACTATCACTGAATAACATATATCAATAATATCTGAGCCGGGCTCAGAATATATCGGTCATCTTTCTATTGATTCGGGGAAAGCAGCCACAATTGGAAAAAATATTGTCGTTTTTCTCTTGTGGCAATTGGATGTGATGGAACTGCTGTAAACACTGGACATAAAAATGGAGTCGTTGGCCTAATGGAAAGAAATCTTAATCGACCCTTGCAGTGGTTTGTGTGCTTGTTGCATGCGAATGAATTACCACTGCGCCATTTATTTATTACTGTGGACGGTACGACAACAGGGCCGAAAAGCTTTACTGGAAGCATTGGCAAAATGCTAGAAAAATGTCGTGATCTTAAACCAGAAGCTTTTGATACTATACCTATTCAATTGGCAATCGTCGATAGTGGTTTGTTAAGCAGCGATAAAAATATCTGTACGACATATGCTCCGCATTTTTCTCAGGCTCCGTATCACAAAACTTGGCTAGCAGAGACTCAGGAACCCTGGCACAAACACGTTGGCTAACTTGCGCAAACAGGATTCTTCGAGTATACATCGGAACAGCAAAGCCCACACAATCCCTAATAGATCTGGGCACTTTCGTTATGAAAGTATACGCACCAACTTGGTTTGACATCAAAACAAAGTCATCTTGTAAATATGGACCCGTCCACATATTTAACATGGTCAAAAGGAGTTTATATTTGAAAGATCGTCTAAAGAGCATTGTTTTGAAAACCATACAAAGAAATGTTACAAGATGATGCTTCTTATATAAGGGAACTGGCTATCCGAAAGATACTGAGGAGGCCAAAATAGTTCAAATTCGGGATTTTCATCTTCCAGAACTTCAAGTTAATGCCTCAGTTTATTATAATTTAATAAATTGCGCTAAAGAAGAAATAACAGAGCCTCCGATGACAATGACGTATACAGACAGTGAAGTTGAGAGCTGGATATCATCAGGTACTGCTTTCCTACAATTCGATAAGTTTCCTTGCCACACTCAAGCTGTAGAAAGATGTGTCAAGCTTGTGACAGAGGCTTCATTGTCTGTCTGTGGACCACAAGCTAGGGATGGGTTCATTCGTACCCGAATAAAAGCAAGGAAGGAGACAAAATCTCAATTTTTCACCTGAAAAAATATATAGAATATTCAGTACCTTAGGTTAATTTAAATTACCTTTCGTTATTTTGCATTAAATATTAATAGTTTTAAGATAAATACACGAAAATAATCATTAAAAATACATGAAACACATTTTCTGTTGTCTGTTTCATAATGGGTTGTTTCCCCAAATTAAAGTCAAGTGCGGAACCTTAAGCCATTTTTTTTTAAGTTGAAATTTTGCACACATTTGTTTAAGAGTAGGGATCATCGATTAATAATATAGGAAAACCCAATTTAAAAAAAAATTTTTTTCACTCCACCCTATTGTGTAACACCCAGAAGGAAACGTTTTTCATTTTATTAAGAATTATTCCAAGTGCTACAAGTAAAATAAACTTATTTTGAATGCACTAATCACTATACAGTTATAATTTAAATATTATTTTTATCTTAAATCTAAACCATATTTTCCATTCCATCAAAGTTAATTTAATTTATTTCATTTACTTTATCTATATTTTTATACCCGGTACTCGAAGAGTAAAGGGGTATATTAGATTTGTTGAAAAAATTAATGTGTGTAACACCCAGAAGGAAGCGTTTCCGACCCCATAAAGTATATATATATATATAAAATATATAATAATAATATAAAATATATATATATTCTTGATCAGCATCAATAGCCGAGTCGATATAGCTATGTCTGTCTGTCCGTCCGTCTGGCCGTCTGTCCGTCTGTCCGTCCGTCTTCATTAGCGCCTATAGCTCAAAGACTATAAAAGCTAGAGGAACATAATTTTGTATCCTGACTCCTGTCCTATTGCACTGTTACAAGTGTATTTCAAAATTTCGCCCCACCCCCTTCCGCCCACTCAAAGGACGAAAATCTGTGGCATGCACAATTTTAAAGATACGAGAAAACTAAAAACGCAGAATCATAGAGAATGAGCATATCTATCAGAGCGTTGAATCTGGATCCGATCTGATCCATATATAGCCACAATGAAGAAAACCATTTCGAAATGCATCGTTCCCTCCCGCTCTCTCTCAAACACCGGGGTGGGCGCTATGCCTGATCGAATATTTTGACGCCTAGTTCTCAGAGACTATAAGAGCTAGATCAACCAAACTCTCTATCCAAGCTAATGTGATATCAAACCGAGACGAGTTTGTTTCAAAATTTTGCCAAGTCCCCTTCCGCCCCCACAAAGAACGAAAATCCACAATTTTTAAGATACGAGAAAACTAAAAACGCAGAATCGTAGAAAATGACAATATCTATCAGAGTGTTGAATCTGGATCAGATCGAATCATAAATATAGCAACAATGAAGAAAACCATTTCGAAATGCATCGTTCCCTCTCGCTCTCTCTCACACACCGGGTTGGGAGCTGTGCCCGTTCGTCCAGATGAGCGCCTAGATGTCAGAGACTATAAAAGCTAGAGCAACCAAACTCTCTATCCATGCTCCTGTGATATCACTTCAGTACAAGTGTATTTCAAAATTTTGCCACGCCCCCTTCCGCCCCCACAAAAGACGAAAATCTACAATTTGTTAAGATACGGGAAAACCAAAAACGCAGAATCATAGAAAATGACCATATCTATCAAAGTATTGAATCTGGATCAGATCGGATCATAAGTATAGCCAGAAGGAACAAATGAAATTTCAGTGGCCTTCCAAGCGCAGTTTCATTCCCTCTCTCTCTCGCACACAGCCGTGTATGTATATGTAGGAAGTAGATAAAGACATATAGAAAAGGCAGATGTAAAAAATGTATGTAAACAAAAATGGAAACATCTAATATCTAAAAATCTCCGAAAAGGTTGACTTAATTTTTTTTTTCTTTTTTGGCTTAAACTAAATTTATCCCTTTTGCGAACATGTAATAATGTAATTTATTACAAGCTCACATACATATATACTGACTGAGTACCGGGTATAAAGTAGAGCCGCGGCGGTAGACGCGGCTCACAACGTTCCCCCTCGTTTTATTTTGTCTGTTTGTTTGTCTGTCCTTCCGTCCAAAGACAATATAAATAGTAAGATAAGCATCGCTCATAAAATTTCATTTTGTGAGCAGCGCGGTTTCCTGTATATGCCTAAGTACGCGGTGTCTCGCTCGCACGAAGTTGAGAAGAGCACACGGATCTAAAAATAGAATGAGCTAATCATATCGTCTAATCTCTCTCGTAGTGTTCAGACGCGTTTTTTCTTTGCGCTCCGCTCATTTTTAACTTATTTTGTCTAAACAGCCGGTGTTTGTCCAAAATAAACCTTTAGCGAACTAACAAATTAACTTGCTAACATAAAGTCTATCCTGAATCGCTCGTGCAAGCCTATTTACTGTGTAAAATATAATTTAATAATTCTTTTCTTTTGTCGTTGCTTTTCGTAAGTACGCATAACATTATATTTAACCGCTCTCAGCTTTTGTTGTTCTATAACTCTCTCCCTATAACCCAAACATAAATAACTGTTCTTCCTCTCTCGCTCTCAGTACTTTCCGTGCAGTAGCGCTCTCTATCTCTCTCTCTCATTGCAGCTGCTGCAACCGCTCTCCTCTCTCCGCTCAGTTTTTACTAATTCCGCTTTAAGCGTTTGCCTGGCACACTGGTCTGATTTCTATTTGTTTTGAAATAAATTTTGTTTATTGTATTTAAAATTAAAATTATCTGTACCAAAAAAACCTGCAAACAGGTGGTCACCCCTGCTCAGTCGAGTATCCCCTGCTATCTTTGCGGAAAAGCAATGCACGCAAAGTGCGCTGGGTACTCAGGCCTCGTGGGTGATGCAATTTCCAAGCATAATGGCTTGTTCTACTGTTGTGAGGCATGCCGGGGGGCTCACATAGAGATTGCCAGGTTTATGGGGCAGACGCGGAATGGATTTAAGGAGCTGACCGTAGGCTTTAAAAAGCAGTACGATCGGCTCCTAGCCATGGAGTCTTTGTTTAGCAGTTTGCAACTGCTGAATGAGTCTCCTAGGTGCAAAAAGGTCACTCCGCGGAATCTGCAAGTTCCAACTGTCCTTCAGCCGCCCGTTGCCGAACAACCGACTCCGACCACTCCAATTGTGAAGCAGCTGATATCGTTTGCTACTCCAAGGGCAGCGACAGCTGCTGGTGATGCAAAGTCGGCAGCCGAATTTATCAGAAACTTCTGTAGCACCCATGTCCGTTGAGTCCGCTAACCAACCATCACAGGTACAAGGTCTGTGGTGCCAAACCCAAGATTGGTGGTGATCACACCTACACCTAAACGACAAATTTTTGTCTCAAGGCTTGCCCCTTACACCACTATAGATGACGTTACTGCTTTTATTCAAAGCAATATGCAAGCCGTCAGTTTAAAGGTGGAGAAGTTTAACTTCTCTTATGCCAGGGATGTAGCTTCATTCAAAGTAAGCGTCTCCCCGGCTAATTTTGACACCATTTGCTCTGCCAAATTTTGGCCAGAGAACATGGTGGTGAAGGAGTTTAAGGCAAAGAAGAAGAGTAGGCCCCCAATAACTCCTAATACTAATCAGGCCAGTGCTCCATCCTCATCTTCCCAGTCCACCCATCCAAAAAACTAACTTCCTCTTTCTTAATAACCTACCAGAATGTTAGAGGCTTGCGTAGTAAGCTCAGCACTCTGTTTCGGGATAGCGTCGCATTTGCATCCAATGTAATTGTGTTTACAGAGACCTGGTTAAAACCGGAAATTCTTAGTTCTGAAGTTTTGGCAGGTCGGTACACAACCTTTAGAAATGACCGTTCGTCTCGACGTGCAGGTGGGGTTCTGATTGCAGTGGACTCTAACTTCACGTCGGAACATTTTACAGTCCAGATTCAACAAGAACTGGAATTCCTGTGTATAAAACTGATTCTTCCCGCTTTTTCAGTCTTTATTACGTGCTCGTATATTCCACCTTCTTCGGATATCGCAATTTATGAGCAGCACTTGTCCGCCTTAAGCGCTGTTTCTTCCTCGCTATCAGATAAAGATCATATGATAGTTCTTGGGGATTTCAATTTGCCAGGAACTGTTTGGTCTTCGGTAAACGAGTCTAATAACCTGGTGCCCATGTCACGACATGACTTTATAGACGGCTTACTCGATTTATCCCTGTCTCAAGTCAACCATGTGAAAAATTCCCTGGGTCGATGGCTTGATCTGTGCTTTGTAACGGATCCGACCATTGCGTTGTTAACCCGAGTCCCCCCGCTCACTATACCTGAAGACGCCTACAATTCTACACTTGAAGTGTCGCTCGATATAGGACCAACCGCATTGGATCGGTCGGGTAGGCTACCTCAATGTGTCCGCTGCTTTCGTAATGCCGAGTTTGCGAAGCTTAATAACCTCATTAGGGATTTTGATTGGTCCGCTTTGTATTTGTGCACTGATGTTACAATATGCACAAAAATTTTCTACGATGCACTTGACTCACTTTTTGAGTCTTGTGTCCCACTTTCCTGTCCTATTAGATCTGGGAAGCCCCCTTGGTTTACCAAAGAGTTATCCAGTCTAAAAAACTTAAAATCAAGACTTTAAAAACCATTTCAAGAAATTGGCTCTCCTTCTTCTCTCACCCGCTATGTAATGGCTTTGTCAAACTTTTCAGTTCTTAATTCCCAGTGCTATAAAAATTACCTATCTAGATGCAGGATACGTTTTTCTCAGGACCCTAAGCAGTTTTACAGCTTCGTAAACAGTAAGCGTAAAACGTCTGCACAGGCAATGGCCGATCTTTTTGCTCAATTCTTTTAAACAACCTATTCACAGGAATGCTACTCCGGTCAGCCGTACCTATACGGTTTACCGGGGTCGAACGGCATCTTCAGTCCCTTGCTAAATGAAAGCTCTCTGCTTCATGATCTCCGGAAAGTTAAGCCGGTGTTTTCACCGGGTCCGGACGGAGTTCCCGGCTGTGTACTTAGGTCCCTGCGCCGAGTCTCTGTGTGGACCGTTGCTTAAACTATTCAGCCTCTCTATTAACTCTTCATGCCTCCGCTCTATATGGAAGGAGTCGTTCATAATTCCTCTCCATAAGAAAGGTAGTAAGTCTGACGCGAAGAACTACAGAGGTATATCCAAGTTATCCGCTATTCCTAAAGTGTTTGAGAAAATTTTAACTCCGCACCTGCAGCATCTTTGCAGATCACTTATATCTCCTGCCAAGCATGGATTTATAAGGCGGAGATCAACAACCACGAATTTATTGGAGTTCACCTCCTTCATCATTAAAGGCTTCCAAGGTAATCTACAGACGGATCTCATTTACACAGATTTCAGCAAAGAATTCGACTCTGTAAACCACTCTCTCCTAGCACAAAAACTTGACCTTTTAGGGTTTCCACCCAATCTCTTGAGATGGATTTCTAGCTACCTTTGTTCCAAAGAGTCCTCGTCAAAAACTCCCTATCTTCACCAGTTATGGCTACTTCGGGCGTACCACAGGGAAGCCATCTAGGCCCCCTACTCTTTACACTCTTTATTAATGACCTGCCTTCGGTATTAACATACTCCCGAGTACTTATTTATGCGGATGATGTTAAACTGTGTTTCCAGTTCAAGGATGGCTTATCTCACTCCAGGTTGCAATCCGATCTTAATAGCTTTCAGCCATGGTGTTGTGCAAATCTGTTATACCTTAATGCTTCGAAAAGTAAAGTAATGAAACTTCATCGCTCCAGCACCTTTTTGGCTCCTTACACACTAGGCGGGGGTTCTCTCGAGAGAATTACCCTAGTTTATGATCTTGGTGTTCTCTTAGATCCCAAGTTAAAGTTTTCTGAACACATTTCTACCATGGTAAATAAGGCCATGGGCGTGCTTGGGCTTATAAAGTGGTGGTCAAAGAAATTTGACGACCCCTATATAACAAAGACTCTCTAAATATCGCTTGTTCGTCCGATTTTAGAATATGGTTTTTGTGTATGGGAACTTTTTAATTTTCGCTCTACGCGGCCTCAACTGGGATGCAAGTGTGAGACTGCCGTCTTACTCTAGTAGATCGCTTTTAATAAGCCTTCCATCCTTAGTTAACCGTAGAAAAATGCTTGGTGTGATTTTTGTGCACAACTTGATCAAGGGTGACGTAGATAGCCCTGACTTGTTGAGCCGCATAAACTTCACGATTCCTATCGGAATTACTAGAAATTATATACCTTTGTTCCTTCTGATTTGTAGATCGAATTATTACTTGCATGAACCTTTTAGAGTTTTATGCTCGGATTATAATTCCCTCTACCATATCATATCTATAACTAATTCCCTTCCTCTTCTTAAATCACTATTACTCACATACCTTTCTCGTAGTTAGAAATTGTAAGTTGAGTACGATAGTTTTAATGCATGCTTAATTCCTTTAGTAAGATTAGTTCTAATTTTCCTCGAATACTAGTCTAACATCTATCTTTCCTGCATGATCGTGATAGGTTCGGTTAACGAGTCGCTCGTCATGCGGCAGCACACCTTGGTCGGTTGGGTGGGAGGAGGGCTGCGTTTCGGAATGGGATTCGCGCGTAACAGCATTCGGCTGGTGTCCCATGGGCCATTTGATGGTGCAGTCATTGCACGGCACCGTCCAAATAATGTGTGAGTACACACAGAGCTGCAAGCACGTAAAGTGACGCACTAAAGTGATGGCACAGCTTCAAATTTCAACTTCAAATAAGCCAATTTTTTTGTACATATTTAAATTAAACATTTGTTTATTCATGGGTGTTCAGGGTAGCAGCAGACTGGTGAACAGCACTGTGGGCGACGCTCACGATCCCGCTCTCGCGCGGTCGTGGGCGCTCTCCCGATCCACGCTTCGCGTTCTCCACTAGTCTGCAAGCTCGAGCCCGGACACTCTCGCTTCCAGCCCCGTTTCGATAAGCCGCTTTCTTGCTACGTTTTTGTTTCGGTTTCCTTACATATGTACAACCATATAATACAATCATACCCGTGCCCACAGAAAATCTACGGGAGTGAAAATATATTAAACTGAAGAACAATCGACGCTCTGCATTGTGTTTTTATTGGGTTTTGTTGGAATCTCGCACCCGATCCGCCCTCCTCTAAACATTGGTCCTTCGAGCCGGATCTTCGCCAAATTAAAAAAAAGGAGAAGTCCATCCTAGCACGCATCGGCGGATCCTCCCCGCATCAAAGATAAGTACGATCAACCCTAAGCCAACAGTGCAGTGCTTGTGTGTTTCCAGCCCGGTCCGAATCCCGTAGCACTTGTATTTTCCGCGCCTGCCTTTTTCGGTGGCATATTATCGGCTATTCCGGCCGTTCTCCGATCTTCCGTTCCGACCCTCCGTTCCGTGGGTCTGTGTTTTTCTGTGGTCCGTGATCTGTGCCGGCTCCTCTGCCATTGCGCAGTCCAATTATTTAAAAAACAAATAATAGATCAAGCCCATACATAGATACACAGACATTTACATATATGTATATATATCCATAATGGGTTCGTTAGCCCAAGCCGCGGTACATAACGCTCATACCCAACCATACGTACATACAAGCAGCAATAGCGGTGCCTTCTCCTCGTTTCGCTTTCGTCTCTCCACCGCTGCTCGCGTTTTTTTTGTTGGGAGAGTATATGTGCGGTGCCGCTTTTGAGCATAACGGAGCGCCAAGTGACGCGCTACCCTATATTCCACGGGTATATCGTTTTCGTCTGTGACTTGCAAATATATCCACATATATACATACATATATAAGCAACGCAATCCCAGTCAAATAAATACACTATCCTGTGTTTCATTTGTGGTTTTTTTCTCTCGGTTCCATTGTCCATAGCCCAGCCTAGTCCAATTACTTATTATATTTTTCAATTATATTGGGAAAATAATAAAATATACAAATTCCAACAGTCCACTCCAAATTATCAAAATATACGTAGCTGCATTTTCCTTTACATATATAAATATACATAATCGGTTCGTTCGACCAAGCCGCGGTACATTACGCTCATTTCCAGCCATACGTACATACAATCAGCAATAGCGATGCCTTCTCCTCGTTTCGTTTTCGTTTCTCCACCGCTGCTCGCGTTGTATTTGTGGGGAGAGCATATTATCAGTGCCGCTCTTGAGCATAACGGAGCGCCAAGTGACGCGCTACCCTGTATTCCGCGGGTATATCGTTTTCGGCTAATACTTGCCAAGTGACACTCTACCCTACCTTCCAAGGGTATATTATTTTCGGGTGTCACTTGCAACCGCATCTCCCTTGATACCTCGTGCCTCGAATTCCAATATTACTGTTCGGTCCCTATTGTCGTTCTGGATTGAACATTTATTTTTTATTGCTATCGCCCGATCTCCATAACATACCGAAGCACTTCCGACGTGAAAATAAATCCACATTGCGACAAATACCAAGCGTTTTTTGTTGCATCCGCTCTCCGTATCCATACAAAGGTCGTGTCCATCCGTCCGACACTCACGCATCCGATTTCTCTTTCCTCGGCGTGTGACGCCCGAATATGCCCACTGGTGAAAAGGACAGCAAGAAACCTTTGTCGCTGCCCGCTCCAGGTGCTAACAAGCCCAGGAGTTCTTCCGGGCGAAATTCGTGGCAGCAATCGACAGACTGACACATCTGGAAGCGCGTTTTACCGCTCATGATACCAGCCCACCATCCTCCAATATCTGTCGAGTCCGTTGTGACCAATTACGGAGCATGTGGGCAAAGGTGGAGCCTGAGTTCGAGACCTGTTCCGTCGCAATGGTCGATGAGGATCCAGAGGCTAAGAAGGAGATTCAGGATATGTACTGCGATTGTTATGAGGGCTATGAACGATACATAGCTGACATCAATGTCCAAGCTGCAGGTCCAACAGTCCCTCCTTCTACACAGCCAAACTCTCAGGGTGGCTGTCGATTGCCCCCATGTGACATCGAAGTGTTCACTGGGGATTACGTCCGCTGGCCCACCTTCCGGGATCTGTTCACAGCAATCTACATAAAAAATCCACGACTGTCTCCAGTGGAGAAGCTGTACCATTTGACATCCAAGATCAGTGGCGACCCAAAGGCCATCGTTTCGAAGTCCCCGCTGACCAACGACGGGTTCGAGACGGCATGGAATGCCCTCCGTGACCGGTACGAGAATAACCGGCTCCTGGTGACCAACCAAATTAACATTCTCCTCTCACTGTCCCCAGCCGTCTCGGAGTCGAGTCGTGCTTTGAAAAAGCTCCAAGGGACGATCCATGGGGTATTGACCGCCCTGGCACACTCCAAGGTCTCCACCGAGAACTGGGACAGCTTGCTGGTGACGATTTGCGCATCCAAGCTTCCTAAGTTGACCCGGGCTTTGTGGGAACACTCCGTCACCACAAAGAAGGAGATGCCGTAGTGGAACGAAATTGACTCCTTCCTCAGTCAAAGGTATCTGACGCTGGAAGCCATCGAGGGCAATCCTTCCACGCACGTATCCAAGGACGATTCGAATCCGTTCCGTTCCCAGGGGAGCCCTGTTCCAAGAAGGGTTCACTCGTTCGGGACTGCCGTGGTTCCAAAGAGGAGATCGTGTGATCTCTGCTCCAAGGAGAATCACCCCATCCGGATATGCCCTCACTTCCTCCAGATGACTGCTGATGCTCGTTCCAGCTACATTAAGCAGAAACAGCTGTGCCTCAACTGCTTCGCAAGAGGCCATCAGATGCGTGAATGCCAAAGCGCCCACAATTGTGTCACTTGTGGGGAACGACACCACTCGCTGCTGCACCGGGGCATTCCAAGTTCCAGTGAACCCCGTTCCACATCCGTTTCGAATCCAAGCTCTTTTGAACCGCAACCCAGCGTTCAAAACTACTTCGCCTCTGGCCAACGGGCTGTCCTTCTAGGCACCGCGGTCATTAACATATGCCACCTTGGTACGAATTCCGAGCCCGCGCTCTTATTGACCCGGGTTCCGAGGCAACGTTCATTACAGAGCGGCTCTTCAATATCATTAAGCTGCCATTCCGACTTATCCAAGCACAGATTTCGGGCCTTAATCAGACAGTTTCCGCTCGATCCCAGAAACTTTGTGATTTTTGCATCCGTTCCCCGAAAAGACCGAGCTGGCAGCTCGACGCAGCCGCCTACGTTTTGCCGGAACTGGCAGGCAACCTTCCTTCCTATTCGATCCCGAAGAATTCAATGCGAGACTTGCCGAACCTGCCATGGGCTGATCCTACATTCTACGAAAGTTCCCAGATCGATATCCTGATTGGAGCTGACCTCCTTCCTTCCATTCTTTTGAGCGGAGCACAGCCCAACATCTGTGGATCTCTCTTCGGGCAGGAGACTATTTTCGGCTGGGTGCTTACCGGCCCAGTGTCCACTACTGGTCAAGGCAACATCTCGTCGTTTTCCACACGGGTTTCCACCGAATGTGAGCCTCCATTAGCTAGACCTCTCACGAGTTTCTGGGAAGTGGAGGATTTACCTAGTAAAGTGGTAAGCGAATCTGATTCCTACTGCGAAAGCAATTTCCGTCGAACCACGTCGAGAGCGTCAAGTGGAAAGTATGTCGTCACGTTACCATTCCGCGACCCCGACCATCCCGGATCAGGCCTGGGGTATTCAAGGTCGATCGCACTGGCTCAGTTTCTGAGAAACGAAAATCGTTTAAGGAGAGACTTTCCTTTAAAGGAGCAGTACGATTCCGTGATCAAAGACTACTTAGAACTCGACCATATGAACGTGGTTCCTCCGGCTCATGATTCCGCCAATTAATATCTTCCGCACCACGCTGTACTCAAGCCCGAGAGCACGACCACCAAAGTCCGCGTTGTATTCAACGCGTCCAGCCCTTCGACCACCGGCGTGAGTCTTAATGATCTTCTGCTGGTCCAGTCCTACAGTTGGACTTAACCCTGCAGATCCTGAAATGGCGGTATTTCCGTGTCATGTTCAATGCCGATATCACTAAGATGTATCGTCAGATTTGGGTAGATCCGAAGCACACTCCGTTCCAGCGCGTACTATTCCGAAACACGAATGGAGAAATCCGCGATTACGAACTAAAGACACCTTTGGAGTCAATTCCTCGCCATCTGGGTGCTGCAGCAGCTGGCAGACGACGTCCAGTCCCGATTCCCGAAAGCAAGCCATATTATCCGATCCTGCATTTATGTAGACGATGTTTTAGCAGGCGCAAATTCCACCACTGAGGCTCAGCTAGCCATCCGCGAGCTGCAGGCCGCGCTTAGCTCTGCAGGTTTTCCGCTACGAAAGTGGACGTCCAACCATAAGGACGTTTTGAGCAGCCTTCCGAATGACCATCTCCTACACAGCGACTTCCTTGAGCTTGAGGCCAAGAGCACGGCCAAGACCCTCGAGATTCGACGGAAAGCTACCTCCGACGAGTTCTTCTTTGCCCCTCCTGAATTAGCGATTGAGTCCTCCTATACCAAGCGAGCAGTTCTTTCCCAGATTGCGAAGTTGTTCGATCCGGCGGGGTGGCTGGCCCCCTTCATTGTCCGTTCCAAAATTTTCATGCAGGAAATCTGGCTGCATGATTTGGAATGGGACGACGATCTCCCTAGTGAAATGTGCCAGCGCTGGCAGAGCTTTCTGCAAAGCTACTCCGTGCTCAATCAGATCCGCATTCCCAGATGGATTGGTTCCCAACCATCGGTGACCATCGAGCATCATGGTTTCTGCGATGCTTCCGAAAAGGCGTACGGTGCCGCAATCTACGTGCGCGTGGAGGTTGACCATCGTGTAGAGGTGCGACTGCTTACCGCAAAAACCCGAGTCGCACCCGTGAAGACTGTATCGCTCCCCCGATTGGAGTTGTGCGGTGCGGTACTATTGTCCGAAATGGCGACGGCTGTCCTGCCAAACATGCCGACGGCGAGCACAACCTGTTTCTACTGGACTGACTCTACCATTGTCCTGGCGTGGCTGAGAAAGCCTGCGTGCCACTGGGCCACCTTCGTTGCCAACCGGGTTACTCGAATATCGCAAGCCACCGAGGCCGAGAAATGGTTTCATGTTCCATCCGAACAAAACCCCGCAGACTTAGCCAGTAGAGGCATGCATTTGCATGCCAACTCTGGTGGCACGGACCAGATTGGCTGCGCAAAACCAGAGACCAATGGCCGGCACAAGTGTACTGGTCTTCCGGTACGACCTTAGAGCAACGGGTAGTGAAGGTCCACTTCGCACCGAGCCCATCCGAAGAATTCCTCGAACGTTTCTCCAACTGGGAGAGAGCGCTGCGAGTCCGGGCGTATGTCTTTCGGTTCATAAACCGTTGCCGGAAGGTGGCCACCGCAAAGGAGGACCATCTTACCAGCGGATAAATTGCCGAAGCTGAGCGAGCTCTTATCCTAGAGACTCAGCGTCGCGAATATCCCACCGAGTATCACAGCCTAAGTGCTAAGCGCCCAGTATCAAGGTCAAGCTCTATCCTGACCCTGAACCCGTTCCTAGACCGACATGGGCTCATAAGAGCATGCGGCCGTGTCGCTGGTTCGGAAGCTCTCAAGTATGACGAACAGCACCCAATTATTCTTTCGTACAGTTGTCGGCTGTCCCGGCTTCTGGCTCAGTTCACGCACCGGATAACTCTCCACGGCGGCAACCAACTAATGGTGCGCCTGATTCGATCCAAGTATTGGATTCCACGGATTCAGAGGCTTATGAAAGGGGTAGTCAACTCCTGCAAAGTATGCACTATCCACCGAAGGAAGTTGCAAACCCAAATGATGGGACACCTTCCAGCGGAGCGGACTTCCTTTTCCAGGCCGTTCACGCATACAGGAGTTGACTATGCTGGTCCTTTTGAGATACGCAATTTTACAGGGAGAGCGTGTCTGATTACCAAAGGGTATGTTTGCGTATTCGTGTGCTTCTCCACGAAGGCGATCCATCTGGAGGCCACGTCCGATCTCACCACTGAAAAGTTTCTCGCGGCCTTCGCTCGGTTCGTCGCACGACGTGGATGTCCACAGCGGATCCATTCAGACAACGGTAAAACGTTCGTTGGTGCGGCGTCTGTGCTTTCCCGGGATTTCCTAGACGCAGTCAAGGACTCGGTGACTGATACGTACAGCCATCAGCGGGTTTCTTGGCAGTTCATCCCACCAGGAGCTCCACATATGGGAGGCCTGTGGGAAGCCGGGGTAAAAAGTTTCAAAACTTTGTTTTACAAGGCCACTTCCACACGGCGATACACGTTTGAGGAGCTTTCCACGCTTCTCGCAAAGATCGAAGCATGCCTCAATTCCAGGCTGCTCTCTCCGATGTCCGAAGATCCGACCGAACTGTTAGCCCTCACTCCCGGGCATTTCCTTATTGGAGGACCTTTGATGTCTGCGGCCGAGCCCCAAATGAGGAGTGACCTCAGCATTTGAAGGCCCTCAACCATCAGTTTTGCCAGAGGTGGAAAGAAGAATACCTCAGAGAACTCCACAAGCGCACTAAGTGGCAGACGCCAACACCAAACCTTCAGGTGGGCGATATGGTTGTCGTTAAGGAAGACAACCTGCCTTCCAATGAATGGCGACTCGGGAGAATCCAGTCCGTATATCCCGGCGCCGATGGTATTGTCCGGGTAGTGGATATTTTCACGACCCGCGGCGTCCTCAGAAGACCCGTTGTAAAGGTCGTTCTCCTTCCAGGAGAACCCCGCACTTCCGTCCAACAATAATGTGCATTTGATCCTTTCCTAGCTCATTACTAATGCTCCTTGTTTTTGTTTTTATATACTCTTCTAGTTTCTTTTCGCATCCAGACATGGGCCCACGATCTCGCGCCGACCGCATCATGGAGAGCCGACGCGCTCGCAGTCGCAGTTCCTACCGGTGCCGAGTCTGCCCAGGAGTGCATCCGCTAAGGACCTGCCACCACTTCCTCCGGTTAAGCCCCGTGAAGAGGCTCCGAGCCGTGCTCATTAATAAATACTGCGCGAACTGCTTGGCGCATCAGCACTCCGGCAGGGACTGTCGCAGTGGCGGATTGTGCAGGGTGTGTGGCAAGAACCACCACACGCTGCTTCACCTGCCCGCGTCGCGTCGCCCTTCCGCGGCAGCAACGTCGCCACCTCCGCCGTCCCACGTGAACCGCCGCCCTCGGCGCCGCCCCAGCCGCCCTGTCGGAGAAGCTGCCGCACCCTCGCCCGCTGTGTCAGCATCCCAAGCCGAGCGCCACCCGCGTCTCCCCGTGAGCCAACCCATGGCAGGGGCCCCAGCGCCATCCGTCCACTCGCTTCTCCAACATCGGAGTCTCAATCTCCTCCCGACGGCACTGGTGGTCCTGGATACGGGTTCCCAAAATTATGAGACGGCGGCGCTCATCGACCCGTGCACTCCGGTGAGCTGCATCGACGATTCATTGGCTAACGCCTTCAAGCTGGCTACAACTCACGTCGGAGACGAAAAGGTGTGCACCGCCGTCATCCGGTCCAAATCGAGCGAGTTCCGATTGGAAGTGGTGCTAGGTCGAACCCAGCTTGCGCATCCGCACGCCGATCCGACGGTTGAGCGACCCCGTCCGAGCCCGGTTCAACGATCTTAGGCTCGCGGACGAGCAATTCCATCGACCTGCCACCATCTCTCTGGTCTTGGGAGCGGACGTGTAACCGAAGGAGATCCAACCCGGGCTCCTTGCACGCGACGAGGGCCTTCCTGTGGCGCAGAGCACCGTTTTCGGATGGATCATATCCGGGGCATGCACGCAGCCATAGGACCCAACTTTGCATCCTGCAAGGGGGGGGGAGGATGTTCAGGGTAGCAGCAGACTGGTGAACAGCACTGTGGGCGGCGCTCACGATCCCGCTCTCGCGCGGTCGTGGGCGATCTCCCGATCCACGCTTCGCGTTCTCCACTAGTCTGCAAGCTCGAGCCCGGACACTCTCGCTTCTAGCCCCGTTTCGATAAGCCGCTTTCTTGCTACGTTTTCGTTTCGGTTTCCTTACATATGTACAACCATATAATACAATCATACCCGTGCCCACAGAAAATCTACGGGAGTGAAAATATATTAAACTGAAGAACAATCGACGCTCTGCATTGTGTTTTTATTGGGTTTCGTTGGAATCTCGCACCCGATCCGCCCTCCTCCAAACAATGGGTAACATTTTTTGATTTTTTTTAACGGATTATTTAAACTTTAAAACAAAAGGAACTTATTTCGTGACACAAAAGGCTTGGCACAGTTTCCTTACTTATTTGATTTATTTTTATCTCAAGCCCAAACTATGAAATTCATTACGGTACTTCCCCTTAACCACATGCATCGAAAAGTTTCCAAAAAAATAAAAGTTTTTCTTTAGTTGTGTCGTATTTTGGCTGAATTCTCTCAAAATGGAGTATAAGCGCAAAGAATCAAACGTAGCACTCCGAAAGATTGTCTTTCACCTGCACAAATCTTATGGCGCAGATGACCATCAGCAGCATTGTTCAGCGATTTAAAGAAGCAACCAGTTTGGAGAATGAACCCAGATACGGACGTCCAAAGGGTTTAAGTGACCGTGAACGAAAACAGGCGATCCAAAAATTTAAGGTGGACCCCAAAATATCTTCTTCTCAGATTGCCGCTGAGCTCAAAACTGAGTTTGGGAAGGAAATCCACCCCATGACTGTGAGAAGGGCCCTGCATGAAGCCAACTAATATTGTCGTACTGCGAAAGCCTTCGATCTTGGAGGTTAATCAAAACGAAAGGGGACGTTGTGAGCCGCGTCTACCGTCGCGGCTCTATTTTATATCCGGTACTCAGTCAGTATATATGTATGTGAGCTTGTTGTAATTTATTACATGTCCGCAAAAGGGACAAATCTAATTTTAGCCAAAAAATAATTAATTAATTAATTAATTAAGTCGAACCTTTTCGGAGATTTTTATCTATTAGATGTTTCCATATTTGTTTACAAACGTTTTTTACATCTGCCTTTTCTACATGTCAACATCTACGTCCAACATATACATACACGGCTGTGTGCGAGAGAGAGAGCAGGAATGATTCTGCGCTTGGAAGGCCACTGAAATTTCATTTGTTTCTTCTGGCTATACTAATCATCCGATCTGATTCAACACTCTGACAGATATGGTCATTTTCTATGATTCTGCGTTTTTGGTTTTCCCGTATCTTTACAATTGTGGATTCCACAGATTTTCGTCCCTTGGGGGCATGGCCAAATTTTGAAACAAACTCGTCTCGTTTGATATCACTGGAGCTTGGATAGAAAGTTTCATTGATCTAGTTCTTATAGTCTCTGAGAACTAGTCGTCAGAAATTTCGATCAGTCATAGCGCCCATCCCGGTGTGTGAGAGAGAGCGAGAGGGAACGATGCATTTCGAAATGGTTTTCTTCATTGTGGCTATATTTATGATCCGATCTGACTTAACACTCTGATAGATATGCTCATTCTCTATGATTCTGCGTTTTTAGATATCTCGTATCTTTAAAATTGTGCATGCCACAGATTTTCGTCTTTGGAGTGGGCGGAAGGGGGCGGGGCGAAATTTTGAAATACACTTGTAACAGTGTGATAGGACAGGAATCTGAATACTAGCTTTTACAGTCTCTGAGCTATAGGCGCTAATGAAGACGGACGGACGGACGGGCGGACAGACGGATAGACGGACGGACAGACAGACATAGTTTCCTTCTGGGTGTTACACACATCCATTTTTTTAACAAATCTAATATACCCCTATCCTCTTCGAGTACCGGGTATGAAAAGGACAGATAGCTCTAATAAAAGATGAAAACTGTCATCCAGCTAGATGGCCAATGCGGAAAATAGAAGAAATACATAAAGGTATGGACGATAGAGTCAGAGTAGTCACCATCAAACATCATGATGGGTCGATTAAAAGACCGATTACTAAAGTTTGTCCATTAGCTGGAATTGAGTCTGAAGAAAAGGACTTAGAAACGCCTCCAAAAGAAGCCAGAAGTACTCGCTGGCAAAAAACCCTCTAGCTGAACCCTCCCCGAGGGTGCCGGCTGGGCAATGGGCACTGCATTATCCCGGACAAGGGTAATGCATTGTCGCTTGCTCTGTCCGAGGCAATGCAGTGTCTAGCTAAGGCAATGATTGAGCGTCCTCTCGATCTCGAGTCGGGGGAGCTGGGTCAGAGCCATGGCTAGAGGTGCTTGGCGGTCAGGCCTAAAACGCTAGGGGGTGGCTCCTCCGAAAAACATTAGCCGCATGGACCTTCGGGCCAACCATGGAGGGGACAAAAGATGAAACAAGGGTTGGGATGTCAACCCAAAAGTCGGTGGGAAGCGTGGCTGCTACCACCGGCGGGCACGGAGAGGAGCAATCCTCTCTGCGTGTCGCCAGCGGTCACACCTCTGACGTGACGGGAGCAGGTCACGTTAGTTGTAATGCTACTGCCAGAAAAATTCGCTGTAGGATGAGCCGCGCAGATGCCGTAGTCGAGACAGACTCGGACCTGGAGAGCGTGCTGTCCATCAGCAAAACTAAAGAGGAATGCCTTCTCCGCTCGCCTGAACCAGGTTCCAGCTCCCCGCGTAGGGAAGGGCCGAAGCGTTCGAGGGAGGGGATGAGGGCAAAAGCTCAGTATAAGGCGGCCCTGAAGATTTTTAGCAGGCTACAAGGCAAGGCAGATATCTCCCCGGAGGAGAAATCCAAGCTAGCTTGGGCCGAGCTTAAGGTGGAATAGGGCCGTAGATACTACGCACGGTTGCCTCAAATGATGGCTTCCACTAGTGAACACGCTAATAAGGTGGAGGAGTTGCTAGCTACCAAGAGGCAGCGCTCGACCGACAACACCGCCACCCCGGCAGGAAAGCGGCAGCGCGGGCCCAAGAGAGCGGAACCACCCCCACCACCACCGAAAACGGCGAAGCAGAGGTCTGTCAATGCTTCAAAGGTCAGCGATGTGTCTAAGAGACACCTGATCGTAGCTCTCATCGACAGACGTGATGAGAACGGGAAGATGACGGCGGCGCAGTGGAAACTGGTCCACGCGCGGCTCGTCGACTCCCTGTTTGCACGGATGGAGGAAGACCCTACAGTGCCCACGCCTACTTTTGATGGCGCTGGATGGCTGAATGGGGTAAAAATCCTGAAATGCAATGACGACCCGACGCTGAGGTGGCTGACGCAGACGGTCTGCCAATTGGAGGCGTTGTGGGAGGGGGCCAAGCTGGAGGTGGTGGACAGGGAGCTAGTCCCGTCCATTCCAAAGGCGAAGGTACTCTTCCTCATCGTCATCCAAGGAGACCGCGCGCTGAAGCTCCTTCAGCGTCAAAGTCCGGACATACCAACCGCAGACTGGAAGGTACTGCACGCTGGTAGCCCACTACCAAATGAGGGGGGCCAGCATGTGATCCTCCAGATCAACAAAGACGCAGAGGACATCCTTCACCCCAGATACGGGAAAATGGCGAGGGGCATGTACAGTGTGTACCTGCGCCTCAAGAAGCGCCGCCCCGAAGACACAGACACACACACCCTGCAGGCAGGTGAGGTGGAGAAGGACCTCGGTCTAGACACCATCGTGGAAGCCGCCCAGGGTCTGGCTCTTGAAGACTCCCAGGAAGATGAAGACGGTGACCTGACGATTACAGTCAACCCGTCGTATGCAGTTGAGCCAGCCGCCCATGAAACTGAGTGTGCTGCAAATCAACCTGCATAAAAGCAAAGTAGCATCGGCGGAGCTCCTCATAGCCATGGAGCAAGGGCCCGCTGACATAGCTTTGGTCCAGGAGCCCTGGATTGCGTCAGGCAATACAGTGGCCGGACTGAAGTTCGCAAATTACAACTCGTTCTACCCAACATCGGTAAGCAGGAATAGAACCGTCGTACTAGTACAAAAGGGAATCCACGCTTACCTTATGTCTCATTACAGCACAGACGACTTGACAGTAGTGATGCTGGAGAGTGAGGAGAAGCGCCTTCTGGTAGCCTCCTGCTACATGGCACACGATAGGCCCGCACCACCTGAAGAACTAAGGAGTCTGGTGGAAAAAGCCGACTCCAAAGACCAACAACTCATCATTGGTACGGACGCCAATGCCCACCACAGTGTGTGGGGAAGCCCCGATATCAGTGACCGAGGTGAGTCACTCCTAGACTTTATACTATCAAATAACATAGATGTAGCAAACGTGGGAGAGGACTACACATACGTAGGTCCCACCTCGTCCAACGTGCTAGATCTAACCCTCGTAACAGGAAAGAGTACCTTGGTATCTGGATGGAGAGTCCTCGAAAGACCATCCTTCTCGGACCATAGGTACATTCAGTTCCAGTGCGAATTCAAATACACTCCGAAGGTGACAGTCTTCAGGAACCCCCGGAACAGAAACTGGGAGAAGTTTAGGAAGACCGTTACCTCGAAGCTCGCGAATCCGGGAATAGTGAAATCCGCGGAAGACATAGAGAAGTCCTTGGAGACCCTCTCCAAGGAACTTCTGTCTGCCTACCAAGGAGCATGCCCGCCATCCAGAACGAGAAAGAGGACAAAACCACTCTGGTGGAATAGGGACCTCTCCCTCAAGAGAAATAACCTCAGGGAACTCTTCAAACTCGCCAGAGTAGCGAATGAGGAGATCATCAACGAGGAATACAAAACACTACTCAGAGACTACAAGAAGGAAATACGCAAGGCACAACGTAGCTCGTGGAGGAACTTCTGCTCGAACATCGAGAAAGTGCCTGCAAGACTCAGGAAGCTGCTCTCGAAGCAGCCCACCATACAGAGTCAGCTACAATTAAATAACGGACAGTGGTCAGAAGACAGCGAAGAGGCTCTGACAGCACTAATGGAGGCCCACTTCCCGGCATGCACCGAGGTCACTGATGCTGAAACGCATCAGGACCTAGCAACCGAGGAACAATCACCCCCGACAGATCTAATAACCCACAAGAAGATCCAATGGGCCATAGACTCCTTTGCGGGCATCAAAGCACCTGGACTGGACGGAATATTCCCAGCCATGTTGCAGGCGACCAAAGAGACGATCATCCCATGGCTCTTCGCAATATACTCGGCATGTCTAAATACAGGCTATATCCCTATCCAATGGAGAACGGCTAAAGTTGTCTTCCTCCCAAAGGCAGGAAAGTGCAGCCATGCTAGTCCCAAGGACTACAGACCGATACGCCTTACCTCTTTTATGCTAAAAACACTGGAAAAGCTGCTGGACGGATACATCAGGAAGGAGGTGGGAGGACTGGTGTCAACCAACCAGCACGCTTATACCAAAGGGAAATCGGTGGAAACAGCCCTACATTCACTAGTAGCTACCACCGAGAAGGCTCTCAACAATAAAAATTATGCACTAGGAGTATTCGTAGATATATCCGGAGCATTTAACAACGTAGCCACGAACGCAATAATGGATCGCCTTGAAGCGACCCACACACACCAAGCAATCAACCTATGGATAAAGAACCTCCTGAGTTGTAGACGGGTGCAATCTGAGTGGGGCACCGCTTCCACGGTAAAGGGAGCGCATAGAGGCACACCTCAAGGTGGAGTCCTGTCGCCCCTCCTGTGGAATCTGGTGGTCGACGACCTCATCAAGAGATTCAAGAGGAAGGCCCCAAAAATAACTGCCTATGCAGACGACATAAGCATAATTATTACGGGCGTATGTCCATCGACTCTCAGCTCCATAATGGAACGAACACTCAGGGAGATATGCGAGTGGGCGGACGAAGTACGAGTCGATATCAACGCGGACAAGACGGACCTCATCCTCTTTACAAAGAGGTACAAGGTACCGGCATGGATCCCCCAAATAATCAACCAAACAAGGCTAACCCTGAAAACACAGGTCAAATACCTCGGCACAGTACTGGATAGCAAACTGGCATGGAAACCCAATGTAGTGGAAAGGGTGAAGAAGGCCACCATTGCGCTTTATGCATCCAAGAAGATGCTTAGCAGCACATGGGGCCTGTCACCCGCCCTAATGCATTGGATCTACATCTCGGTGGTGCGACCAACTCTGCTGTATGGTGTCCTAGTGTGGTGGCAAGCAACTGAGAAGAAGACGTACCACAAGCTTATGGAAAGGACCCAGCGACAGGATTTGCTATGTATCACAGGGGCGCTGAGGTCAACCCCAACTATAGCACTCGAAACCATACTCGGAATCGATCCCCTCGACATCCACGCTCGGCTGACTGCGGGTAAAGCAGCACAGCGACTGATCGCATCGGGGCACATGTCACCCCAAGGATACGGGCACAGTTCAATTGGGAGGAACATGACCAGTCATACAGACTACATGACCCCCCAAACTTGCCTCGAGGTCAAAACCAACACATTTTTGGGACCCGAAGACTGGAAAAAGGGACGGGACCAGACTCAACACCTCAACATATATACTGACGGCTCCAAGATGGACGGAGGAGTAGAAGCGGGCTTATATTGTACAAACCCCAAAATAAGGGTGTCATATAGGCTACCAGACCGATGCAGCATATTTCAGGCGGAAGTTTTCGCTATCAAGAAGGCAGCAGAGGTCGCTCAGCAAATAGAGCGACCACACAACATGGTGAACATATTCGTCGATAGCCAAGCAGCGATAAAATCCATGCAGTCGTTCGCAGTTGGTTCCAGAAGTGTCCTGGCAAGCAGGGAGGCATTAGACTCACTATGCACGACCAAGTCAGTGCGAATCTACTGGGTTCCCAGCCACCAGGGCATCGAAGAAAACGAGGCTGCGGACGTTCTGGCTAAGGAAGGCGTCGGGCTGACGAGCGAAAGAATCGAAAACGTGCCTATCTCCCTTAGAACGTTACAAAGCGATCTAGAGAAGCAGGCCGCACTACAAACCAAGAACAGATGGAGGAACGCAACCACCTGCAGAACCCCGAGAACCATGTGCAAGGAGCGCAATGAAAAGCTAGCTCACTATCTACTGCATCTTCCACGGAAACACTGTAGACTGATAGTGGGAATACTCACAGATCACTGTCTGGCTGCGGCGCACGCGGCCAAGCTAGGCATCACCAACAGAGACAGCTGTAGGAAATGCGATGAATCCGGGGCTCTCGAAACCCTGGAACATCTCATCTGCAACTGCCTGGCTCTTTCACGGGCAAGGACAAGATACCTAGGCGCACCGGAGATGGCATCACTAGAAGATGCCTACAAGAGGACGCCGAGGGAATTACTTGCCTTTGCGAAACACACCTCGATACTCGAGGACTTCCAAATCTCAGCAATACCCCCGTAAAGGTCCATCTACATCCGGATCACTAAGGGCCAGACTGGCCTATGAAAGTCCCCGCTGAGGGACGTCCGGGTAGACCTCGAATACCCAAACTAGGACTCACGGCAGTAATGTTAATGCTTATGTTATTTTGCCAAGTCCCAAATGCAAGCATAGCTGCCAGAGGAAAATAGAAGTGGTCAATTGAAAAAATTAACAACTCCACTTCAATATATTTGGACCCGATGGGAGACGTAGAAATAGTCGCCTCATCTTGGGATCTAATAGTTTATTCTAATATGGACCTGTATTTTCAAATGATAAAAAAGGGAAAAGAATTAATTGGGAAAATGAGAGTAGTGTGCGGTAAACTTTACACTTTTGAAGAGCAATGCAACAATGTTTTAGATAACACTGACAGACAAATTGCAGATCTAGAAGAAAATAATAAAAAATAAAAAACTCAAGATAACAAAAGAAAGAAACGAGCACCCTTCGAGGTTGTGGGCTCCCTTTATCATATATTGTTCGGAATATTGGACGCCGAAGATAGGGAAACTTTGGAAGAAAATATGAAAAATTTGTTAAAAAACCAACATAATATAGACGATTTAATTAAAAGGCAAACGTCAGTAGTAGAGTCAACGGTAAATATTTTCAAAAGAACTACCGAGGAAATAAATGTAAATTTTAGAAGTATGAGCACTAGAATAGAAAACATAACGGAAGTGTTAAAGGAAAGTTACTATGTATACAAAGAATCTATAAAATTCTTTATGGTAACAAAGCAACTAAGTTCATTGATTGATGAATGCGAGAAAATCCAAGCAGGAGTAATAACTCTACTGATAGATATTAATCATGGTAGACTGAATCCAAATATTTTAAAACCTATGCAGTTAAAAGCAGAGATATCAAAAATTAAGGATGGATTATTATAAACATTAGTTCTTCCAGGAAAAAGAACAGGTACGGAATTGAAGGAAATTCATAGCCTATCAACCGCGAAATGGATTTTCGTGGATAACAAATTAATTTCAAAGACTTTCAAAGACAAAGACTTAATTTGAAGACTCCACTGTTTGGTAGAAACCCATACTATTTGTTCAGGATTATTCCAATGCCAGTTGAGCACGAAAGGGAATTGGTCAAGGCAGATTTCAGCTCTAGGTACTAAGTATATAGTTTCGAAATTGATTGCTATCATTCGATGACTGAAGCTACTTTAAACAAATGTCAAAAATGGCAAGCAATTAAAGAGTATGTGAAGGTAATTGGCCTTGGAGCAGCGCCAATGAAAATTCTTGTGAGATAACTCCATTCAAACCAAATAGTCATTCAAATTGTGTTTATAGAAAGATATCAGAGACAAGGTTATTTTGGCTCGAATTAGAAAAGAAAGGTAGTTGGCTCTTCAAAGTTCCAGTTAGAATTCAATGTAGTAACTCAAATCAAGAGTTAATTGATCTCCCTCAACAAGGTACTTTAACAATAATAAATGGTTGTACTGTGCGAACCGATGATAAAATATTAGTACCTCGTCATGGTCTTCATAGAGAAACCTACGAGACAATTTCATCTTTTTATATATAAGCAATATAAGTAAAATATCAAAAATTGTTTGGAATCCTTGGAATATACCATAAATTAACCATATTGAAGAAATTAATAAGTTGAAAAACTAATTAAAATTGTTAAGAGAGGGTCATCATGAATTAAAAGGACTTAAGTTAAATGATGTATCTGGAATAATAATGATGTAAATATTAATAATCAATGCCATAAGAAGAATTAAGGTAGCGCGAAGACTGCAAACAATAGCACTTCTCTATCCTCAGTAATTTACTTTAAAATGATCATCGGTAATTGTAATTATAACTATAAAGAAAATATATACAAATATAAAATAAAAACAAAACCATGCCACTTCCGGCCCTTTGCAGAATGTTCAAGCAGAAAATAATTATTGTATCACACGCTCACTGATGTAAACCCAAAAACCGATCTATATATAACTGAGGAACGTACATAAAATAAGTAATTTATGACTGCTAGGGTGTGAGCGGAGAAATAATCTGTGAACTCAAGCCTAACAAGACAAACCCGAGTCAAGTGGACTAGAGCCATTTATGTACTTATAATTGAACTCAAATTTACGTTCCGTAGGTCTAGCTATAATAATAAAATTCTACCGCAAACTTGATTTAAAATTTACAAATGAGGTCAACATCTGAGAAATAAAAATCAGTTTTGAATTTACAACTCAACTCGCAAGTGTTTCGACTTTTCTTTTGAGGTCTTATCACAAGTAAACTAATTGATCGAAAATATTTATAAACAGTTTATAATGAATTCAAAATTTTTTAAGGAAAAGACCTTTAAGACCTTTAAGGAAAAGTAAAAACACTTGCGAGTTGAGTTGTAAATTCAAACTGTTTTATTTTCAAAACTTATGCACTATATATAGGAAAACATAAAGTAATTAAAACTAAAAAAAAGGAGGGATGTGCGGCACTTGTTCCCACGCTCATCCCTTCTAATGACACCAACTACATGCAAACAACATGTGTTAATAGATTTAGGTTCGACGTGCCCATGTATATGATTTTATGGTCGAACTCTATGTGTCCTTTTTCTCAAGTGGCCTCCTTCAAGTGGACTGTATTGTTTATTGGTTGCCCTTTGTCGGTTCCTGGTCATGTTTTATGAACACACACCCTAGCCGTCATAAATTACTTATTTTATCTACGTTATATATAGATCAGTTCATTGTGATAATATAATTATAATCTGCTTGAACAATCAAACTCATTAAAAAATGTTATATTCAGTCAAGAGACAATATTAAGAAAACATCGTTTAAATTTAGTTACATTTGATCTACTGAACTTGATTGATACCACAACACTTCCAAAAATAAAAATTCTTAATACAAAAATTTGAAATATAAAAATGAAATAGATGACATTTGCAAGCACGAAAAAGAGCCTGCTGAGTTATCAGATTTACTTGCCATTGAAAATTTCAAAATAGTTCGAAACGCAGACTTTATAGTTAACTATATAAAATACCCCAAATTTATAATATTTGTAAACTTTACCATGCAAAAGCCATCTCACAACATGATGGAAAATTAATTATAAGCTAAAATATTTGCGAATGTGGGGGACGTTATTATCTAATGAATAATTTCAAAACAGAAACATTTAACTATTATGCGAAAATAAGTTTAGAAAATAATTTTTTTTACGAATTTACTAAATGGCCTTAAAGCCAACTGCTCGAAAATAAGAGAAACGAGGGGCAACGTTGTGAGCCGCGTCTACGGCAGCGGCTCTACTTTATACCCGGTACTTAGTCAGTATATATGTATGTGAGCTTACGATATATGTAATTTATTACATGTTCGTAAAAGGTATGCGAACATGCTGAACACGCCGACGTAGAACCATCCGTTAATACAAAAACAAATAGTTTGGGATGCAAACCACAGCCCTGAACATGCCGTCGTACAAATATACGACTTAAATAAACATTTAAATTCTGAATCGGAAATGATCAAATTAAATAACACATTTACTCATAAAGCGGAAAATTTAGAGAAACTCAGAGAAAAAATGATAGACTTAATCCGAGAGGACCTTGCAAATATAGATTTGCAGTTACCGTTTAGAACGGATATAAAAGGAGAAATAAATACTGATATTTATAGGCCGGTATATAGTAAGCAATATTCACATGCTTATTCGGTTAACGATTTACTTAATAAAGAAATAAGTAAAATGTTAGATGATGGTATAATTAGACCTAGTAGGAGCCCATATAATTCGCCAGTGATAGTTGTGCCAAAAAAAGGAGTAAATGAAAATGGAACTCCTAAACATAGGATAGTAATAGACTTTAAAAAATTAAATGATAATACAATACCAGACAGATACCCCATGCAGGATCCTTCTGTAATTCTTTCCAATTTGGGGAAGGCAAAGTATTTCTCTGCTATTGATTTAGAATCGGGATTCTATCAGATATTGATGAAAGAATCAGACATAGAAAAAAAAAGGGGGAACGTTGTAGTCTAAGGTCGCGGCTCTACTTTATACCCGGTACTCAGTCAGTCTATATGTATATGAGCTTACGATATAAGTAATTTATTACATGTTCGCAAAAGGGATAAATTGAATTTTAGCCAAAAGAGAAAAAAAAAATTAAGTCAAAACTTTTCGGAGTTTTTTATATAATATATGTTTCCATTTTTGTTAAAATACGTTTTTTACTTCTGTCTTTTTTACATGTCAACATCTACGTCCAACATATACATACACGGCTGTGTGCGAGAGAGAGAGCAGGAATGATTCTGCGCTTGGAAGGCCACTGAAATTTCATTTGTTTCTTCTGGCTATACTAATCATCCGATCTGATTCAACACTCTGACAGATATGGTCATTTTCTATGATTCTGCGTTTTTGGTTTTCCCGTATCTTTACAATTGTGGATTCCACAGATTTTCGTCCCTTGTGGGGGCGGAAGGGGGCATGGCCAAATTTTGAAACAAACTCGTCTCGTTTGATATCACTGGAGCTTGGATAAAAAGTTGGGTTGATCTAGTTCTAATAGTCTCTGAAATCTAGGCGTCAAAAAATTCGATCAGGCATAGCGCCCACCCCGGTGTGTGCGAGAGAGCGAGAGGGAACGATGCATTTTGAAATGGTTTGTTTCATTGTGGCTATATTTATGATCCGGTCTGATCCAGATTTAGCACTCTGATATATATGCCCATTATCTATGACTCTGCGTTTAGTTTTCTCGTACCTTTAAAATTGTGCATGCCACAGATTTTCGTCCTTTGAGTAGGCGGAAGGGGGCGGGGTGAAATTTTGGAATACACTTGTAACAGTGTGATATCAAAGGAGTCTGGATACAAAATTGTGTTTCTCTAGCCTTTATAGTCTGTGAGCTACGGACGGACGGACGGACGGACGGACGGACAGACAGACAGACATAGCTATATCGACTCGGCTATTGATGCTGATCAAGAATATATATACTTTATGGGGTCGAAAACGCTTCCTTCTGGGTGTTACACACATCCACTTTTGGCACAAATCAAATATACCCCTATACTCTTCGAGTACCCGGTATAACATCGTTTTCCATAAATAATGGTGAATATACATTTTTACGCAATTTTAAACGCACCCAGAATCTTCCAATGGGCATTGGACGATATACTTAGAGAACAAGTAGGGAAAACCTGCCATTTTTATATGGAAGACATACAAATTTTTTTCAAAAACTATTAATCAGCACAATACAGATATAATTAGAATAATACAGATTTTACAGAATGCTATCATGAAAAAGAATAAATTTTTTCAGTTAGAAACTAAATTCCTGGGGTACATCGTTTCCCATAATGTCATTAAAACAGACCCGGAAAAAATAGATCCAATACAGAAATATCCAATTCAATGGGAAGATTTCAAAAAGAGCATCAGCCCTGACTTGTTGAGCCGCATAATCTTTACGATTCCTATTAGAATTACTAGAAATTATATACCTTTGTTCTTTCCGATTTGTAGATCGAGTTATTCCTTGCATGAAAGTTTTAGAGTTTTATGCTCAGATTATAATTCCCTCTACCATATCATATCTACAACGAATTCCCTTCCTCTTCTTAAATCACTATTACTCACATACCTTTCTCGTAGTTAGAAATTGTAAGTTGAGTACGATAGTTTTAGTGCATGCTTAATTCCTTTAGTAAGATTAGTTCTAATTTTCCTCGAATACTAGTTTAACACCTATCTTTCCTGCATGATCGCGATCGGTTCGGTTCGGTTAACGATTCGCGCGTTATGCGGCAGCGCCCCTCGGTCGGTTGGGTGGGAGGAGGGCTGCGTTTCGGCCTGGTATTCGCGCGTAACAGCATTCGGCTGGTGTCCCATGGGCCACTTGATGGTGTAGTCATTGCACGTCAACGTCCAAACAAGGCTCAAAAAAAAAAAAAAAAAGCCTTGATACAGCTGGATAAAACAGTGGAAGCATTTGATATTCTAAAACAGGGGTGCCCAAAGTCAGCATACGGCGGAGAAATAACCAACACTCACAAAGAAAAACATCAATACCAAGAAGGGAACGATTTTTTGTATATCAATTTGTGCACTGGAAGAAAAAAGCTTGCATTAATTTTCACAAATGTGAAGAAAAAGGTTTAGCAAATGATTGAATTTTGTATTCAAAATCAATTTTATAGGATATATAATGCACTGCTCTTTGCAACAATAGTTTTGAGCGAAAAAAAATGTACTCAAACATGCGCTATTTAACATTTTGCCGGCAGGTTAAACACAACAAAGTTTTTTTCCAGTGCAAGCTTCCGTGCAAACAAAAAAGAAACGGTTTTGCTTCCACGCATAGCATACACACACATAATGTTCACATGTGCTCGGTTTTTTTACTCTTGGTGCCGGAGAAAAAACAAAAACAAAGCGAGCCCATGAGCATATACCTGGGCACCCCTGTTCTAAAAGATAGTTTAATTGCACATATAGAATTAGTGAAACCGGATTACAATAACAAATTCACTCTAACCACAGATGCATCAAACATAGCAATATGTTTAGTATTATCACAAGAAGGGAATCCCATATCATATATTTCCAAAACCTTAAATAAAACTGAGCATCTTTATGCCACAAACGAAAAAGAACTATTAGCAATAGTGTGGGCACTGAAGAATTTAAGAAATTATTTATACGGATTTAGTGGAATTGAAACTCAAACAGATCACCAACCATTGTCCTATAAAATGTCACAAAACAATCCAAATATAGAAATGAAACGGGGGTACTACTTTATTGAAAGTTTTGCACCAAAGATCATATATAAACCAGGCTCAACCAATAGCCAGAACGTCCGCAGCCTCGTTTCCTTCGATGCCCTGGTGGCTGGGAACCCAGTAGATTCGCACTGACTTGGTCGTGCATAGTGAGTCTAATGCCTCCCTGCTTGCCAGGACACTTCTGGAACCAACTGCGAACGACTGCATGGATTTTATCGCTGCTTGGCTATCGACGAATATGTTCACCACTTTGTGTGGTCGCTCTGTTAGCTGAGCGACCTCTGCTGCTTTGTTGATGGCGAAAACTTCCGCCTGGAATATGCTGCATCGGTCCGGTAGCTAATATGACACCCTTATTTTGGGGTTTGTACAATATAAGCCCGCTCCTACTCCTCCGTCCATCTTGGAGCCGTCAGTGTATATATTGAGGTGTTGAGTCTTCCAGTCTTCGGGTCCCATAAATGTGTTAGTTTTGACCTCGAGGCAAGTTTGAGGGGTCATGTAGTCTGTATGACTGGTCATGTTCCTCCCAATTGAACTGTGCCCGTATCCTTGGGGTGACATGTGCCCCGATGCGATCAGTCGCTGTGCTGCTTTACCCGCAGTCAGCCGAGCGTGGATGTCGAGGGGATCGATTCCGAGTATGGTTTCGAGTGCTATAGTTGGGGTTGACCTCAGCGCCCCAGTGATACATAGCAGAGCCTGTAACTGGGTATTTCCATAAGCTTGTGGTACGCGTTATTTTCAGTTGCTTGCCACCACACTAGGACTCCATACAGCAGAGTTGGTCGCACCACCGAGATGTAGATTCAATGCATTAGGGTGGGTGACAGGCCCCATGTGCTGCTAAGCATCTTCTTGGATGCATAAAGCGCAATGGTGGCCTTCTTCACCCTTTCCATTACATTAAGTTTCCATGCCAGTTTGCTATCCAGTACTGTGCCGAGGTATTTGACCTGTGTTTTTTTGGTTAGCCTTGTTAGGTTGATTTTTGGGGGAATCCATGCCGGTACCTTGTACCTCTTTGTAAAGAAGATGAGGTCCGTCTTGTCCGCGTTGATATCGAGTCCTACTTCGTCCGCCCACTCACATCTCTCCATGAGTGTTCGTTCCATTATGGAGCTGAGGGTCGATGGACAACACCCGTAATAATTATGCTTATGTCGTCTGCATAAGCTGTTATTTTTGGGGTCTTCCTCTCGAATCTCTTGATGAAGTCGTCGACCACCAGATTCCACAGGAGGGGCGACAGGACTCCACACTGAGGTGTGCCTCTGTGCGTTTCCTTTACCGTGTAAGCGGTGCCCCACTCTGATTGCACCCGTCTACAACTCAGGAGGTTCTTTATCCATAGGTTGATTGCTGAATGCATGTTGTTCGCTTCTAGGCGATCCATTATTGTGTTCGTGGCTACGTTGTTAAATGGTCCGGATATATCTACGAATACTCCCAGTGCATACTTTTTATTGTTGAGGGCCTTCTCGATGGTAGCTACTAGTGAATGTAGAGCTGTTTCCACTGATTTCACTTTGGTGTAAGCATGCTGGTTGGTTGACAACAGTCCTCCCACCTCCTTCCTGACGTGTCCATTCAGCAGCTTTTTCAGTGTTTTTAGCATAAAAGAGGTAAGGCTTATCGGTCTGAAGTCCTTGGGACTAGCATAGCTGCACTTTCCTTCCTTTGGGAGGAAGACAACTGTATCTGTTCTACATTGGATAGGGATATAGCCTGTGCTTAGACATGCCGAGTATATTGCGAAAAGCCATGGGATGATCGTCTCTTTGGTCGCCTGCAACATGGCTGGGAATATTCCGTCCAGTCCAGGTGCTTTGATGCCCGCAAAGGAGTCTATGGCCCATTGGATTTTCTTGTGGGTTATTAGATCTGTCGGGGGTTTTGTTCCCCGGTTGCTAGGTGCTGTTGCGTTTCGGCATCAGTGACCTCGGTGCATCCCGGGAAGTGGGCCTCCATTAGTGCTGTCAGAGCCTTTTCGCTGCCCTCTGACAACTGTCCGTTTTTTAATTTAGCTGACTCTGTATGGTGGGCTGCTTCGAGAGCAGCTTCCTGCTCGATGATCGAGCAGAAGTTCCTCCACGAGCTACGTTGTGCCTTGCGTATTTTCTTCTTGTAGTCTCTGAGTGGTAGGCATTGGCGTCCGTACCAATGATGAGTTTTTGGTCTTTGGAGTCTGCTTCTTCCACCAGTTTCCTTAGTTCTTCAGGTGGTGCGGGCCTGTCGTGTGCCATGTAGCAGGAGGCTACCAGAAGGCGCTTCTACGCACTCTCCAGCATCACTACTGTCAGGTCGTCTCTGCTGTAAGGAGACATAAAATGAGCGTGGATTTCCTTTCGTACTAGTACGACGGTTCTATTCCTGCTTACCGATGTTGGGTAGAACGAGTTGTAGTTATCGAACTTTAGTCCGGCCACTGTATTGCCTGACGCAATCCAGGGCTCCTGGACCAAAGCTATGTCAGCGGGCCCTTGCTCCATGGCTATAGGGAGCTCCACCGATGCTACCTTGCTTTTATGCAAGTTGAGCTGCAGCACACTCAGTTTCATGGGCGGCTGTCTCAACTACATACGACGGGTTGACTGTAATTGTCAGGTCACCGTCCTCTTCTTCCTGGGAGTCTTCTAGCGCCAGACCCTGGGCGGCCTCCGCAATGGTGTCCAGACCGAGTTCCTTCTCCAACTCGCCTGATTGCAGGGTGTGTGTGTCTGTGTCTGTGGGGTGGCGCTTCTTGAAGCGCAGGTACACACTTCCCATCCCCACGTCATTTTACCATATCTGGGGTAGAGGATGTCCTCTGCGTCTTTGGTAATGTGGAGGATCACATGCTGGTCCCCCTCGTTGGGTAGTTGGCTACTAGCGTGCAGTACCTTTCAGTCTGCGGTTGGTATGTAAGGGTTCTGCCGCTGAAGGAGCTTCAGTGTGCGGTCTCCTTGGATGACGATGGGGAAGAGTACCTTCGCCTTTGGTATGTACGGGATTAGCTCCCTGTCCACCACCTCCAGCTTGGCCCACTCCCACAACGCCTCCAGTTGGCAGACCGTCTGCGTCATTCACCTCAGCGTCGGGTCGTCATTGCATTTCAGGATTTTGACCCCATTCAGCCACGAAGCGCCATCAAAAGTGGGCATGGGCAAGCAGGGAGTCGACGAGCCGCGCGTGGATCAGTTTCCAATGCGCTTCCGTCATCTTCCCGTTCTCATCACGTCTGTCGATGAGAGCTACAATCAGGTGTCTCCGGGACACATCACTGATCTTTGAAGCATTGACCGATATCTGCTTCGTTGTTTTCGGTGTTTGTGGTGGTGGTTCCGCTCTCTTGGGCCCGCGCTGCCGCTTGCATGCCGGTGTGGCGGTATTGTCGGTCGAGCGCTGCCTTGGTAGCTAGCAACTCCTCCACCTTGTTGGCGTGTTCGCTAGTGATAGCCTTTATTTGAGGCAGTGCGTAGTATCTACGGCCCTCCTCCACTTTTAACTCGGCCCAAGCTAGCTTGGATTTCTCCTCCGGGGAGATAGCCGCCTTGCCTTGGAGCCTGCTAAAAATCTTCAGGGCCGCCTTATATTGAGCTTTTGCCCTCATCCCCTCCCTCGAACGCTTCGGCCCTTCCCTACACGGGGAGCTGGAACCTGGTTCAGGCGAGCGGAGAAAGCATTCTGCTTCAGCTTTGCTGATGAATAGCACGCTCTCCAGGTCCGAGTCTATCGACTACGGCACCTGCGCGGCTCATCCTACAGCGAGTTTTTCCGGCAGTAGTATTACAACTTACGCGACCTGCTCCAGTCACGTCAGAGGTGTGACCGCTGGCGACACGCAGAGAGGATTGCTCCTCTCCGTGCCCGCCGGTGGTAACAGCCACGCTTCCTACCGACGTTTGGGTTGACATCCATACCCTTGCTTCATCTTTTAACCTCTCCATAATTGGCCGGAAGGTCCATACGGCTGATGTTTTTCTGGCGAGCCACCCCCTAGCGTTTTAGGCCTGACCGCCAGGCACCTCTAGCCATGGCTTTGACCCAGTTCCCCCGACTCGAGATCAAGAGGACGCTGAATCATTGCCTTAGCTAGACACTGCATTGCCTCGGACAGAGCAAGCGACAATGCATTACCCTTGTCCCTTGTAAAATGCTTAAGGTACAAAATAAGGATAGGAGAGGAAAAGACTATAGAAGTTTAAGTAGTTTATGAACAAAAATTCGGTGAAAGAAACAAACTACAACCCCGTTACAAAAAAAACAAGTAGTTAAGGAAAATTATAAGAACAAAATCATGATCAATAACAAAAACCGAATAATACATAAAGACAATAGAAAAACATTAAGAATATTTTTTTTTTTTCCAGAAAATGTATGTAAATATAATAATACTGAACCTCGTTTTGTATACGAATTCCGAAGTCATTGACTTCACGCACAGTGATTACTTGTTACTTAGAGACGACAAGAACGTTTACACTTATGAATCGTACGCTGACCTTTATCACATTACTAACTTAAGTTTTTATAAGGAGAAATTAAATATTGAATCCAAATATGTTAATAAATCCATAAATTCGGACGATGAATGGGAAATTAAAATGGATATTAACTTATTAAATTTGATGATTTCAGAATTGGCCCCAAAGAGAAATAGAAGGGGAATTAATCAGTTGGGTACCATTTGGAAATTGGTAGCAGGTACCCGTACTCAGTCAGTATATTCATGTGAGCTTGTTGTAATTTATTACATGTTCGCAAAAGGGACAAATTTAATTTTAACCAAAAAAAAAAAATGTAAGTCGAAACTTTTCGGAGATTTTGATCTATTAGATGTTTCCATATTTGTTTACATACATTTTTCACATCTGCCATTTCTACATGTCTTTATCTACTTCCTACATATACATACACGACTGTGTGCGAGAGAGAGAGGGAAAGAAACTGCGCTTGGAAGGCCACTGAAATTTAATTTGTTCCTTCTGGCTATACTAATGACCTGATCTGATCCAGATTCACCACCCTGATAGACATGGTAATTTTCTATCATTCTGCGTTTTTGGTTTTCCCGTATCTTCAAAATTGTAGATTTTCATCTTTTGTGGGGGCGGAAGGGGGCGTGGAAAAATTGAAAAACAAACTCGTCTCGGTTTGATATCACAGGAGCTTGGATAGAAAGTTTGGTTGATCTAGCTCTTATGGTCTCTGAGAACTAGGCGTCAAAAATTCGATCAGGCATAGCGCCTACCCCTGTGTGTGAGAGAGAGCGAGAGGGAACGATGCATTTCGAAACGGTTTTCTTCATTGTAGCTATATTTATCATCTGATCTGATCCTGTTTCAACAATCTGATAGATATGCTCATTCTCTATGATTCTGCGTTTTTATTTTTCTCGTATCTTTAAAATTGTGCATGCCACAGATGTGCGTCCTTTGAGTGGGCGGAAGGGTGCGGGGCGAAATTTTGAAATACACTTGTGTGTGATAGGACAGGAGTCTGGATACAAAATTGTGTTCCTCTAGCTTTTATAGTCTCTGAGCTATAGGCGCAAATGAAGACGGACGGACGGACAGACGGACGGACAGACAGACATAGCTATATCGACTCGGCTATTGATGCTGATCAAGAATATATATACTTTATGGGGTCGGAAACGCTTCCTTCTGGGTGTTACACACATCCACTTTTTGCACAAATCTAATATACCCCTATACTCTTCGAGTACCGGGTATAATAACAAAACCTATATAAATGAGAAGAATAAAATTTGGGAATACGTATCGCAACATAGATATATTAATTTTGATTTAGTTGATTATGTACAATCCAGTGATAAGTTACTTTCCTTTGACAATGTTAATATTTCAAATCCATTTATAGAATTCGATAATACTGGATTACCATTAACAACTATATTATTAATAATTTTCTTATTAGTACCGTTGTTTTATTGCGGCTGCAAATTAACCATATTAATCAACTCTAAAGCATTCATAAAACCCACACAAGATATAATTGAAAACAATATTTTGCAATTATCAGAAGATGTAACGAACCGTTTTCTTCCGTTAGAGGTCAGCTAAGCTGGCTCAGCTCGGCTATCGCTCTGTCCGCCCGCACAACTCCGCACCAATCGGGTCTCCTCGTGGATCCTTGGGACAACGGCTATGGGTTCTGACTCGGCTATCGCTCTGTCCACCGCTCACAGCTCCGCACTCATTGAATTCGCACTTTGACTTTCACCTCTGATCAGGGTCTTTCTTACTGCTCTCCGAGCCTGTCTGTGGAGATCGTTCCGTCGCTGTCTTCCGTATCACCTGTTTTCCGCGTTACTCCGTTGCACTTCTACATGGTTTCTCTCCGCACTTGTTTCCTCTCCGCACTTGACTGTCCCGCTTCACGGCCGCCGGCCTCCTCTTATAGGCTCGGCGTGGCCCAGCGTCTGCGCCGCTGCCCAGCCCCAACGGTTAATTCCGGTGGCGTCGGTAACTTTCCATCGGCCTCTCTGTGTTCCCACGTCCTCCCTAGCGGGATCAGCCTGCATGGTCTGCATGGCATGTACGGCCTACATGGACCCGCCTACATGGCCTACATGGACCGGCCCACTACCACCGATCCCTTCCTCTTGTGGGATCCGGATTGTGCTCTCTTGTAACGGGACCGCCTCGCTCCCGTAACCGGCGAATTCGCCCCATTCCCTACCAGGGCTTTGTGAGGAATATTAATTCCTTACACCTTCCCCCTTTCTTCAGCAACGACAAACCTCGGTTTCTGTCTTCTTTTCACCCGCCGGACGGCCCTCTCTTGTCACCAATGGGTTCCATATTTCAAACGCGCGAGTTACCACCCTAGCACCGGCCCTTGGCCTTCCCCTTCAAGTGCCCCCGCGGGTACCGTAACGTACCACAACAAAGTAGCGGCCAACGACACCATACGACAAAAATACAAACATCCGCTCCAATTCCATCAGTGGGCCACATTCCATGTCAGCAGATTCTCGACCACTCAAAATAGCTGACTCCACACTTTGTATTAGAACTAAGAACCAATATAAGAAATAAAGATTCAAATTGGATTTAACTCTCAAATCAGACAGTCGATTCATTCAAACCTCGGAATATCATAAACATTATCCCGGAACCGATAACTAGACTACACTCAACTCACTTATTATCATAACTGGCGCAGTCGGACACTCTCGTTTACGGACGGGAAAACTGGAGCAACTAGGACCTGAGACAGCGAGAGAAGAACCACGCAGAGGATGCTCTGGAGATTAACAATTATAGTAATACTGTAAGGAATAGAGTGAGTAGAGTGATGTGAAATGGAGGAGAGTAGGAAGAGAAAGTAAAAGAAGATTAAACGAAATGGCGAGGCGTGAAATAATGGCAAATTAAGTGGCCAGAAGTATGTAAAAGGGAATGAAATAAAAAAAGGAAATTCATTAAATCAAAGATTCAAAATTCATGAAAATGTGGAGCAAATATATGGAAAAATGTACACATATATATGTGTATATGTGGTTAGTGGAGATTTCAGTGGAGTGCATGGCACATGTGTGTGTGTTATATGTGTATTTAATGGAATTAATTCCAAGAGAGCCGCCGAAGAGGTGCGGGGCAGACGACGGGTCGAACGGTTGCAGTTGCGGTCGGCTCGGTGTCAAACCAATATGTTCGATCGAGCGGTTGGAGCGACGGGCGATCGTGGCGGTGTTCAAGCCGTCGGCTGTTGGAACGGTTGATGGTAGGAGGCTCGTCGCGCCGACGGGGTCGAACAGGTTCGGCAGAGACCGGGTGGTCGGACTGTCGGGTGCGACAGCGGAGCGGCGAAACGATGGGCCGTCGCAAATATATACACACATGCACACAACGAATAAGAAAAGACAGGGCCGGAGTGAAAATAAAAGGGGCAAAGTATCGGCTGGCGCTGCTGTGTTGTAACGAACAATATTCGTTGGTAGCCAGAAAGATACGTGAGAGATACCTTAGGAAATAAGAACAGAGCATTCCGGTCACTCACATACGTAGGGCAAAGTACTGCAACGAACAGTGCGGCGCCTAGTGTAGGGGTGACAGGAAAGGGAAGACTACCGGGGAGTCATGTCTGTCCGCAATTGGTTGTGAATGCTGTAACGCACAGCATCACAGCTAGCTTCAGCATGCAGGGTAGCAGCAAATAAGTTAGAAATAAGAAATGATTCAAAGATTTTGTTCGATCACCCACATGCGTAGGGCAGAGTGTTGCAACGTGCAGCGCGGACGCCTAGTGTAGGGGTGATTCGAAAAGGAAAGACTACCAGGGAGGCATGACTGTCCACAATTGGTTGTGAATGTTGTAACGCACAGCATCACAGCTAGCTTCAGCATGTAAGGTAGCACTAAATAAGTTAGAAATAAGAAATTATTCAAAAAATTCGGTCACCCACATGCGTAGGGCAGAGTGTTGCAACGCGCAGCGCGGACGCCTAGTGTAGGGGTTATTTGAAAAGAAAAGACTACCAGGGAGGCATGTCTGTCCGCACTTGGTCGGGAATGCTGTAACGCACAGCATCACAGCTAGCTTCAGCATGTAAGGTAGCAATGAATGAAGTAAAAGAAGAATTGATTGAAAAAGGGGAATATTACTGGGAAGGCATGACCGTCCCCAATTGGCTGTGAATGCTGTAACGCACAGCATCGCAGCTAGCTTCGGCATGCAAGGTAATAAGAAGGAATTAAGTAAAACAAATAAAGAACATGAAGCATGAAAAGCCATAGAACAGGCCAAGAATGAGTAAATCTATTTCACATCACGCCACCAAATGAAACAATTATTTTCGAAAAACATATTTATCACAACTAATTACAGAGCTCCATTTTACAACCCGGATTGAGGACAAACACACATTTAAAAACTACCAGATTAAGTACACAAACACACATTAAAAAACTACCAGATTAAGTACACAAACACACGTAATATAAGAATATACACACAGGCACACAAATAGCACAAGAATACACAAACACAAGTAGAAATAAATATAGGATAAGAGCACACACACGACACATATAGACGTAGTATATACACACTAGAGAGAAGTAGAGAGTGGGGTAGAACAAGCCAAACGTCAGTAACATAATAAGAGTGTATGCCAAGAAACAGCAGTAGCCAGAGACTCATCCCGTTAGACGCGAGATTATCAGAGGATAGCGAAGAAGAGCAGGGCCAAGTAGAGATGACTCAACCAAGCGAGACGCCAAATCTGCTTGAGGCAGTCAAGATAGTAGACTTGGTGGAGATCATACCAAAGTATGAAGGAGGAGGAGAGAAGCTAGATGGGTTCATAACAGCAGTGGACCAAATATTGTCAATTATCAAAGGGGAAGAGAAGTCAGTGATAAGCATCATAGCCCTCAGAGCGGTGAGGAGCAAGATAGTAGGGGAAGCAAGAGGTGGAATTGAATTGGGACAGCATTAAGAGCAAGTTGACGTCCCATTTCAGGGAGAAGAGAACGGAGCAGGACTTGATTTTTGAGTTGAACAATATCAAGGGAAGGAATTTAGATGTAAAGACCCTGTATACCACCATATTGGAGTTCAAAAGGGCGCTTTCAGTGTGTATAAGGCTAAGGAGCCGAGTGCACTGATGAGGAAAGAGAAGGTCAAATGGTACGAGGAGATGGCACTAAACGTCTTCATCTCTACGTTTAAGGGACCGATTGGAGTGACCATTAGGAATCTGAACCTGACCGATATCGCTAAAGCATACGAGGTAGCTTGCAGGGAAAGGAGCGTATATGGGGCAGAAGAACCAGAGCAGGAAGAAAGGGTAAAAATGACAATGCAGACCCAGAGCAGAGGGGCCGAGGGGACAGCAATGCAGAACCAAAAGAAGCAAGATAGGCACACGCCAGTGGGGCAAGGTGCACCAGGTTTTTGGCCGCAGTACCAATGGCAGGGAAACCTGCAGCAGCCATTCGGTATATCATGTCCAGTGCCCGATTTGGGGGGTTGGCCAAGTTTCGGGTATGTATACCCAGTGGGAGGAAATCCCTTTAGGCCAGGTGGTTACATGCAGGTTAACGCGACAGGGTACATGAGAGGTTCGTATAGGAACCACCACAATAACAACTCCAGATGGAGAAACGGCCAACAGAGCCGCGGAAGACAGTGGGGCCAGAATAATCGTCAGTATCAACTAGCGATTCAGGCGCCCCAGGAGGCATACAGGAGTGGGCAAACGAGGATTTCAAGGCTGACCAACAATTCGGTTCAGTCTTACAACTCGGGCAACACTCGACAGTTCTATGGGAAGCAGCAAACGCAGAATGCGCCCAGCACTGCGACCAGATGAGGAGCCAAGCACCAGCAGGCCAGTTAAACAATATTCAAGAGAACGAGGGAAATTTTCCCCAAGAAGCCTCAAACAGAGTTCAGGATATCTAGGGAGAAGAGAAAACCGCTCGACACTGCCATACATAATGGACAGACTAACAGCAGAAAAAAATATCAAACTGTTGATAGTTACGGGGTCGACGTTTTCGTTTATAAGGCCAGAACTGGTACCCAGGCAGAAGACAAAAACATTAAAAGAGCCAATAGAGATAAAAACCGTCATGAAATCGCACTCAGTGCAGGCGGAGACGCTCCTGAAAATGTTCAGAGAATTAGGAGGGGTAGGAGAGATGAGGATGCTCCTCTTCCATTTCCACATATTTTTCAATGCCTAATAGGCATCGACATTTTAGAACAGATTGGATCAGTCATAGACATAGAAAAGAGCCAATTGCGCACCCGAGGGGTAATAACTCGAATATGGTTGACCCAATACAGAACGAAAGAACTGTATACAATTGAACCAAGTACGAAAAGAGTCATACCGGTGCCGGTGCATTTGCAAAACGGGGATTTCATGGTTGGCAGAACAAAAATAAAGGCAGACTTGGAAATTTCGGAAGGGCTATACAGAGCAGTAGAAGGTCAAAGCCCAATGGAGGTGACAAATTACTCTGAGGAAGAACAACAATTATTCCTAGAGGAACCCCTTATAGTGTCCAAGTTCAACCCGGACGATCACGTAGAACTGAACAATATAGAGGGCGAGAGGAGTGCAGACAGCGGAAAAGTCCCGTTCGGAAAAATCAGAACAGACCACTTCAACCAAGAGGAAGTTAAAGAGCTAAGAAAGTTATGTGCCAAGTACCCGTCAGCCTTCTATAGAGAGGGCGATGACCTGTCCTTCACGAACGTGGTGAAACACCAGGTGAGGACAGTGGACGATATTCCGGTGTACTCCAGACCGTATAGATACGCATTCGTATACGCAGGAGGTCAGAAGACAAATCGGGAAACTCTTGGATCAAAAGATAATCAGGCATAGTCAATTTCCATGGAGTGCTCCGGTATGGTTGGTCCCCAAAAAGAAGGACGCCTCAGGGGTTAGGAAGTGGAGAATGGTAGTTGATTACAGGAAGTTGAACGAGAAGTTGATAAAGGACAGGTACCCGATGCCAATCATAAATTATGTCTTGGACGGGCTTGGAAGGGCGAAATATTTCTCAACACTAGACTTAGCTAGCGGATACCATCAAATTGAGCTAGAGGAAAAAGACATACCCAAGACAGCTTTTTCGGCCGAAGGGGGACATTTTGAGTACGTCAGAATGCCCTTTGGGGTACTACAGGAAGTTTATAAAGGACCTAGCGGAGCAACGAAACCACTGACGAGACAATTGAAAGGGAAAAACAGGTACAGGTCTATGCCGAGTTCGAAGAGACCTTCGAATTGTGCAAGACCTTGCTGTGCAACGACCCCATTCTTCAATTCCCAGATTTTGAGAAACCATTCATTTTGACAACAGATGCGAGCACCTACGCCATAGGGGCTGTCCTGTCCCAGGGACACCTGGGAGCGGACAGACCAGTGGCGTACGCAAGCAGAACATTGTCCGACACAAAAATAAATTATGCCACTATAGAGAAGGAGATGCTTGCCATAATATGGTCAATAAAGCATTTCAGGCATTATTTATTCGGAAAAAAGTTCAAAATAATAACAGACCACAGGCCATTAACATGGTTAATGAGCATCAAGGAACCAGACTCTAAACTTGTCAGATGGAAGCTTCAGTTGTTAGAATACGACTATGAGATCATCTACAAGAAAGGGTCCCTGAACGTAGTGGCTGATGCATTGACTAGGATTCAACCGGAAGTAAATGTGTTGGAAAACGCATCGGAGGTAGCTACAAATGGGGAGACTATGCACTCCGCGGAGGAGGACTTTTGTCTCGGCTTCCCGATATCGGAAAAACCACTGAACGACTATAACGTCCAAGTGGTGGGATAAGTAGAAACTCCGAGTAGGGTAAGCAAGGAGGTACCGTTTAGAAACAAGGTCAGGACAACGTTGGTAGAGAATGAGTTCGAAGAAGAAAAACTGGGTCGGAGGTTTAAACAAATACTAAAGCCTAATAGGACAATCGCGATGTTTATTCCAGACGACCTGGTAATACCCATACAAAACGCGTTTTGCAAATACTTCGCTTATACCAAGATGTATAAAGCCTAAAGATGCACTACGGTGTTACCGGAGCTGAAGGAGAAGGACCAGCAAGAGAAGGCCGTGAGGGAATACCACGAGAGAAGCCATCACAGGGGTAAAGAAACAATGGCTCATATGAAAAGGGAAGTATATTTCCCGAATATGAAGACAGTGATTACGCAAACGATAAACAATTGCGACAGGTACCAGGTCCTTAAATACGACAAAAGACCACAGAAAATTAAGTATAGTGTCACGGAAACGCCAGGCAGACCGATGGAGTTAGTGCATATCGACTTGTATTTTATAAACAAAAATGAGAATGCCAATTTTAAAAGAACAAACCTACACCCTGAGAAGGCTACTGGCCTTACCAATTAACAAAACCGAATACATAGTAACACCAAATTTTGTAGCATGTAGTAATCAGGAAATACACTACTATAGTAATAAGTGCATGCAGATCAAAAAATTGTTTATATGTAAGAATACTAAATTGGTAAAGAGAGTCAATGAGCTGTGTTTGAGGAATCTGATGGAAGGAATGGCGGCGGAATGCGAGACAAAGGACACTGGATTGCACAGAGAAGTTGTTGAACCCGAGGAAGGGTATGTAGCGATCTTCAACGGAGAAAACGTCACGGTACACACCGATTGCGGTCCAGAGAGGGTTGTCAATGGATCAGCGATCATAACCTTCAGCGGATGCGGAGTGATGATAAACAATATCCAATATGAAGCGGAGGAACAATTGGACGTAGAAGGGTGGAAATTGGAAATCCTCCAAACAGACGAGGTGACACGAAATAGAACGACCCAAGAATTGGGGATCCACGAGTTAAAATTGGAGAGTATCCAAACAAATCGAGAAATCACCAGGATACAGATTGGAACAACCATACACCCGACAGCAACGTATACCGCAGTTGGATTAATGCTGGTGGCCGAAATATGTGCCATAAGCCTACCAAGGAAAACCAGCACCGACACCACAGCTGCCCCTACTACAACCCTCACTCCAAACATTCCTTCGTTATGGTCGGTAGTTCAGACTGAGGGGGGAGGTGTTACCACCCCAGCACCGGCCCTTGGCCTTCCCATTCCAGCGCTCCCGCGGGTACTATAACGTACCACAACAAAGTAGCGGCCAACGACACCATACGACAAACATACAAACATCCGCTCCAATTCCATCAGTAGGCCACATTCCATGTCAGCAGATTCTCGACCACTCAAAATAGCTGACTCCACACTTTGTATTAGAACTAAGAACCAATATAAGAAATAAAGATTCAGATTGGATTTAACTCTCAAATCAGACAGTCGATTCATTCAAACCTCGGAATATCATAAACATTATCCCGGAACCGATAACTCAACTACACTCAACTCACTTATTATCATAACTCGCGCGTCCTTCTTGCCGTTTCCCTTAGGGCGCCCTCTGTCGGTGCTTGGCTCCCATCGCTCGCGAGTCACCGCGGCTGTCGATGTTCACCTATCGGCTCCATTGAACCGATAGAGTTCCGGAGCCGGTTCAGATTGTGCAGCACCCGATAGGTGCGCTGCCAGACTTGTTTTTATACTTACGTGTAATATCCGCCTGATCCGTGTTTCCCGGCCTTCACGCTCGCCATCCCAATCCCTCCCATCGCTGCTGCCACAACGCATTGGTGAGTACTATTTTGTTTGTTCAATTTCCATTTATTTAATCTTCTTCTTCCCTCCAGCCCCTTCATGTCTCTACGAACACCTCGGCCTTCCCGGCGGCCACCGACACCCGGTACCACACCCCGCGCACTCGCACGAGTCGCTTTACGCGGTGACCGACGGGTCGGCTCTCCGCCACGGCCCGGATCACCGCTTCTGGCCACTCCTCCTCCGATACCTGGCACCAGCGCTGCTGCTCTGCCGGCCGCCCTTCGGGCATCGACTGCTGCCGCTGGAGTTGCGGTTGGCTGACGTGGGCCCTCGCTTCCGGACACGAAACCTGCCTTCCCAGGACAGGCCGATCCTGCGCCTTCACAGGTGAGGGCCATATCCATGGGCCGCTTTCCAACTCCTCCTCCTTCTCAGCCACTCCTGCCGCCGTCGGCTCCGCTGCCGATTCCGCTGCCGATGCTTCGCGCCTTGTTTTGGTCGTCGGCTCGCTCTCGGCTGCTCTCGCGCCGTGTTTTCTGACCGCTTTCGCGTTCGCAGGTGTGGGTGGTGCAGCCGGTTCCTCGGGTGCCCTCCCTTCCTCATGGTGCCCCCGTGGATCACGCGCGTTGCTGCATCGGGGCGGCTCCTCCTCCCACAGCTTGGGCTCCTCCGGTTTCTGCTGCGTCTATTCGACCGCCCAAGAGATTTGGATGGTCTGGTGGTGCCACACCACCCCGTCGCCGACCACCGTATGAACCTTCTCGGTCACAAATGGCCCGTATTTTGCGGCTTCGGGCCCCTGCCAATGGGGCTGAGGATCCGGCGCCAGCTCCTGCTGGCCCCGCTGCTGCTGCGCCTCTGTCTGTTGCTGCGACTGCTGCTGCGGCTGCTGCTGCTGCTGCGGCTGCTGCTGCTGCTGCGGCTGCTGCTGCTGCTGCGACTGCTGCTGCGACTGCTGCTGCGACTGCTGCTCGGGCTGCTCCTGCGGCTGCTGCTGCTACGACTGTTTCTGCGACTGCTGCTCCGGCTGCTGCTGCGACTGCTGCTGCGACTGCTGCTGCGACTGCTGCTGCGACTGCTGCTGCGACTGCTGCTGCGACTGCTGCTGAGACTGCTGCTGCTGGTGCTGCGACTGCTGATGCTGCTGCGGCTGCTCCCTGCGCTGCCATGGATCAGCTTTCGCCTGCTGCGAGCGCAGCGGCTGCTTTTGCGCCTCTGGCATTTCCTGCTGAATCTCTGCGGCCGACCTTATCCGCCAAAACTTTGGTGGCGGTGGAGCCTCCTCTCGTTTTTCGGCCTCCCGCTCAGCGTGTCGTGCTTTTTCTCCGTCTGGTGCCGCAGAGCATCTCGCGCCGCCTGAATGATGGCCGCCTCCTCCCTCGCCCTTCGCTCTGCAACCCTCCGTGCCTCGCTCCGTTGACGCTCCTCTTCGCGCTCCTTGACCCGTCGCTCCTCCTCGCGCCGCGCTTCTGCCGCCCTTCGGTCCGCTCTCCGTTGGCGTTCCTCCTCGCGGCGCCGCTGATCCTCCTTTCGCTGGATGCGTGCCAGATCGCGTCGCCTCGCCTCTTCCTCGCGTCGTGCCTCTGCCTCTGCCCGCCGGATCCGCCGCTGGTCCATCCGCTCTTGCCAAAGGGCCTCCTCCTCTTCCGCCGTGTTCCGCTGCCTTCCGGCCGATTCCTGCGGTGCCGGCCTCGGTTCTGCCGGCGTCGGCTGCGGCGCTGCCTGCGCTTGTTTCGGCTCTGCCGGCCTCGGCTTCGGCGCCACCGGCCTCGGCCTCGGCTTTGGTGCTGCCTGCGTTGGTTTTGGCACTGACTGCGTCGGCTTTGGCGCTGCCTGCATCGGCTACGGCGCTGCCTACCTCGGCCTCGGCACTGCCTGCACCGGCTCTTCTCTCCTCCTTTCACGTAGAAATTGCTCCGCTGACCTGATGGCTATTCTCAGGAACGCTGCGTCGCGCCTGGCCTCCTGCTCCTCCCGTGTGGGCGCCCTTCGTGCCGGCGCTGGTTCCGCCGAAACCAGCACCACGTCGTCGCTGTCCTCCGACACCTCGATCGTCCGCCTACTCCGCGGGGACTCCAGTGCGGACCACGTGGTTCCCGGGGAAATTCCTGGGCTCCCCATTGGCGACGCCATCAGTTCCAGCTCCGGCGTTTCGCTCCGACGAGCACACCGCTCACCACGTGAGGGCTCCGCCCGTCGCTGGCGGTGTTTCTCGGCCTTTCCTGTGAGGCCGTGTTTCCTTTTATGTATTATATATTTTTTTCCCTATTTATTATTATTTTTTTTTTTTTTTTCCTTGTAGTGTTTTTCTCTTTCTCTTCGTGTTTTTAGAGGGGACGCTGTCCCCGGGCTGTTCGACCCCCATCGGCCCAGGTACCTAATCTCGACTCATTTATCCACTAATTCCGACCCTTCTTCCAGCCCGTCCAGTATCCTAGGTTCTGGCTATCGACCACCTTCATCACCCGCCGCTAGTAGGTTTTCCGACCTCTCGCCTGGGTCTACGGCGGCGGTCGTACCCGACCCACACCTTCCCCTCTACTTTCGGATTGGCTTCTTGCGTGGCCTCTGCTCCAAACAACCGCCCTGGACCCGGGGATCTTCCGGATCCCCGCCCGAAAAGCAGCGCTTGGGCGAGCATTCTGCACGGCCGTACCCGACAGATATGGGTGGCCCTCGGATCTGGAACCCTGGCCGGGCCTTCTCCTGACTCGATTCCTATTTCCCCCCCGGCCCTTCGGAAGCCTGTCAGCCCGGGGCCCGGCCGGCGCCCGTTCAAAGCCGCCAGGTATGTCCTGCCCTTTTTTTCCTTTTTATGACCCGGCTTAATCCTTGCCTGTTTTTTTTCCAGAATTCTCTTCGCCGTCCGCCGTTTACCTATGACCTTTTTATTCCTTCTCGCGTTCCACTATCTCCGTATTGTTTCCTTTTTATATGTCTTCCCCTTCCGGTTGTGGCTTCAGATCGCCAATTTGCGCCCTCCGGGTGTGCTTATTGCCTTCCTTCCTGAGCTCACAAATCACCGGCGACACAAAAATTTCACTATTTGGTATGGCCCGTCGAATCTTGGGGCTAATTTCGCGGCGAATCCTTCGGCGGCGTTAGACAGGTGGTGTTGCTTAGCCCACACCATCTCTCCTACCTTCGGTTTCCATGACCTTCTTCGCAAGTTATAGTGTCTTGCCTGGTCCTGCGCCGCCCGCTCCAGGTTGCGCCTCACCAACTGGAACAACTCCCGTAGTTTGGTCGCGTTCTCATCCGGGATGAGGGTCTCTTCGCCGTACAGCGCCTATGGCAGCCTCGGTTCCCTTCCTTGTACGATGAACGTTGGCGAATATCCCGTAGACTCTGACACGCCCGACTTTACGGCGAACATTAGTTCTGGCCACTTCTCGTCCCAACACCTCTGGTCTCCTTCGGTGAATTGTGCAATCATCGTTTTTACCGTCCTGTTGGTTCGCTCCGTCGGGTTTTCTTGCGAGGTATATGACGCCGTGAACTGGTGCCATGCCCCGAATTATTCCAGCAACTTTTTGAATGCTCGGCTGGTGAATTGGACGTCATTGTCGGTGACCACCACCTTCGGTACCCCAAACCGGGACAAAATCCGCTCTCTAAATGCCCTCACTAGTTTCTCCGCCATGGCCTTTCTCAGCGGCACCAGCTCGGTCCACTTCGAGAACGAATCCACCAGTACTAACAACATGGTGTTCCCGTGCTTCGACCTCGGCAGTGGGCCCACAAAATCGGCCCATACTGTCGCCCATGGCTCCTCCGGCACCTCGGCTTGAACTGCATGCAGACTTCACACCTCCTGACGTAATTTCTCACGTCGCGGTGCATTCCGGGCCAATAATATCTGGCGGCTATCCTCGTCATCGTCTTTCTGCTCCCCGCGTGTCCCGCTTCAGGGATGTTTTCTTCGATCACCCTCTCCCGAAGATCCTTCAGAACGCAGCGCTTCTACGACGCCACTTCCTCGTCTCCGGCCCTGTGAGGTATATGCCGGTACACACGGCCCGCCTCCTCCATGTAATCGGGATACTTTGCCGGTTCCTTTTCTAAATTCTCCTTGATCTTCTTGATCCACGAGCACTCAGCCTTCCCCGTTTGGTCGTCCACTCGTATGCATCGTTCCGCTAATGGCTGTCGAGAGAGCGCGTCCGCTACTATATTCAGTTGTCCCTTTCTGTATGCTATTTCGAAATCATACTGCTGAAGCTCCAGCGCCCATCTCGCGATTCTCCCCGAGGGGCTTTCTATGCTATTGAGCAATTTTAGTGCCATATGGTCGGTGACCACTTTGAAATGGTACCCCTCCAAATATGGCTTCAGTTTTCTGACAGCCCTTACAATGGCCAGGCATTCTTTTTCCGTCGCTGAATAGTTGTGAAAGATTTTCACTAGTTAAAAGGTTTGCAACTGCCATGATTTTTGGTTTATTTGTTGTTTTTATTTTTCCCTTTAGTGGCGGTCACACTTGGATAAGCGGGCCACAATGTGAATTAATTGAAAAGAACATACGCGGGTTCTTGTGCGGATACCGATTTGTTAAAAAAATTTAATGTTCTCAATCGAAACTTTTATTGTGGCAATTCGCGAACTTAATCCTGAAAGATCCTTGGTCGTACAAGGATTATAAAAAAGACTTCGACTACTGTTACTATGACTTTTATCAGTATCCTACCGGCTGCGCCAATTGAATAGTTGGGTTTTTATGTCATTAATAAGACTGAATCAAAGATCTTCGATCTGAGCTCTGCCGACCGTGAATTTCTATTGAGCTTTTACATTTGCTTATTAAAGTTTAGTTAAAGTTATAATTTGTTTATCATGGTCTATGTATTTGATGTATGGCTTGTGTATTTGATAAATGGCTTGTGTGCTTGATTAACGAGAAGCTTAATAGATCGATCGATGATCATTAGCTGTGAACTTATTTGAGAACATGTTATTTGTGTTGCAGATATGTTACTATATACCATGGCTCGCAAATAACAGTTTACCGTTTTTCCCTTTGCGGTCTGCTCACGAACATAACCGAAAAAACCATGCAAATTAAACATTCGCGGTGGCGATTTGTGTTTTTAAAAAGTCAAATTATTTAACTTTATTTCACGAAACTTATCGATTGTTCATAATCGTCACGATTTTGGCGACATTAGTTTTATGTAAACTTTTCCGTTCTGATCCAAGATCAAGGCTGACTCTTCTGATTCCATCTTCACATCATAAAACACCAATGGTTCTCTGCTCGATACCATTTTCATATAAACAAACGGACTGACTCGATTTGGTCATGCAGATCTAGAATTGTGAAATACCAAAAATGCAGAATCTGCAGAAAGCCGGGTTTTCAATTGTTTACTTGAAAGCCGGGTGTTCAATTTCTTACCCAAAAGCCGGGTGTGGGCCGAGAGTGGGCCGAGAGTGGGCCGAGAGTGGGCCGAGATTGTTATACACGGAACTCGAAGAGTAAAGGGGTATATTAGATTTGTGCAAAAAATTTATGTGTGTAACACCCAGAAGGAAGCGTTTCCGACCCCATAAAGTATATGTATTCTCGATCAGCATCAATAGCCGAGTCGATATAGCTATGTCTGTCTGTCCGTCCGTCTGTCCGTCTTTATTAGCGCCTATAGCTCAGACACTATACAAGCTAGAGCAACACAATTTTGTATCCAGATTCCTGTCCTATCGCACTGTTACAAGTGTATTTCAAAATTTCGCCCCGCCCCCTTCCACCCACTCAAAAGGTACGAGGAATCTAGAAACGTAGAATCATAGACAATGGCCATATAAATAAGAGTGTTGAATCTGGATCAGATCGGATAATAAATATAGCCACAACGAAGAAAACCATTTCGAAATGCATCGTTCCCTCCCGCTCTCTCTCTCATACGCGACACTTTGTGCTTGGCCCGCTCGTACAGATGAGCGCCTAGATCTCAGCGAATATAAGAGCTAGAGCAACCAAACTTTCTGTCCAAGCTCCTGTGATACCACTGAAATTCTAGTGTATTTCAAAATTTTTGCACTGCCTGAGGACGAAAATATGTGGAATCCACAATTTGTAACATACGAAAAAACCAATAAAGCAGAATCATAGAGAATAGCCGTATTTATCAGACTGCCGAATCTGGATCAGGTCGGATCATTATTATCGCCAGAAAGAACAAATAAAATTTCAGTGACCTTCCAAGCGCTTACTTATCTCTAGTAAGTAGATGTAGACATATAGAGAAGACAGACGTAAAAAACATATGTAAACAAATATGGAAACATCTAATATATAAAAATCTCCGGAATGGTTTGACTTAATTTTTAAATTTTCTTCTTTGGAAAATATTCAAATTGTCCCTTTTGCGAACATACAATAAAATACATATGCCGTAAGCTCACATATATACTGACTAACTACCATGTACAAAGTAGAGCTGTGGTCTTTGCCGCGGCTCACAACGTTCCCTCTCGTTTTTATAATGAATAAATGATTAGTTGCTGAGTTGAGTTGTAAATTTGAACTGTTTTATTTTCAAAACTTATGCACTATATATAGGAAAATATATGGTAATTAAAACTAAGACCAACGCTAAGAAAGAGAGAGACGTGTGGCACCTATTCCCATTCTCATCCCTTCTAATGACACCTACTACATGCAAACCAAATGTGTTAATAGATTTGGGTTCGACGTGACCGATGTATATGATTTTGTGATCGAACTCTATGTGTTATTTTTCTCAAGTGGCCTTTTTCAAGTGGACTTTATTGTTTATGGGGTGGCCTGTGTCGGTTTTTGTTCATATTTATGAACACCAGAAACTGTTTGATCCTCGGTAAATAGGTCTAATAGCCTAGTGCCCACAAAATTACTTTAGTGACGGCTTGCTAGACCTGTCCTGTCTAATGTAAAAAATTGCTTTGGCCTATTGCTTGATCTGTTCTTTGTATTGGACCATAGCGTTGTTAATCCCTCCACTTATAATACCTGAAGACGCCTAGCATCCTACTTTCGATCTGTCGCTCGATATAGGACCAACTGCATTTGATCGGTCGCGTAGGCTACCTCAATGTGTCTGCTTCTTTCGTAAAGCCGAGTTCGCGAAGCTTGATAACCTCATTTGGGATATTTATTGGTCCGCTTTGTACTTACGCTGGCGAACCCTCCACGAGGGTGTCGGCTGGGCAATGGACACTGCATTATCCCGGACAAGGGTAATGCATTGTCGCTTGCTCTGTCCGAGGTAATGCAGTGTCTAGTTAAGGCAATGGCCCAGTGTCTTCTCGAACTCGAGGCGGGAGAGCTGGGTCAGGTCCATGGCTAGAGTTACCTGGCGGCTAGGCCTAAAGCGATAGGGGGTGGTTCCCACGAAAAATATTCCCTAATATGGACCCTCTGCGGAAATATGGAGGTCGAGACGGAGAAAACATGGGCTGGGATGTCAGTCCAAACGTCAGTGCGAAGCGTGGCTACTTCCAGCGGCGGGTACGGGGAGGAGTGGTCCTCTCTGTGTGTCGCCAGCGGTCACCTCTGACGTGGCGGGAGCAGATCATGTCAGTTTCAAAGCTACTGCCAAAACATTTTATTACTCTAAGCTGAGCCGCTCCGATGCCGATGTCAAAGCAGACACGGATCTGGCGAGCGTGCTCTAGATCAGTAATACGGAGGAAGAAAGCCTTCTCCGCTCGCAAGAACCAGGTACCAGGTCCCCGGTATTCTCCAACTAAATAAGGAAACGGAAGACCTTCTATACGCAATATTTGGGGAGCAAAGACCCGTTGACATAGCTCTGGCAAGACTCTGGAAGCTGCTTTCAAAACAACCCACCATACAAAGTCAGCTCAAGCTAAACAACGGACAGTGGTCAGAGGGCAGAGAAGAAGCTTTGACAGTACTAATAAAGGCATAATTCCCAGAATGTACCTAGGTCACCGATGCCGAAACGCAACAGGACCTAGCATCCGAGGAACTAAACCTCCCAACAGATCTAATAACCAACAAGAAAATCCAATTGGCCATAGATTCTTTTTCGGGCATAAAAGCACCTAGACTGGACGGAATTGCTCCGTCGCAAGACGCGGATATCCACAGCGTATCCAGTCAGACAATGGCAAAACTTTCGTTGCTGCAGCAACTGTGCTATCCCTCGACGTCTTAGACTCAGTGACTGATGCGTATAGCCATCAGCGGGTTTCTTGCAGTTTCATTCCACCAGGAGGTCCACATATAGAAGGATATGTTAGCCCTCACTCCCGGGCACTTCCTAATTGCGGGAACTTCCTTATTCGGGCCGAACCCGAAATAAAAGGGCACATAAAATCAATGGCAGCATTTGAAGCCTCTCAACCAACAGTTTTGCCAGAGGTGGTGTAACGAACCGTTTTCTTCCGTTAAAGGTCAGCTAAGCTGGCTCAGCGGTCGATAGGCTGCTGCAACAAATTTGTATGTTGCCCCGGCGACAAACAAGAAATACACTCGGGTATTGTTTTCTAAGAGTACTTCGCTTTATTGGTATCTTATGGCTTTCTAAGGGCTTATGGCAATATCATTCGCTGGGGTTTCTCAGTGGTACCTCTACCGACCACTACTCCGATGGCACTCTAGCTAGGGGTTCTGACTCGACTATCGCTCTGTCCGCCCGCACAACTCCGCACCAATCGGGTCTCCTCGTGGCTCCTTTGGGCAACGGCTGGGGGTTTTGACTCGGCTATCGCTCTGTCTACCGCTCAAAGCTCCGCACTCAATGGATTGGCTCTTGAACTCTCACCTCTGATCAGGGCCTTTCGGACTGCTCTGCGAGCCTGTCAGTGGAGATCGTTCCGTCGATGTCTTCCGTATCACTTGTTTTCCGCGGTACTCCGTTGCACTTCTACTTGGTTTGACTCCGCACTTGTTTCCTCTCCGCACTAAACTGTCCCGCTTCAATGCCGCCGGCCTCCTCTTATAGGCTCGGCGCGGCCCAGCGTCTGCGCCGCTGCCCAGCCGCAACGGTTAATTCCGGTGACGTTGGTAACTTTCCATCGGTCTCTCTGTGTTCCCACGTCCTCCCTCGCGGGATCAGCCTACATGGCCTGCATGGCATGTACGGCCTACATGGGCCCGCCGTTGCCTTTGCCACGCCCACGCCTCACCTAATCTCTTTGACATTTGCAGATTTACTTACCTTTACCACTGCACCAGCACCAGCGCTGCTGCCACTAAAGCTCCATGTTTCCCCCTGCATTTGCAAAACTCTCGCAGGAGCACAACAAAGTTGGTCCGATGGGGCATTTAAGGCGACGTTTTGGGGTTGGCATTTAATTAGTTCATATATTATGCGAATCCTACCACATGGGGGATAGGAAACATTTCAGAAATTATTGCATCAGAAGTGGTTTGAACCTGAAACTATAATGTGAAGAGAAATGGATACCAATAAGAAGCTGATTGCAGGGAGCCAAAGTACTGTGAGAGGCAAGGCTTACAAGTTTTTGAGTGCAACTTGAAATGAATTTCGGCAGCCACAGCCCCAGGCCGAAGGCTCCAGGAGCTTCAATCAATTAGTTGAGTTGCAACTAATCAGTTGATTGACATTAATCAGCGCCCCCACAAACAAATCATTACCAAATCAAAAATCATATTAATTACGAGGCCCAGAGTGTTTCCATAGCCTTGGAATTGAATTATAATTTATTTTCGTTATATTTTCCAGTGCGTGGAAAGATTCATGACCATGCCTTCATCTGTGTATCGACATATCTACGAGTAAAAGTACAGGTATACTCGTATGCAGATTTGTTTTGTGTCGGGGCTCGAGCTGGTAGACCCATGTGTTTGTGGCTGCTTATAATTACTTGAAATTGATATAAACACTTTTGAGATGAAATCGATCTAAGCTTCATGTTAACAGATTAACATGGCACACCCACACACAGACACACCCACACACAGATACAGTCTGGCTGCAGTTTACAATTATTATTTATATCCTCTCACATTGTGTCCATGTGTATACAAATATGTATTTTCCTATGCTCCAGGTACATGTGTATATGTGTGTGTGTGTGTGCGTCTGTGGCTTGATAAGCTCGTGCTCTATCCATGCGTGTGCTTGTTTTTTTTTTATATCTGTACCTTCTTTATTTTCTATTTACTACTAATTACTTATAGCTTATTGACTAATATAAATTATAGGTTATTATATATTGGCTCGAAATTATGGAGATCCAAAGGAAGTAACATGCCCCTACGGTACGGCGGTGAAGCTCTGCTTCGCAGGGACCCTGGTTCTTCCTATGAGCTCTCCCTCCTCAGTCGCTCACTTCTGCGCAGTTCCGTCATTGCTGCGGCGGCAAAGCTGTTCCATGCCGCCCATATGGTGGGGTCTCCCAATATATGATTTACTAGGTTCGTGGGCGTGAGTTGCCCGCCCGCTGCTCGCCATAGCTCCCTCCTGATGTTGGCAAAGCGCCCGCAGGCAAAAATGATATGCTCAGCGTCTTCTGTGTTGCTTCCACACCACCTACATTGTGGCGAGCTATCGTGCCCGAATCTCCACAGATACTGGCTGAAGCAGCCGTGTCCGCTGAGCATCTGTGTGGTATGAAAGTTTACCGCACCGTGTCTTCTGTTGATCCAGGATCTGATGTCTGGGATAAGACGGTGGGTCCACCGGCCCTTTCCAGAACTGTCCCATCTCCTTTGCCAATCTCGAAGGCTCTGCTCTCTGGCCTGCAGGCGCGCCGCTCTCCTTTCTGCTCCTGCCCTGATAGCTTCTGCCACCGTCTTCTCCTCGACGACCAACAGGTCAATAGGGACCACTCCTGCGATGACAAGCGCTGCGTCATCTGAGATGGTCCGGAAGCCACAGCAGATGCGAAGTGCGCAGAGGCGGTGTATAGTTTTTATCCCCCTGGCGTAGCTGGTGACCCTAATGCCATCCGCCCAGATCGCCGCCGCTTAAGTGATGGCTGAGCGAACCACGCTGGTCAGCAGGACTCTCCTCTCTTGCCTAGGACCCCGACTATTCAGCAGCATTCGAAATAGGGCTTGGCTCGTGTTTGCCGCTCTCTCCTGCACGTATACCAAATGCTCCCGAAAGCACAGCCTCGTGTCGATCATCACGCCCAGGTAGCGGATGGCTCGTTTCGACGCTATTGTTTGCTCTCCTATCCTGATATGAGCAGTCTCCACAATAGCTCGAGTGCTGACCAGCACTGCCTCCGTTTTGTGCGCCGCCAATTCGAGCCCCGCTGATTGGAGCCAGTCTGCGATCAGCTGGATAGCGTCATTGCAGGCTGACTCTGCCGCGTTCAGGTGTTTGGCCACCACCGAGAGTGCCACGTCATCGGCGTAACACGTCAGCTGACATCCGGCCGGTAGAGTAAGCCGCAACACTCCTTCGTAGAATATGTTCCAAAGTAGTGGACCCAACACAGATCCTTGGGGGACGCCTGCCGATATGAGGTCCTTTCCGGAAGCCGAACTGGTTTGCCGATAGCCCCCCAGCTTCTTCCACCGCATTCTCGAGTCTCGTGCATATTACCTGCTCCATCGTCTTCCCCAATGAGTCGATCAGGCATATCGGGCGAAACGAGGAGGGGTCTTCTGGTGGCTTGCCCGGTTTCGGCAAAAGCACTAGGTGCTGCACCTTCCACTGCGCAGGGAAGAGTCCTTCACGGAGGCATTGCGTAAAAGCCAGCGCGAATTCTTCGAGTCTATATGAGACTGACAGCTTTACCGCCCGGTTGGGGATTCCATCCGGACCAGGGGCCTTATTGGGCTTCATTCTGATGGCCGCAGATATAAGCTCTTCAGCTGTGACCGGATCCATCACGTGTGGCGGCTGGAGCGCATCCTCCAGAAAGAAGGTATGCTCCCTGGATGGGAACAGAGTCTCCACGATGCTCCTCATTTGATCCGGGTCCGAGGGCACTCCTGCGTTGCCCGTGCGCAGTCTCTTCATGACCGTCCTATAGGCTCTTCCCCAAGGATCATGCTCTGCTGAGTCGCAGAGTTGGAGGAAGCACTCTCGCTTACTCAGTTTAATGGCTGCCGTCAGGGACCTTCTGGCACTGCGATAGGCCGTGTGTAGCCCCGGCCAATCGACGTCGTTCCTTCTTCGCGCCCTTTTAAATCGCTTTCTGGCTGACAGGCAGGTGCGCCTGGCCTCCGCGATCCCGTCGTTCCACCAGTAATTCGGCGGCTGCGTGCCCCTGTACGTTTTGCGACGGCTCATGCTGGCTTCGCATGCGGTTTGGAGCCGATTCGTGAGCTGAGTAGCCATCTGCTGCGCTGATCCTCCGACTGTGAGGTCCCCCAGTGTCTCCAAAAAACATGGAACCTCCATGGTTTCGGGCCTGTGTCCTGGTCTCCGTGCTGTCTGAGTCGAGGTTCTCCCGTTTCCTCCTCCAAAAGAAAACACCAGTGCCTCGTGATCGCTGGCCGTGTAATGCTGACCTAGTCGCCAGTTGGCCAGGGGGGAAAGAGAACTCGATACAAATGTTATGTCTATAACCGAGCCTGCTCCTCCGCGATTGAACGTGTTCGCTGTACCCTGGTTCAGCAGAACAACGTCTAGAGTCGCGAAGGCTTCCAGGAGGGTTTGTCCCTTGGCTATGGCGTCCGAGCTGCTGCTTTTGCTGGTGTCGCTGCCCCACTCTTGAGCCCAAGCATTAAAATCGCCCGCGATTACAGCTGGCTTGTGGTCTCTGGCATCCTCCACCAATTCATCCATAGCTGCGCCAAAGCTCTGGCGACTCAGGCTTGGTGGGAAGTAGCAGCTGTATGTCCAGAGGTTCCCTAATTTTGCCCTGACAAAATGTCTGTATGCTGCGCAGGCAACTGGCCGCATCGGTGGCCTGCCGCAAGACCATATCGCTGCTTTGCCTAACGTGCTTTGGACCCAGCAGCAATCTTTCGGGGATAGGTAGGGCTCGCTGATGACGGCGACGTCTGAATTTAGCTCCCGCACTGACTGAGTCATTAGATCCATGGCAGCCTCGCAATGATTAAGATTTATTTGGTTGAATCTAAGCATGACTGGCGTTTCTTGCGTTCACTAGCATTTTGGATGCCATGGGGCATTTGTGGCTTCCTGAATTGTGCCTATGGGGCTTCCCCTTACCAGCGCAGTAAAAGCAACTCACCTCGTTATGGCAGTCTCGGATCTTATGGTCCGCCGCCCCGCAACGGAAGCACCATCCGCTTCTGTCCACGGAGCTTTTGCAGTTCGCTGCAACGTGACCAAGCTCGAGGCACTTGTAGCACTTGGTTGGTATGTTGCGTTCCCGGATACGGCAGACAGACCAGGCAATCCTGACCTTTCCAACTGCGAGTACCTTTTCTGCCAGAGTAGCCGGGAGGCTGATAATTGCCCGCTGAGTGCAGCCAAAGGCTGGGCACAGACTTTTAATGGCGTCCGATTCCAGCGACACGCCGATTTGCTCGGTGAACGCCTTCTTCAGGTCCTCCGCGGAAGTCATCTCGTCTAGATCGACAACCTCTAACCTCGTCTGCTGGGTGAGTGTACGCGCCTCCACCTTACCACCCAGAACCGTACCGATGCTGTCGCGGAGTCACTGAGTTGCCTCCGATGTGGTGGCGTTGAGCTTCAGCAGGAGAGCACCTTTGGCTGTGCGCTTCACCCTGCGCACGATCTCGCCGACACTCTTCATCTCCGTGCTCTGGTTGCGAGTGACCAGGCTCAGCATCTCCGCGTATGTCATCTTCTCCTTTGCCTCGATGATGATGGCATCGGGACGTGGCCTCGGCTGTCTGACGTGAGGCCTACGGTTGACTTCTGTCCACTCCGTTGTTGAGGCAGCTATCTCGGTCCGGCGGGCAGGTTGCTGCTGGGGGTGCTCCGTGTGGGTGTCTTCCAGCCCTTTTTTGCGCTTTGGTGTACGCAAGGTGGTCCTCTCCAATTGCCGCTTGGGCCCAAGCGTGTGCTTGTGCGTGTGCGTGTGTGCGTATGTGCGTCTGTGGCACACAAGTAATCCTTGAAACATGTTTTTGATTTGCAATTTAATCAAGATAATCAAGTTTTATGTGTTTTCCGAAAATTGAAAGTGTGCTGCCTGGTGCCTGGTGCCCAGTGCTTTGTGACTTGCCACATTGTTTGCCTTCCCTGCCTGGGAGAGCAGAGCAAAGCAGAATAGTCCATCCCCAGTCAAATTTGTTTAATCTTTAAATCGGGACATTAAAGGTTTTTATTAACTGTAATTTAATAACCAGTCATGAAAGAGATTTCCAAAAATTGATGGCCCATCTAATAAGTCAACACTTTATGGCCTATTTGGGGCAATTAGTGCGGATCAAAAAGTTTGCCAAATATTCCAGGCCCAAGCACGCAGCTGATAGCAAATCTCCACACACACACACTATATTTTCATATATGGGAACCCCAGATCTACTCCTGGCTTTGGCCCATGGACTGTCTAGTAGTAGTGGTGGGGGCGGGGGAGGGTTAAGTGGAGGACTGCAATTTAAATCGCTGCCTTTTGCATAGAAATGTAAAACTTTTTCATATTTTTCCACTTGACAAAGTCTTTATGCATCTTGCGTAATAGTTTTATGGCTGTGAGGGAAGCGCAAAAGTTTTATTCCTATAGAATTCTCGGTCTGTCGTGCTCCTGCCCCTACCCCTGCCCTTCCTACAGATCACTTCCAATAACCATTCAATTCGCCTCCGACACGGACACCGCCCCCTGGGCGCCCATTCCAGCGGTTCGGTCCGCTCGACCTTCCCTGCATGTCCATGTCCGTCGACTGCAATTGCAGTTGATGGCTTTGATTTTATTCGTGAATGCACTTTTCTTGTTGGCTGCCCAGATTCCGTCCAGCTTGCGGGCCACTCGCATCCATTGTGCTGTCCTGGCCCTGCCCTGCCCCTGTCCTGCCCCTGTCCTACCCCTGTCCTGTCCCTTTATGCGCACTGCTGTTGTGTACTTTTATTATTAATATTTCTTCTCCTTCCTCGGCCATTTTCCGTTATTATTTATTGCTGCTGAAAAATGTTTATCCTCTACCCAGCTCGACGGCAAACTTGACTGCAACTTGTAGAGAAGACAAATTTTCTTTTAGCTGCCAACTCTTCTTCTGACTTTTCTCCATTTTCTCGAGCATTGCATTCTTCTAAAGGGGTTCTGTTCTGTTCGGTTCTGTTCTGTTGTGCTCGGTTGTGTTGTGTTGGTCAGGTCATTATGTGGCCTGAGGTTGATGGAATTCCGAGTGCGAGTGCTGCACTTAGCGACCAGGGCAACGTAAGGAAAGGAAAAGCTCTTAGCCGGGGATAAAGCGGCGTATGCGTAATGCGGCTGCGTGCTGTCCATGCCAAGTGCAAAGTGGAGCCACCGCTCGAGGTAAATCGTATGTAAATATAAAATTTATCAAACAAGATTGAAATCATTGTTGCTGTGCAAATACCGAATTCGAATCCGAATCCTTATCCCCAGCGAAAAAAGGTTCAGGGCCCCCGTCCAGGGCCTATGTCTATTAAGGGACAAACAAAGCGCCTGGCACATAGCACATGGCACGCCCCTTCATCTTCCTTCAGCAATCTGCCTTTTGCCCATTGGCAGCTAATTTCGTTTAATACGCAACCCACAAGGCCAGAACTGCCCACCGCTGGCCGAAGATGATGGTAACCAATGGACATGGTCCATGGTAGCCATTCCGTTGCCGCTTCTAATTTCGGGCCAAGATTGTTTGGCCAAATCTCCAGGCACACATCATCAAGTGCTTGCGTGTGTGGGTCGAGGCACGCCCCCTGCCGACGCCTCCGCCTCCGTTCGGGCACACACATTTTGCATAAATCAAACAAGCAAATCGACATATAAACAACAATTTTTGCGAATTCAATTGAATTTCGAACTGTGGAAATGAAACAGAGACCGTAACCCAAGACCCAATACCCAATACCCAATACCCCATACCCAGGGCAGGGCATGCCGTTTCCGATGCCGATGCTTCGCGCCTTGTCTCTATCGCTGCCGGCTTCGCTGCCGGCTTAGCTGCCGGTGCCCCGTGTACCGTCGCCGCTGCTACAGGTCCCTTTGTCTCGACTGCTCTCGCGCCGTTTTCTTTGACCGCTTTCGCGCTCGCGGGTGTGGGTGGTGCAGCCGGTTCCTCGGGTGCCCTCCCTTTCTCATTGTGTCCCCGCGGATCACGCGCGTTGCTGCATCTTGGCGGCTCCTCCTCCCAGAGTCTGGGCTCCTGCTTCGTCTTCTCGATAGCCCACGTGATTTTGATGGTCTGGTGGTGCCACACCATCCCGTCGCCGACCACCGAGTGGACCTTCTCTGTCACGAATGGCCCGTATTTTGCGGCTTCGGGCCCCTGCTACTGGGGCTGAGGCTCCGGCGCCGGCTCCTGCTGGGCCCGCTGCTGCTGCGCCTCTGTCTGTTGCTGCGGCTGTTGCAGCTGCGGCCGCTGCTCTGTCTGCGTCTCTGGCCCTGCTGCATCTCCGCGGCCGACTTCACCCGCACAAACGTTGGTGGTGGTGGAGCCTCCACCTCCTCTCACCTTTCTGCTTCCCGCTTAGCGCGTCGTGCTTCCGCCTCGGCCTAGCGCCGCAGTCGGGTCGGGTCGAGGGCGCGACGAGTTGGGCAGGGCGGCCTGTCGGGGAGCCGTACCCGGGTTGGATAACCTATTGATCGTTGGCGGTTTCAGCGCGGGCAGCTCGGGCCGAGGGCAGAGGGTGGGCTGGAAAGACGGAAGTTAAAGAGGGGCACACAAGCCAGGCATACTCACTGGGGCAGAAGGGGCAGACCAAACAGCACGTAGAGCGGATGGCGTCGCTGAGCCCACAAGAAGGCGACGTAGGCCAAGGAAAGCCCTCCGCTGGCAGGATGGATAAAATCAGAAGTAACTATCGGGAAGAACGATAGTCAGTGCGGCACTGGGGATGGCGAACAGCGGTGAAGACGGATAAAGTACGAGGCTGGAGAGAGAACCCGAGAGCACTGAGCGCGGAGCAGAAGCACTGTTATTGCGGAGCACACTTAACACGGGAGCACAGAAAGGTTGACCCATACGCGAGAGCACCGGTACAGTTAGAGCGATTACCGTTATGTGGAACAGGTGGGAGTGCAACGAGAGTATAAGGGCACGCACGACACAGGAGGGGATCACTTTGTAAAGCCACGTGGTGAACACAAGAACGAAAAAAAAGAAAGCAAAAGTTGCAAACATGGAGGCGGTAGTTACATATGTCCAAGAGCAGAACGCAATCCTGAGCCAGGGGGGCTACGAGGCTACGTGACGGGCGACCATGCTCTCGCGAGGAGACGGAGGGGAGTGGCTGCAGCTACTGGTGTCCCCGGCGGATTCGGAGTGCGGCACGACCACTCCCGTTGTTTCGCCCGGAGGAAGCGTCGCCGACGAGAGCGACGACGAGGTGGTGTTGTTGGAGTGGCGGCCAGCACCGGCAAAGGAGGAGACGGTAGAGTAGCAGGCAGCAGAGGTGGAGGGTCCCACGCCCTACCGCTCTACCGCGCGACGATGAGGGCGGCGGTGGAGAAGGTGCTGCGGAAGCAGCAACTAATAGGGGAGACGGTGGACCTCCGGCGGCGTATCGCGGAGGCGAAGGCGGCAAGCCGCCAGCGGATCACGCGTGAGGCACTCGGGGAGAGCGACGGAGGAGAGAGCGAATCGAGCGAGGAGGAGTCGTCGTCCTTAACAGCGGAAGTACCACAGCCGCCACAGCATACTCCGAGCGCAGAGGGTGAGATTCCACCGTCCCCACAACGCCCGCCGGGCCCCGCATCGGAGTCACCACAGTCGCCACAGTGCCCGCCGGCCCCCTCGTGGGAGCCAACACAGTTGCTCGGTCGAGCCCCCGACCCCGAGGAGCTGTGGCAGCAGCGGCTGCGACAGGCCGAGGCCGAGGAAGAGGGGCTGTTTGAGCAGCCAGCACCGGAGGAAGAGCCCGAGGAGGAGGTGCTGTGGCAGTGGAGGGATGCCGACGAGCAGCAGCAGTAGCATCAGCACCAGCAGCACCAGCAGCACCAGTAGCAACAGCAGCAACAGCAGTGGAGGGAGCCACCAGGAGACTCGCCAGGGCCGTTCGTGTGGCAGCAAATGTGGACCGCGGTGCGAGGCGGGATGATACGGCACCACCAGGTCCAACACATCACGTGGGCATCGGGGCCCGCGCCGCGGGACGCATCGGCGGAAGACGGAGCTCAGTTGTGGGAGGAGGCCCCGAGGGCCAGCAACATGAGGGACCCGAGGGGGCGTGGCCCGGTGCCTGCCCCAGTACCACCCGGCGGACCGACGGCGATGACACGGGAGATGGCGAGCGACGAGGCGGCCGCGACACAAGAGACGGAGGCCGAGGCAGCGGTGAGCGCGACAAACACCGACGTGGAGGTCAAGATGGTGAGCGGGGAGACGACGGCAACCGTGGCGGCTCCGGAGGCGATGGCGGCACCGACACCGACGTGGGAACGCGGACCGTGGCAGTGGCTGGCTCCGCACGCACCACCGACCAAACGCCCATCACTGAAGAGGCAGACGTCGTGTCCCGAGCCACGAAGAAATGTGAAGCGGCCCACGCTATAGCGGCAGGGCTCGGCGCCCGCCCGGGTGGATTGGGTACCAATTCCCAAGGAGGAGTGGCCAGACACGGTCGCGCGAGCTATGATAATAAGTGAGTTGAGTGTAGTTGAGTTATCGGTTCCGGGATAATGTTTATGATATTCCGAGGTTTGAATGAATCGACTGTCTGATTTGAGAGTTAAATCCAATCTGAATCTTTATTTCTGATATTGATTCTTAGTTCTAATACAAAGTGTGGAGTCAGCTATTTTGAGTGGTCGAGAATCTGCTGACATGGAATGTGGCCTACTGATGGAATTGGAGCGGATGTTTGTATGTTTGTCGTATGGTGTCGTTGGCCGCTACTTTGTTGTGGTACGTTATAGTACCCGCGGGAGCGCTGGAATGGGAAGGCCAAGGGCCGGTGCTGGGGTGGTAACACCTCCCCCCTCAGTCTGAACTACCGACCATAACGAAGGAATGTTTGGAGTGAGGGTTGTAGTAGGGGCAGCTGTGGTGTCGGTGCTGGTTTTCCTTGGTAGGCTTATGGCACATATTTCGGCCACCAGCATTAATCCAACTGCGGTATACGTTGCTGTCGTGTGTATGGTTGTTCCAATCTGTATCCTAGTGATTTCTCGATTTGTTTGGATAGTCTCCAATTTTAACTCGTGGATCCCCAATTCTTGGGTCGTTCTATTTCGTTTCACCTCGTCTGTTTGGAGGATTTCCAATTTCCACCCTTCTACGTCCAATTGTTCCTCCGCTTCATTTGGATATTGTTGATCATCACTCCGCATCCGCTGAAGGTTATGATCGCTGATCTAAACAATTTTCTGATTTGCATGCACTTATGACTATAATAGTGTATGTCCTGATTACTACATGCTACAAAATTTGGTGTTACTATGTATTCGGTTTTGTTAATTGGTAAGGCCAGTAGACTTTTCAGGGTGAAGGTTTGTTCTTTTAAAATTGGCATTCTCATCGCGAAAATTAAATCTGTTTTGTTTATTATGGCCCTTAGCTGAAGGAACTCATACATGTGCTCCTCTGAAGCTATCTGGACGCCCTGCTCTTCTAATTCTTGACTGATCTTTTGTGCCTCCTTATCATCTAAAATAAATCTTGGTATTACTTCTATTTTTGCGAGCAATATGCTTTCTGTTAGATCGCTAACTTTCACCATTAGCATATCTGCTGCCAATTGGATCTTATCTATATACTCTAATCTATAAATTCTCCTGTCCTCCTCGACGAATACCTTACTTATCCTGTTATTCCTATTGTTAAGGAAAGTGCTTACTCTAGAATTCTCTTCATTCATAAACTGCGTGAAATTCTTAAACATGATAGTGAACTTATTATCTCTACTCTCCTGTATTTCTAATATTTCTCCCATCTTTTCCTCTTGTTTCTTTACTTTTCTGATCTCCTTTTCCAGCCGCTCTGCATCTTCGGCATCCATATTCCCTGTCACTGCCTTAACTACTAGGCCGTTGATAAGTCCCCTCCTGCTAATTATTTTGGGGCTTACCTTCTCGAGTTTTTCCCTGACCTGGTCTAACTTTCTTTGGAGTACCCTTACTACATCCGTCGTCTCTTCTTCCTGCTGCATCTTTCCGAGCATCTCCTCCAATTGGTCAATACTTTCCTTAAACTCTTTCAGTTGCACCACGTGGACAAAGGTCTTATAGGTTTGGATAATCCGAGCTGGCCCCAACTCGATCTGGGCTAGAGGCTCCTTTTCCTTTAATTCGCGGATCTCGAACACCTTCGCCGCTGCCGCCGTCCATCTGAAATTTATCACTCGTTAGCTTTTGTTAACCTTCGGACTTTTTCTTTATGGACTTTTTGTTGTTGTCAGCGTTACGTTGTTATCTACCGCCACCTTGTGTGTCGTGAACCTTGGTGTCAATTTATCCCTTCTATTTTCTTTTCTAAAGATCGTGTCCCCTGGCTCTACTCCTAGTGGTTCCGGCCTGTTTGTGTTCGCCGCTTCTATTATTCTAGCCTTCTGTCCTTCCACCATCTCTTTCACTCTATGGTATATTTCTGCTTGGAACTCGTTGATTTTCTGGAGGTAATCATGTTCATTGTTGAAGGCCATGTTACTCCTGAACATGTGTGTTCTTCCCGTAAACAATTCTTGCGGCGTGAACTTTGTTGCCGAGTGAATTGCATTGTTATACTTTTTAATGCTTCTGTCACTACCTCGTCATGTTTAACCTCCAGTTTCTTTTCTTTTCTCTGTTCCTCTATTATCCTATATATTTCTTCAATTGTTGAGTGCAGTTTTTCTACCGTCGCATTGCTCGACGACTGCTGAAACGACGTCACGTGCAACTCAAGTTCGTATTGCTTACAATAATCCTTGAATAGGTTTGAGGAAAACTTCACCCCTTGATCGCAA